>MU624246.1:0-701521 GCA_025201745.1 Xylariaceae sp. FL1651
TTTATTTGCCATGTTATTTTAAACTTTTGGTCATTTCCCTTGTTATTGTTTGAAAATGTTTACTTTACCACCCCTAGGCAATGTGGGGGGTTTTGGGGTTGCCTCCCTCTGCCCCCCCCCCCCCCCCCCCCTTTTTGTCTCGAGGGCGTCGACCTGGAGTTTTCTCTTTGGCTGTTTCGCCTCTCCCTGACATCAGTCGGAACTAGTAGCCACTGGGATCCCCTGCCTCCTCATCGTACAAGCCCTGTGTTACTGCCTATGTGACACCTTGAACGATGGTCAATGACGGGGTCCCCTAAGATTCATTCCCTTTGTGAGCGGTTATCGCTTGATCGAGGCGAACAACCTGATCATATCCCTGCTTCAGCTTTCTGTTGATGGTAGGGTACGTGGATAGGCTTTCAGGAATGTGAAATGCCGTGTCTTCCGCATCCGCCTGTCTCTTCTTTGTGTGTCAGCCGAAGCTGATGTCCATAGAGCTGTCTGTCATCCTAGTTGAGCCATTCAGATCAAGCAATCTGCGACCCCCATCCGCTTCGCCAGGGTCCCTTGAACAACAACCCACTATCGATTGCCCCCCGCGGGTTAGAGGTCATACGTGGAATGTTCTGTGCATTCGACCCAGCAGGAGACGTCACCGAAACAGCGTCGACGGGCTTCGTTCCCTCGAGATCAGCCAAGTCGAGGGCGCCCGAGGACCGGGTCCCAGACTACCAAATTCCGACTCTCTCTGGTTCACGGCGCATATCGTCAGTGGATATTTAACGATCGGCAGCCTGAGCAGGGATTAACCGTCATTCGGTGGTGAATCGCATCCCTGGCGGCGGTTGAGTCCTTGGCTGGCGATACCAGATAGCCTTCTAGAACACCATGGCCGTAGATCCTAGAAACCATCATCCTAAAGGCTGCTAGTAATGGGCATATTGAGGCGATCGCAGCCACGACTACCAAATGAATTTCTGAATGAGGGCTGCTAGCAAGATGCAGCTGACGCCGGCAATCAACAGCCCATCCATGCAGACCTATAGGTCCCTCTCGTTAATACGTGACCATAAGCTACAACTGTCAGCAGTACTTGAAAAAATAGATGCGAGCGGACAAAGGTTTAATATGCGTCGTGAGTCGACTGAGATGCGAAAAGATATACATAATGCGTGAGGTATTTTCCTTGGGATGGTTTTAAATAGGCTGTTTACCATCCCGGATATATGTATTCCGTAGATATCACTCAAGGTCGCCCGCAAGGTTCTCATGCGGCGCAACTGGACTTGATAAGATATATAGATATCGAGTTCATGACTCGTGTACTGGATGCTGCGTGCATATGAAGGCAGCGAATCGTTTAGCACTTGACACTATTGGCTATCACCTATCCTTTTCGCACTCGAGCCTCCGAATACCTAGGTGGTCAACAAAATAGAGGCAAGCGAGGCTTTTTTCTTTTAATGAAGTAGTAATAGACACCATTGAGCGTGTATCGGCGCTATCTAGACCCTCGCTGACAGAATTAGCCATCGAAATTCATGGGTAACGAGGTTTGGGATGCGACCACCTCGCATGCGAATAATCGTCGTGAGAGAGCATTCCCAAATGGTTGGTCCATGCCTCTCTCACAATAACACTCAATCTATTGGGACGGTGCTCGCGATGCTGTGCTACCTCATCTCCTTGATATTAATCTAACAGTTGATGATGTTCTTTGTCTTTACTGACACTTGACGTTGGTCAAATTACCAACAAATGATGTTGCCGCTTTCATTTCATTCCTGACCTGTCCGTACTACCACCATAATGAGATAACTCTTAATACTCATGACCAACAACCGAAACGGAGACAAGGACCAGCTAGGACTTAAGTTGTGTAGATTAAACCTCACTTCTCGTGAGCACCAGGCACCATGATTTCACCTCCCAACCTTACATTCTCTACTTCATACGCACATTTATTTCAGCGTCAAGCGGTATTTCATATCTCTTCTCTGGTTATCTAGTTAAGGAACCCATGTGCCATCTCTTCAAGACGCTTTCTGTTAATCTCCGCGTCGCGATCCCCAAAGGCCTGTCGTCCTCCTAAAGCAAAACATTCCAACCCACCTACCGAGAGAGAGTCTGTACGGCATGCGTTGCGTCAGCGAAATGCCCTTCTTTGCCGTTGGTTGGATCGCGGGCGTCTTCGGAACTTATGTGGTGGCTCTTATAGTGCTCTGTGTGAGCCGTCTTCATGAGGGCCACAAGGAAAGACGGCGCGAGGCACACCAGCAGCAGCGGCAGCGGAAGCAGCCTATCACATATATATCCGCCCCTATCCCTGGCCCTGATCTTATGTTTCAGGAAAATCCCACATGGCCATACACCAGTATCGATCTTGGACCACGGGGCGCAGAGTCGAGATTCAGAGAACATTTTTGATCATAATGACACAAAAAGATACGCTTGAGTCACATGCAGAGAGGCGATGGAATACACGGCGGGATGGAGAGGGGGGGTCACGTGAATGTCAAGGCGAGGGTCGTGCTCGGAGAATTGCCAAAGTCGCGACTCAATCTGCCTTTGACACCGAATCGTCGTACCGAAACGTAATTCACGATACACCACAAGCGCGGGCGTTTTGTAGTAGATCTCGGTCCGGCGTCGCCGCCTTTTAGTGGACAGCTTAACAGGCTCTTTCATCCTAATTAGATATGACCCGCGCACATATCAGCGGCATGGTGGAAGGCCATTTTGCTTGGTAATTACACCCATATGGTTATTTGGCGGAGTATAGGAACGTCGGAAGAAGGGGCGATAGAGGGTATGGAGGAACTTAAAAGGATTTCGCATGTATTGGGGCGAGAGTGTGATAATTTTTTATTCGTCTTGCGGACATGACAAGATTATTACATCGTAATTATATCGGAAGACTTATATACTGGCGCTCACCCCTTTCATACAGTGACTTATACACCCAGCCAACAACCACTCGCTCCTCTATGTTCAGGACCCCAACGCAGTTTTCCTTCTCTTTCGTCCTCGTTCAGAGCCTGTGCCTCCCGGGTGTCGTTCCGTATTAGTTGATCTTATCTCTCGCCTTTCGTTCCTGATGAGGTAGGCCGCAAGGCTAGTCGGGCTCTCGGGCACCGGCCCTCCGCGGAGAAGCTCAGCACACAAGTCCAGCACTCCCCTGAAGGTGCCAAGAACGACGTGGACGTTCCCGCCGCAGACGTCGACGATGAACTGGATGCCCTGGAACTCGACGCCTTTCTCCTTCAGCTCGCCGGGCTTGATCTGGTGCATCGCGGCAGGCGGCGCCAGTTTCCTGGGCGTGAGCTCGACCTCGTCCTGGACCGTGTCTTCGAAGCCGCAGTACCGGCATTGGATGCCCAGCGGGCCGCCGAAGAGACAGTTCGCGTGTGCGGCTCCGGCATCCTGGTCACAGCGTTATGATCAGGGGCTTATATTACTGCAATGCATGCGCGTGCGGATGTCTCTTACCTTCTCGATCTTCATTTTTAATGCGTCTGCCGTCTTCTGTATCACCTCTTCGAGCGCGGATCGAAACTCCTCCCAGCTTTTGTGAAGATCGAGCTTCTTGCGAAATGCGGACAGAATACGGAATGATGTTCCCTCCTGCGAATCTCGAAATGCCCTCTCTAATTTCTCGGGCTTAAACGGTGCGCTCGATGGCATTTTCGGCCGTGGCGGTCCCTTAGGCTTCGTAATTGCTTCCGATGACAGAGCCTTCTCTTTAGCCCGACGAGACGGTTGGCGTCTAGTTGGAGCTAAAGGCGGCTTACTTGGCTTTCTCTGCTTTGCTAGGAAATTCTCTCGGGAATGTCCTACGAGCTTGTTGTATCGCTCATTCTCTTGCTCGTAATAAATTTCGCACTCCGTCAGAAAATGATCTACGCAATACGCCTGCAGGGATGGAGGCGGCCATAATCGTAACTCGTATGTCTTCATACGCGGTTCTGATACTTCACTATTGGAACTATATTCTGAATCATCACTGTCGTTCTTATCATAGTCGTTGCTTGCTCGTGAGCTTCGTGTCTTGGCCATCGTTGCAGATGAGAAACGGTGAGTTTCCGGGCCACAAGTTACTCTTCATGGCATTATTTACATCGTGACTATTGTTTTAGTCACGAAACTCAACAGAGCCCTTTGTGGTTCTTAATTTTGCGAACTTGGCGTTGCAAGGTGATTGCTATAAGACAAGGGGCTGCCTTCCGCAAACATCTAGTAAAGTCAAACTCTGGCAGCAAACAAAGGTTGACATCAGCAAATGACTAATTATATTGCGATTACACGTTCTCAGATGCAAGAGCAATACATGTTCAAACCGTATGCCCAAAGCGAATACATATTGAACTATGGACTCCCACACCATCTAGTTCAATGTTCATATACTAGCTCCAGTAAGCTGCACTTGGTAGTCCAATCCTTTGTTTACATCACTAGTGAGTGAAAAGGGGTCATATAGGTAGAGCGTATTGGGCGTATTTGCCACAACCAGGGTCGCTGTCTCCCCGCTGCTGAGAGTCGCTTGTCCCTTTCCATCAACAAGGTCAACGTATCTCACAGTCCCACTAGATGCGCGAACAGCGAGCGCCGCTGTGAACGGGGAGCTTACCGTGACCGTTGCGCTGATCGACCCGCCCGTCGCTTTGAGCGGGATGATATTCGCACCCATGTATCTCGGCTGCCGGGCGGATTTAACTCGATACTTGCCGCTGCCTTGAGAGTCCAGGTTGGCGTAGTTGAAATCGGCCTTCGTCTTGTCGAAGAGTGCTCGAGCCTTGGCGTGTCCGATGTCGACATATGCCATTCTAGCCCAGTACCGCCCGACGACAGTCTGGATCCGAACTGGTGCGACAAGTCTGTCAAGAACGTGTAGTGGAGTCTCATTGCTATCACGCCGGTATTTGAGCCATATGTTGGGGAAATTCATCATGCCGAGCCCAGTGTAGTTGTCTGGATTGTTGGTGATGTATGTCAAAAACGGCCACGCCTCATAGTAGTTGCCTGATCCGCTCGTTCCGTCGACTATAACTTGAAATGAGTCGCTGATGACTTTCTTGAGATTCATCATCGTGTCTCCATCTGGCTGATTGTATTTAGCCCTCGCCGCCGCGCAGATAGGCGATGTAATGAATGTGTCCGCCACGAAATTTGCAACTGTTTCCCACCATGCTCCAGTCCTCCCTTGATTGATCCAGTACCTTTCGGCATATGTGAGAGCATGGCCGTATTCATGAACCGTGATGGAAGGTGTTGTCATCCACTTCGTTACAACATTGAGAAAGCTGAGGCCACTCGCCGAATCGGTTGCAGTGTTCGCAGCCGTGTTTGCTCCAAGATCCGCTACATTATAGACGTTCACTTTGTACCAGGGGCCATTGTCGTTATCTTGGTTGAAAGATAGCCCAGTTGAACGCCATCCCTGACCAGTAACAAAGCACTCGTATGCCGACTCGAGAGTTTGAATTATTGCGTTGGCTACGGAATCATCTGCCGCGTTGTAGACACGGAAGTGAGGCGAATCTTTGAATTTCGTGCCTCCAGGGCCAACTTTAGGATTTGGTGTGAATTCTGCCGGGGGAGTAGCTTGTACTGTCGAAGGCGCACTAATGACGCTCTTTGCAAACCAGATAACTGCGACAACGATGGGAAACTTCATGATAGCTAACGATGCACAAAATTATGAGCTGGAAGTCTGCGTACTGCCTGAAGAATATTTCCAAAGTTTTTGAGGTGCAGCCAAGTAGCATTCATAAAGAGCGTAGATTGGGTGGTTATGTGCCGTACCTCACAGAGATAGTCACACCTACGGCGAGATTAAGCGGACAGGCTAAAAGGATTACTTCCAGCTTCACGACAAGTTATTGACCATAGATTGAATTAATAGACACAAAAATTGTGTTACTTTTGAAGCTCTTTATAAAAAATCTCTGCAATATAGGTATGGCAGTGAATGTTTAATATATTCTCTCTGAATATTATGACGTATAAATTGATTTTTAATTTATATTATTATGTAGGGCCTACTGCTTGTATATGATTACTTCATAAGAGATCATTATCACTGGTTATTTATTTCGTACTCAGCTGAATCTCTAATTAAGAAATGAAATAGGGGGAATACAAATACTACATTAAGAAGATAGCGATTTATTTAAACCGCCAAGATTTCAAGAGATTCATGTCTCTCGAAGTTTCCAATTTTTGCTATGAACTACATGTGACCAATAAAGTCAATAAAGGCTGAGATTGTGACTGGGATCGATCCCTATACGAAATGGTACGCTGTATAACTGACTGCTTTGCCTATGTACGTATTTCCTAGTTAAGTACTGTGGACATCTTCACTATAAGATTAGTCCTTGTGTCCAGCGGCCCAGGGTGCTATTAGGGACTAGGCCCGCTTCGTTTTTTTTCGTTAGTAGGGTAATTAGGAGGGTATTATCATAGTAATACTTTTACTTTGAAGCAAGAAATTACCAGGCCAGAGTATACTATTCTTCCACGAAAACAAACTATCGTCAAGGCTACTGGATAGCACAAAGTTCCTCGTCCCGAAATCGTAAGCTCTAACCAGAAGTTTCCAGGAAAAGAACTCCTAAGAAGCGAGATACTTTTTTACTATGGTCACAAGGGACAATCCTCGTCGGCTCGATTACGGTTGCAATGGGATCACTCTTGACTAGCCTAATTATTAGTTAGTCGCAATATCTAGCTGCGTGTATGTATGTGCTTCTATCTTGTAACTCGGTTTCATGATTTACAAAAATAGAACAAACTATATAATCAGATTGCAATAACCCTGGTCTATAAACCAACTTCCACATTCCGTTCCTATGCCGCTGTTTTAGGCGAGACAACTAGTTGTAGCTTGTTGAGCGCTATTCAAGCCAGCAAGCTAACAACCATCATCCAAGATGAAATTCAGGTTAGGATCAGAGTCAGAGCAGCAGCAAGGAACTGCCTCTCTTTTTGTCTAGCTATCTGCGTAGGGTGCCATGTCGGAATCGGACAGAGGCTTCAACGTCGATGTCGTTTCTGTGACGGAAAAGGGCTCTTCATCTGCAACACCAAACTGGAATACGTCCGTTTCAGGCAGAGAGCTCCCAAAAAGCGACCAGTCGGTATCGCAAGGCTCGTCCAAGTACGGTGTCTCGCTCGTTGGGTTTGCTTCGAGCTCCAAGTCTTCGCACCGTACGAAACCGTTGTGTTCAGGGTTTGTGTCCGCCTCGTGAGAAGGGGGTTGGTTAGCTTGGCTTATATGATTTGAAGCGGAAAATGACGTACCCATAAGTGTGGGATCTGTACCCTGAGATTCAAATCGAACCCTTTTACGAGCCTGCTGGCTGCTAGGCCCAGGCTTAAGACAACTTGCAAGGGGCGGTTTGGGGGAATCAGGTTGGTGTCCCCGCCCGTACTTACGTTTAAGAGTGTTTGATTGATAGACTTCATGAGAAGGATATCGAGGCGATTGAGGCAATCCAGCCGGTATAGGTGAGCGGGCCGGTATCGAGTAACGGTGCCAGTGTTGCTGGTCGCCTATCCCTCGGTGATGGCCGTGATCATGATATTTGTGGCTGTAGCGATGTGACTTGTGACCCTGCTGAGGCTGAAGCTGGGTTCGTGATAGCATTTCTTCTGACATAGACAGTGAGACCTGAGTCCATGGGATTGAGCTTGGATCAAGGCCAAAAGGTATACGCTCTTTGATATCCCCCCACTGCTTTTGACTATAAGGCCAAAAGTTCGGCCCGTAATCGGTCCTAGTCCAGGAGATAGGTTTAAGATAGGTGTCTGAGACATTGTACTTATTTAGGTCTGGAACAGGTTCGCGGCCAGGTCGTGGGGGGAAGACCCCTTCAGCCGTCCGCGTGTCCCAAAAAATGGCAAACTGGGCGAGTACCACTTCGGCCATCAGCTTGACTTTTTGATAATGGAACCCTTGTGAGAGGAGGGATACTCGCTTGATCGCAGAGTCAAGGTCAGAGTCCATATCAGAACCTGCTTTACTGCTAGGCTTCTTGAGCAGCTGTTGTATCTCAACGAGCTTACTATGAGCTAAGTTTAGTTCGGCGCCTGTCTTGAAGAAATGTCCTACAAAATGTAGAAAGCCGGGATCGTCCACTTGATAAGATCGTAGTGCTTTGATGTTGAACGTCTCATTCTCCTGAAGGACATGATGATACTTTATCCAAAACCTACATTGCGACTTGCGACCATCGTATCGACAGAATCTCTGCTGTGTGAACCTACAGCAGCCTGAGTGCCACGGGCACGTACTGTCCTGGATAATGCATGGGAAGGGACAGCTAGCAGCATGGGGATCTTGGAATGGGCTGAGCACTGTGAAACCTGTTGCTGGATTTAACACACTAGGAAAGCGGGTGTCCTTATGGTTGATAGGAGTGTGGTGGAGACAGACGAGGATGCACATGTTTGCCAAATTAAAGAAGATCCTTGACCTTCGCAGATAATATAGAGTAAGAGACTTACTGTACTACGAGCTGGCAATTATCCACATTCTTAAAAGTTTTGTCCCAAGACTCGGCTGTTAGACTGTTGGCCAAGATATCCTAGATATAACCATGCGTGCATAATACATACCACCGGTTTCTTTATGTATGAAGAGGAATGAATGGCATCGTTATCTTTTAACATCTTTGTCCCGATTGAGATAAAGTCCCTTGTATGGGTGGAGTAAGTCAATGAGCCGCTTCAGCCAAATTTGTCGGGCTCCTGTAGGTAAGCGCCCTAATTGATTCCAACCCTAGACTGCTAATAGGACTCATACAAGGGAAAAGTAGATATTTTAATACTTTTCCGGGTTTAGACCGAACGCCTCGCCTTTTGCATTCGACGCTGAGCCGCTCACGCCATTATCAACTGATTGGTGCGTAGTATTCGTGGGCTGCTGCGCTGGCGTTATCAGACGCGGGCGGCTCAGGACGATATTTGGATTTTCATGGTTCACGGCTATGGTAGCAGTACATCCCGAAAGTGCATTCGGATCTCGGCATCTTCATGCGGGTAGGGAAATCTAATATGCTTACTGTAACGGTAGTTATGCGAACGGCATGCAGCTGCAGCTTTCGGAACATAGCCCCGACATGTTGTTGACATACCGAGACGTTGAACGGCTTGGAGAGCTTTATCAGGAATGAAGTGGGACGGCGGCGTCAATCAACTCTTGGGTGGAAGTTATAGGCACGGAAGCAATCGCAACCTTTCCATCCCTTTCAAAATCAACACCGTATCAGTTGTACAATGGGCATTCATTGGCTACCCAGTTGTTATAATGCTGATGAGTCGCTTTATACACGAGCTATCCCACACCTTAGCAGCGTTGAAAGGCAGACAAGGAATAGAGTAGTCCATGTCCATCAGTACTGGGCAAGGTAAAAGTAATAGTCCGTGGCTACTGGTGCATATAGCAAATCGTCTTGAGTTATACTACCTTATGATTTGAGACTAGGTGTTTATAAGGGGCGTGTGGCAATTTATATATTTGTAGATAGGCCGTGGAAAAGTGGCAAGGGGCTTAGGAATATGCCAGCATTCTCATTTCATCTTATTATATACTCTCAAGAACTAGTAACTAATAATCATGGGTTTATTCTAGATATTGTTGAGACTTAATCTAGCTGGTACGATGTAGCATTACTACACTTAGCTGTACACGAACTTAGTTCTGCAGCGCTCAGACTCAACAACAGCGGCGGACGTGTCAAAACAAGAGGCAGAGATCTGCTTGTAGTCCAATATCAACCTATCCGGAAATGCGATTAACCTTTCATGCCTGGTATCAATGCTGCCCCAAAAAACGCCAACCGTAAATCAACCAAATTTGATCACCATCCTAGCTGAGCATGCCGTCATCACCAACGCCCTTGTCTTTGCGTTCATCTTGCAGCATGCGAATAAGTTTGTTAATGGTTCCTCCATCGCGTAGCTTCTCGACTTCTTGTACTGCGGCGTCCTCCTCCATTCCCTCTGCTATAAAATCCTTGATCTTGTCCCATATCACTTTCCGCCTCGAGTACCACGTGCGACCGCGAGGTTCAGGCCGCCACCTCGATCCCCACGCGGCGTCTAGTTTTTCGACAGCTGGTTGGCCGTCCATGCCTTCGCGATACTCTTTCCATACTTCTTCCACTGTAGCTACAGTTCGGTACTCATACTGCGGGGGTCCCGCGGGCGTTGGCGTTGACGTAGATACGGAAGGCCTGGGCACAACGTGATGGCTGGGAGAGGTGGGTGGTACCCGTGGTGTCGCGCGCGTTGGCGTCTGCGTGGGCGGTCGCGGCGGGGGAGGAACGGCTGTCTGTTGCAGAGGTGCTGGAGGCGGCGGTATGATAGTCCGCACAGTTTGATCTCTAGAACTAAGGGCCTAGACACGGAAACAAAAAAACGGTTAGCGACTGCGTTGACCGAGAAATCAGCGCCTGGTAGTGACGTGCAGTATAGTATAGGTGGGGGTCGACGAACCGATGCGGCAGCTTGGTAGGAAGCGACCAGGCTCCCCCTCAGCTCGTTTAATTGCTGATTGATACTCTCATACTGGGCATTAATTTGGACGAGAAATTGTTGATGCTGGCTCTGGAGCTGGAGGATAGTGGCAATCAATTGCTCGGGGGTACGGCCGTGCAGCTGGTCCTCGGTAAGGAGGGCGGGTGCGGGCATCATCGCTGAGGATGGCTGGAGGAGCGATTGAGGGACGGATGATGCAGGCGTAGTAAAGGGATCCCTCGAGATCGGGATAGATCGTACGTTATAATTACCAGAAGCAGTAGCTTGTCTCTTAGATGGCGTGGCGCTGGTGCCGGCAATGCGCTGCAGATCGGATGCAGCCGGTCGCTTGAGCGCTTTGGCCCCTGTAAGAGCTGCAGGGCCAGGAGATGGCGTAGCGGTGCTAGTGGTAGTAGTGGTAGTGGTGGTGGTAGTAATCGGGGCTGGAGCCGTAGTCGCGGCCGCAACGGTCGATGGGGGCGCAATGCTAGTGGTAACCTGGCTGGTCAACGGCCGAGGGAGCATTGCTTGCTTGGGTTCTTGCGATGCCAACAACGGCTGGGCTTCTTCCCTTGTATGCCTGCAGTGGCGGCGATACAAGGAATAGAAGCTTGATAGTCAGGCTTCCCCCCTTACTTCCGTAAGCTTCGCTT
The DNA here is from genome assembly GCA_025201745.1 of Xylariaceae sp. FL1651. Taxonomy (NCBI): domain Eukaryota; kingdom Fungi; phylum Ascomycota; class Sordariomycetes; order Xylariales; family Xylariaceae; species Xylariaceae sp. FL1651. Next base: position 11,157 of record MU624246.1, read on the forward strand.
GGTTCCCGACGGAACTCGGCGATGAAGGGATACGGCGTAGATGATAGCAGCAGCAATAGATGAATGCTGGGTGGGATGAGAGGGGACGGGGTGTCTGGCTGCCTGATGGACCAACTACCCGAGTGGCAGAGACACAGACAGGTAACCTAGTGGAAACGGGGTTGGTGGGAGATATAGTCGTAATTAAAGTGAAATAACACGAAACCAGTTTAAATGATTTGAGTAGTTTCGTCTCCCCCACGGAACCGAGACCCGTTGATGTGCTTCACAACCCGCAGCCAGTAGCAGAAGCCACGATAGATGAGGCTCACGTCGGACAGGCCTCCGGGCCAGCCGGTTTGCGACGCTGGTAGGTAGTATCGTGGTTGACTGACTATAGGTCGGCAGTGGCTGCACGATAAAGATAAGGTAGGTAGATAGCTATCCCAAATGGTAATAAAAGTAAGCTGATAGAGTAAACAGCAGAAAACAGGAGGCGGCCACATGTATGCAGCCAAAGCTTGTGAGATATGATATTACTATCGAGAATGCAAGGTTGGGACGGGACGGGACGACATGAGACAGCACAAAGCGTGGTAGTAACAAGGGGCTATTAAGAAATACAGAATGATAAAAGCAGGTGCGACTAGAGACGGGACAAGTCTTCGAAGAAGAGAAGATGGTCATGTGTTGGTAAGTAGTGATACAGCCGAAGGATAGAGGAGGGGGGGTTAAGGAGGCCGTCAGCGTCCGAGTAAATGACGAGTGAGGTCGCTTTCTCAGCAACAACAACACCTACACCTCAACGTCGACGCCTCACCGCACGATGACGATCAGCCTGAGCTCTGTAGAAATTATGGTGGTGAAATGCATGCCGGCAGTCTCAATATCCACGTGAGTGCACCGTCATCGCTCTTGTTGTAGTAGCGTTGTCGGCTGTATCTTCCAAGGCGGAGTGCGTGCGATGCAACGATCGGCTTCATGTAGGTAAGTTGGTATGTCCTCAAGGTTCGGCTGTTAGCTTGTCTATATGTATGTGGGAACGAAATGCGATCAACAGCGGACTACGGGGAACAACAAGAACATCGTGTAGGTGACATGGTAAGATACGCGTGTTGGTGGGTCGGGTTGGGCTGGACTGCTGATTTTATATTTATATCAGCATTGCAGCATTGCTACTAACAAACCTACACAGCAGGCATGAGCAGCCTCAGGAGAGGCTGGACATTAAACGGACATTCACTGGCTGAGAGAAAGTGTGAGTCCGGGGCATCATTAGATGTCTCATATGTATAATGCATACATGCACCGCGAGCCTAATAAAAATCCGGTTGGAGCTGGCTCAGAGCTGGGTTTGGGTTTGGAGTAAAGCTGTCGAAGCCCCCCCTCCTGCTTCTACTCCATCAAAAAAAAGGTACCCTGCCCCCACCCAACATTGCCAACTTCCCCAAGCGTCACGTGAAGGCCCACCTTATAAGCTAGGGGCCCAGGTATTTGCATTAGCCCTTGACCCGTCTCGACGTCACGGCCCCGCACAACCGCACAGACATCACGCCCATAGGTGCATATCACAACTTCTCTATTTCAATGATACCTACTTATCACAATGATTTATGCAGCTAGCGAGTAGCTCGGAGTAAGACATGCATGGAATCAAGAAATCGAGCTGGGAACCAAATGCACTGAGACCACACGCGCTTTGCATACAGGTAGATGTATCCCTTTCATGATTGCTACGTACATGTAGTAGTACATGTACGTATGCACTAGGCTGTGTGTATTGTTTATCGCAACATTGGCGACGCGACATTTCGGTCTTCAAAGAACGAAAGAACGATTGGCTCGAAATAAGCCAAACTCCATGGTGAATCTAGTGTAAAGCGCTCCCTAGTTCCCCGCACAACTGGCCATGGCCGGCCAATTCCCCGACCCCACGCTGTACTGGGTCATGCATCTTGTTGAGGACAACGGCTGGCCGTGCGTGTGTTGGGCTGCTGGTCCCTATTTCAAATCTTTATGCGTTGCAGACAGGAGGTAACATCTTGCAACTGCGCCTCTGTTACAAAGTACCTATAGAGTATTGATTTGTATTCATATATTCATTTAAAGTCAACGGGTAGACCTCAAACTATACCGTCTGAAAAGCCACCATAGCTTACTGTATCATGAACAAGACGATATACTATGTCTCAATGATGAACGCCTATGGTTAAGAACCTATTCTCGACGGGGATTTTGAGCTAAGGCTGATCCAATTGTTTATTTTTTTATTTATTACAAGCCACTAGCAGGCTATCGCGATATGTCGATCAATAAATAGAAGTTCCCGGTCGTTCGGGTATGTAGGGGCACGTCTACCCGGTCACCACTGCGACGGTGCCAGTAACCTCTACCGATCTCATACTTGAAGGGTGCTGTCGTAAAGTAACCTTGCTGGCGCTCCTTTACAGCTTCGGTCATAGATGCTCAGCGCAGTCATCCTTGCATGCAAGATGTTCCAATGCATGCTGTTCCCGTCTGGAATGTCGTTGAGTAGAGACAAGAAGTCTGCTTACCCCATGACAGCAATTCAGGGTGAAGACGCAAGTCTCCGGTGGCTTCTTGGTCACATGGTGCCCAAGCATGCTACCCAAAACCACGTCACAGTCCCGGCGTGCCAGAAAAAGGCCTCCGCCAAGACTTAACATTTATCTAGCTCATCGGTTCATAAACCATTGTTCTGCTAAGTACATCGCCATAGCCTACCTCCTAGCTGTGTTAAAAGCCGATTCCGCCTTAGCGAACCATGGTTCAGTGTGAAAATAAACTCAAATGCCGTGGTCGTGGGGGAAGTGACCACGAACACAGTCACTATCCCGTCATTCACGTGCACCTCCGGCGGCTCTTACACACCAGGGCCGCCGATCGTGCATGAAAAGTCATGTACACTAGAGATCGGTAGGATCATAAATGTCAACGCGGCGCTAGCGGCTACCATTATAAATATCGTATAAATTGAATAAGCTTAATGAATAGTTCGCCAAGTTGATTTGCTATAGAGACTTTACTAAAAGCTTCACAAGATAAACTGCCGTATGTGGCATATGTGCTATTTTAGAATTTGGCGCAGCGTTGATCATGCTGTCGACTAAGGCCAAATCCTGTACCAAATCGGAGGCAAGAGGACACAACAGGGCTTGTAACCCAATCGGGTCACTATCAATCCTACGATAGCTAATACTCTGGTCCCGCACCGAGTTGGCTCTTTCGAGTATTGTTGATACCTGGATCTCGTTAACCTGTGTTTCTTCGGAGCCGACTCCCGAAGCTATGTCATGCAAACAGAATTTCGTAATTCTAATCATTCCATAAGCAAACAACGCCTTCACGTTAGGTCTCGCTGAAGTAGGTACACGTTGCGAGCTAGAAACGAACAAGAGGATAACATGACGGGATCCGCACAGCACTGATACTAGTACTCCACGGCTCTTGGTGTTTTCCCCAATCGTCTTTATACTACTAGGGATGGCCGACCTTATCTGACACAACAGCTTTACATCCGCGCTGTAAGGGTAGTGGCATTGTCGTAGAATGTACACTAGATAGTGGTGAATATACTTCCGAGTAACATTTGCATGAGGCTGTTCGAGATATACTAGGCACGGATCTATCTTCTACGCAGCTTAGTTGGCAACTTAATGGGAGCTGTGCTCAGGAAATTGGAAGAACTTGACGGGATTCAAACGTTGCTCCCTTCCTCTAGCTTGGTGACCGGAGCCCGGGGTATGCGCATATTATTCGATGTATGTATGATATATGTGAATGAGGCAATGAGGTTCTTATACGGAGTAGGCTACAAATTAATTAGGAAAGTTGATTTCACGGCCGACGAAAGTACACTGTCGAGGCAATACGGGAAAATAGTGATACAATCTACCCCTACAACCAGCCACCACCTTATATGCTGTATTTGGAGCAATTTATACCCAAAAACAACGATTATGGTGTAATTCTTAATAACTTAGAGTAAATTACAGTATTGTTGGTTTACTAACACACAAAATAAGGTATTTGGTTAAAGTACTGATTTTCGACAATTAATTAAACATGGGGTAACGTACTGTATGACCGGCTGTGGGGCTGGAGTGTATCACGTTGACTATTTTCCCGTATCGCCTCGACTGTCGATAGTACTGTACTGTATCTCCGATCAAACTCCGGCAACGCGCGGAGAGATTATCGGGGCGTAGTCGAGACACGGTGAGCGGTGAAGATACTGAATCCTGAGCACAGTCCATGGCCGTTCATCGGAGCTGACGATAAGGGCCCTGGCGGTTCGTGCCTCCTATTCATTACTATCATCATAAACTCGAGGCATTGCCTTTCTACGTTTAATTGGCTCCTTGCATCAGAGAAGACCAATCATTAACTTGTTTTCCTAGCGCGATACCATAGAAAAACGACTTACGTACTTTACTTACCCAAATCGAGAATTAATTGCCTCTGATGGCATCAACAAATTCCCCATCGATAATACTGGGCCCAGCGATGATAAGACACCTGAGGATATCAACAACAGCTCTCCCGACAGTACCAATAAACAGGATAGACTCAAGCCGGAGACGGTTTGATCAGCGATCTCTTAAGCGTTGCTTGTATCATGGAACAGGTAATTGAACTCTTTACTTACGCCGTCACATATGCCCTCATTCTCGAGCTTCCCTGCCAGCCGTGCATGACTACAAGTAGCAACGCCTGCTATTTCCTTCTGTATACTCTGTTTCCGCTAGTCGTCAACGCAGAATAGCTACCGCTCAGCTCTCCCTTTGAAGTATAAAACGTGGGCGAGCTAGTCAGTAGTGCCCCGTCAACTACACTTTCCTACTGGACCAGTAGCCTCCAATGTATCCGCATGCCGGCCTCATACGTGGACCCTGCCTTTGCTCAGGTCACCCGGACCTGTATGGCCCTCGCACTATGGTACGGCGCCGGCCGACTGTTGCTGCTCCGCTGAGGGATTACCTACCTACCCGGTAGATAGTTCATGTGCTACACATGACCAAAAGAAAAAAGGAGAGAAAAAAAACATACGATAACGTATTACCCTCACTTCCCTAGAATTCACGCATTGATACTTTATTCCCTCGTACGCCTAGAATTCTCATTGTCACAGCAACCGTTGATCCATTTTTATTTGGTCCAGCAATCCTCCAATTTGGCTCTGACATCAGTCCCTCTCTTGTTGTTGCAGGATCCTCTGTTAACCCCCCGCCATAGCCACCAATACCCCGCCATCATCGGCATCGGCATCGTCAACTTCATCAGGGTCCTTTACCCCACCATATCGGCAGCAGCGTGGTATATTATTAAACCGGCACTTCCACACGTCCCAGAGAATGCCGAGACTGAATCTTGGAAACATCAACCCGCACGTGGTTGAGGCCAAGTACGCCGTGCGCGGCGAGCTTGCTGTCAAGTCGGAAGAATATCGCGCAAAACTTCGAAAAGGCGACGACAGCTTGCCCTTCTCCGAGGTCATCAGTGCCAACATCGGCAACCCGCAGCAGCTCGACCAGAAGCCCATTACCTTCTTTCGCCAGGTCCTGAGCATTCTTGAGAACCCGACTCTGTTAAACCACGAAGATATTTTGCTGGGTTCGCTGGGCTACAAGTCCGACGTACTCGAGCGCGCAAAGTTCCTATTGAAGAATGTCGGGAGTGTTGGAGCATATAGTGCTAGCGCGGGCGTTCCTGCGATCAAGGAGAGCGTTGCCAAGTTCCTCGAGAGTAGGCCACAAGCCCATTAACTACCGTAAACCCACCGTCTAACTTGATCCCCAGAGCGAGATGGCTTCCCTGCCGACCCGGCGCATATCTACCTATCGGCCGGTGCTTCTGCCGGTGTGAACACCCTGCTACATATCCTCTGCGCTGCTCCCACATCTGGCATCCTCGTCCCCATCCCGCAATACCCCTTATACACCGCCTCGCTCGCCGTCCTAGACGCCACGTGCGTACCCTACTATCTTGACGAAGCTGCCAACTGGGGTACGTCTCTGGATACGATCAAAGAGGCTTATACCACGGCCAAGAGCAACGGAACCGATGTCCGCGCCATCGTCATCATCAACCCCGGTAACCCGACCGGTGCCTCCCTCTCCGAGACCGACATCAAGTCGGTCTTGCAGTTCGCAGCCGAAGAGAAGCTCGTCGTCCTGGCCGACGAGGTGTACCAGACCAACGTCTTCGTGGGCAAGTTCCACAGCTTCCGCCAGGTCCTGTTGAACCTGCAGAAGGAGAACCCCGGCGGCAAGTACGACGGCGTCGAGCTGGCCTCGCTGCACTCCGTCTCGAAGGGCATGGTGGGCGAGTGCGGCCACCGCGGCGGGTACTTCGACCTGCTGGGCTTCGACCGGGCGGTGGAGGAGCAGATCTACAAGTTCGTGTCCATCACGCTCTGCGCGCCCGTCATCGGCCAGTGCCTCGTCGAGATGATGGTCAACCCGCCGCGGCCCGGCGACCCGTCCCACGCGCTCTACGAGCAGGAGTACAACGGCATCTTCGAGGGCCTGCGCCGCCGCGCCACCGCCCTCTACGACGCCTTCCGGCAGATGGAGGGCGTCGAGTGCGGCGAGCCCCAGGGCAGCATGTACCTCTTCCCCACCATCCACGTCTCCCAGAAGGCCGCCGACGCCGCCGCCGCCGAGGGCCGCGCCCCCGACGAGTTCTACTGCATGCGCCTGCTCGAGGCCACCGGCGTCTGCGTCGTCCCCGGCAGCGGCTTCGGCCAGAAGGAGGGCACGCTGCACTTCCGCACCACGTTCCTCGCCCCCGGCACCGAGTGGGTCGGCTCCATCACCAAGTTCCACAAGGAGTTCATGGACAAGTACCGATGAAGCGGGGAGAGTGTGTGCAGCCTGTCTGACCCGACGCTGAACAATCTGAGTTGACCCATACTTACCTCTGATTCCGAATGATAGCGCGCGTCATAGCGTATACCTACTTGCTTCTTCGCGGCTGTAGATGTCGGGAATCTTATCTTGCTCGAACTTCGCTCTGGGCTGGAAAAAAAAAAAAAAGAGACGAATCGTCCGGATGGAAATTAGGCATGGCATGTCAGGATAGCGAGATATAAAATCATACAGTACTAGATGCATGGCGTACTAGGCTTTCTTTTATGACTGCAGGCTTAGATAGATTGGCCGACGTTATTGTAGAGGTCAATAGATAACAGGTCCTTTCTGCATTCACAGATACGGGAAAAAGACAAAATTGGATCGTCGTACCCAAGATTAAAGATGTGACAATCCCGCTCATCTAAGCCTGGTTGATATTGTTACAAGTCCTGTATTGCACAAGATCTAGTGCTCATAAAGTCGATAACTCTATAATCCCAATCACCGACTTTGCATAGCGTTATGTATGGGGAGGCCTGAACAGTTTTTATATGTCTATGCTCGCTCACTACCTCGTAGACGTACGGCCTGGCCGTATTTCTGCAGCTTCGTGATCAGCTGGTCGCCCTGCTTGACGACGTCTTGGTACTGCTTATTTTTATCGTCCGGTCGGTTCGTTTCAATAACACCCTTTCCCGTTACGCGGTCAATGGTGCAAGGGATGCGGCCACCCGCAATGAACTTGGCTAGGTCGCTGTGGAGCTTAGTGATTAGTTACAATAATTCGAAAATGGATTGGTTCCGCCTATAGACAGAGTAAAAGGAAGTGACATACCGGTCTAAGAAATCTACTGTGACGCCAAAATCGTTGGCCATGCTCTCGAGCCCAACAACACGGTAGCTTTGCAGTAGCTGCTGATATGCGCGCAGCCGCATCTCGCGGATAAACCAACCCCGGTGCTCGAAGAGATACCGATCTTGCGTTAGGAACTGCTCTTCAACAAGAGCTAGGGCCTGGAAGAAATGTTTGTAATGCCCGTTATACAGACTATTGACGAGTTGAGCGAGGGACGAGAAGTCAATAGCCATCTCGGTCTCTGGCTGCTCAACGCTTGTACCCAAGGTCGTTAGGTTGACGGCAGTTGTAGCTTTTGTCGGGGCGTTCGGTGTGGTAGTGTTCTTAACATCCTCCATGTCAGCATCGTCGGCTCCCGGACCAGCAGAAAGAGCGCCGGACAGTGCTAGCATTTTATCATCACCGTCTGCGCCTAGGATAGCCTTGATCTCCGGCGCATCAACAACTTTGCTCTTGAAGTCAACCCGCTTCAACGACACAGAGCCAGCGAGTACCGAATAGACCACGAGATTTGAGTATGTGCATAGCTCGTAGCTTGTAAAGGTTGAGAGGGAGTCGAGGAGGAGGGGTGCCGCCAGGTTGTAGGACCGGACCGTCAAGAGATGGAGGCCCTCGTAGGCCTTTAGGCGGTTACGGCGGTCCCAGTCACCACCGCTCTCGACCAGCGTCTTTGCTCGTGCAACATGCGTTTTCACCAGGGTGCGATCGCTATAGAATAGACCCATTCGGATGATGGCAAGTACAATGTCGATCTTCGTTCCTAGAATACCAGTCTTTTCAAAGACGTCTTCATAGGCTGCTATCGCTTTATCCTGTCGAAGATGTGAGCGCAGGTCTACAGATAGCAGTGGCATAGAAATGTATCAAGACATTCACCGTACCTTATCACCAATTTTAGCGAAGAACTCAGCACGCTTCCCTCTCGCGGCCATTATTTCGGTGTCACCAGCCTTCTCAACTGCCTCGTCCTCCTCCTTCTGAAACTCCTCTAGCTCTTTGTCATTCTCTGCCTTAAGCTTCTGGTAGACTTGCTCATCCCAGGGTAGGTTCGCACCCGAGGTTGGACCCTTGCTAGCCATCATCCCGGCAGCAGTTGGTGTCCGGCCGAGGGCCTTCTGCTGCGCTGCTGCTGCTGATGTGGTCTCACCAGCTGCATTCAGAATTCCTTCGACCGGGTGGGCGAGGTACTTGTACAAAGGGGCCATTTTATGTTCGTTAATGGCATCTTGCAAGCTCTTGATGGCGGCTTGCTGGGCAGGTCGGGCGGCATAAGGGTTTGTGAGAGTGAAAACATGTTGCGACAATGGTAGCAATGGCCACTTCGCGTACTGCGGATCGGAGCCCATCTTTAGCAGCTAAAGTACAAAGGGTGGAAGGCAAGCCGTCGACGGTGTCCGAGGCTAAATTCGCGTGTACCGGGAGAATTCAGTTCGTAGGTTCAAGTCGAGCACAATTCGTTGTGTTGAACAGATTGAGGTGAATGAGTATGTCCAAGTATTGGAGCTTATCCAAGGTTTGATTGCAAAGGCACCGCAATGAAGTAGCTGCAGGCGACAGGGCGGACGTAACTGCTGAGCATTGACCGACTGAGAGCCAATGGTACTGTAGCTTGTAGAGCTTTAAAGTGGGGCATGATGGAGCCTCAAGTTTGAAAAGTTAGGTACTTCCGGGTAGGTACGCAGCTGCTTTAAATATCAGGTACCGAAGGTACATATAAACTACATACAAGGTTGCTATGTACATGTATCAAGCCGTTCGGGCCTTTAGGTACTTATCCACATGCCTGCTTCCTCCGATCATGATCCTTCCAACAGCACATCACCTCAGAAAACTAAATACCCTTCCCACTCGAAAGCGTCGCAAATCAAAAAGTCAATTGAGCCATTTAAAAGCTGCGCGACTGAATACAAATTACTTAATAAATTCCATATATTATACCAGCAGAAACCATCCATCCTCCCTGTCTCTCTGCCACCATGGCAGGTAATGAGGGCGTGGAAGACCTCCCCCAACCTTTCGATGCAAAGCGACTTGAGCCAGCCAAGAGGCGCAAACATCCCGATTCACCAGGGAGAGCAACAAATGGTCCTAGTCGTCGCGAAGATAAAAATCGAGGTATGCCCTCGATCGACGAGCTTCCGCAACCTTTCGACGCGAAGAAACTCGAACCTGCGAAAAAGCGACAACGCTCTACATCGCCCTCCGATCAACCGCGGAAGCTCAAGCGCCCGGGCCAGCGAGCGCGCATATCCAGCAGCGAGGCGGCCGCTATTCGCCAACGACACGAGCAGCGCGAACGAGAATTGGCACAAGCTTCGAGTACAGCCGCTGCGCTAGAACAGAGGGGTATCAATGATATAGTACGCGAACATTACAATGCGGTACCGGAACGGGGTCGGGATTGGCGAAAGACGGGAAGTCGAATCAAGGGATTACGTGTCTTTAACAACTGGGTCAAGAGCACACTCATCCAGAAATTCTCGCCTGACGAGGACCACACACCTGGAGCCCAACAGCAAGGCCGCGATATGGCAGGTGTGAACGGACATGAGCTGATCGTTCTTGACATTGGCTGCGGTAAGGGTGGCGATCTAGGGAAGTGGCAACAGGCGCCGCAGCGAGTACAGCTCTACGTTGGATTAGACCCTGCAGATGTGTCTATCGACCAGGCGAAGGAGCGATATCGCAGCATGACCAGCCAAGGTGGCAGAGGTGGGAGAGGCGGGAGAGGTGGCCACAGAGGCGGACGCCAGCAGCATCTGTTCGACGCTCGTTTCTTTGTTAAGGATTGCTATGGCGAATCCCTTGCCGACGTCGATATTGTGCAACAAGTCGGATTTGATCCTTCACCTATGGGGCGTAGTGGTTTCGATATCGTGAGCCTGATGTTCTGCATGCATTATGCGTTCGAGAGCGAAGAAAAAGCTCGAATGATGCTGCAAAATGTATCCAGCGCGCTCAAGAAGGGTGGGCGCTTCATAGGCTGCATACCCAATTCCGATGTTATCAGCGATAGAGTCGCCAAGTTTAACGAACGCATTTCCAGCAAGAAAGAAGGGTTATCCGGGGAGGCAGGGGTACTTTCGGATGACAAAGAAGAGGGTGAGGCAGAAGAGACAGCGGAATGGGGCAACGGTCTATACCGAGTGAGGTTCCCCGGCAAGACGCCTGAGGACGGTATTTTTCGCCCACCCTATGGCTGGAAGTATAATTTCTTCCTCGATGAGGCTGTGGAGGAAATCCCCGAGTATGTAGTGCCCTGGGAGGCATTCCGAGCCATTGCCGAGGAGTACAACCTGGAAATGCAATATCACCAGAGCTTCAGAGACATCTGGGAGTCAGAAAAGGATGATCATATATTAGGCCCACTCAGTGAGCGTATGGGTGTTCGTGGAAGGGGCAGAGGCGAACTGCTCGTATCGCCCGAAGAGATGGAGGTTGCAAACTTCTATGTGGCGTTTTGCTTCTATAAAGTATAGTTGTCTTCGCCTAAGAGGTAGCTATCTACAACGCTCCAAAAGGCGGGCGCAGACTACGAATTTTTATGATGCCTGGTTGTTTATCTAGAAATGCCTTCCTGTGTTGCATTAAGAGGGTTATACGGACATTCACACTGAAAGGCTGTGTCTCGATATGTCAGACGCCGTAGAAAGGAGGTTTTATGAGGAACTGTAGCAATGTGTTATAAGACAAGCACTACTATGTTGAGTAATTATAACATCTTAATAGCAGAATATAACACTCGGGTGTCTCTAATTACTTTACCAACGCAGATAGTGGTTGTTCTCATTGTATGAAGGCCTGCGAGCGGCTGCATCACGAGTCTGCAGTCCGCGAAGTGCAAGATTCAAACGGACCTATCACACCCATACGGACAGTCTGTTATCATAGAGGAGCATATGCACTAGAGGTTTGACTGACCTCAGTCATTACCACAGGATGGAGACTAAATGCCTGGAGCATTTGTTGAACCTTTCTTCTAGAAACATCGAATACCGTGTGAGATAAAGTAGAGATCGCCTCAACACCAGTAATACTTTTTTATAAGATAAAAGATAAGATAGAAAATTAAAAGCGCACATTTTCCAATATACGCATTCCTACCTTACTATAGTAAGAAAGCTGGAGACGGAAGGACAGTGAGGATGAGAAGCGGCAGGTAAAACCTTGTGTCCGGGGCATATACGGGTTGTCTGGTCAATACGATGACGGTAAGAATCGAGCTCAATTCACTTCTTTTTTTTTTTTTTTTTTTTTTGAAATTATTTGCAGATTTGAATATGGCACTTTCACTATCCATTCTGGACCCAAGTGCTAGGCATGTCGGATATTGTGACTGCAACTGAGGTGAAGCGCTGGAATACAGACTTTGGCGTCTTTCCCGGCCAACTGGGGTTTTAACCTGCGTCTCAGCCGGAGCTATTGGAAGATGTACAGTACCAGTAGTTGGCCTACGAGCCCCAAGAATTAGTATCGGGTTAATTTGACGCCTGAAATCGAAGTGTACTAAGACCTACGATTCTGTAAATTGAGAACGGATATCTTGGTTGTAGATCTGAGTCGTCATGATAAAACTGGCTGTGCTTTGTAGTTCTATAATGAAGCTGAGCCTAGGTCCTTTCTCTCTCTCTCTCTCTCTCTCTCTTTCTTTATTTTTATTTTTATATTTTTTTTTTATACCAATTGTTTCTTTCTCCTTCGTGATAATATACTTTTGGCTCAGCAAACTTGTTGATAATTACCTCCTCGACAATCAGAGCTCGAGGGCTCTACCGATGGCCAACCCGCTGCAGCATGTTGTGGGCCTTGTTCTGATACACTGGTTTGAGTGGTTTGAGTTACCTAGTGATCGACCAGCTGTACTGGTTATCAACAGCATTTGCCTCTTTTCATATGACTTGCCTGGCTGGTTCTTGACTGGACCATCGCATTCATTGCCTGAAGTAGGTCAGAACAGATTGGTTTCGTTCTGCCGGGCGGGAAGAGCCAATCAGCCCCAAGGAGCCAGCTAATGGTTTCCAAAAGAAGAAAGTGGAGCGATTCTATTGGGGGCTAAATTTGATATTTTGGGGCGTCTTCGACTTCATGAATCCCCTAACACAGGTCAGTGTGCCAAAATAATCATCAGAGACGGCTTCTAGCTAGATTGAGATACAAATGTATCGCTCTCTATATCCGCCAGCCTCCCTCTCCTGAATAGGTAGCTATAAAATGTAAACACTAAGTGCCTTGCGCCTGGTTTTCACCTATGCAAGAATTACCAAAGCTGCAGGCTCGATATAAGATGAGACTTCAGATACCGGCACGATAGGAGATTGGTCGCTATATCAGCTAATGCATCTTTTCGCTATAAGTAAGTGGGTTACAATCTGTATAGATACTGCGTAACATGTCCTTTAAGACCGGATCTATCTTATGACGCACTAGTCCGATTGAGTGACCAGCGGATTAAATAAACCATGATACTCTCTATTGCTAACATTACAAAGTTAATCAGAAAATAATACTTGAAACCCAGAGAAAATATGAAGAACGGAATTTAATAGTTAGATATAGCACTGGCATATTATTACAAAGTTTGGACTCCTTACGTTTACATCAAAGGTCGAAGCTATTCGTGAGCGCTCAAGTTGTGTTTTAGATCTGCCATTTTACTTCGAGCGTTCTGTATTGCTTATACTGAAATTCACATAGTAACTTTAATCAACTATCTAGCCTTCAAATGCAACGGTATGAACAAAAGGTTGTCGGCCGTGTTCCATGTCGTATTTACATGCCCGTACCACACATCCTCAATCGGTACAGTTACTTTTAGGAACAGGATCTTTTCTAGCTAACTGTCCACGCACCAATCCCGTATAGAGTAGTATCGTGAGTGGGGTCCTGATGTATGTCCAGGTCTTGATGATTGTTACCAATATGGGTTTGATGGTCTGAATAGGACGGAGAGTTGGCTTTAGCCTCTTGGCTCATACTTTGTGGTCGGTGGTTGGTTAATTGATTGATTGTATTTAACGTCAGGAGGGGGGCTGTAAAGCCTCCCAAGACTCCTATAGGCCATAAGACGTGGCAGGCTACCAGTACTCTATGTAATACATCAATGCTATATAAGGTATGTATCTACCAGTTCGAACCTCCATGGGCTAGCTGTGTATATAACACGCGACCACTCCTTTTAGGACGTCGTGCCTCTGTTTCTTGTGCGCTACACTAAAGTAGGCCAGGGTATTCGGACGCCAATAGGCGTGTTGACATGGAGAACGGGGGGCGGTTCGTTCGTTCGTCGAGCGCCTAGTGTGTGCGCGATTGTCGAGGGTATCTGCGCAATTGTCTTATCGCTGATCGCGTGGTAAGCAGAGGTGCTTTGTTCGAGCCGGGGCGCGGGAGACCAGGCCGCATTTTTTGGCTCGTCGTCCACCATGCTGGCAGTCATGGTATTTTGGGCTTAACCTAGCTATTCGGAGGCAGTTTAACCACTTGCCTCGGTGGTTGTGGTCGGTGGATGCCAGAGTCTCTCTTCATATTACTATTTAACAATTTAAGCCTCCAGTATACACTGAGCTCCTCAAAGCTCTCGTATTACAAATCATGCATAAACCCTCCTGTACTTCACTAACTTTTTCAAAAAGCGACTGCTTGTCTTTTTATATATGTATATATAATTAAACGGCGTATTCCACCGCTTAATTATCGGTTTTAACGTTTTATAAGGGGCGCCCTGTATTTAGGCTAGCTTGTGGTCGGTAGATGTCAAAGGCTAGCCTAAATACGGGGCGCCCCTTATAAAACGTCAAAACCGATAATTGAGCGGTAGAATGCGCCGTTTAATTAAAAGAAGACAAACAGTCGCTTTTTGAAAAAGCTAGTGAGGTACAAGAGGGTTTATGCATGATCTGTAATACGAGAGCTTCAAAGAGCTCAGTGTATACTGGAGGCTTAAATTGTTGAATAGTAATATGAAGAGAGCTTATAGACAAAGGAGGAAGAACAGATATACTACGAGGTAGTGAGTAAGAGCTCGGCCTCGAATTTATAATGCATCAAGAGGCATCGAAGAAGGGGACCAGGAGTCAAGGAGGGTCATTCAACCAACAGCATCTTCGTTGGTGCAACTCAGCTAACCTTATTGACATGTCTGCTGGTATTCTAAAACGTCAACCGTCTCTTTTACCTTGAGCTGGAAAACCCTTAAGTGGTGTAATTCCAGTGAGTTGGCCAAACACTTGTCCATCTGACCTAGACCACATGCCTGCCACATTCGCTGTTGGAACCATCTGTCCAACAATATCTCATTACAACGGCTTGTGGAATGCCAGGCTTGATGAAAAAGGATATCTCCTAATTGCTTTACTAATTACCCCGGGGAGCTAAGATAGTACATCCTGCAGTATGGCTGCTGTGCCACCAACTATATCCATAACCTCTATAGTTAATAACTATTTCGAGGCCAACAAAGCTGTCCTACGTGATCTAAGTACAAACCGCAGGAATCCGAAGTCGGGTAACGTGGCAGTTGTAGTTTCACTGAGAATATACCAGCAAATTTAATACTCTGGTCTAGTTACAAATGTCTGTTTATGGACGCTTCATCGTATGGACCTGGCGTGTTATCGTAACTCCAAGCCCAATCCTTTTGAGCCTGACCAGGCCGTCCACTTAGGCAGACAAAGCGTCCTAATGAACGGGACAACAATATTTACTATTATATAGTTCAGCTCGTAAACCTTAAACTTCCCTACTTCATCGCCTATCCCCCTCTATCTCAGCAAGATCTACCGGGACCGCTGCCTCATTCGAGATAGACAAGTAGACAAGCCACAAGAATGTAGTGAGGCTATGTATCATTGTTGTTGAAGATTGCCGAACCGGAGGCGGTAACTTAACTGCATGCTTGTGCATGTTTGTGCATGCTTACGGCATGTAAAGGGGGGTGCAAGGTCATTACAAGCCTTTGGACGAGGGTCGGGATCCAAGACTCGACCCAGAACCTGGTGGTCGGACGAGGGAGAGAAGAACCAATACACCATAAAACGCGGGAATCTTTGCAGGTTCGACGGAGGGTGGTGCATCCGGCTACAACCAATCTGGATCGAGATGTTAGCATCTCTTTAATTCAGCTAGACACCTGCATTCCCCCCCCAAATGAGAAATAATCCATGAAAGTTTGGAACAAAGCAGTGCCATATTGCATGTTTCCTGGGGTGTACCGGCGGCTACTTAATCTATCTTGCGCTCTCCTACCGAGCCCCCAAACCAAGGTTACATACGAAGTCGGTAGCACAACTCACTGATGAGTCACGACATGAATCGCGAGCTTGCCATCCAGTAGGAGAGAACAACTAGGCAGATAGTTGGAATATGCGGTATTACCAACACCGCTTTCCCGGTACGTTTTGTTACACGGATGGATAAGGACGTCTAGGCCTACGACTAAAGTGTAGCCTGACGAAGGTACGGTACGAGGACCCGGCGAACCACAGCGGGCGAACCACAGACCACATATGGAGGATATACGTTCCGTTGATCTCATTTTTTCTTCCTCTTGTCTACGTTAAAGCTAAGTAGGCGCACGGAAGACTGCCGACTGGGTCAATCGTCACGACCACCACACGATATGAGCTAAATGAAGCTATGGCTCGCTCTTGAAGTAGCAAGCTAATGGCTTGAAGACTTAGGCACTGATGCGCCGTAAGTGCCAATGCTGCCCTCAACCGGAGGAGGGAGTACGGCTAGGCTAGCAATTCAAACCAGACGTACACAGACACGGGTTCGCGAGTTAACCTACGTATATGGAGTAATATCGGCGGATGTTTCTGTATTATAAATCCTAGCCTAGCACGCCCTCATGCCCCTACGAGAGGCTCGACGATAGCAGTTTTTAACTGATATCCTCGGCGTTAAGCATAATTGAAAAAGACATTCAGGGTTATATCTGAAGTGATTCACACCTAAGAACAAAGAGTATATTGTTATTTAAGCGTTACATTTGCTAAAAATCCACCTATCTTACACATCGGAACGCTATTTAAGACGAATATATATTATAGGTGTGAATTGCTATAAATACAGCGCTGACGGCAGTGGAGAGGAGTTGGTGGTTTTGTATTACCCATTTGCCCGACAGCCTCGGCTGTATCGTCAAGTACGATAAGGTGTTAAAAGTATTTCGTAATGTGCCAAGTATGTATGCCTGGTCAAGGTTCAATATACTCCTTTCTCTACCAAGTATATGTATACATATATGCGCGCATATAACAGTTTCAAAATCGGAGCCGAAGTTTTATCTTTGCTTTAAGTATATTTTGAAATTCCTATATAAGAAGTGAAGCAAAGACATAGATCGTAACGTCATTATACCCTCACTGGATAGACGATTGGACTATATGCACTCTTCTGGCCCCTTCCACACTTTAAATGGTGTTCATTGATAGTCCTCCATGTGCTAGACGACATGGTATATAGTCACGTACAAGTTCGCTTGAAAAATTAGCTAAGCGACTTTCCGCTGATATCTCCACCGTAAGCCAGTCATGTAAGATAAACTAGCTTGACCTGGCGTTGCCCATATTATGACCTAAAAGAATAAAAGAGAGATCCGTGATCGCCGAAGAAAATGGTGTCGCGTTGCGAACGATTATGTAAGAGTGGCAAGCATAGCCCTCACTAACTTAGGAGGCGGACCTGGGGGAATAAGTTAGCCCAGAACAATCCACGGAGTGATTCGGGAAAAATCCCGCGAAAAAGTAATAGCGCGCACCTTCACTTGCGATACTTGGGCACGCTGATGGACATCCTACCTTTCTTGTCCTTCTCAATGCGCACCCCGCGCCTTGGCTCCTCAATCCTCTCGATCTCCTCCTCGTACAGGACGAGTTCGCCCGTGGGCAGGCGTTCGGCACGCACCAGCTCACGTTCACTGCTATGGCTATGGCTGTGGTGGTGGTGGTGGTGGTGGTGATCTCTGCGTCGGTCACCCACCAGCGCCAGCGGGCCGACGACAACTTCGTCGCTGATTTCGCGTGGACTCGCTTCGACGACCAGCGGTGTCCGTGTGGTGGAGGTCCCGTAGCTGTAACTACTGCGGGATGGCGACACTTCACGCACGTAGGTCTCTTTCACGACTTCGACCGGGGGTGGAGGAGGAGCTCTGACGAGCGCGGTTGTTGTTGGTGGTGCGGGTGGTGGAATGGTGAACACCTCCTCTCTGCGTTCCTCGACCACAGCGCCTGGAACTGAGCGGGCCGCAGCAACCTCGGCGTCCGCTTTCTTGTAGTCCTCACTGAGTTTCAGCAAATCATCAATGTTTTGCTGGCCCAGAGCCCTTTGAATGATGATTGTGTTACCCTACAACACGTTAGTTTCGTGTGATAAACAGCCTAGTTCGACCAGCTAAGAAGAACTGGTAGAGCGAATTACTGTACCTCTATAACGTAAGGGTATTGAAGATCCAGTATAGCTCGTAAGGAGACGAGGCGCACAGGAATTCTGGTCTTTCCTTTCTTTGGGTACTCGCTCTTGGTAGTGATGGTAGTACCACCCGTTTCGCTACTGCTAGACGATGAAGATGAAGACCGAGTGCCGCTACGGTGGGAGCTGCTATAATGTGAAGGCGCCCTACTGGTTCGTGAATCACTGCGTTCCCGTTGTTTCTTAGTCCGCACGATTTCCATTTCCCGTATATGCTCAGGATATGCGTGAAAGTCGTCATCACCGTAACGACGAGGCTCGGACACCTTAATATCCTCATAGTCGCGCTCGTGCTCGCGCTCAGCATAAATCCTCGGTGGGGGCAAAGCGCGGGAGCGTGGAAGGGGTATTGGCTTGTATGGCTCAGGACGGTAATCGCCGCGGCGGGTAGGAGGACCATATTCCTCACGGTCGTACAATCGCGCAGCTGGCCGTCGGTCAAAGGTATCTAGCGAGGACTGGCGTCGCAAAAGGGTTGTAGGGCGCCGGACGGGCGAGGGGTTGCGGTATTCGCGATCCCGTTCTTTCTCGAAGTACAAGCGACGTTCTACCTCAGGAGGGGGGGAGGGACGACGACGTGGTTCGTCATCGAAAAACCTCCTTTCACGAATGACGTGGTCCTCCTCCCAGGGGCGCGATGCCCGTCGCTCAATGAATCTCTCGTCAACTGAGGCCTCCCGAACTCGCTCGCGAGGGGGTGCACGGGTAAAATAGCGGTCGCGTTCCTCAAAGCGGTCCCTTTCGAGGGTTAAGCGATCCTTGTCCCACCGTTCACCGTAGGCCAGATCATCATCGGATCTACGATGGGCCATCTCAAAAATGGTCCAAACAAAAATCGAGACTGGTTATATAAGTATATGAGTGTTGGTGATGTTGTTGCGTTTGAATTCTTTTTATTCTTTTGAGACAGGAGTAGAGAAGGTTGAGTTGAGATAGCCGCTGGTGATCCAAGCAAGATGTCTGGGTAGAGCAGACGATGACGACAGAGGGGGGCCGGCGCTCCAAAAGCAACTTGAAACAGTTTAGCTGGCTTGGTTGGCTAGCTGGCTTGGCTGCTTTTGATGACCGGGATAGACCCTTGGGCTGGGCTCTGGGTGGCTAGATGTCGTGTTATGCGAAACACCAAAGCGGAATGACCCGCAGAGACGTTGAATGACCGTCTATTGGGCAAATGACCTTGACTTGGTCGATTTCGAATGCTCAACTGACACCGGCACGAGGGGTAGCACTACCCCCTTTCTAGCCCCTTAGATATTTGAGTGTCTGGCACTCTGGGACGAAAACTGAATATCGCGTGCCTGGTCTCTCACGAAGTCGTCTAGTGTGAAAGGAGGTGTGAGCCAGGAGAGGAAAGGAATTGCTTCCTTTTAGACTTCTGAATCTTTTGACATGAGTGGAAAACTGCTTCTTATGTATGGCTCTGCTTTGGGCACTATATTGTATTTGAAACTCCCGCAGCCATAGCTAGTTAGGCCCTGTCGCCGTCCCACCATATACCGGGCTGTCGAGTGGTTCAATCTGTTAGTGTATAATAGCGCGGAAACAGCTTGGACAAGTACACCAGCAGTACCTTTCTAGCTTACTGCGTAGGAAATTCCACTTAGTATCGCAAGGTAGTAAAGAAAGCAGACAGGGGTCAGTGCCAATAGAGAAGGATGAAAAACCGCAAAATAGATAGAGTCAAGCCAATGACAATTTTTACCGCTCCTCTACTCGAAGTCTAAACACATTGCTGCTCTTGACTGGCTAAGCCGGCCGTCCACTGAGGGCAGTGTTCTGGGCAAAGTACGCAGTATAGTACCTTATGGCAGTAGAAGGTGAGAGAGAGCGCGTTAGCCGGCCATCGTGAGAGAACTATCTCAGTTAGCGCTTATAGCAAATCCGGGGTATCCTTGACTGCGGAAGGATTTGGGCAGCTTCGGGTTTTTAAATTCGAGAGGCAAAATTGCGTTGTCAAGCAAATTCGCCTCCATCTTTGCCGTGCTGGGTTTGGCTTGTATAGCACACCGCTAAATTGCGACGTTATTTGCTGTCAGGCCCTTGGGAGTTACTGTAGGCCTCGCAAGCTAAAGTGCCATAGTATACAAGATATCAAGTAGTGCAGATGAGATGACCTTTTCTCTACGCCGACTAAGCAAAAACAAAACAAAACAAAAAACTTCAGATATTTAGTGTGATTCAGAACAACCTGGCAAGATGGGAATTCCGAACTGTTGTCAAAACCCTTTCGAGACAAATCAATAAGCATTGAAATGCCGCTCGGTAGCGCCCGTATAAGAATACTATGTAAGTGCTCAAGAGCGGGATGACGTCGTCACGCAGCTGGTCCCCTGGCAGGGAGAATGTGGTTCGTGCTCTCGCTATCATTTAATACGCTTGGAGCCTATATTTTATGAACCCTAACCAATCTAATAGGATGCCCTTGCAATAGGAATTCCTAATGCAGCTTTGATCTCCAATGGGAATTGGCTTTAGTATAGCCTCAAGCTTATTTTTCCCTTACGTGGTTCATTCGAAGACGTTGGTTCCTAGGCATGAAAGTGCTGCTGCCCGATGGAGGCTGTGTCTAGTAGCCGACCTTTGATGTGGTATTAGTAAAAATCCCCAGACACGTCCCCTACGTTCATGTATTGAGGCGAGCTGTCACATGAACATATTTTGAACGGCATTGGAATGTCCCTATTCAAACACGAACCTAACTCGGCACGGTTTTCATACATCCTTATGCCTAATTAGCCTACCTGAAGCTCACAACCCTGCGTGACCAGTTTACATATACCCAGACACGCTGGGCGCGAAAACATCTTATGCATGGTGTCATGTATCCTTGTCAGCTTTCTTGCCATGTAATAGCTGTTACGGGAATTCTGCCTTGCCAATGATAACTTGCTGATGCTTGGAACTCACCTCACGACTGAGGGGCAAGAACCATGTGTTGGCCGTTCTAGTTTTCAGTTGCAATGCGGGCCTCGATTTTGCGCCACACTATCTCTTATGGCTTTTGAGTTCTCGTCTTCCGCAGAACACAACTAGCCCAACGAACATGTACCTATTCCCGAACTTATTCCCATTGGACATGGCGATCAGCGTACACAATGACAATGACGGAGATCAGACGTTAGCTAGCGGGGGAGCGACTAATATTTATGGTAGCGAGACTATAAGAACTACTCATTGGTCGAGAGAGAGATGTATCGATCCCGATATATCAATTGAGGCAGCTAGAGAAAATCCAAGACTTAGGACATGCCAATAACCATCATAGACTAGGCGTCATAGCGAAACACGTGTATCGAATCGTTTCTGAATGTGAAAGGCGAGGCGGGACAATTCTCATTCCAGTCTTTGGTCTAGGTAGCAGTTCGTACAGCCGAAACTCTCACATGTCCCATTACAGGAAAGACGTAGGAAAATGGAGTAGGGACAACGAGGCATCGCTCTGTTGTGGATAAGTCTAATGATATTACATCGGACCGTTGCTTGCAAAAGTAGCCATAGCTATTCACTGGCCATTGTTTGGTTACAGCGGCTGTAATCGCTTTTGCTACTTTATTAGTGCTTCTTCGCCGACACTCGCTTAATCGAAAGGCACGGTAGGGAGTGCTAGTGGTCGGGAATGGCCATTTCTTTCATGAGTGTATTTCGGGGCTGTTGAAGAATCTTTCTCTAGCGGGCCCTGTTGAGTTTGTGGAGTTCGGCATGCACAGCAGACAATAATTCGATTGGGCCGTTTCATCATCACAGTAGAAGGGTTTGGGTCTTAAACAAGGGCATAAAACGCTTAAAACTTTTGGAATTTTGTAGATCAACTGTAAAAATATGGGAGCTAGCTATTTCAAATTAGCTTTCAAATCGTAAGTGTTACGAGGTATCAGGTAGTCCATGTTCACAAGACCGTTACAGGCGGCTTGCTACACGATAAAGAAGTGAATTTGAAAAGCGAGAAAATGCCAAACAGTACCAGAATCTGCCGATAGCCTTATTTCCTAGCCCATAAGCGTGCTCTGCCGTCATTCCGAAGCTTGGTACGCTCCGATATAGTTATTTAGCTGCTTGACTGGATGTGATATGTTGTTAACCGAACTGATCTTTAAACCATGTGACGTTTGGGCACCGAACTCGGGGTTTGGATATTGTATTGTTACCCTATGCCATATTGAAGACACTTCCCATACGAGATACAGCTAGTTAAGTAGCAAGACCACTTGTAAAGCTCACTGATTCATTATGATTCAAATAATACATGAACACAGCGCGGCTTTGACACTTTTAGGCACAGCGCGAGAACTGAGGATTGGCTTATATTTAGTTTTGATAGTCTATATATGGGATGAATTGAGTGTTACCAAGGCGAACGAGGCTAATAGGACTAGCCACCTTGAAAGAAGCTCGCCTAAGAGAACGTGGAGTCGTATTGTTATTAGGAGTGTCCTTGCCAATATATAATGGAGGCAGCGCGATAGGGTATCATAATTTAAGAACCGTTGGCAAGAGCAGTCTAAAACCTGATCTGACGGATTTAGGACTGATAGGTTGTATACGTATTTCTCTATTGGTGATACTAGCTCTGTTTCGAATATCCTTAATAGCCCCTTAGTTAGTAGGATAGAAAATTGTAAAAATGTAGACCTCTTGAAAGACAATACATGCTTCAACGTTTAAGGAAGAGAATACTTTCCGATTTTTCCTTAAATTTCTTTTGGTCGTTCCATTGATAGGTTGTTGTTCTTTTAGTATTTAACTACTTATAAGACTGGGTTAGATTATGAAAGTGGCATACCAGCGCAAGTTACTAATTAACTCTAACTTTGTATTACATGTGACCGAGGGGGCAGTTTTCGCGTCAAAGCATTTCAGCTTATTGAAATCCACGTGTAGTGGCGGTAGGTTATATCTTCGACAAATTAATCCACTGAACAAGCTATCATCAACCCATCCACGCTTGCAGTCTAGAGCTTCTATAACTTCCCCTTGTAAACTGTTTTTCTCCATGAAGTGGATGTTGTCACCAGAACTGCTCGAAACTGTGTATCACGGCGGTGTGCTTTCATTATACTCTTTCTGCATAATCATGTATTCATGCACTGATATTGTGAGAACATTTATAGCACTTTTGTGTCGTGATTAACTATTCAACTTTGAACGTAATGAAAGTAAAATCGAACACAAGATGGCTCGTGCGAGGAGCCCGTGAATCAAACAATACAAGGCCGATATATTAATTCCAGGTTCGACTTTTGTGTAAATTATAATACTAAAACAAAGCCCAATAGTACCTTGCCCGATTCTTGTTTTTGCAGCGAAGAAAGATGCCTTCTCAAGAGATCGAGATCTTGAACACCAAGGCCTGATTGTCAAGGTTGAAGCCGCTCTCATCAGCATAGGGCAGCTCACCGCCGTTCATGTACCCGTTTTGCGTGATGAAATCGTTGTCACTCATGCTGAATACATAGTACTCGCCGTCAGGTGCCTTCGGGTTGACAGGGACCAAGCCAATCGACTCCCACTTTTCGTTCTGAAACTCATTGTTAGTCTGTTCCGCACTCATATCGAAACCAATTAACAATGGGCGGGACTCTGACAACGGCACATATGAAAAAAAAGGGGGGACAGGACAGCATGAACTTACAAGCAAGCCCGGGTCTGCTTTTCCACCATTATGCACATTAAAGCGGTTAAGCTGTGCATTAACATTGAAGTCCAAAAAGCTGCAGTAAGTCGCGGTCGTGATGGCGTCTTTCAACGAGCCATTATCGGCATTCGCAACTGCGCATGTCGCGTCCGCGCAGTCATATCCGCCGACGGCCTTGATGTCGGTGGCGCCCGAGATGTCGAAGACGTCGATCTGGCGGTACACGGACTGGGTCACGGATTGGCCGTTACCGGCACCGGAGTCACGCGATAGGACGAAGAACTGCCCATTTGGAAGGGCGAAAACCTCGGACTGCGCTGCGACCTTCGGATTCTTGCTGGGCTTCGCCGTCGGGTCCACGTACAGCGGGAGAGGCACGATCCACTCGCCATCATACACTGGGGAGAGCCTGTCGCTGATGTCGTACTTGAGGAACCGGGTATACCGTTCTGTCTGTTTCTCGAGGCCCTGAAATGTGGTAGTTAGTAGACTGAAAAAAGGCACACGGGAAACATGGACGCAGCGCGCGCCAGTTCTTAGCTTAGGGATCTTGTACGTACACCTTCTTGAACAGTTGCAGCTTGTAACAAGACGTACAGGAATTTGCCATCTCCGGAGACAGTAAGACCTTCGAAACCTGTCATTAGATGATGGTTATTAGCATACTTCCCATTTCACGACTTGCGCGACGTATTCAATGCCATACCGTGGTTGTTGTCACGGCCGGTATCAGGATTCGCGGGTGTTACATCGTCACCGCTGCCATTGTTAATGTAGCGAGGGGGGCTATCCGCCGAGAAAGAGTCGGTGCCATTTCGCTTTGGCACGATAGCCTCAGGCGGCCGAATAGCCGTAAGCATCTTGCCTTCAGCGCTGAAGAGGTCTAGGGCGTCTGTTGTGAGTAACACTTCCAAATATCTGAAGGGCCTGGTAACTAACAGATATACGGTCCGTACTCATCAGAGACCCAGAAAGTCCCGTCGCCGTTCACGTAGAGGCCCTCTGAGTCCACTGGAATCCTCTTGCCTCCTGGGCCCTCGCCACCAAACCCGTCACCCTCGTACGTGGCAACAGGTAGGTCAGGAAAACCAGGATACGAGAGAGATCCTGTCGCATCGCCGTCTAGGCCAGTACAAGGGGTACCGTCAGGCCCCGAGAACTTGATTGTATCCAAATATTGGAACTGCAGGTTCGGGCTCGAGGGATTTGACACAGTTGCATTGGGCTTAGGAGTGAATAATATTTGGAACTTGTGAACTCGAGGGTTGAAGTTAAGTGTGCCTTCCGTGTTCCTAACTATGAGTTAACAGGAGAGCTCTGATAATCGGCATTGGGCTTAACAAGCTATTGAAGAGCACTGAGTTGAACATAACTAGACTCTCCTATTCGCTACCCGTCATCTATGAATACTATGAATAGCCACGCAACTTTCCACTGTTTACTTTAGACAAAATATTGTTGTGAAGGGCTTCATAGCTTCCCCATCTCAGAGCAAAACCCTGACAGCCTCACATGGAGCTTCAGTCGTGAATCAGCAGCAAACTTACCATCCTCTATCAGGCAGTGCCCATAAAACACCTGAGTAGCTCCCATTGCAATGCTTCTTCCACGCGCCTTGGTCCAAATGTAGCGAGGATCCAAATCCGCCGAGCGTGTCACCAAATTTGTCGATCGCGTTCGAGGCAACGAATCCATACCCCGCAAGTTCCTCGTAAACGTAGTTATTACCGTTACAAGAAGTGCTATTGACGCCAGTGGCTTGCTTCTGGATGGCAGCACCCGAGGCGCAGGCCGCGAGGGTCGCCGCGAGGATTGCTCGAATTGCCATTTTCGGACTGACTAACGTGCACGTACTCGGGAGACTGGCGAAAGAAAAGAGCAAAACTGAGCCGCCAAGCTATGAGACGCAGGAAAAGGAGCAGCGTTGGTCCCATTGAGGGAGCAATTGCTATTTAAGAACCTAACCAGTTCGATCTTGGAGACCAAGACGCGCGGACCGAACTGGGCGCCATGGATCAGATTTATCCGTTAACATGAGCGATACGTGCACGTGTGTGTCGCTCATTTCAGCTTCACAAGTGCTCCGTCAATGAAGGCGCAGAGATCACTCTCCAAAGAGGGTAGGTCGCATGTGTGCTGCAGACAAGCTACATAAGGCAGGGGAGGCAGTCCAGGGGTTATCCAAGGGTTCGGCGTTCGTCTGGGAAGTCGGGTGCCCTGGCATGCGAACTGGGGCCTACCTAAATCCGTCGCTAACAGGTAATAGAGCAGTGGATAGTCCTGCTGGGAGCCTCAGGCCCTTAGCTGAAGTACCTCCTCTCGGGACACGTTGCATGCAAACCCCTCCCATTCGTTCGATCCCCTCGGGGAGGGCACGTGGGGGCTTGCTGTCTTCAGTGAGTAATGCGACATTAATGGTGACGCTATTGAATGTCGAGCGGTTTACGTGCAGGGAACACTAATTGAAGAGAGAGATAGTAGGATATGTTGCGGGTGGCAATACTTGCTTGTGGTCCATCTGCCTGCAGATTGGCTGTTGAGAGTTGAGGTACGAAGAGATCCGGAGACCGTATGACCCAATCCCTTAGCCGAATGACTCCCAGAACAAGCTGGAAAAGAAGCCAATCAACATACCACATGAAGCAATATGTGGTTAAAGGCTCTGAGGCTTGTGCTCGTAGAGCATCGATATATAGTGTCCACTGCATTATACATCTTGAAAAGTCCATTGGCTGAAACAATGCCGACTAACTGACTTGCGTATGCTCTAATAACCAGGACGTGGCTCACCACTGCCATCGTTGAATGAGACACCCGTCATCATCCTCGTTAGAAATTGGTCTTCTCAAACTTACTGAGATCGATGAAATCTTCCTTCTGGTGCTGAGAGGGAACCCAGCTACGATTTCCAAACTGTACTATATAGCCATTCACCCACCAGCTTCTGGTATGCAAGGGTTTTTGTATGCGCAGCACGCATGGCTTCCTCCGAGCCGTGGTATGACGGCGGAATGTGATCTGCACCAAGGTGAAATCAGTCAATGCTTTCGATTATGGCTACAGCTGCATGTAAGGTCCCTTACCGAATCCGTGTACTTCGTCAGGCACCAAAAGCCACTGCACACTTCTCTTGCCGTCTGCACCGAGCTGCCCGAATGCGAATCTCTCGTCGTCGAGAATGAGTGACTCGTTGTTGCTTGCGGGCTTTTCTTGGCCCACTTTCTCTGTAAGGGCGGGAATGGGCCGGCCAGCCAGTTTATTTGCCATTCTCCAAGCCTCATGGGATAACTGATCCAGCTCGGCTCCCACCAAGAAGATGTGCGGCGGAAGGTTCTCACGAGGCGCAAAGTATACCGATAGGAGGGGGTCGCGAAGGTCGTGGCCGATGGGAATATAGCTCCATCGGAAAGTCGGACTCCAGCCAGCCAGAAAGTCGGTTGTGTTGGCCCGCATACCAGTCTTCAGATCCGGCTTATAGTAGCGACATTTGATTTTCTCGCTCGAAGGTAAGGTCTGGTCTAATGACGGATACACGGCCACTGCGGCGGCGGGCTTGACCTTTTCACGAATCGAAGGCAGCTGGCACACACTCAGAGCTAAGTTCCCGCCCGCGGAAAACCCACCAACTGCAATGCGGCTTTTGTCTATCGGGAGGCTCTCGTCGTTGAATACGGCTAACATGAGGGCTTCGAGGTCGTAGGTCGCTGTGGGGAAGGGATGAGCCGGGGCTTTTCGGTAATTGAGTTCGACAACGAGGACGTTATGCATGCTTGCGAAACGCTCGTTCCACACGTCATCGTCCCCAGGGCTGCCGACGCAAAAGCCGCCTCCATGGATCATGAAGATCGTGGGGAGGGTCTGAGGTGACGTCTGGTCATGGGCTTTGGGGAAGAATATGCTAGAGCAGCAGACAGGCGTGGTTAGAGGATTACGACGCGAGTTTCGTGGCGCTGGCGCACAGCAGTTTTTGCGAAAGACGTACCTGATTGGCAGCTTGGGTCGACATTCGTATGTCTTAATGAAGTTTGGCTGCAAATCCGGCGGATAGAACCATCGATACCACTCTCGGGCCCATAGCACACCAGAATAGAGACTCTGCGCTGCATTGATAGAAGCGCCGTGATACAGCCGTGATAGCAGTGGTAACTGTGCCTGAGTATCCCGAATGAAGGAGGTCTCCGTCGTCATAGTCACAGCGTCGACTTCAACCAGGTCTCGCTAATACTGAGATAACGTCACACTTATCTAGGATGGGGCATACAAGTAGATGCGTCGCGAAGCGGTTCTTATCCAAGATGAGCAGTGCGCGGGGTAGTAGGAGATGAGGCCGACGACGTAGAAAGGCAACGACCTTGGAGTATATCTTGGAGCAGCGCTGGTGGGGTTACAGATCAAGTAAACCGAACATAGACTGGAGGACATGGAGTTCTGAATTGCCTCGGCCCATGTTTAAGTGTAGCTTCACAGCAGGTAAGTAGGTCAAATCCCATACTACAACATCCTGGCTGTCTGGCGCATTGCGCATTGACGTACGGCCTATTGCTGACGGACACATACTATTGCTCCCAACATCCTAAACGGGTGCTGTTTCATCCAGATTGACTACGCATGCGCTGGCGTTTATTATGAGGTTTCGCTGGACGAGCAGCCGTGTTCTGGCCATCGAGACCAATCTTACAATTACAAGGAACGGTCTGAGATTGGGTGTGGCCCTTTACGAATATGTACGCCATACCTTATTCATTTGTGCATTTTCAATAAGATTCTTTATTCGATAGAAAGATGATATTAGAATGCAATGCATGTGTGTAAATATGTATTAAACTCGGGTATAGAGTTGATGCATATGCATAAAGTACGCCAGGCACCTACATAGCCATTAATAGCATCGGGGTTACGGGTATGACCTACTCAGCGCTCGGTGCTATGGTCCTTATGACTATCTAGCCATCAACGTGGATTTCCCATGAAAACCCGTGTGGCACACTTTTACGTATACTTCTGTCATTACAGACGTAACAGGGTCACTATGCTGCCTACATTTGGCCTTCGATCGCTATGAAAAAAACTTGCACGCAGACGACAAACACAAATGATATGATAGCTTGTAAGGGTAACGTAGTTATCGAGAATAGGCACCAAGAAGTTCGCCAGCGAACGCGCAAGCAACTCCATTGGACTATCCATAACAGTTCACTCAAGTATGGTTAGTATGGTCTGGGCATGCGATGCTCCACGATGCTCCGAAAAGCCGGGGCCTATAGGCTTTCGGAGTCCTGCTCGATTCGGCTTGAGGTAAATCTCACCGCAGTAGTGTAGCTTGACTCATCGAGCTCCGAGGGTGTCTTCACACGATATCGAAGAGACGGCTAAACTAGGACTACGTCAGCATACTTATCAGATTAACTATTTCTCTTAACATCTTTTATATGTGGAAGTCCCGATGAGATTGAAGAACATGATGCTACATGACTTAAGTATCTCAAAGATACAATCCTCTCTTCCCAATTGAACCCCCTGGATAACTCCAATTTGGGCTTTTCTTTAGCCTCAAGCTAGTCATGTCGTTTTCGGCTTGCTTAAGTACTAATGATCAGTCCATCGGCCCAAATGTTCGCGGCTGCCGAGATGACTTCGATTTCACGGTGAAATTCGAGCAACTCTTCTTCTCTCTCACCCCGTCGGCTGTCTTTATTGCTCTCTCAATATGGCGCTTCGTCGTCCTCACCAGACGACCAGTCATTGTAGATGCACTATATCTTTGGTTAGGGAAATTGGTACGACATTTTTCATGCAATGCTTTATCGCGCAATGACTTACCACCTTGATCGACGTAGGGAGCTATCTTGTCATATGCATTACTTGAGCTAGCACTGCTCATCCTCGTTGGCACACGCTCAATTAACACGACTGGCTCTGCCATATCTGCCTTCTCGCTTCGTTTTTCTGCTGCGGTCTGCATCATACCCCTTTCCTTCTTGGAGAACAGCAGGTCTCCTCGGCCATCCGTGTTACTCAGTGCGTATCTCTCTCTAACACTTCTATTCGATATCGCACAAGTCCGTACGTTTTGGCTTGTCGCTTCAACACGGCCTGAGATAGTCTACACTGCTGTCTTTACCACCGCGTTTGCAATTAAGATTATCGTTGTACTGCTCGAAGCCCAGAGGAAAACCAGGTGGATAAAATGGGATGTCAAGTCCCATAGTCCGGAAGAGACGAGTGGTATCTACAGCCTTGGTCTGTATTCCTGGCTCAATCGACTGGCCATTTCAGGCTATCGCAAGGTCCTGCAAATTCCCGATCTTTATCCACTCGACACTACCATGACTGCTACACAGCTTCACGAGCGCTTCATCCGGAACTTTAATTCTTCAGGATTTAAGGGCTATAAACATAGGCTTGTCCTTGTCCTGGCGCGTACACTCATGGTCCAGCTCCTTTTACCAATTCCTGCCAGAATCGCTCTGATCGGCTTCACATTAAGCCAGCCTTTCTTCATCAACAGCCTGCTGAAATATCTGGCGGAACCCCCAACCACAGCACCAGCCAATATTGGATATGGTTTCATTGGTGCTAGCATCCTAATCTATAGTGGCATTGCTCTCTCGACTGCTCTGTATTGGTATTTTCAGCAGCGCATGCTCTATATGACTCGCGGATCGCTTGTCAGCGCCATATATGCGAAGACTATAGTTGGTAGGACAACTACTGGAGATGAAAACGCATCTTTAACTCTTATGAGCGCTGGTGCGTGAAATCCAAGTTTCATACTGTTTACGTTGTACTTGCTGGAGCAAAAGTGTCTATGCTAGAGTATTTTTCTTATCTCTGCCTCATTCCATACCCATGACCTCGAAACCATTCAAACACATAAGAATAATGGTCACTAATCCGAGAGCTTATAGACATAGAGCGTATTAATCAGGGGTTCCGTAGCTTGCATGAAATCTGGGCAAATACTGTGCAAGTTGCAGTTGCTGCTTTTCTTCTTTACGGGCAACTTGGACCTGCTTTTGTCGTACCTATAGTTATCGTTTTACTTTGTGGAGGAGGGATACTTATTCCCATTAAGTTCACAGCAAGGGGACAAAGACTCGTATGTTAACCTGCCTCTCCTTATCGACATTCTGCCCAATACATCTATGATTTTCGGACGTAGGAGCCAGTGCCCCCTCTCGCTGATATTCGAACGCTCAAAATAACTGCTTGATTCTATCGCTGACTTCACTTTGCGTAGTGGATGGACCAGCTTCAGAAACGTGTCGGCCTTACTTCGAGTGTAATTGCCAGCATGAAGAACTTAAAAATCTCCGGTCTAGCGATTCCTATCACTTCATTCGTCCAACAACTTCGAATAGATGAACTTTCTGCTAGTACAAGATTTCGACGGCTCATCCTAGCCTCTGCAACGCTGGCCTTTATCCCTTTGCTCACTTCTCCCTTTTTCACCTTCGCAATAGCTCAGCGTACACTCGATGCTGCCAGGCTCTATACATCGCTATCATATCTCTTGCTTATGACTCAACCACTTTCACAACTGTTTCAGACATTTCCCCTAGTTGTCGGGGGTTTAGCGTGCCTTGGTCGCATCCAATTGTTTTTAGAGTCCGAAGATCGCCATGACTACCGAGTCGCTTACAGCAATTCCCAAACGACGCCTGAAAAGGGCATGGTGACAACGGACACTCAAGGAGCTGTCATCTCTATTAGAAATGGTAGCTTCGGATGGTCACCTGGCCAAATGGTTCTCAATGATATCAATGTTAACATCCGAAGCGCGGCCTTAACAATGATCGTCGGTCCGATTGCCTCTGGGAAATCTTCATTCTGTAAAGCATTATTGGGCGAGATACCATACAGTCATGGAAAACTTACCATCGATAGCAAATCATCGCGAGTTGGTTATTGTGATCAGATTCCATTTCTGTCTAACGGGAGCATACGGGATAATATAGTAGGCTTCTCACCATTCGATGCGGCTCGGTACGCAGAGGTCATCGATGCCACTCTCCTTGGAACTGATTTCCAAACATTGCCAGGAGGCGATAGCACGAGTATTGGCAGCAATGGAATTACATTATCAGGAGGCCAGAAGCAGCGAGTGTCTCTAGCGCGTACGCTTTACTTACAGGCCGATTTGCTCATTTGTGATGATGTCTTCAGCGGCCTTGATGCGGATACCGAGGATCAGGTATTCAATCGTGTTTTCGGGTCAGCTGGTCTTGTGAGAAGAAGAGGTGTTTCTGCTGTACTCTGCACGCATTCAGTACGCCATCTTCCTACTGCAGACCACATAGTCGCTCTTGGTCTAGACGGCAGAGTTATTGAGCAAGGAACTTTTGACGACCTAAATAGCAACAAGAGCTATGTCCGTGGGCTTGATATTAGGTCTTACTCAGCCAGCGGCAGTTCAGTCGACGGCGAAAATAAAAGTGAAAGCGAGAACATACCCGTACAGGTAAAACAAGTAACCGGGGCATCTACGCTGCCCGAGCTTTACGACGGGTCGCGTCAAACCGGCGATTTCGCAGTTTATAGGATCTATTTCAAGAGTATGGGATTAGGTTGTAAGTAAAAGCCTCGGTCTATAAATTATCACGTCACTTCCCGTGCATCGATTGAAGTATCAGTTGATGAGAGACAATAACCACAACGATTGCTCTGCAGACTATTCACCTGATTCTTATTTCTGACGTATCGCAGTGGCTAGTTTGCTCTTCCTTTTTGGCATTAGCTTAGGTTTCTTCTACAACTTTCCTACCGTGTGGCTCTCGTTCTGGGCACTCGACGCCGCGAAAACAAGTCCCTCCCATACGAATGGCTATTATGTTGGAATTTACGCCTTGTTACAAATACTCGCGCTGTTTTCCCTAATGGCACTTGCGTTCTTGCTGTTCTTAACGGGAATTTCTCGATCCGGAGCTTCACTACACCAGACAGCTTTAAACACTGTGGTTCATGCGCCATTACGATTCTTCACTACAACTGATCAGGGCACTATCACAAATCTGTTTTCCCAAGACCTAAACC
The DNA here is from genome assembly GCA_025201745.1 of Xylariaceae sp. FL1651. Classification (NCBI taxonomy): domain Eukaryota; kingdom Fungi; phylum Ascomycota; class Sordariomycetes; order Xylariales; family Xylariaceae; species Xylariaceae sp. FL1651. The sequence continues at coordinate 43,999 of MU624246.1, forward strand.
TCATTGACAACGAACTCCCGAATTCGTTGTTGAACACAATCGTCGATGTTTTTGTAGCAATTGGCCAAGCTGTTGTTATTGCTGCGTATGCACCGTACCTTGCGATAGCTTACCCGTTTGTCGGGGCTCTCCTGTATACATTACAGAGGTTCTACCTTAGGACATCGAGACAGCTTCGGCTTTTGGACTTGGAAGCGAAGAGCCCATTATAGTATGTATTTCCCAACTGGTTGTCTTCGTTCATGTGTTCAAGGCATTAAAGATATACTTGTCGAATCGGTCTAGGCGACCGAAACTAACTAGAACTACAGCACTCATTTCTTAGATACGGTTAAAGGTATTGTCACCCTGCGCGCCTTCGGTTTTATTGATGAAAACCGGTCGAAAAATTTTCATCTGCTAGATACGTCTCAGCGACCCGCTTACCTACTGGTCATGATTCAACAGTGAGTAAAATAACGGAGTTCTTAAATATTCTATATACTGTCCAAGCGCTTTTGCCTTGAGTACGCTCAAATGGTAAATTCCGAAACGAATATATCAGACTGATCCTTCGTGCCTCTTAGGTGGCTCGCTGTCGTGCTAAACTTCATTGTTGCTGTCATCGCGGTCCTGCTCACAATTCTCGCTACGCAACTTCGCTCGAATTCTGGCATCACTGGAGCTTCTCTTGTAACATTAATGAGTCTTGGCGAGTCTCTCTCCGGTATTATACTGTCCTATACACAATTGGAAACATCCATTGGTGCAATCGGCCGTCTCAAGACTTTTAGCGATAACGTTAAACCGGAAGAGCAGGACAGGGAGGACATTTGCCCTCCCAATGACTGGCCGCAGAGGGGCGAGATTTCGTTGAAGGGCGTCTCTGCCACTTATTCGTCAGTATTTCCTCCCTTTACAAGTTTTTAGTGAGTAACTAATCTGGGACAGAGATGACAAGGAAGATGAAAAGTCGATTTTGGCACTGAAAGATATCAACCTCTGCGTACAATCGGGGGAAAAGGTAGCCATTTGCGGACGCACCGGGAGCGGTAAATCTTCGCTTATTGCGCTGTTACTCAAACTATTAGAGCCACTGCCTAGCACAGCTGAGAGTGTTCATATTGACAACATCGCTCTTGAGCGTCTAGACCGCATTACGCTGAGGCAACGAATCATTGCAGTGCCTCAAGATGTTGTCTTCCTTCCTGACGGCTCAACTTTCTTCACCAATCTTGACCCTTTCCAACTTGCTACACAAGAAGATGCAGAGTCGGTCGCTAAGATCGTGGGCCTCTGGGATTTCATTACAGACCAGGGAGGTCTGGAAGCTGGCATGATTGCTGGCATCTTTAGCCAGGGCCAACGGCAGCTGTTTTCTCTAGCCCGCGCCGTACTACGTCGAAGGATCCGCGCTCGTAGTCTCGGGCTGGGCGGCTGCGGCTCCGAGGGTGGGATCTTGCTTCTGGACGAAGTCAGCTCGAGCGTCGACCAAGAGACAGAAAAGAAAATGCAGGAGGTCATTCGCGATGAGTTCAAAAACTACACGATCATCGCTGTGAGTCATCGCCTGGACATGGTTATGGACTTTGACCGCGTCGTTGTTATGGATAAGGGCGCAATCGTTGAGATAGGCAATCCCGCGCAGTTAGCTAAAGAGCCTGGCACAAGATTCGGAGATCTATATGCAGTTGGCGGATATTAGATCTGGCTCTATATATAAAGTTATAGATGCACGCCAAATCGTATAATAGAACTAATAAGTCTAATGAACACCTGCTCTCACATTTTGGCTCTTTATCTCTGCACATCTGATTTTCTATATTTTCCTAGTTCTTGAGCGCTGGCTAGCTGCAATAGCTTACAATTTGGCTCTGCTCCATAGTTTCAACGCTGTAGCTTCTTATCAGTAAGTTTTATAGTTCAAGGTGGTGGCTAGAAGTAAATCATGTTTTAAAACCTATGTTTCTTCCTATTGCATTACTGTGGATATACCAGCAAAGTGTAGTAGTCATCGGTGCCTTGATCAACAGTGCGCTCAGCGCCATATATTAGGATGATCTTCTAGGCCGTGTGATCAGGTAGAAGTGCTCCCGGAGATCCTTGAACACCTGTGTGATCTCCGGATACAATATTTACCGATCCGCTGGACCCCTAGGGGTCCAGGACCACGAGGCTGAACTGCAAGGCTGTACCATAGGGATCCACAATCGCGCGATACTTCCCCTCTTCAACTCGACGTCTGTTCATTCTGGAGGCAGTCTCGTTTCCTAAGACTTGAATACATATTTGCTGGACCGAAGGACTTTGAAGCTGCTCCAAAAACAAGAATGGTATATGTAAACAAGCTTAGGGTGATCGTACTTATGAAGACTACTTAAGTATCTTCAGAAACAGTACGGCATAAAAGTAAACTAGCTTGATTCTTACATTTACCATACTGCTCCGTTGTTATTGATCCATTCTACTAGTGGTATACTATCAGTTTGTTCTGCTCTCTTGCGTTTGACAAGCATTAATTAGCACCTGTTATCTATTAACTAATAGTGTTTAGGATCCCGTCTTCGCCTCGTTTCAGATGATCATTCCGGCAAGCAGAATAGGTACAGGGTATGATGAGGTTTAGTTTTCTTGTATTGCAAAGTTATAGCTCATAAGTCTGTAAGATTAATACTTGAAAGCTGGAATGTGCCTGTAGTGATAGATGGCAGAATTGTTCCGTCTACCCGGTCGATTGGATTCTCTTTCACCATATATGACAATACTACTAACCCTACTCTAGCCTGGTGCTCACCACCAATTATATGAGAACCTACGTCGGCCGCTAAAAGCCTCAATTTATACATGAGCTGGCGCCGTGTGTCCCTATTGTTCATATTTAGTTAGCTTAGAAGCGGCTCTACGATCGTAACATATACGTTCAAGAAGCAGGCAAAACTACGGTCCATAATTTGAAGATAGTGAGAACGAGTAACTCTGAAAGTGTAGAGGCCTGCGTGAAGGAGGTCACTTCAACTATTAGAGAGAGAAAGACCTGGGGTTGAGGGCGATGAGACAAGCTTTGCAAAAATCCCGCGACGTTAATTACTTCCGAGGAGGAGTTATGCATTATCGACTAAGTACAATAGATAGGGATTGAAGAGCCCAAGACCCTGGATCAGCCCGAATCATAAAAATAAGCGCCGTGTTGCCTTGTGAAGCTGTGCGCTATGTGTGACTATACTTTAGATCACGTAAGGTGTGAGTCGTCTTGAGGATGAGCAGAGTCTAATGTCCCCAACGTCTTGTCGCACGAGTTAGTAGGACCGCTGCTCGTTGCCGCAAACCCGGTGTGGCTGTCCGTTGCCGCATACCCGGTGCGGCTGCCCGTTGCCGCATACCCGGTGTGGCTGCCCGTTGCCGCATACCCGGTGTGGCTGCCCGTTGCTGCAAACCCGGTGTGGCTGCTGGGATGATATTTGCTACATTCTGCCAATATTGCAACTCCTCAGGGTTGGCATTTGAATCCTTCTCGAGCTGGGACTTTTTCTTTTGTACCTGGTCAAAGAGTTCCTTTCTCAAAACCATGGATTGACTTGATCTGGAATCAAGGTATTCGAGCGCACCATTCTCTACTAAGAAGGTCACAAGTTCCCATCGAAGCTTCCAACTAGCGTGACTGCCACGGAAAGCTGCGATAACCGAGATATTATCATGAGCAAAGTGATCGAATTCGAAGATAGCGCAAAATAAAACGGGTACCTCTTTCCCACTTGGTCTCAATTGGTCTCGGTTCTCCAAGATCTTGGTTTTGACGTAATGCACTAGGCAGAATTGTGCAGTGAGACCCAAGAAAGTTATTGGCCGTGAGCCACCGGTCTGCAGGTATTGGGTAGTGGCCCAATGTGACAGGCCATCTCGAACATTCTGGCAAAGTCTTTTAGCTCTAGTATAACCTGATGCCATGTGATTCCACACTGGAACGCAAGCCATGACTTGGTCTAGCCGATCAAGCGCTTTGACAAGAGAAGCTTTACTCCTAGGGCAATCACGAATCTTTGATGCGTGATAGAAGCATATGCATACTAGCATCCAAACTGAACCCAGCAGTGTGATATCATCACCAGGCCTTATCAGTTCAACAGCCGGTTTAATAGCCATAGCCCGCAGTAGTGCGAGATGAGGATCAAAATCAGCAGCAGCTAACTGTATTGTGGGCCAGGCTGCGACGGCCCAGTCTCGGACGCTTCTGTGCAAATAGTCTATCGTTTCATCGTTTGAGATCTCCAGAAGTCCCCTTGTCCTACTGTTCAGTCTCCTCTTTAATTGTGCTTTGATTATATTTCTCCGTTCACGATTAGTGATGCTGCTCATGTCTTCGTCTAGCGCATTTTCGTTTTCTGCGAGCCACAGCGTGACCACGTCCAAAGATCGATCGGCGCACCCACGGATTTGGAAAATCTCGGATGAATGGCGTATGTATTGCGGCTTAATACTGGCCCAGAGCTTTGTATAGAGCTCTGAAAGATCCGATGGCACTCGATCTAATTCTGCCTGGAGGTCCGATAATCTATCACCCTCTGTGAGGCCCTCGCAAAGGGCATTGACGACTATTGAGACCCACAAGAATACCCCTTGTGCTTTCTCGATAATAACACTGATGAACTTTGCAGCTTCTAGTGGAATCATCTCCTTCAGTTCATGATATCCTTTGGTGTGCTCGAATCGTTGGTTTACAAAGAGCCTGATATCCGAACTCGTAAGGTCTTGCATTCGTAAACTGGGATTGCATGTGAAGGCATCAACAAAGATATTCCATGGCCGGCTGCTTACACATATCTTGGCTGCAGGTTGAGAGTGAAAAAGTTGAACAAAGTCGATGAGTTTTTGGTGAACCCCATCGAACTCATCTAGCCCGTCTATGAACATAGCTAGGTTAAAAGATTTCCCAATGAAAGGAACGATTAAAGAAAAGCTTTCGATCAACTCTGCCCAGGTCCACTCGGGCACAGACAAGTATGCCCTTGGACCGAAGATCTTGACGAAAGCCCAACGCCGAGGACATATCTTTGAAGCGAGTGTCGGCATCGCTTCGAGACATTGCAGTAAAAGCGTCCTTAGCAAGCCCGTCTGTGTCTTCTGCAATTCGCTCCCCGCGTTCCAGAAATAGTAAGACACCGTTAAAAGTGGCCGTGTGGTAGACCACTTCTTTAAAATCTTGGTAGTCGTCCGGTGACCAACGATGAACTTCATGAGAGTCGACTTGCCCGCACCCGGTTTCCCAGTAATCCAATAAATTTCCTGGGAAGGACCGCCAAGCCAGTCTGTGAAGCTTGACCAAGAGAGATTCTCATTCGTTAATTGAGGTTCCTTGAAGATCCATTGAAATGTGTTCTGGTAAGCTTCTGGAATGGCGTCCTCTCGATGTTGATGTCCGGTAAAGCTTAAGCTGTTTTTGATCGCAGTAGTGTACGACATTTCTTCCGGTTGTCGCTCTCCAGTTGGGGCTGGTTCCCAAGCAGAGGACCATATGTCGCCAATCACTCCTTGCCGATGGGAGTCTTGCGTTGATGCCTTGCCGCTGATGGATTGGATCAGTAGCTGGTTTAAGATGCGGGTACTGCCTTCAAGGCGACCTAATGTCTCGCTCATTGCGGCCTGCTGTTGAGATATGGCGTGCATCTCCTTAGATCCGACAGAAGACTGCTCCCTAGATGTTCACTGTTAGCTTACTTGTGAGGTAGAACTGTAGAGTATCACTTACCATAGCAGTCCGAGCATGATCCGCATCATTTCGTCTCTATTTCGTTCGAGTCGTTGCCGCCAGCTCTCGGGATCGAAAGACCCCAATTTCTTCACAGCTGTAAAGAAGCTAGTCGCAAGTCGGCCGGGCCCAGTATAGAGTGTAGTTGGACTCTCTTGCACTCTTTTAACAGCATTCTTCAACTCAGCATTAGTCTCTTTACAGCTCTCGCAGATATTCATCAGCTTCTGTTGAATACTGCCCATTTCCGGGGGCGGGCTAGTAAGTTGGGCCACATCATTTTCAATAATGGTACTGAACTCGGCCAAATCATTAGCGACTGTAACTAGGCTTGTTTCAGCCGCGGTAAGCCCTGCAGGAGAACGATAGATCTCTCGCGTGTTAGATAAGAGTCGGCTGCCGAAATCGACAAACTGAACAACGCTAGCGGCAATCGACAGAGCAGTCAATGGGTCCATGGCTCTCGTGACAGAATTTCAACTTCCATAAGATTTAGTATCGCAGTCTGAGGATGGTGCGAAGAAATATGAGACCGAATACTTGGGGCAATGCAAAGAAGGCTGTGTGTGTGTGGTAGTCAAGCTGAGTGGTGCCCCGCCTTTGTTTCTGTTGTGGTATCGGCTCCCCCGACCACGTATCCTCGACAGATTGGTCATTAAGTACCCAACGTGTATTTATGCTACCGGCTACGATAAAACTAGATCTAGCTCTCCTGCAGATAAGTTGAGCAAAGAACTGATGTAGAGATTTAAGTCTAATAAAGAAACGATTTAATGGAGTGTAGCATGATTCATGATTCATGACGGCTTGAGATTGACTTGCACCAGCCTAAGTTAAGACGGTCGTTGACGACGAGCGCAGCGCAGCAGTGGATTACCTTGAGTTAATGAATGAGAGGCTTTTGTATACACGACCGGGCCTGATGATACGCAGACTGTTGAAGAGGCATCTTGGTGGATAGGAAGCGAATGTAATTAACATCGGTTGTAATTATTATAAGAGCGCTCGTTCTACACAGTGAATGTATCAGTGCAAACTAGCCAGCCCCATTGTACTGTATGTACATACCTATACTAGTCTCAATATCTAAGAGCGTTGTGATTCTGCACTCTGTTTTGTCGGCTGGCTGAGCTGCCCGCAGCTGTACTGGGCCGGATCAACTCAGAGGATGTTTGGACATAGCGCTCTTTAAAAATCTCGCAAAAAATGAATGCATACATGCATAGAGCTGTGGCTTACGCGCTCTACGAAGGCCTGAAATCTCACACTGAATTAACGGTTACATTGATAAATGTAGCGGGAACCTGCAAAACATATCGTACTCAATATGAGAGTGACGAGTTTCAGCGGCCTTGATAAAAAAAATAAAAATAAAAAAAAAAACAGCAATTTGCTGCCAATAATCGCAATCTCGACTCGCAAGATAAATCAATGGTTTGAGGGATTGGCAGCTTAGCTACCTTCAACAAGAAGTCCACTACAGGAAATAACAATAAAATTTCGAGGTTGACAGTGCTTGTCGAGTGGTCATAATTTACCTGCGCTTACTAGAATTCTGTATAGTGATGTAGAGGAATAGTGGTTGATAAACATTTAAGCATATATCCACCCTCTAATTTCATTTGTCGGCAGCAAAGATATCGGTATCTATAGCTTACAAATAGTTCGTGTAGGAAACTGTAGGACTAGAAGTTCTTGGCTCGGAGGATGAAGTCTTCCATACTATCCGCAACCTATAAGACAGGGTTGTTTTACGCGACTATATCCAACTAATGTAGGACCAGATTATTGATTTAAGTCGTCATTGCAGACTTCATATTAAGCCAAATCTAGAAGACAGCTATGATAATATAACACAACATGTGTTAAACGCCATTTGCAGACTGCTGACCCAAACCTAATATACTCATTTCTTATACACAGACCGAAACAGCATTCGAATAATACATTGGCAATATACAGAATTAGTTCATGTTCAGCCATGTTACTATGCTGTCAAATTTATTGCTTTATTTCTGGTTTGATCTAAATGCAAAGCTGTATCTCTACTATGCCCAGTCCGTGTCATGATCTACCGGTTTTGTTCCCTCCGCCAGCAAGTCAAAAAGCCATATTCCACCAGACGAAACCAAATACTGAAACCAACTGACGGCTTCCTGAATCAATGACCTGTCGATGAAGTGGTCAGACCAAAGCCTTCCCCACTCTCGTAGTTCGTCGCCTTCCGCATAGCTCTTGGGGGGTGGCTTCGGCGCCCACTCGAGGCCAGCGTCTGCTGTGGCCTTGACTAAGAGGCTTACACATTTGTCGCAGGCCGGCTTATGCTCCCCATGATATTCCCATGCGCCGTACCGCCCGACTGTGAAATGCATGTATACCACTGCCCCGATACCATACAAGCCGGAGCGAGGATGGGTGAGCGCTTCCTTCAGCATGGTCTCCAGGAAGGTGTGGAATGGCGACGCAATTCCAAACCCGTAGACAGCCGAAACGGCGTTCTCGTGATTGCCGGCGGCCACGTCGCACCGCCAGTCGAGCAGGTCGTGCGCGGCCATCATGACAATCGGCGCCACCAGGCCTTCCGCGAGATCGCACTCGTCGAAGTTATACCTGCTATAGATCGTGCTGCACCCACTGATTGCTCTCCAGGCCATAGCCGCTTCGATCGGCCGCAGCGGCCCGGTCACGGCGCCCACTGCCTGCTTCGCCGTTCCGTCCACGAATACGTTGAGCGCTTTCCCGCCAAACTGGTAGGCTACGCCGGCGGCAATGGCGATCATGCGCTGGCGGACTTCGTAGTCTTCTTCGGTGAAGCTGCCGAGGTCGTCGCAGACAGATAGATGAGAGATGTATGCTGCCTGCACGGCTTTCTCTACGGGGAGAAACCACGACATGGCCAGTGAGCAACAGAGAGATGCACTTTGGTAGCAGCTGGCAGCAAGGGGGCTGGATTGCGGATAGAATGCGGCTCCGACCTTCGCATCATGGCGGTGACGTAAATAACTCGCCTTTTTGTTGACATGGGCAATTGCAAGTCTATCACCGTTGTAGTGGTCTGCAATGAGATAAGCCGTCCCCGAGTAGGCGGCGTCGATAGTTTCCGGTCCGAACCGCTTTAAAAGCTCTTTGTGTAGATCTGAACAAGAACGTACCCACGGGGACGATGCTCTCTGTGCACTATCCTCAGGTTCAAGGATAACCTTTCTCCCATACGCCATAGCATCGTCCCAAGCCTGGTTCTCTGCAATGGAGCGGGTGCCGATCAGTGACTCGAGGCCATTTCTCATTATCGTTTTATACATAGTCTCATATGCCGGCGAATAACTCCCCAATGCATATTGTCCCAAATTGTTGTCAATATTATTCAGCAGTCGGTCCAGATCCTCGTTGAGCTTGTCTTGACTAACTCGGCAACCATTAACTGGCGTACCGTTAGTTTTTGCTGCCATCGTACTGTTTGTGAAATATAACTCTAGTAAGACACTTCTGGTTGTAAGAAATTGTTATATCTCACAGATGAGCTTATAGACATGATTACACAAAATATCAACCAGAGCGCCTGCATTTGCTTTATATAGGTAATCTAGGCAAGAAAGCTCAACGGTAAACTTGACGCAGGAGTAGATGAGCCGCAAAGATCTGACGAGAATCTATTGAAAGCGGTGCAAGGATGTACTGAAAGGGACTATTGGAAAGGGGACAGCGGTAAAAACCCACTGCGTTCCCTTGTTATTGCTAATAACTCTTGGATTTGCTTAATCAGCTCGGTGCTTGCATATCAGCTTCGATGTTTTCAGCCAGCCTCACACACACACACACCACAAGCGCTTTTGTCTAGTTCTTGCCGCTGTTATTTTATATGATAAGAATCGTTATATTAGTTGCGAATTTACTTTGATATCCGCTAAAGCACTATAGAATGAGCCAGGTGTGCTGTTCGTCCACTCGTGGCTTTTCAGTTGCTAGGTTCCAAGCCGCGTTGTCGTTAACTTGAAGCCTGAAAATCGGTCGGAATATAATTATAGCGCAGTAACCGTAAAGTTACCACGAAATTCCTTTGCTCCGACGAAATCGGACGTCCCCGCTAAGCAACGTTAGATAACAACGGGATCCTGCATGATTAACAGTGATACGGGTATGGCTTAGCGGCTCGGTACGCAGTTCCGAAGTATCATTCCGTGCCGCATGTCAAGGCCCCCTAGTGCTCAACAGCTCCACGCGTATATAGATGTTTCGAACTGGGCATTCGCCAGCGCACCGATGGTGATAAGCGCTAACAGCAAGAGGCATAGTGTGCGCGGTAAGAGGGAAGCTGAGCTTGATCAGCCAGGGCGCAAACGCATAACCCATGCGGCTCTGGCTGACTATAATTCCCTGGCCTAATCTGTACATGCAACATCTCTATAACAGCCGCGCTGAAATGTCATGGTGGGTTGTATCAAAGCCGTTATCATTAGAGCTGAGCTGCGGATTGACAACAATCGGCTATCCCAATTTGTTAAACCAATGTGGACAAACCCCAGCCTGCAGAACTCACAATCCCACCTACCTTGTTGAGTCACGCGCTATTGTTGGATCCTTGTTTTCTCAGCTAGCATCGCGTACGCACTACGATACCCGCAGTAAAGTATAGTTTTTATAGTTAGAGGAAGGATAGCCCACTTTGGAGCTGAGTATAACGGTTCAATATTTACATGGTCTGGTTCTCCTAGACTATAGCATTATGCTTAGCCCGAAATCGAAGGGCTGATAGCAAATGGAACGCCGGCAGTTACAAACTTAACGGCGGTCGGAAAAGGCAGGGTCAGTAAGGACTGCCACACCGGCATCTAAATTATCAGATCACTCCATACCGAATCTTCAATGCTGCTTATGAAAGGGTTTGCTTGTAAAAGGGCTAGTTGGCTCTTCCACTCACTTTTTTTTAGAGTGGGGAGAGGGTGGGGGGGTTCTGATTTAAGCTTAAACTTTCAATATTATGCGCGCATTATGCTGATCCAAAGGTGGACTTTGGTAAACTGCTGGCCAATTTTGCAAATATGAATTCTTTAACTATGTAATTTCCCTTGTTATATTTACTATTACGACTTTGTACTCAGTAATTACGGCTTCTATATGAAGGCTTTACAACTTAACTGTCCCATTCTAGCGTATCACTAGAAATCTTAAAATACTCGACCCTTCAACCAACCGATAAGCTAACAAACTAACTCCTTTATTGAATAGAGTTTTCAGTTAAGTTTTTTTTATTTGCGACTCTAGTACAGTGTATAGCTACTAAGATGTAACTAAAGTTTCTGTTAACGCCGGCAACTGCTTCAGCTGATTAGCTGTAACTAGCATACTTTAGCCATAATAAAAGGATAGAATAGGCATATCCGTACGGCAGCGCAGTTCTCTCCGAGCTTTTCGTTTCATGGCATTGTGAGTGTTATTGGTATTGTAAGAAGTTCTGTATCTTGTAACAGTAGCGCACCTCCTTTCTCATCCTAACTAATCTTTTCTGTATTTGAACAACTATTGGTGCCAGTATGTACACACTTATCCTCTTGTTTTAATCTTGTTGGCCCTGCTATCCATGTAACGGCTTAGCAATATACCTACTCTACTCTCCCAATTAGATAGACGCCGTTGCTTGGGAATAAGAACAACGTTGATATAATCTCCCTTGTGAGATGTATATCGATGTCTTACTCATGTACTTATTCATAGGTGACTCTGTAGATATATCGCATTTTTTTTGCCCGTTCGAACGACCTGGTTGATTTTATTTTATTTCTGTTTTAATCTGAGACGCAGGAGTCTTTAGTAACTAGTTATGTACTAAACATGCGGTTCTCGTCAAGGTCATGCCTTGACATTGCATGGTAGCGGAACAATCTCGAAATTCCGTCATTCAGGTTTCAAAGAGCCAGGGGGCATTACGTGCGACTTGGGCACTACTACAAATCTCACGCAGCTCTATATTGATGATGCTATAGTTCCCGAGAGACCTAACTTCAACAAAATCGAGATGATGATAAGTCATAACCTCATCCAAAAACTGTTTTATTATTACTTCTTCGGCCTCTTCCGAGCCCTGGCTAGCGCCGCCTTAGTCGGGTATTGCGGTTAAGTCTAGATCTGACTCTCAGTGCTAAAACTAGCCCGGTCGAAAATGCAGGAGGTCAATGCTTTTGTGCAATATTTATCGACCTCCAAGTCGACGCCGGCGTACTCTAGTAGCGTAGACCGATAAACGATGCTGTCATTGTCCTTGATGTCCTTATGAACTTCTCCCTCGTCTGCAAGCTGACTAGACACACATTTCCGAGTTGGACCGAGACTCTTGTCTCCTTTAGTGCATGCTTCTGTTCCAACTCCAGGGAGGCGTGAAAGATAAACGCCGTAAATTAAATCGCGACCGCGCCGGTATCCGTCCCGTAGCATCGGGGCCTCTTCCGCTTGATACTCGTGGTAGTACCGATATTGATCCTTGGTCAACTTCGGCGCCTCACACCACCCAACAGGAAAGCATTTCATTGGTTGAGGTATAGCGCTATCGGTGTCTCCAGGCGTAGTCTGGCTTCGAAGATGCTGGTTGCTTAACAATATACATCAAGTAGAAGGTCTCCTACTACGGCTGAGTTGCCTGGAATTGTCTTTGCTGTTATGTCTACGTTCTGCTTTCTTGCGTTAGCGTTCTACATTTTGCGCTTACGTTCGACTTCGGCTGTTCTGTTTGTGGAGCGACTTGTGGCAGATTTAGTGGTTCGCTGTTGTATTGATTGTTCTATCCACTAGCTATTCTGTCAGATTTACAAGATAATGTCTGCGGTGGATCCTCTCAGCCACAATCACAGTGGCACGAGCCACCTAAAAGAGACGGCCACAGTTCGTCAAGAGGTCTAAGCAAACCTTTAGGAAGAACATGGAATTTGTTAGCTTTGCCTATCACGGACATCTGAGCAGGGATATGTAGCCTAGATACTTGATTCAAATTGTAAAGGTCGACCAGTCGCCCATCTGTTTGTCCTATAAGGCACAAGAAAGCCTTGACGATGTCCATACACTGATGAGACTTGTGTAGGGCAGAGCGAGGACAATTTGTATGTTAAGGTAATCTGAAAATGACTGTACTGCTAGACCTCCAAAATATCACTAGATCAATACCACAAATAATCCCAGCACTTTACTCTAACAAGCAATTACATCGCTATTCTGAACTTCACAAATCAGGCTCATAGTTCAAAGGCCAGACATATGCTACGGGGCTCGGTCTGCAGCTATTAGCCCACTTCCAGTGGCAGGCCCTGGATAGCCTTCACTTACCAATACCTCAAATTTTATGCAATGCCTTATTGCCAGTGCTCTACATCATAAACAACCCATAGCGCGTGGTCAGTTTGGGGCTCTCAATAAATGTCGATCTTTCGTAGATATCCATATTCATGAAATACTCTGTAGACACTTCTTGTGCAGTAGGGCAGACGAACTCATCTGCCTTATAGAACCATCCACAAGGCGAGTGCCTCCGTAGCATCTGATTTTGAACCAAAGGTGTCAGGAAATCTGGCGAGTCTCCTAGCAGCCAGTTTTCGAGAGCCTCCATGGAGAAATTCTCCGATAACCAGACATCCTTTTCTCCTACCCTACGGTATGTAAGCAACTCTGCTTGAATTGTGGCCCAGAGAAGGCCGATTTTTGTGTCCTGGCATTTGAGCTTCAGCCGGGCATCATGGTAACCTCTTTCATCCACTTCACAGATAGACTCATGTTCGTAGACCGACTCCGAATCACTGTCCGTATAGCTGCCGTAGCTTTGATGCTTGCCCATTTCCGCTCGAGTCAAAATTTGGCTCAAACAGTTCCAGCCTTTTTGGCAATCGTCACTCCAGCCAGCTACTAAGTTATCCGGTACTTCTCGCATTAGCTCAAGTGGAGATAGTTGTGTATGGTGGCATTTTCCTGATTCGGAGATCCTTAATATCTCCTCTACGGAGATATTCACCTTGAGGGAAGCATCAGCTCCTAAACTGAGAAGACAAACCAGCACAGCCAACGCCCCAAATAAGGTCTCGCCTGGCATTCCGATCTGTGCTAGGTAAAATGCAGTGACCACAAGGGTATGCAGTGGTCCGAGCCTGAGCTCCATACCACATTCTATACAACGACGTATGAATAACCCGCTCAAGCTGTTGATGTTCGGAGCGCATGCTGGGGTGAAAATGACGATAATACTGTGGCAAACCGCTTGCACTGACGTATGACAGAAGGGGTGCTTCCATCTTGTAGGGATCCGAGAAAACCCATGGCTGAATAGGTCACGAACTTTTGGTGTCTCTGCATCCCATCTACCACAAATGTCCTTCTCCTCGCCAGGGAACCGGCTCGGAGAATGAAAGCCGTAGCTTACTATGTCGGGCTCAAGGCTCGTGTGAGAACGTAGAACAGAAGCCATAAGGGCATCAAGTATCGTGTGCCCGTGATTGTCGACGTTGTGATGAAAGGCGTAAGTTGGGCTGAGGAGAAAAGACAGCAGTGTGAAAACCATGCAACACGAGTGACCTCCGTCTAGGAATGATGCCGCAAGATGCAAAGGATAAATGTTGTCAATTCCTTCTGGTATATCATTAAAATCCTCGCCAGTCAGGTCTTTTAAAAGCTCTGTATTTCCTGCCATTATTGCGAGCTTCCAGGCATCTAGCTGCAGGGCTGCAGGATCATCTTCTATTGCATGCACGATGGTATCTCTGGCGAGTGGCAGGTCATCAACTGGTGTCCTGGTAAAGGTATCAGACAACATAGATTGATGCAATTCGTTCGTAAACGAACTCGCGTTATCTTCTCCCTGACGCTCTTGAACTAGATCTATGCAGCGAGCGTCCCCACGGGGCCCTGCTACATGAATGGTCCACCTACACAGCTGCGTAGGTGCGCTGGAGATATCCGTTCGACCGGGAGATCCGAACACCGAGGGGCTCGAGGGAAGATTCAGAAAGAAAGATGGTGTCTCAGGACTCTCTGTTGTATCCATAGCTTGAGAGGTAGAAGCGGGTGGGAAGGCTGTTGGCCTAGTTGGCGGTTTTAAGCCCCAGTTCTTTGCCATTGTCAAACCATGGATATAGAAGTCATGAAAGTAATTGACCAATAACCTAGTATCATCAGTACTCAATTTAGAGCAGAGCGGTTCGAGCTAGATTTCAGACATGAAGAAAGAAGAAAGTAGCTCTGATGCAGCTTACCTGCGGTCTTCTCTACACATGCTGACAACAAGATCCTCGAGTCGCCCTTGTAGAAAGAGAGTTGCACGATGTTCTCTAGCTTTCTGATACACAAGTTGCAAGTTCGGTGAGGGACCAGCCGCCTCTCGTCCCGGGGTCAAAGCTTCAGGGCTTTGGATCTTCAAGTAGTCCGGAGTAGTGCCAAGGGGCCCAAAAGGGGATGGCTTGTCCAAACCCTTGTGGATGGACGAAACAAAGGCTTCGTATGGGAGATTCCACGAGGAGAGTCTGATAAGATGGGTCAGCTTGTATGTCCTATTCTTGTTTCAATTTGAACAACGGAACGAGTACCTACAATCCTGGTGTGATAGCCTGAACCGATTGACGGCGCCTTGCTTCTTTCAAATGTCTCATCAGCTTACTGGGATTGAGTGGCGTTTCATGGCCCTCTTGCAGGACGGTGACTTGTGATGTGCTTGTCCCGGGCCGTTTTCGTTTTGCAAGAGCATAGGTGACATCGTCCATCATATCCTTTACAACGCGCTTGCTAATGTTCCAGGCACGGAACTGGCGTGGATATTCTGTTGGCCTAATAAATGAAGACCTCGAGTATTAGGTACGCTGGTAGCGACTAGAGATCCCCAAAAATGTAGGTATGAATGCTGGAGCGATTGCTTACGACGCATGGAAGGAGTAATGAGTTCTCATGAACTCGGCCACTTGGTTGATTGTTGTAGATTTCCCCCCTTTGCCGTAGCCGCCCAAGTAGAGGTCGACGATCACTTGCTTGAGATATTCCCATCGGTCTTTATGAGCCACGTCAAGGAATTTGTCTTGGTCTGACTGTGGAAACAATTCGGCTGGGACATGATCCATGGCGACATGAGCCGCATGCGCAGACTCTTTGGCTAGGGTTGAAGGAGGGTTTCTGCAAGCACGAATAATCGTGACGGGTGAGAAAGGAAGAATGGCAATGAAGAAAAGAATCTTGTCAGGCTGTACTCAGACCTGGGGCGACGCTTTATTTATGCCTCGAAACCACCGGCTCCAAGCATAAGCACGTTGGTTGCCTTACTCGAGCTTGCAGGTATCTGCTTAAGTACAGGCTTTGATTAGGTACGTACATCGGGTCGTGGCGCATTCTCAAATGTTACACTATACAGACCACAGTCCAAACGATACGTACCGCATCCCATTTTCAAGACACCTACTCCACCATCATACCTTCGCTGTCTATCCATGCATCCTTGGCTACCTGCCTATGCGTCGGCCAAAATAAACCTGCGGATCACTTACTGCACTGCTTCTTTATATTAAAATAACCACTTATATCGACTTACAAGTCATAGTTTCATAATTAGCCAACAACGTTCAATAAATATGGAAGAGCGCAGATATAATCTACTACTATTGATTTACGCGTGTTTTTTCCTTCCTAAATTCCTTTTATGCTAGTACGAAATTGGATACTAAAGATTCAACTATCAGCTAAATTATAGATAGGATGGTAGTGATGCTGGGTGCGGCTATCTTAGTTTTGCCGTTTATTCTGACCAGTGCGAGACGGAGGGGCAAGAGGGAGACTAGCTTAGTTAGGTGCCTAACTAGGGACATGGCTCCGCGGGGCCATATGCAACAGTTTAAAAAGTCTAGAAGAACATCATCGATGACATGAGGGAGGCTACATACAGGAGGGGACCTAGTCTCGCCAGTGGCTAGGGTACTATGGAGTTGAACAAATCGTTACTAACCAATGATAAGTTTAGAACAAATTAGTCTTGGTCAAAGCCATCCAGACCCCTGCAGATCGTTGGTGAGGAGCTGTGGTGAAGGCCTTGGGGGGCCTGCAAACCTAGGACTGAGAGATACATGTCTTGTCATGCTTAGGTACATGTATGCATGCCCTGCAAAATATGGAGTCGAACAAAACGTTATGAACCAATGAGCAAAGCCGACAAATCATCATGGGCGAATGAGCGTCTCCTCGCATCAAAATTGCAGATGGGGGCAGAGCCGCTCCCTAAATTTGGTTACGCATTCAAGAAGCAATATTGGAAGACAAAACGCTGCCAACCAATTATAAGCCACTACATGGCATGGAGGTCCGACTACAACAAGGATACAGTAATTGATGATCGTGTCTTGACATCAAGCTAGTCACGGTCCATGATCATTGCCTAACGATGTATAGCTCGACAGGTCCCATGCATTCCTGGAAAGCCAGCTTGGCAGGGCGAAAGTGTCCAAATGTTCGAGCAAATGCGCTTACTGACCATGTAATTAGCATGAGAGTTTATCGTATACGTGACAGGTCGTACAGTAGAAAGGATCGGTGTATCACTCGTTTTGGAGGGCCGCATGGGAAACCAAGAATCTTTGAGGCGCTTGCTTTTTGCCATTAAAGTCACATATTGCAGACCGAAAGTTGCCTGGAATACCCCGTGCGATATGCCTTACAACATTAGTTTTACTCAGTACAATCTGCTTTGCTTGCCCTGTCGTGGAAATCTATAAATTCCAAGTCTTCCTCCGTCACTTCCAGGCATTTGGCCATCACATCTTCAGATATATCAAGTTACTGATACGTCCCCAATAAGGCGGCCGCCATCATTCTAATACTTCCTTATATTCGTCTCCGATCCTAAGCTTATAATACCAGTCTTCTATATTACCCTCTTCTCGTCAAGCTCGAAACTCACGTATTCGACCATGCCTACGCTCAACACGTACGTTGCTGTCCGCGTTTCCCATCTTTCGGTTCCCACCGCTAGAGAACTTCATCTATATACGGTTAGGAAACAGAGCTTAGCTTCTTATTCTAGGTCCGGATCCGATATTTGGAGCACTGCCGCCGCAGGTGGCTCCCCAAAGCCTTTGCCGTCCGATTACGATGAGTTTAAACCAGTAGCTTCGGCTTCGGGTCATATATCCTACATCGATAGCAGTACACAGAACAAGAAAAGCAAGAACAAGAAGAAGCAGGAAGAATATTTATTAGGAATTGGAGCACAGTTCAGTTCTGACAGGTAAGTTTAACATAGCGGCGCTGACCTTCTTCACATGTCGTGAAGTTAAGCTGACATCACCATACCAAGGGCTTAACTCAATGGGCTGAACGCCGTCAATTTCCTTTAGCTAGGTGTATTCGAACTATAACTGGCATCTAGAAAAGGTTATGAGACGACATTACCAGTATAGATTCAATTGAAAGTACATGTTACCCTATGGCACTAGAAAGCAAAGCCTACTCCTAGAAATGAACCTTCCAAAATTGACCAGCACCACGTCTAGGCAAAGGGGAACTTTGAATACCTGTTACGAGAACAAGGCCTGTGTTAAGACATTAGGAACAATAGCGATTAGTATGTGTAGTCATTAAACCGAACCTAACAGATGCTTGAAAAGTCTTAACTGTGTATCTTGATACATTTATATAATCTCTATCCTATCACGTTTGATTAAGCCCTATGAAGTAAAGGTAGACGTTGTTATATCATCACTCAGCTCATAATTAGAACAAATAATTTGCTCAAGGCCCATCTACAGTCAATTCTTAGAATATAGAGTGGGGGTCAGGGCGACAAATAATAGCTAGCTCCGCGATTCTCTCGGATGAGCCCGATAATTAAAAACGGTACCAAAGATGTAATGTGGAACCAATTTCTTCACTCGGCACTCAACTTGTTCGCTGTACGGAGTCGCCCCATCTTATTGCATGAAGCTCGGAATTAATCGGAGGTAATGGCCCCGGTCCGCCTCCGTATTATCAGCATCGGACTCTTCAGGCGGCAATATGTACACTACTTTCCCACCAATTTACGACTAATCCGTGTTTATACTCTTTGGTCTCTTCGATTAATGTGTTGTAGGATCAAATATGGGCGTATGATCGTGGCGGAGTTGCTTCCAGTTGATGTCTAGCATCCTATCTGCTCCTCTCTAACTAGTGACGACTGCATAATTTTCGTTGGACGAGCAAAACTTTTTCGAACACCGCCGCCTGTCATATTCACTAAACAGTGTGGTTATAGGACGAGAGTCGACTTCGAGGCGCCACGACACGTCTCACGACACTCAATTTGTGTCCGGCATGTTAGATCCATAGTATTCAATGAATGCAAGACAGAGGCTAGAGTCGCAACATGGGATCAATTCGAAAAGCAATAATGCCTTAGCTGGTACTATCAAAAGCAGGCCGGCCAAGCGATCATATTCAGTGACGATGAATTACAGGCCGAATTCAATAAGTTTCAATATCGTCGCTGCGAATAGAGCGTTTGCCTTGAGCACCATGATGATCTAGTTATCTTTTCAGAGACCCTTTCTTGTTTGTCGCGGCTTCGGAAAATCTGCGCGTCTTCGATAAACATTATAGAGCCGAAGCTGATCCTGTTCTTGGATGTCTGGTGATCGAAAGGATCCCATTTCGGGGCGGACGCATGCCGAGAGTTAATAGCATGCCTGGAGACTTTGTCGAGATCGCCAACAAGCCCTACAACACTACGAGTAGGACGTCTGGATTGGTGTGCGTTCGGCGCGGCGTCTCCTGCTGCGAGTCATCTTGTCTCTACAACGACCGCCTTGGCCAGTTTGTCGCTCGCGACTGATGTTGCCCGCAGTGCTATTCACCTTCCTGAGGAGGTAGCGGGGTGTGGGGCTACGCCAAACAAGGGCGTTTTTGCTTTCGTTCTTGCTCAGACGAAGGTATCTTGGGCGCTTATAAGTTAGTTTGTATTAAATCGGGCGCCGCCTTGGGAATCCCTGCCAATCCAATATCCAGCAGCCCTCGCTCAAATACTTCAGCAGAGATGTAGATGGCACGAACTAAGGTTCCTTGTCCTTGAAGCAATAGAGTACAGGTAGAATGATCAAATGGCTGTCTTCGAGTTTCCATAAAAATATCCTACGAAAAACCTACACCTACGATTTATCAGCCTATGTAACACTTCTCTTAAGACAATAATCTAAATAAAAATATATGTCTAATTAGATACAAGAATAGAACGAAACGTAATGGGTAGAAATCCTGAGATATTGCACAGTGTATTGATATCATATTAGTTAACGTGGTGATATATTTTCTGTAAATACCTGGGCGGTCTTAGTAGGATAAGAAAAGGGTGTAAAGCGGCGATGTCCCGCAAGCGCCGATAAATCGATGGAAAACTATTCGTTTATAAATAGGGATTTCCGCGTCACCCTCGTAGTTAGTTAAGCTAAGCGTAACTCATGTATATCCTTCCTTTCATCACTTTCAAGAAAACCGATCTACTAATTGCGGGCACCACTTACTGGATCCTATTATTAGGTATAACATTATTTCGGAGGTCAGATTTCAGATAAATTTCGTTAATACTGCTGTAAACTGAACATCTATTGTTGGGGTACACGGCGTAACGTAAGAGAAAATGCTAGTCTCACCAAAGGCTCCGAACTCGCCCAAAATTTAGCTGTGGCATAATCACTTGTAGTCCCAACTAATCGTTTTGTTTTTATCAATGTAATTCATCACTCAAGAGCCACAAGTAAATGTCGAGCTGCTTCTCCTCAAAACGGCATAGTCAGATACATATTACATAGAATGATAAGGGTAGTATCGTATATATGACGCGTATGGTCTACTGCGTACCAGTTACCCTATATACAGGCGTTACGAGAGGCATTCTTGTATAATTACACCCCTCTGCCGTCATATCGGATGCAGGCCCCCACATCTAAGACTACGGCCAATCAAGGGGCACCCCACGTCTGACAGATTGGAGAAGCTCACAGTAGATCATTATATATCAATCCGAGGCCTCACTTCCGAATTCCTCAGGGAACTCCGCCCCCCATAGACTTTTGACTACTAGATAAAACTCTTCACCAATCTATTACTCCATTTTCTTGAACAATACCTTCGTCGTCGGATCAGTGAGAACATTGACCTCGAACATTATGTTGTTAGGACGACCAATAACGTGGTCTTCGAATTTGAAGTCGTAGTGAGACAGGATGTAGGCCAGAATGATTTTGATTTGGTTGCTTGCGAAAAAACGCCCGGGGCAGGCATCATTGCCAAAACCGAACTGCATGCTATCATACGAAGGGCTGGCAAATTGAAATTTGTTGACATCTTGAGCGTCCTTGCGCAGCCTATAGAAGCGGAATCCATCAAAGGCGTAGGGATCTCCCCATTCAGGCGGCGCCTCATCCAGCATGTTGGTGTTGCACTGTACGATTGTGCCAGCGGGAATGTGGAAGCCGTTGGATAGATCGATTGGGATCATGGCTTTGCGTTGAAAAGTAGCTTTGTGTGGATAAGCAAAGAGGAAGTGCTGACAGAGTGCTAGGAATAAGAAATTATTTTCTCACCAATTGAGGGAGGGTTATGCCGTTGTGACTCCTTCATGAAGCTGTCTAGCTTTCTCATCTGCGTGAGATGTTGCTTTCGGAGAGCCCCGTTACTGTCCTTTAAGACCTCGGCTATTTCTCTTCTCAGAGGCTCAATGTACTCGGGTCTTGCTGCGAGATCGTATAAGGCGTGAATGATTGTCAACCTAGTTGTGTGTATTGCTGCTGTTGCCGTCAACATCTGCAAATTCGCCAACTCCTTATTATCGAATGATTTATCACCAAGTTTCTTAGCTCGCTGCTGCATCCACTCAATCATGTCGTTGCGCTGTTTCGGTCTCGTGCTACCGGCATCCTTAGACCGCTTCTCTAGCTCAGGCAGCAAAAGCTCAAAAGCTCGCTGATGATCGCCGCGAATCCGAGTCATCTCTGGCACAAAATATTGAGCAATAGGTCGAAGCCAAGGGTGCCACTGTTTTAGCTTTTCGCCTCCCGTCATTACATCCAGCGCGAACTTGGTGGTGCACTCTAGCCACTCCTCGTTCCGACACATAGGATACCCGACGAAGATGCGGGCTGAAGCTTGTGCCACAACCCCAAGCAGCTTGTCATGCAAATCAATCGGCGTCCATTCTGCAACGACCAGTAAGAAGCTGAGGATGTGGGCAGAGAGGAAATCGACCCACCATCGCAGAGTGGAAACTGAGTCTTGAAGCAGTGGGCCACTTCGTGTTCAACATCTTCAACGAAATTCCCTAGATTATGATTGAGGTCGATCTTGATTGCGCCCAGCATAATCTCACTTTCATGGTCGATGGTTGTATAGTGGCCGATATGCCGCTAGGAGTTGTATGTCAGTAGTCACCCGCGACGTATACCTGGCAACTTACATCAGCCAAAGCTTTCATACCGCTGGCCTCATGTCGATTGAAAAGCTTCAATTCACGAGCAAACTTCCTGGGGAGGAACAGACGTGGACCATCTGGCGTTATGACCTGAAAAATATTGTTCTTGAACTGTGGCCGAATCAGATACAGAATAGCCAACTTGATGGAATGTCATGATCGGAATACTCTTTCATAGCCCTCACGAAGTAAAACATCTGCCTCATGGACATAGCGGCCTTTGAGTGTGTTAGCATCACTTGTGTCGGCTCCAACTATGGGTACGCTGAATGACGTGGGTCGCCTCAGGGTTGTGGAAATGGCAGTAATGACTATGACTGCCATCACCATAGCAGCCAAAATCCACAGAGTCGGTGTGTACGAAGAATCCATCGCGTTGCGATGAATCTTTACTTGAAGCACGAAGGGGAATGGAAATCAGAACTTTCCATCGTTTCACGACTGCTCTTTTCGGAGATGGTTGAATCGTTGAGCCTCTGCTAGACGGTCAGAGTTATGTCCGCGTTTGGGTAGCTTGGGGCGTGCTCTCCAATACCATCTGTTGGAACCAATGTTTCTCTGGCGGTAACTAAAGAAGCAATCATCGCAACTAGTCTAAATATACATCAACTGGCACAAGTGGATGTTCAGATACCCAAGATGTTCATCCAAGCCCAGCCGGCATCATGTGGTTATTATTGCAAACGTCACATGGCTGAGGTGGCTTAATATAGACAATGGCGAACAAGGTTACGTGAGTAGTAATATATCGTTATCAATGATATCCCAATTACCTCAGATATATACGAGGTTCTCTGAGTATCTAAGGCATGTACCGGTACACCATGGCCAGTAGGATTCCCACCCATGCAGCATAAAGGCTAGACAAGTGGAAATCCACACCATCGCGCTATTCACGTCCTGGCTGAGCTTCCAGAGTCTCAGATTCAAGCCACATAACGCCAACACCGTTAGGATCGTATTATTGATAAGCTTATTTTGACAATCCGCGCTGTTCGTATTTGTTCACTGCTGCTGCTGCTGCTGCTAAGGCATGCCAAGTGCAAGGCATTTTTGCGAGTTTGACAAAGCGTTTGTAAGACAACGAAGGATTCCTAACTTTAGCTTCTCATCGGGGCCGAGTTGTCGATGGCGAAAAAGGGTCGTTCAGCGCTAAAACTCAGCTAAGCACTGGAGACCTGTGAGCAAGTTAACGAGGGGAGAACAGCCTGCGGCTCCCATTAATTACTACGTACGGTACCGAGGAATTCAACTTTTGCCAATAACAATTAATCCATGCTAAAAACCAATTAAGTAGGAGGCAAGCCCTTGCTAAGGCCCGCACTAGGGGAGCTAGCCACATCCCCCATTTCTTTTGCTGTGTAGGTAAGGTATATAGTTGGTTAGAGACGTCCGTCTTGACTTGTGGTCGGTAAGGTATCTATAGGTAAGTAACCCTGGGAGACACCAAGCATCAGTGCGCTTTGATTATCTACCGCTGGAGCTATCTGCCCCTGCCTATAGACCCTGCCTATAGGGTCCCACGTGGAATTCAGCTGCGGCTCCGCTGCCGGGACTATGTATGCGTGTTTGCCTACAATCTCCCGGCTGGAACAGTAACACTGCAGTGGCCCAGCTTGTCACTGCAGGAAGTGACAATAGCACAATGCCTCAACCAGTTTTAAGAGCATTGTGCCGTCATTCGTTCATTCTCTAATCAGTGACTGATTGGTTTCGTTCGTGACAGCTGCAAAGCTTGATAAACCGCCATCAATCCTGCAGCCAGGAGTGCTATCCCTCACCAGAGAGTTCCAAGCCACCCGCCAACTTCATTTGCAATTCTCCGTATTGCCATCGTCAAACTGAAGCAACACTGAAGCAACATGGCGCCTTTGGCTGCAGATGTAGTGCCTCACAACAGTATTGACTCCGCTGAAACGGAGGCTGGTGTTCCCCCAGGATTGAAGCTCATCAACCCCGAGAAGCTGGATCTTCGAAGCGACGCGGAGATCGCTGTATGGCTTCAGCAGCCACATCCTATCACTACTGACAAGAATGTCTGGGCGTTTTGGCTTACCGGTTATATCAAAATGGCGCCTTGGGTGCAGCGCAATATCATCAACTGGGTCCGTAGACTAGGACCCGAGTGGACAGTCCACCTCCTTGACAAGGTGCCGGGCTCCAAGACGAACGTTAGCAACTATGTCGAGAGCTCACACTTCCCCGAGGCATTCAACAACAACACCATGGACGGTCCGAACGTTGGGCCTCATTCAGGAGATCTTGTCCGGCTACCGCTGATCTGGAAGTACGGCGGCGTCTGGATGGACGCAGGGTCTTTCCTCTTCCGCCACATCGACGACATCTGTTGGAAGCAGATCGAGGATCCGACTAGCCCCTACGAGATGGCAGGGTTTGTGATTGAGGTACGACCAGGCGTGGATTGCATGCTCAACGGCTTCATTGCTGCCAAGCGGGGCAACCCTTTTATCAAGCGATGGCACGAGATTTATGTGGCGCTCTGGGAGGGGGTGACCAATGCGCATGGCTTCCATAAGCATCCCCTGTTGCGGCACCTCCCGCTGTTGTGCCCGCCTGTCGATAAGTTAAACTGCCCCAACCTAAATTTGATGATGGAAGCATTCAGCGACTACCTTGCCGCCTTCATGTGTTTCGAGCGCCTGCGGAAGCTCATTGACCCGGTCGACGGCTTCAATGGGCCCGAGTACTACTCTAATCATATGCTGCTTTTCCCTGCGCTCCAGGAGACGTACTATTTCCAACTGCAGACGAACTGGTCTGGAAAACGCCAGTTTGAGCTCCTCACGGCCAAGCGCACCGGAGAAGGGGCTGTCAAAGACGAGACCTGGCAGGCGGCCGAAGATTTTGTCATCGACGCACTAGCCAATACGTCTACCATGAAGCTGTCCCATGGCCCACCTGGTGCTCTCGAGTCGTTCTTGGCTGACATATGGGACTCTGAGGAGCACCAGGACAAGGACAACGTTGAGGGCACTTTCGCCGCTTACCTACGATACGGGAGCGTACACTTCGACCAAACGCGTGAGATGGTTTCGATCAAAATGGGCTGGCCGACCGAGGAGATCTTGACCTGTGCCGTGCTGGAGCCGAAGAAGGAGTGATAGGTAGATTACTAGGGCAGCTTCACGGCTATTGAATAATGCGAGTATCATCCTGAAAGCAGTATATTCAATTTATATAGTAGCAGCTCGAGAACATCTACAAAATGAACACACGATGCCACGTAACTACTAGTCAGGCATATCCTTGCTAAAATAGCCAAAATTTGCTTCATCCGCCGTGAGTCGTCAAAAGACGAGTTAGAGCAGGTACCTGCGCAGTGAAAAACATCTATCACCATCTGCGTCATTAACTTATATAGACTTATAGCTCCAAAATCGCTCGGGAAATCCACCGTCAATGCGTCAGCCAACGTAAGAAAGATCGAGCAAGACTTCTCTCTTTTCGTTCACCTGCGTACTCTTGAAGTAACGCTCACAATAGTAGCTGCCGAAATTAGTATAACTCCCAAATCAGCAAAGACGATGACGTTGGACAGACCTCCAGTAAGCAGTGCCAGTAGCCAACCGGTGGCAGCCGCGAACGTACTCCCGAATGTTCGCGTTGAGTTGGTCGTCTGTCTGACTCCAAGGGAGCCTCTCCTCTGCAGCCAGGCAGATCGCGTAGTGCTCGCGGATGAGATCAAGGACCTTATTGACGGCATCTTGCAGTGACAGGTTGTACGTATTCATAAACAGAAGGACTAGATTCTCGAGCTGCGAAACTCGCTGCGCCAACCAGTAAGCTTACGTCCACGCGGCGCATGTTTCACTGTGCGTTGCGGCACGGAGAAGGGAAATTTTGCTTACAAACTCCTTTTGAAGAGAGAGCACCTCGTTCAAGAGGATAGTCAGCTTGGTGCACTCCTGTACGATGACCTCCATGGCCTCATGGCGTCGGACGGATTCTGGGAGCTCAAAGCCCATGGCGTACTCGTTCTGCGTAATGCTGGGAATGACACCCACATCGTCGGATCGGATCTGGAAGTGATACCACGGGTTCGGCAAGCGGTCCGCTTGGCGCACGCCCTGCTGTCGGCTTACTCCGTTCACGTAATCATGGAGTTCCTGTCGCAAACGCTCGATAGTGACAGGACCGAGGCCAGCGCGCAGGTCTCTCAAGATGGGGTAAAACATCTCCACCGTTCCGCGCGAGTTACTTGGCGCCGTATAATTGGGATTGGGTCCAAGGCAGTCATCAATACATTTGTTGGTCTCTTCACAGCATCGAAGGGTCCCCTCCTGGTCTTCTGTGAGTTCACCACCGGTGTCAATTTCTTATATGATATTAGTATCCATCTAAAAGCTTAAGTGGGTAAATTTCCTACCATCGTCCCAGAAGAAGATCTGCGAGAGTCAGATGTTTGTACTAATAAGGACTTTGTGTTAGGACTTACCCAATATAGGAATTGCGTGAGAGCAAGCATCTTGTCCTTGGTGCAGTGTGGGTAGTACACGGCTGTCAGCAGCGTGTAATTCCCGCGCGCTCTATGTTTGGCCTTCTTCTCCTCGGCTACGTTGACGCTGTGCAACGATTAATATACTTTCTTATGGGGCTATACAACATAATGGATAGGGGACTCGCGTTGGGAGCCATTGGTCTATCTCTCTATTGATCTCATTGATGTCGGGTTGGACATCACTTGGCCATGCCGGCATGAGCGAGAGAATGTCCGGAACCAGGACTTTCTGGTTTAAAGCCTTTTTGATGAGCTGTCTACGCTCGTCCGCAGAATCGGGAACGGCAGCCTGGGCTGGGAACCACAGTCTATCAATATCAGGAGCCATTGTCTAATCTGAAGAACTGGAAGAAGTGTCACGTCAAACAAAGTAAGAAACTGGGGACACAGTTTGTTTGTGATTGTCAAAGGTCACAATACCTAGGCCTTTGGTTCCTTTTAAATTGAGTAATGATGGTAAGAAAAACAAAAGCCTCCACAATAATTAGCCATGGCATCAATACCAACAAATGGCAAATCCCAGCTATTTTCTGACAGATCGCCCAGGGAGATAACTTCAGCCTATCTCATCCTCCATGACTCGAGGCGTCTTTTGTTGGTTACACCGTGAGGCGCAAGTAGCTTGTGACATCTCCGTGCTGCAGGACGTCCACATGTGACCCAATGTGAGGTTTCATTGGCATCCGTCTAGGTAACGTTTGAATTCCTAGGATGGCAAAATTCTCGAGTCTTGATACTCACAAGGGTTACCGCCAATGGTGCTATGGCCTCATTTCTCGTTGGTACAAGACCCCTGCAGGTTGTTCACCGGACTCTGGATGTTATGAAGGCGTGGCCGCCCAACGATGATCCACTAAAGACACACCACTATAATATGGTCAAAGGTATATTGTCTTCCAAAATCCGCTATTGTGATCTTCATGCGAGTTTTCGCAAAGCGCGGGAACGCCGTGGAATGCGGCTCTGATGTCGGGCGCAGTGTAACCCAGGGCCCTGCAAGTATACGCAACTTTTATGCATGGCGGATAATCACCAGTAACATATTGCGAATTAAGCCGAGTGTGTCAGGTGAACAAGCATACCAATAGAGAACTGAGATGTTCTTACTCATCGGATGTCTTCACTGAGTCTACACGTTTTACGGTTTTCTTGATATAATTAGTTTTGATTATACGGAAGACATGGCTGCCACCAATGGGAGTTAAGCATCAACCTAGAGTGCCGACTTACTACTCCATAAAAGTAGTCAGATCCACATTCCCAAGCCCTGCTCTACCGCTCCTCGCGATCTCAGTCTCAAGCACTAGTATGCGAACGACGTAGGGGCTATAAAGGATGACCCCACAACAACATGTAGCTAGACGAATTGATATAGTGTGTGGGTTCACGTCTCGAGCTAGTAATATAGAGATACTCCAAGTTCATACATGCAGTATCTTTACAGCCGTTCCGAAACAGGATACGTGAATGGCCTTATCTACACCAAGCAAGTCGACTTGTGAGCGATATTTAGAAGTGTCTTCTGATGAGCTGGGAATATGAGTGCAAAATAATTATCGTGATAGTAATGGGTGGGCACCTCGTATCTAAAGATAGTCACTAACAGAACCCAGGCAGGTTTGTCAATACCAGTGCACCTCAAGACAAGCATCGTGCCCATTACATCAGCCCAGAGCCTATTAGTCTTTCATGACTCGTTACATTGTTTTTTGGTAATGCAACGTGCCCAAAGGTCGCGCCTAAGTCCGATTAACAAGGCTAGAAATGCCAACCAACAAGGCCACGACATGTTGGCATCTGTTGAAGATTGCAGCTACATTGCCCCTCAATTTCTTCTTAAGGCCGCCTGCCTTGATCTTCAGCCGCGGAAGAGTGGCCGGGGAATCTCAGTGGCGTAGTAAGGTGCGCAAGATGTGGCCCAACTTCACGACTGGCGACCTTCTCGCAACTTCAGTGGTGTGAAGGAAATAGTTGTCGCCGGAAGATCCACGTGACGAGCCAGTCTGGCTTGGCTTGGAGATCGCTAAAGAACTCGGTGACCGGCGCATTACACTACAAGCCAGCTTCCGCCATGGCCAATATGGCGTTGCGTGCCTCACCTCCGCCTGGAGTCCCATGTGGGATTTTTGTGGTCAAGTCTACACCGCTCCTGTTGGTCCTCCAGACTGGACCCTAGTGTCCCGTCACCAGACACTAATGAAATGATAGGTTCTGCGGAACACGGCTTGCAGGGAACAGACCCCCTCGATTGTCCTCAGCCTTCCCCGACACCGTTGGTAGCGATTCATCGAGCGACTAGTGAAGCCCATTCCAAAGTGAACATGAGTCGAACAAGCATCACACCAATGATTCTCAGCGCAGCCATCCAGTTGGGTCCTGTGCAGAAGCGTGGATTTCATTGGGTCGTATCGACGCCAAATGCAGGCTGTCCTGTGATCAGCTCTCCGCTTCGACGCCGCAACAGACCATACAACGGGAATTTTGCCTAATCCAACGTCAGCGTCAACCACGGATCTTCCGCTCCAAGCCACTCATTCAAGAGTGACGTGCTTCATGGCGCCGTGGATATCCGTTTTTGATGTGATTTCAGTTCCTCATTGGAAGGGTTCCGCTTCAGAACCGATTGATTCGATTCGATTCGAGATCGTTTATGTGCCTTAGGTGTATGTGCGTCAGCTTCGTAGGGCTGTAGTGGCCCCCCACGTTTTTAAGCAAGTGCTGACATCACAATGCCCAAGCTAATTATCGTGGTTAAAAAGGCCGAAGGATTCCGCTGTCAACTGTTGGTGGGTAGCAACCTTTAGCAATTGGTGTAGATAAGCCTCAGATGTTGCATGCGGCTCTGACGACTCGGCAATCTCATTGACAATGTTCTCGGGTCATAACTCTGAATGCCATTTCGTTAAGTCAACCAATAGTATTTTTATATTGATCGGCCGTTATAACTCTCGACACAAGCTAGTTTGTAGGTTCCAATTGAAGACACTAAGCCTTATTGTGTCATGCGCAAACCGATAACGATCAGAAAGTCGAAACCGTATTAGTAGCTTTTGTTGGTTTTCGGATCTATCATTAATTGGTCGGCCCGACATAGATCACCGTGAAATCGGCTCAACCGATACCAAATGTAGTCTTATACTACAATATTGATTTCCAACCCAGCTCCGGCACTTCCCGATTTGCTACTGGCTCGCTCTAGTCAGTGACCTCGAAGTGCCAGCCTGCTTTAGCGTCAAGAGGGAATCGAAAGTTCTCGCCAGAGGAGGTAGGCGGCAGCGAGGTTTGAAGTACCGAAAATAGCCCAGTCCATAACCTGGCAGCAAGTCGCACTGGCCTGGGTACTCTCAGATCCTTTCCTAGTATGGAACGGCATGCATCTCGTATGAAAGTAATATTAGGGGATTTATAATAAAATGATATCTCACTCTTACAGGTTGGATACTAAACGTCACTGCCTTATCTCGCTGCCAAGTTTGGTCCGATGAGCTGGAATTAAGATCACATGTCCCAGGTCACTATCGAGTCCACACCCAACCGTGCTTCAACTAGAATGCGGGTATCATGTGAGTATCCATATTTGCCAGTTGCGCTGCGGTGATCCATGTACGAGTGTCGAACTGATGTTTGCATTCTCTGTAATAGCTAATCATTATATATTTCCATAGGTGGTCATGTCTGGTAATGCTAATCTTCGTATCCGAGTTTAAGCCTCATCCGCTACCACTTTCTCAGATACTTTCCCGTCAGCCTGGACAATGACCTTTTCGACCTTCTTGGAAGCTTTGACAGGGTTGGGCTGATCATAAACCCATTCAAGTTGCTCAAGTGTGCGACCTTGAGACTCCACACTGGAATGTATAAGTCAGTAGGAGATAAAAATAGAATTAGCTGATGTATATGACTCACCCGAAAAAATACCAAGCAACGGTTTCAAACAGATCCCAACCAACAAAAACATAAATATACTTATAACCAATGTTTGCGAGGCCGATGGGGCCAGCGAATTGGTTGATAAAGCCGACAAGGTTGACAAGTACAGCTGATGCAGCAAGACCCTTAGCTCGCATAGTTGTCTCCAATGCTTCGGTGGGGATGACACCCTGAAGAGGGGTGTAGGTGAAAGAGAAGACAATGTTGAAAAGGAAGTATGATGCTAGAGCACCCTTGGCGTACGAGCCCTCGATGTTTTTACCCTGTGAATCCAGCACGGCTGATAGGCCTGAGTTAAGAGCGAGGGCGACAGCACATGCTGAAGCTAGTCAGCTTGGATAACTTCCAGATGAAAAGGAAAGAGGGGGAGACCCTACCGAAAGTGCCATAGATCAAAACCGGTCGTCGGCGCATTTTATCCGTCAGAGATACGGCACTAAGCGCACCAACTGCAGAGAGCACAGAGTTGAGCAGGTTATAGCCAAGCTGCTGCGAGACTGACTTGACTCCAATATTGGCGAAGATGGTCGTGTTGAAGTAACCAAGTCCGTTACCAGAGAACTGACCGAAGACGGAGATCATTAGGACCTGGGCGAATCGCCAACGACCGTTATGAGTGAGAAACAGAGGGCGGTCTATAGTGCATGTTAGTTACATTCATATTCTAGCCCAACAGAAGAGATTCTGCCACTTACAGTCAAACGGCCGCTTATCAATACCATCAATTCGAATGTTTTCCATCATCTCTTCGACCTCGAGAAGCACGAGGCGGGAATTTCGGTCTCCGTTTCCATGGTATTTAGCAAGAAAGTCAACAGCCTCGTCGGTCCGTCCGTTGGCCATGAGCCATCGAGGACTTTCAGGTATAAACCAAATGGTAAACATAACAATAACACAAGCGAATGCCTGTAGAAGTAGGGGGACCCTCCATGCCCAGCTGCTTTGAATATATTGCGTCCCATACACGACGGCGGCTGCGGGTATAGATCCGCCAAACCATCCACAGTTGTAAAAACCTAGTATATCCACATCAATACGATACTCTCAGCTTTGGCTTTGAGGGTCCTTACCAGTCGCACGTCCGCGCCAGTGAGGAGGAGAAATTTCAATAGCATAAGCCGGTGCACTCACTGTCATGGTGGCAATACCAACACCGAGAACAAAACGCCCGACAACGAACTGCGGAACCGTTGAACTACTCGCGATGATGGCCGTACCAATGATGATGATAATTCCACCGCAGAACATAGTTTTACGGCGGCCTAGCTTGTCTGAAACTATAGCAGCGAAAGGCGCACCAACGATGGAACCGCTGTATCAAGACTCAAGTCAGCAACTGGCTTCTTATCTTATGCCTTGACAGGAAACTGACACTGTGTATAGAGAGAACAACAGCGAAACGGTTGGTCCATCTGTGCCACTATGAAATACGTCCTGAAACTGATGCATCGCAACAATCCCTGTGAGTAGCGACCCTGAAGACAAAAAACTGTTAACATCTCGTATACATGAGTATTAGAAAGGCTATAGATGTCGTACCATCATAGCCGTTAGCACAGGCGCAGAGGAAGGCGGTGAAAATAGCCACTGGGTTGGTGTTAGCTTTTCTTTAGAACGTGCAATATCTGAGCAATGCCTAACAGTAGATGGTCCGTGATTCTTTAGTCCATGGCTTGATTTTTGTCTCCTGAAGAGCCGCGAACAATTCCGCCTAGGTCTGATCATCAGCTTTGAAAATCCGAAAAGACCACATCGCTCTTTCTCGAGAGTCAGATTTACGCACATTGTGCACCTCCTTAGCCTTCGCGCCTGATATATTGGCGGTTTTGCCAGTCCCTTCGCTCACAATGACAGCCGTCTCGGCTGTTTCGATCGTCTCCTTTATGTCAGCCATTTTGTCAGGGGTTTGGTGCTGTGCAATATTGGACCCCTAAGAGAATCTCAGAAAGAGAAGGATAATCCCTAATACACCCAGAGAAGTCTATCAATTACGCTCTTTAATTTCGAAAGGGCCCTGAGATGGCTTTTATGAATGTCGTGTTGTCTCCAAAACTTACCTC
This sequence comes from Xylariaceae sp. FL1651, assembly GCA_025201745.1. NCBI lineage: Eukaryota > Fungi > Ascomycota > Sordariomycetes > Xylariales > Xylariaceae > Xylariaceae sp. FL1651. Next base: position 76,671 of record MU624246.1, read on the forward strand.
AATCTTTTCCGTATTACGAGGGTGCTCAAAAGGGGAAGACGGGCCGCTCGCCTCCGCGACTAGATGTGGAAACTGTCACGGTCAATCGAAGTGAAAACTCGACAGGGTACCTGTCTTACCTGCTACACTAGCGTACAAGGCCACTGATGGTTCGATTGACCACCATGTTTGGGGTAGACAGCAGTATGCACGTCAAGAGCCTAGATGCTGGTGCTACGGACTCTCGCTCTCCATTGGTAAGGATACTGGCACCATCCCCTTACATGCAGCTAACATGTTGCGATGGATAGAAGCTTACTACACATAGATGCTCGGCGGAAATGTTAGCCAACAGAAAAAAGTAGGCCCTTCTCGGTTCAAGTGTCTAAAGAGCGCTGAAAGCAATGCTGAGGCGCCAGGAGCTGGTGTCTTGGAAAAGCCAACAATCGGCTCTGACAGCCGTGATGCCGACAGCCCTGCTCCTAACCGGGTTCTCGCCAGTCAGGGAGATTGCTCAATTTATCTGAGAGAGACCCATCGGCTTGGATCCGACCGAATGGAAGGATTAACTTTGTGTTCGACCTGGGGTCTACTAGACAAGGGTTCCACGCGTCAATGTCGCTAACGTGATTACAGTGGTGCTATTTTACGCTTTTTAGGAGATCGTCTAAGAAACCCCAGAAGCCCCCAAAAGCCCCAAATTCCCCCCCACAGCATAACCCACGCGATCACGAACTTCCCCGGTCTCCTCTCACGTGTGGGATATACTCACGTGCTTGGGCCTCGATCCCGAAGCGTCGGGTCAGATTGCGCGCTATGACTTAGCTCTCTTGCGAAAATTGGGCTCTGATCCTATATCTACACGACATAGGTGAGTTACAGCGCCGCCAGCACGGAACAAGTCTATCTCAAATGAGGCCGATATAGACCTCCCTAAAATAGAATATGGCTCCTGCCGCCTTTGTCTATTATACTATTTAGGCCCTCGCGTGCTGCATCCGTATCTCCCTGCAAACGACTTCTCGACTTAGTGTGAATTGCAAGGTGAACACAACAACCCACGTATGAGGTGTCGTTGTTTATTTTCAGGACGACCGCGGGGCGGAGCGGAGAAGAGAAAAAGAAAAAGACTTCTACTCAAAAAAAGCAATGTCTAAATCAGGCATCAGCAGTGTCAAAAGCATCGCACTACAGTACACAAGGCAAGCTGATCTACTGCCTTTTGAATTTCGTTAAGTCTTTTGATCTTGAATAGCCCGTTCTCGGAATAAGACAGCCGAATTTACTCCCAGATACTCCATGGCTATGATCATCTGGAAAATATCCGTCACTAAACTAATTATAGATTCTACAGTAAATATACACTGTGCATAATTGGAATGTTATTCGGGCCTACTTAGGGATATATACAGGGGTTCTTCTCTTCACGTTTAACAGAATCGAACTCCTAAAGTGCCATATGTATAATAGTAACGCGGCTTGGTAGAGTTAGCAAATTGTTTACCATAGAATAGAGTGATGGCAAGGCATTCGCGCAGTAATTACCCGTCACCAAATAGTTGATGCCGCAGCCCACAGGTAATTTACCAGGTAACAACACCGTCAGAATAGCTCGGAAATATATTGTTTGCTTGGAACATCATGAAGCAGAAACCAAATGTCCAAACAGAGCATGTTTGACTAATATGAGTAAACTAGTATCAAGAAGCGACTCGTGTTTATGCTCTGTTTCAGAAATCTTCCGCTTCAGCTTCGTAAAGCCATGTGTGTCATATAATCAGAAGAGAATCATCTACACTAAGAAGTCGGTCATTAGCTTGAAATCATGTTACACTACTCCGGGTAAGATATCTTCTACGTTAGTATATTTTCTTCTTCTAATTATTAAAAAAATAGGTGTGATGTCAATAATGATATTCGAAATTTTATAAAATCAAATAGCAACTCTACTACAGTATTCACACAATATAGAATTTCAGTTATGGTGCCTAGCCGTATTGTTCATACTTTTTTCTACTCTATGTAGGCACTTATAATAAATATGTTTGCAGGTATTTGGATAGTTGGAATACTTTATACAGTTAATACTATAAGTAGTAGCTCTATTAAAATATAGTGTATAAGCAATAAGTGAATGTAAGCGGTATCTTTTCATCGTTCGCGGATATAAAGACATTGGTCTTGTATTTTGGCTCTAATAACAAAGCCTTACAAGATGTGAATCCTATCACTAGGCTTCAAATAGCAAAAAGGTCCAAAAAATGCGAGTACGGAGGAAAAGCAGCCAACGCGGATAATATTCAATGTATAAACATAAAAAGAATTTAGAAAGCGGATACCTATCCTAGACTAAACTATCATTTATTATATATATAATAGTTACTGGATAGGCAGGGGATACGACGGCTAAAAGTGAGGCGAAAAAATTCAATGTGCCACTTTTATGTGTGTGTGTGTGTTGGGGGGGGAAACCATTCGCTAATTTTTTTACAGCCCAGTGTTACTTTGATTCAATATCTAGTTCGCTTTCGTAATCTGCTAATAGTTATTTAAGCTCGTTTGCTTAGAAATCTTGCCCCAAGTGTGTAGAATGTCGACCACCCTTTACGTTCACCAACCCGTCCTCCTCCCATTTACTTAGACCTTTACAAGAAAACACCCTTGTTCGCAACCACTGCTCTATCAGATCATAGTGTGCAGGAATAAAATTGGTGGGAAAACTCACAAACTGGATGTTAACGGAGTAAACTTAGCAACCGACGAAACTGACAAACGACAACATCGGGCTCTAAGTGTGCCGGTCTATATCTGATGCAGAATGCTGTCAACGGAAGTAAGTCTTACTTTGGCGCTCTCGGTGCCATGGAGTTTTCTTTTTTGGATTCAGTAGCATGCGGAACTGTCCAGTGTATATAAAAATTTACTCTTTTACTAGAACCTACTTCGTTGCCCCTACTTCCTTCTTAACTTTGGGGGTTTCGCTACCAGTAATGTATAAAGGCAATTTGTAGTTCTTATCTGTTCAGCTGCGTCCATTGCGTGCAAGTGACTGCATCAATTGACTGTATCAGCGCGGGTAATGCGACTTTCCCCTCTTTGCTAAAGGTTTTGAACGTTTGTGTGAAAATGACTGATCTGCTGTCCAGTATCTAGTCTGTGCTCATGACAAGAAAGCTAAAGAAGAGAGAAGTCCCTGAAGAACCCGTATTTAATTATTGGTACTGAGCTGGAAGTTCAACTCGTGCTGGTACCTTGTGAGCTTAGCTGCTTACCTGGTTATGAGAGCGTGGGTTTGTCTCCAAATAGTCAAGAGTCTATTTTTTGGACCACTTTCGCTCATTAAGATACTTTGGGCCTACTCAATCATACTATTCGCTTCGTAGCCTGGTGGTGAATGAAACAAGATAATAATAAACTACAGTTAAAAGATCTTACAATGAAATTCCTGTGTCTTTGTTGAAAGTCTCCGAGCGAAATGTGTGCGCGCCGGGTACTTTCGAAGGTGGCTTACATCGAATAGTCTCCGATGGTCAATGTATAAGATCTAGCAAGTCGCAAGGCTTTATGCATATCAAATTCACCCAGCGCACATCTCAGATGTACACTCTAAACACCACAGTAATCAGTAAACGGATTTACCGTAGTTTTCTAAGCACCTATTGCCGTCATTTCCATACCCCGCTTCCTCAACTTACCAGAAGGTACACTCAGAAAATGACATCTGAAAACTCAACACCAGCCCCAGGCGGCTTCCACTTCTCCTGCGGCTCCATGTATGAGAAGCTCGTCGGCGAGACCAGCACACGCCTCGCAGCCGCCGCGCTATCGCTCCTCCCACTCGCAACCTACACCCCCGCAAGCCGGATCCTCGACTCCGCCTGCGGGACAGGGATCGTAACGAAGCTGCTCCTGTCTCCATCTCCCGAGTATGTCTCCGTGCCTGGTCTTCCGCTCGTCCCTCCACCGCGGGTGATAGGCATAGACCTCTCGGAATCCATGATCGACCAGTACAAAGTCAACGCGTCCTCGCTGAGGTGGGACACGGCCGAGGCCTACGTCCAAGACTCGCAGGACCTGAGCCGGTTCCCAGATAACTATTTCGACGTGGTGGCCATGAACTGCGGCATCTTCGCGCTCCGCGACGCCGTCGCCGGCGCCCGGGAGATGCGCCGCGTGCTGCGGCCCGGCGGGCACGCCGTCGTGACGATGTGGAAGACGCGGCGGCCGCTGGGCATCATGAAACGCGTCGCGGAGATCATCCGCCCCGGCGACGGGACGCCCATGGACCTTGACCCGAAGTGGGAGATGAGCGAGCACTTGGCCGCCGTGATGAAAGAAGGGGGGTTCTCAGAGGATGGGATGAGGATGAGTGAAGCCGCGCCGAACTGGACACTCGGGTCGCTGAGCGGGCTGGTTGAAGGCTTGAGCTCGCCGATATGGATGAGCCAGTTTTGTAAGGGGTGGAGTGATGAGGAGAAGGGGCGGTGGAGAGAGGAGATTGCCAAGCAACTTACGGAGGAGGAGAAGGCGACGGGTACGCTAGAGATGGCTGCGCATATTTGCGTTGCTCAAAAGGAGGGCTAAGGTGCAAAATTGTACTCGGAATTATTAGCGAAATTTTCTAACGCCTTCAATGCGCGGCGGCCTGCAGGAGTTATGTACGATGCTCTGAATATGTGCAAAATGCTAGATACATGCGGACGCTCTCAATGCTATCTAATAACAACCTCCGGCGACGTGGCTTATCTTTGCGTATAGTAAATCCTGTATTAGTGGGTCATGGATTCTTCGAACAACCTTCTTAGCTGATCCCTCTCGTGCTCCAGCTCTTTCGCTAAGCCCGGAGCTAACATCAGCACTCTAGCCTGTGGGATGGTGCCCTCGACAAGACTCTCGATATGGTCGCTGCTAAAGCCGAGCGCCTTGAGTCCCTTAGGCTGGTCGCCGAGCTCAGCGAGGAACTTCGTGATGGCATTGGCCAAGACCTCTCCAGCGTCCTCACGCTTCACGTTCGTAATGTCAACCCCGAATGCTTCCGCGGCTGCTAGATGGCGGTCTGGATTCGAGGCTGCGGTGAATCTGAACACTGCTGGGGCGGTGACCGCTACAGAGACACCGTGGGGAATAATTGGCGTTGTCACCTCGTAGCCTGCGTGCTTGTACCCTGGGTTTTGACCAGAGATTGGATAGGACATTCCTGGTCATCATTATCAGTAATTATCCTCAACTAGATGAGTTATGCGTGAAGTTATAGTTTTACACACCATGGCACAGATGCACGCCGGCATTGCCGAATCCAACACCAGCGAGCGTGGCAGCGAGAAGCATCTCACTCTGCGCCTCGAAATCTTCGGGGTCTTTGACTGCTCGTGGTAGGTACTTAACGGTGCTTCGTAATGCGCTTAGTGAGAAGATATCACTGATTGGGTTTGCGCCCTGGTAGGCAGGTCTCATAAGCGGATTCGTTGGTCGTGGTGTTCTCTCATTGAACGGTATGGCCGTCCAGGACTCCAGTGAGTGGCAAAGGACATCTAAGCCAGAGCTCGCCTTAACCGCGGCAGGCATTGTCTTCGTGTTAAGAGGGTCGCAGATTCCGAGTGTTGGCTTCAAGTTCCGGTGCGCAATGCCCGTCTTAGCCTTCTTCGCCACCAAGTCGAAAATGGCTGTCCCCGTAGTTTCACTTCCCGTGCCGGCAGTTGTAGGAATAGCGATCAGGGGCTTCAGCTTTTTGTCAATTGGCCGTCCGTTGCCCAGAGGCGCATTCACGAAGTCCAGAAAGTCAGCGTCTGGGTATTCCGTGTACAAGTTCATCAATTTTGCTGTGTCTATAACGGATCCTCCGCCAACAGCCAGAAATGCGTCTGCATTGTAAGGTTTCGCGAACTCGATGGCTTCCTTGATTCTGTGACAGATTAAGGTCTGACGTTTTGCCTACGTGTATAATGGGGTTACTCACGAGCTGTCTTTCGGCTCAACCCGCACCTTGTCGAATATCTCGTATTCAATCCCCTCTCTCGACAGAGCTTCCTCAACTTGCTTGAGAGCGGTGAGTCGCCTGACAGTGGGGTCGGTGACGACGCAGACTCGCCTGGCGCCCATGTTGGTGAAGTCCATGCCGACTTCTTGGGTAGCACCAGGACCGAATCGGATTGAAGACGCAGCCATCTCAAAGGCGTACTCTTTCTGCTGGGAGGCGTCCATAGGTGAGGCGAAACCGCGCCTTCCGGTCTCCCGAGTCCGTTGAGCATACGCGTCGATTCGTGGCCGTGCATGACGATGATGATAGCCCGGATTTGAATGGCACGGGCAATTCGGCGGGTGCGTATATTGCACCGTTCTGAGCAGACTGGCAGCTCGAGTCGCAGCCTGATAATTGCCACATTAAAGTTAATCTCAATTGGTTGGTGAATGAGACTTGGGAGACTCACACTCGGGGTCACACGGATCGCAGCAGCCATCTTGTCGTAGATAAGCAGACAGCCCTGGATACCGGTTCACAACAAATCTATAAGCGGGCTGGATCCTTTTGCTACCCTAGGCGTGGATTCACTGTAAAATTCTTGGTTTTGACGATGCTAGCCCTTCATACAGACACCAATTACGGAGATAAATGAAGAAAGCGGTGCACAACAAGCTCAGGGCGGGATCGTGACCTATTGTATATAGTATACAACAGCTTGTGTGGGGTAGAGCTAGCTAGCTTCTATTCTTCGGGGACTTGACCAGGGAGTTGGCTGGTGGAGACGGGTGAATCTCCGCATAATAACTTACGTAGTACTTTACCTACCTCACTACAGATTACATACCTATAAGTATGAGGTACATTATCACCATTGCACGTACTGTGAAATGTGAAGTCCACCAGAACAGAACCTAAGTTATGTCGGATTAGATCGGAGTTCAGTAACAGGGGCAAGTCAAGTTATTCTTGAAATCATGTCTAACCTGAGAACACCCTTGCCGACAGATTGGTGTTTCTGGACGTATTCTACTTGAGTCCGCCCTCTGCTTTATCATCCCTAGGCTCGCATATGCCAAGAGACGTGAGTATTGTTTCCCATATGAATCCGGCGTGACTCAACTTGGGGTACATGACCCCCATTGCGCGGCACAAGATCGAACGCCGTCTATTTACTCCGAAAGTGAGACGTATAGTGATATAAAAGGCAGCTCGAGTCGCCCAAATTTGTGAAAAATATGTTTTCCTGGCAAAGTAGAAATTTCGTACTTCTATGATCTCTCTGAATCTTTCACCGAAGTTGATAACTACTGTCTAGACATGTCGACCTCAAATTCCTCGTCGGGTAACTCGCTACCTCGGATGCGGATCCGGGAGCTTCTACCCAAACTCCATCTCGGAGATTGGAAGACAGGTCCACTCAATTCCATAACCGATGTGGCCGGCGTCCGGGTTCACACGCAAGAGATCCTGGCCGACGATGGCAATGTGAATACAGGCGTGACCAGTATTCTTCCCCGTGCCGAGTGGTTTCACAAGGCGTGTTACGCCGGAATTTTCAGTTTCAATGGTTCAGGCGAGATGACTGGTAGCCACTGGATCAATGAGACCGGGCTGCTACATTCGCCAATCATCATCACGAATTCTTTCGCAGTGGGTGCTGCGTATCAAGGCATATACGAATACGCAATCAAGACCTTGGGAGCGGAAAAAGGTCAGATCGATTGGTTTCTTCTACCCGTCGTCGCCGAGACGTACGACGGGTACTTGAATGATCTATCGCAGTTCCCTATCACGCCCGCACACATCGTGAAGGGCTTAGAGAGTGTGTCGAGCGATCGCGTCCGCGAGGGTTGCGTTGGTGGCGGCACAGGGATGATTTGCCGTAAGTTCTGAAAGTCGCCGCCCCTCTATTGTGTATGGCAGCTACTATAGCGACGACGCAACTCCTCGTCGCTTGCTTCTTTGGAGGGATAGTATGCTAAGCTTTGATGGCAGACTATTTCAAAGGTGGCACAGGCAGTAGCAGCCGGGTCGTTCCGGGATTGGACACCAAAGGAGAGCGCAAAGACTACACTGTCGGTGTCTTGGTTCAAGCCAACTACGGTAAAAAGCCGCACTTTCGCATTTCGGGCGTGCCTGTGGGGAGGATTCTGGCCCAAGAAGACGCTGAAGCAGCCGAGCAAGATGCTGAAAAGAAGCTGGCTCAGGAGCAACTAAAGAGAGAAAAGGACCGGAAAGGTAAGTGACTTTCGGGGTCTTTCAATATCCCTTTACATGGGGTTGAGGAGCGAGAGTTGCCCTTCTAGGATATTTCTGCTCTTATACGCTCCTACATATTTTCGGAAGTTGTAAGGTCTTTACTATGAACGGCTGTTACTAACTCCCCATTTCTGAAGATGGAAGTATTATCGTGATCCTCGCAACAGACGCACCTCTGCATCCAACCCAGCTTCAACGGCTAGCTAAACGAGCGACTGTTGGCCTTGCTAGGGTCGGTGGTCAAGGACACAACCCCAGCGGTGACATATTCCTTGCCTTCTCAACTGCTAATAGCATCCCTGTCCAGTCGGTATCTATGGAAAGGCGTGCGGTAGACCCGTGGAAGCCAACGCCTTTCACCGCGGAGCTGGTGGATGATTCATCGATTAACGGGCTTTTTGAGGCAGCGGCAGAAGCTACGGAAGAAGCAATATACAATGCTGTATGCATGGCGGAGACCATGGTAGGGAACCGCGGAAATAAGATTGAAGCACTCCCACTGGACAGAGTTAAAGAGATCATGGAGAAATACACAGTCTGATATTCAATTCCGATCTTTGCAACTGTTCGTCAATTGAACCCATACAGCTTCATCATGCAGACAACCACTAATAGTGAATGGTAGGCATGTATTTAAGGTTAGAGGACAACAAGAATGGTGATCAATGTGAGAATCGCTGTGAGAGATTCATTTTAATTTGCTTCAATTACTCATGAGTTTAAACTTATACGAGAGGAGACGCAAGTTATGTATTTTCTTCAGGAATCTGAGGCAAAGCAGACATGTAATCGATCTCCGCAATTAGTTAGGCCTGTCTTGAACAAGCAGGCGAGGCAGGTTCTGCAACAATATGGGTTATGTACCTCGTAGGTATGTATGTGGATCTTATCTTGAGGCTGGGTGTTGTGGCTTAGGTAGCAAACCAAAAGTTGTCGACTCCGAGGGTCGACGCCCGACGCCGACGCTACAAGACTGAATCATAAGGGTAAGAGCCACAGCCGCAATAAGCCGCTGCACCTGTTCTGTTCGAACAGGGATGTCTCACTCGCGCCATGTCGATTCCCTAACACCCATTGTTGCTCAACTGTCGGAGATATATCCTGCAATTGAATTGATTTAGTTCTGTCATCAGCCAATTTCATTCCGATGCGCGCATTCATTCAATAAGCCGGTCTTTAGCATCTCTACATTCTCTGCCTACGAGCTTCGATGATACACCGTGTGATATAGTCTCGCTGCTGCTTTGGTCTTCGTTTGGCCGCCGCGTGAAAGATACCCGAAAATGCTCCACGAACCTCCTCGAACCATTCGTTGATCCTACAGTTAGCTTGATGAATCCACCACGCTTTGAAATCGGTCAGCAATGGATGTTCCCCGGCAGAATGGTGGCGCCGGCTATGGCCGTGACATGAGCAGGGCTGAGAAGTTCGAGGAGGAGAAGCGGCGCATTGTCGAGAGCTGCTTCAGCAAGAAGGACACAGATGGATCTAGTATGCCACCACTCCCTCTGCGTCTACCATGAATCTGCCGACTGACGTCGATTCTGCGCTGCTAGTAATGGAAACCTACATCACTCATATTAGAATCGCCGAATACGGGGCGCATCCAACCAGCCCTCCTCCACCAGAATATCGAAAAGAGTCCGAAAAGCCCCGCGTAATCATCGTTGCTGTGCGGAAGTCGGGTCGTGTGCGCATGCATAAGTCCAAGGAGAATGCAAATGGCTCGTTCTCCATTGGCAAGACTTGGGACCTCAATGACCTGACTGCAATCGAATCATTCACTGCCACGACAACCGATCCGGAGAAGCGACAATGGGCCGGCGACACGGGCTTCATTGTCAATATCGGAAAGCCGTACTATTGGCAGGCTCAAGCAGATAAGGAAAAGAAGTTTTTCATCGCGAGCTTAATCAAGATCTACGGCAAATACACCGGCGGGGGTGTGCCAGAACTAATTGGGTTCGATCCTCGTGAACTAGACCAGGTCCTGGGTTCCCGAAAACCACCGCCCTTGCGACCCTCTCCCAACGAAGCTGCTTCCTCACGACCTGAGCCTACAGCTACACCTCCGCGACCGTCCCTGACTCCCTCACGAACTGACGTTAGACTGCCAGTCCCTGCTTCACGGACAGATGCTCTACCTCCCCCAAGAGCTCCATCTCGGCCTCCTTCTCGACCCGGGTCAAGACCCCCTTCACGTTCGCGACCCGAACCTAAACCATTACGGATGGAGATGGCAGCCTCGCAGCTGAGTGGGACTACCGCAACGAACAGTCCTCAGCTTAGCCAACCGCCTCCTTCACCCGCATTTCGTACATTGGGACCTTCAAACGGAACCTCTTCTCCTGCTCCTAGCCTTGATCTGGGCCGTATTCCAAACCAGCCGCCTTCCCTGCGTAGGCTAGCATCGAATAACAAGAGCCAAGATTCTCTCGCAGCATCAGTTTCTACAACAAGAAGTGACGACGCAGGAAGCATACCTCCACGGTCGCGAGGAGGTATGGCCGGATCTGGTGCGCTCGGTAGGTTTGGCGAACCACAAGAAAACCCCGCCTCTCAAGTCGACCTTCCAAGCAGGAAACGGCCACCAATGGATCCTCTGCGGCCTCAGGGTGCCAAGGATAATGACCTTGTACCTGCGCCTCTAATGAGCCAAGGGGCTCGAAGAGAGCCTCCGCCTCGGAGCAACGAGCGGACGGCACCTCGGAATAACTCACTTGGAAGCCGGCTAGAAGGCAGTCCCAGAGCGGAGACCGTAGGCGCGATCCCTGAACAAGTCAAAGAACCATCCACAACTACCAATTCCAGCATTAATGGCACCCCGGACGCCCCAGTGTCTCAAAGCCCAACACCTGAAAAGCCACAGGTCGAAGCAACCAAAGAGCAAGAAGAGAATCGACCAGGCTTAGGACCTATGATTAAGCCGAAATCACAGCGGGGAGACCTGGCAGGTACGTTATGGAAAGCTGCGTCAGCTGCAAGTGCCTTTAAGCCTCGACCGGGAGGAGCGGGAGAGCGACTACGCGAAGCGCAGAAAAAGGAGGTTGTAGATGGTCCAGATGGGATCACTAGCGTAGTCCCTGCTCCGCCACGTCCAGTCCCTCAGCCAGAGGCACCCAAGCAACTAGAGGTTCCAATCCCTGCTGAATCCGTTCAGAAATCGGACGAAAAACTTGCACCCGTCCCCGAAGTCAAAGTCACTGTGCCAAACTCTAGCCGACCTACAAGCCTGGAAGCCTCGGCCAAGGAAATTCAAAAGAAACACCTAGAGGAGACCCGCAAAGATGACGAGACCCGACGTGTGACCGTTATTGGTAATGATACTAGGTATTTCTCAGCTCTGGGCGTAGACGCCACCCTCCTCGCAGATAACGGTACGGAGTTTGCAAGATGGTTGGACCATTTTGGCTGGGTGCCTGGCAACCAGATGCGGGCTCGAAATTTCGATGACATGAAACTTGATATAGAACGGGAATTAAACAAAGCTCAAGCTGGCGGCTGGGTCGCTCGGTTTCAGGAAGAAGATGAAAGAGTGGATGCAATAAAAAATGGGTTGGACATTGCTATTGCTGAATGTGACGAGCTTGACAACCTCCTAACTCTGTATAGTGTTGAGCTATCGGTGAGTGTGATACCCCGTATTAGAGGCTTATTGCTGACAACGCATAGACTTTGTCCGATGACATCGCCTATATAGAAGCTCAAGGGCAAGGCCTACAAGTACAGGCAGCAAATCAGAAACTCCTTCGAAACGAGCTGGAGTCACTTCTGAGCACCTGCTCCATCACTATAGATGACTTACAAGCTCTTAAAGTTGCTCCGCTGGAGAGTGCTGATGGCCTGGAAGAGATCGAAAGAGCGCTAGTTACCCTTTACAAGGCCATGATGAAGATTGATCCCTCCGTGACAGGATCCGAGCCACGGAAGAGCGAGGATACAAGTATTAACGAGCAACAAGCAAGTCTCAATCCCGATTATGGTAAAATGCGAATCGTTCAAGAAAAGAAAGAAATGTATCTATCGGAAAGTATATCCTTCTTGAACAGATTTGGAGGGTTTATATCTCGCCGTTTCGATAATGCCATACAAGAGACTAAGTCAGCTATTGCCGGGGCATTATCCAAGAAAGTTGACCCGCGGAATCATGACACCGGGCGAAATCTGCTCTGGAAATACAGCCCTCTCGTTTTGTACGCCAGAGAGGTAAACTTGGAAGAGTGGAACCGTTATCTTCACATCTACCAAGAGAAAAATTTACCTCTTTACCGGTCAGAGTTCAAGGATATTTTAGACGCATGGAAGCGAAATGCAAGGAAGCCGGCGGGCGAAGAATCAGAGCTGCTTTTCACGGCTCAAGTAGAAAAACAGCAGGAAGGCACTATGGCGACTGCCAGGAGGGTTACTGTCAAGAGGAGTCAAACTCTGGCAAGGAGCCTTGGCCGGCCTTTGGGCGAAGGAAACAAAGCCAACTCGGAAAAGATGCCGGATGGCCGCAGTCATCCTTATGAAATCTTTGCTGGCATTATGGACGACTTGCTGCCGCTCGTTGAGATTGAGCAGAACTTCATTGTCGACTTCTTCCATGCCACGACGCTAGAAACTGCAGATTTCCCAGATCTGGTAGCAGCAACACGACCGCGCGATCGACAAGGCGGCGACTTAAAGCGACACCGACTCATGGAGCCTGATCGTGAGTTAGCCAGAAGAGTCACTCGAGCTATGGAATCAATCTTCTCGTTTCTGGAACAAGATCTTCAGAACTTGGTTCTTTGGGTTCTAGCACAAGATCCATTGTGAGTATTGTCCTCCACACTCTTTAGAAAGCATCATTAACAATGTAAACCAGGCAAGGAGTTGGTGTTCTAGCCACCTTGGAGCGTAAACAAGTAGAGATGACATCATCTAACCAAGACTTTCTAAACAACATTTTGCAGAAGCTCAACAGTAGTCTCGAATCTCGCTTCTCTAAATTCGTCGAAGAACAGATCCGCGCTATTGAGGATACCAAGGTTAAAATCAAGAAGCGAAGAGGTGTTATTTCGTTTATGCGCGTATTCCCAAACTTCTCAGCTGCAGTTGAAAATATGCTATCGACAACCGATACCGCATCATCAGTAAGGCGAGCCGTAGATCGCGAGTATGAACGCATAATTAAATCCATGTTCGACTCACTGAAGGTGATTGCCCGAGAGAACCCGGCAACTCTCACGAACAGTGGCGCCGACCCAGAAGATAAAGAGGCGCTGAACTACCATATTCTCTTAATTGAGAACATGAACCATTTCTTAGAGGAACTTCAGACTCATGGTCTTGAGGTGCTTGAAGATTGGAAAGAGGCTGCTGCTAGCGAGATGGCGGAGCACACGGGTTTATACCTTAATGCGGTAATGCGCCGGCCTTTGGGAAAGCTGCTCGAATATCTTGAGAACCTTGAGACCCAAATTGCGTCTGGCAAAGCTCTTACAATTATCGCTGCGCAGCCCAGTAACTCGAAAGCGACATTTAACAAAATTCTTAGCAGTTATGATGGACGCGAAGTCCGCAAGGGGATCGAAGCATTACGCAAGCGAATCGAGAAGCATTTTGGCGACGCCGACGATCCAAGTCTCAGCCGGGAGTTAGTCAACCGCGTCCTGCGAGAATGCGAGAAATTCTACAACGAGATCGAGGTACGCATCTCAACTATCACAACAACAGTTTACGGCGGCGATGTACTGTTTGAATGGCCGCGGGCGGATGTGAAGGCGGCCTTCTCCACCACCGGTCGGTAGGTCGGATCTGGTGAATGGGGCGGTCTTCATGCATCCTTTAGCCTAAGAGCACACACGCGGACACGGCCTCGCATCGCGGAGAGTGACAGTTGGCATGATGACAATTCAATTTAAATGTATTAGCATGAGATTTGTACATGATGACGAGTTAAAGGAGCACAAATATCTTTCAAGTTAAAAGATCATGCCATGCTCCTCCTGTGACTAAGCGAATGAACATTTCAGCATGGCGTCCGCAAGGAAGGTTTCAGTGTCTTTTGTAATGTGAATATAACCTACATAAACCTGGCATAGCTGGGTAATGAACCTTAAGAAATATGTATACAATGCAAACACTTTCGCACGATCAAAGATAATAGTTATTTCGGCTTCTAGTCCACCTAAGATATGCGCATGGTTCATGCAGACTCTTCATGCTCGTGCTTAGCAAAGAAAATTCAAGCTCAAGAACTGAGCTATCGTGTAGAACGGCCAGTGCTCAAAACTGCCATGGCGGTGACAGAAGCAAAAGAACAAAAGAACAAATGCACAAGGCACAAGGCGCAAGGCTCGTGGCTCGTGGCCCGTATGTACAACTATGGCATCTTCAGTGTCCTCCGTTATGAGCTGCGGAGGTGAGGTGAGAAGGTTGAAAGCCTCGGCATTTGGGATTGGCTTGGACTGTGATCACATCTAGCAAGCAACCGAGGACCAACGCGCTCAATGTGAGCGCATATCTAACGGCTCGTTTCAGGTGACATTTGACAATATTCTAACGGATTTGTGATCCGGAAGAAGTAGGAGAAGTAGAGAACTAAGAACTGACATGGGAGAGATAAGAGATATGATGATGTAATGACAAAGACTTACACTGAGCGCTCCTGTTATGTTTTAGTCAACTGGGTTTTTTACGGTTTTCCTTTTCCTTGCTCCATGTTTGTTTAATGCCCCGAAACACATTTTCGAATTAATATTATGAGAAATAACGGGGTGGCAGAGATCACTGAGGAGTAGAATAAAAATGCATCTTTTTTGTTTCCGAAATGTCTCCAAGTCTATCAAAACTAAAAGCATGGGTAAGGTAGGCGCCATCTCTAGTTTCATTTTCTTAGTATAATGTACATTCGTCATCAGTAATGCTACCTTCAGGCGAGCTATGTCAAGCTAAGATGAGACATGCATCTAGTCATGCTCTCTTGTGCATTGGAAGAGTATGCTTAAAATTCTTTGGACCAGCGAATCGTAGTTCGCAAGGAACATCGCCTACTTATAGAAAGACTTGACCTTTTCTACCTCGTCATAGCTCCCCAAATAGATGCCCGACCGGTCATGAATGCTCTCTGGCACGACCTCAAGCATGCGCCGCATTTTGCTGTCGATAGCTTGGCCCCCAGCTAAACGAATGTTAGATCTATATAAACATTGAATAATTAGGCATACGAAACATACCATTTTCAAACACCATAGCCATAGGTGCGCACTCGTACAGGATCCGAAGCTTGCCCTTGGGGCTCTTCTTATCTGCGGGATACGCGAAGATACCGCCGTATAAAATAGTTCGGTAAGCATCAGCAACCATGCTGCCAATGTAACGCGAGCTGTACGGTTTGCCATTGTCCTGAGGGTACTTCAAGGAGTTGAAGTACTCTTTGGTATGATCCTCCCAGTATAGCGAATTGCCTTCGTTGACGGAGTAGATAGCCCGCTTCTTTGGGATCCTCATATTTGGGTGTGTCAAGATAAATTCACCAAATGAGTTATCCAACGTAAAGCCGTTGACGGTGCCGCCTTTCATGGTGATGACCAACTGGGCTGAGGCGCCATACATAGTGAACCCAGCTGCCAAGAGCTCTGTGCCGGGTTTCAAGATGTCCTCCTTCGTACCAGTCGAGCCCTCGGCAAGCTTGTGGATTCCAAAGATGGTGCCTACTGAGACACCTGCATCTAAGTTGGAGCTGCCATCGATAGGATCGCATGCCACGGCGTATCGAGCTCCACGCTGGTCCTTAAAGTATATGATCTCTTCCTCTTCTTCGGAAACGAGCAGCGCACACTTGCCCGATGACTTCATAGCCGCAATGAACAAGTCATTTCCAATAACGTCTAATTTCTTCTGATCATCACCCGTCGCGTTCGAGTTTCCAGCCAAACCTGTCAGGTTCACGAGGGTCGCTCGGCGGATGTAGTAAGAAATCGCTTTGAAGGAGAATTGAAGGGCGTGGCAAAGTAATCTTGTGCGTGTAAGTATTAGCTCGCTGTCCTCGTAAGGGATGAAATGACCAAGGGCTGAGCTCTTACGTGAAGTCACCAGTAGCCTCCTTGTGTTTCACCTGCTCTTCCGTCAAGAATCGCGTCAATGTGATAATATTTGTGTTCACGCTGGCGGTTTCCGCGGGAGGCATCTCGGCTTCGCTGTTCGCCATGATGACGGAGCTGGTAAGAACACCCCGTTATCGAAATCGGTGTGGAGGAACTTTGTCGAGAAAGAATTATCAAGACTTGTATAGAGTATTGTAGAATAGAGGTGTGGTTTGCGGGTTAACAAGGCAGCTTGCAGAGCAATAGAGGAGCAGACGTAAGAGGGTAACACAGTATTCAATTGGTCTAGGTCAGATACGCTTGAGGAATGTTCGGATGGAGCACGAAGAGACAGGCCGTGACGACTCAGTTGATATGCCGAGGGAATAGCTGCGAGTTTAATAAAGAGTCGAGCATCTCGCTCAACCCCACCACCCCTCCTTCATTGCCGTGTAGACGTAGGCTAGAGGAGAGGGACCTACGACAAGCCAGGTCCGGATCTACCTTTAGCTGCTACCTACTGTACCCGGCACCTAGACCCAGCTCGGCACCAACGGGTAACATGAGATAGGGTGGGATAACTATAGGTAATGTCACCCGGTCATCGAGCCGATGTCAACTCAAGAGCCAGTACGGTTGTAACGCCGGCCGAGGGGAAGAGTGGACATTTTCCACAGTGGAAAAGAGGATTTACCGGGTCAAGCCGCCATGGTGTTTCGAGAAAGTCGCTAGCCATTGTGCCGACGCGGGAGATGTCGGCCAACCTCGGCCAGCTCTGTCGGAATACGTCACTCCACCTATGCCGGCTTCATTTTGCTTAGGTCGTGTGAGCCTTAGCGTAGCGCTGATTGGTGGGCGATTACTAAAGAAATCGCAAATGGCATAATTCTTCTCCCAATTGACAGCTAGCGAGGGAATATTTGAGCAGACAGGGAGCAGTCTCAGCTTTCCAGGTGACGAGTTGGTGTACGGCCTGGACCTCTGCCCTTTCAACTTTGCGATGGCAGGTGATGCAAGATAGGAACCCCGCCAGCGGAATTGGAGACGGACAAAGTACAGTACCTCATTCTAAGTAGCTACCTATAGTGGGGTGTTCTTCACTTGGGTTGCTGGGGGTCAACCAGCCCCCACCTAACAGACAAATGCATCGGACTTGGTTCTTCATTTTTCCGATGGCCTAAATCCACCAGTCGCCCAGCCAATAGAAGCGATATCCACCCCGCATGGCCCAAGCTTTCTGTAAAGCCATTGGAAATTTTTAATTTTCTCTTGAATTTCAAGCTCCCAGCTTTCTACAACATACAAATTCTACCACGCAAGACCTACAATCACGTAAGTGAACACATACCCTCGACTACCCATTCCTTTCCTTGATGACACTTGTAAACCGCAAACTAGAGTCTTTGACCTCTTTTGGTATGAAACTGTTTTTACACGTCAGTCTGAGCTAGCAGCAAATGCTGTCGCCATCTTAGCCAAACCTGTGTGAGTTGCATTGTGCTAATTATGTCGCAGATACGGAGAATATCTTACTACACGCACTTTCACTGTAATGTGATTCTACGTCAGCCAAGTGGCATGGTGTGTAGGACGAATACGCTACTCTTGTAGCATTCGGTACGTTTCCTCCCTTTTAAGTACACCTTGTTTTGCTATTTTTTATTATATGATGATCATTTTCTATGCTTCGGCATAGCTGGAAATTACCGGCTGAGGCATTGGCCCTTGACGAAAAAAAACTGGCTGTTGTCTGATTTCAATTTCTCGCTCTGCTTGCATTGCGTTGTGTGATCTCGGACGCATCTATTAACTCATCGATAGGAAGCAATACTCAAACCTAATGGTATGCCTGTCCCCAATTTGAAATATATCCCTCGTCGATGTGATGAAGCGGCACTGGGCTCCGATTTTAAACCACATGAGTCGATATGCCATCTTGTGGCAGGCCTAGAAAACCTCGCCCACTGATCACGATCATCCGATCTACATCTACTGAGCCTACATCCGAACCCTTGACTGATACGATGTATGAAACAGATAGTGTCGTTCTCCATTCTTTCAGCTATGGAGCCGAAAACTTTACGTTAAGTGGAGTTTTTCTGTTAGTGTAGATGGTGTCGTAGTTGGTTGCATTAATTCGATTGGCTGAAAATTCAAATTGGTATGCCCCGTTCTTCTTACATTCCAACAACCCTACACCTATCTGATGAACACAGATGACGAGTCTGATTCGGATTCCCGTTGAAGATAACCTATTTACCTACCATTCATGCATTTCTGATAGCAGGCCCTTTGCCGTTCTTTTGGATTAAACTACTGATAAGTGTGTGCTAATCTAAATTTACAGAAGGTTCGTTTCTCTTTCATTGCCTGGGACAATGATATCGGACTGCAGAATGATGATTCGACCAAAAACATTGACAAGCATATGTCATAGCTTTACGGCGTTGATGACACCAGTCGTATCTGACTGTTGCGATTTGATTGCTCCTGCATTTATCATCGGAAGCACGTCCACGACTAATATGCCGTAGAATACGTAACCACTTTATACAAGTGGCTAGTATCGTTGCACCTGAAGGTGAGACTCTATTACTCCATTATGCATTTTTATTCCATATGATGATCCAATATTTCACGACGGTCAACATAGCTCGACAGCTTTGATGATATTGCCTATGACAAGGCTTCTGATCTGAAAGGAATTGTGCATTTCTAAGTTCGTGTTTGGTCTAAACTTGGACTTAGCTGACTTGTGTCACTAGGTCAATCTGTGCCACGACTGGCTACTAGTAAATTGAAGGAGACAAACTGTCAGATCGAGTCTAGGTAAGTAAATAAATACAGTAGATATAGTTGGCATGAATTGAATTTCCATATTACGCATTCATCATAGTAGAATAAGTAGTGAGTGCGAACTTTTATAATCATAGCTGTAGCCCAAGACATCTATTTAAAGAGATACGACAGCGAGTAGGTGATGAAGTGAATCTTAAGCATATCTTCGGAAGGAGTTTTATCTAGAACACGTTAGAGCATGGCAATTCAAGCGTTATCGCGAAATTTTGAGTTTAGGACTTATAGTTTATCGTAGCTTTCAACGGAGAGTGATCCGGATGATTGGGATTCATAGGCCCATATGTATTTGGCACAATTGTCCTTCAGGACTAATAGCCAATTTACGTTGCTTTGGAACCAGCTCGTCAAGAGCATCTTACATCCATGAGTTGTGCAGTCAAGTTCGCTCTGCGAACGCGCATACCCTTCCCGGTAATTTGACACTTCAGCTGAACGCGTAGCGTGCAGCACGCTAGCGTAATTCGGCAGCTGAGGCTGAAAGGGGTCTCGAAGATGATCTCTACAATAAATTTTTGACGTACCGCGGCGTTGCTGAATAGCAATTGGCATTGTGCTTTGTCTTTCTATTTAATCAGGCCATCATGTCGAACAATAACAATAGCTACAACAGCCCCACAGATATCATCACCTATATCGGTATCCCACTCGCGGTCCTCGGAGTGCTTCCTATTCTGTACAACACACTTGCAACATTAGCAGCGCTATCGAAAATCAAGCGCATGCTAAGACATGGCAAACTCACAGCATTGACGCGGAGTGATATCATTAATAAAGTTATCGAAGTGGAACTACCACGATACGCCGTGCAACCTTGGGACCGATTTAATCATCGGAGAGAGTACTGGCAAGTGTCGAGACAGCCAAGCTCGATTCCCGGTGGATCCTGGACGACGTTCAACTGGAAAACAAACGCAATAGGTATCAAAACCCAACGCGTCGAGTATGCCGACCAGCTACGACAGCCCCAGGTCGAAGTGGCCTTTCATGAACTCGTAGCCTACTTGCTCGACCTAGGTGCCGTTCCTGACGCGCATGGCTGGAGGCTTCTTCGTTCTACTGGATTGTGGACGCCTATGGGATGCTCGCTTATGAAATCGCCAGACGGTACTCGTCAGGCCTTGGCTATCGCCCCTCTAGATGACTCGGACGGTCACCTATCCTTGAAAGTCAACTGGGAGTCATCATGGATAACACGAGATGCTTCATCGCTACCACCATATTGGATTCGGCTCCCACCGCCGCCGCCAAAGGAGCCGGAAAAGGATGACTCTGCGACGGCCTCAACATCCAAGGAGACAACTCAACCAGAAGAAGCAGTAAAAGAAGAAGCCCTGCTCTCTGAAGAGACTGGTAAGTCAGAGGAAAGCAAAGAAGAGTTTGGCAAGGGCAAAGAAAGCTCGCCCAAACCGTCGCTTGACTCGATACAGAAGCAAGCAGAGAAGAACGCAACAAGTCCCATCACGTGCCAATTCACTACCGATGGTCTCGTCTCGGCCCTAAGCCAGGACCAAGGGCATCTAACATCGTCTTACAACGTTCAGAGTCTATACATTGAACATCTGCGCGTCAACAGCAACAAGATGAACGGCGCGTGGTTCGCGAGTGCCGCAACAGCCTATGGAACGACGAGTCAGACCGTGTTGTGGAACTACAAGATCCCCGACGAGATCCTCAACTTCGCCAGGCGGGACACAGTGCCGTGCGGAGTCCTCGAAATGCTGAACGTGGTCGACGGCTCGCTGACGCCGCAGTGGGCGACCCAGTACAACGACACGATGGAACTCCACGAGAGCTTCTCCAGGGGGGTTGCGGAACAGCGGCTGGCCATGGCCGCCGAGAGCAAGATGAGTCCCCAGCAGAGACAGTTCGCCATCGGACAGAGGTTGGAGCGCGAAACGATGCAGCGTATGAACGACAGTACGTTCTCCTTCTTCTTCTACTTCTCGGAAACTAGAATTCCTGGCGAGGTTTAGCAGCTAACTAACTCAACTTCCACAGTGCGCGACAGATTGCGTCTGCAGGACCAGCGCCGCGAGACACGCAAGCACGAGGCGCTGCAGAGCCCGAAGTGGGACACGAAGCTCGTGGCCGAGCACAACCTGGCCTGGCTCCGGAGCCGCAAGGTCGTCGACGCCGAGCTCGCCCTCCGCGACGTCGTCGGCATGCTGCTGCACCGCATGGTGCTCGACGGCGAGTTCGCCGCCGCCATCTGCGACATGCTGGACGTGTGGAAGGCGTGGTCGGACAACGGCGGCATGCGGAACGCCGACTGGGAGGCGCTGGAGACGCGGCAGGAGATCTTCGCGCAGGCGAGCCTGCTCATGGCCCTGGTCAAGGACGCCACGGGCGCGCACGAGGGGACGCTGTCTATGGATCTCCAGGAGTGCTTACGTATGTGGAGGATTGTGCGGCTTGGATAAGAATTTTGTTTGCTCGTGGCATTGATATAAGCACATATTGCGATTTTGTATATTCTCTTGGTACCGAGGAGATATGGTGGTGTATATGGAAAATGTATTCATAAAGTAAACGCGAGATTATTGACATGCCCGTCTTCTCGTTAACGCGCTGGTTATGTTACAATTACCAGGACCATCATCCCGTGGTCTTACTCGTCTCTCGTCGAGTTAAAACAACACCTATAGTGGCCTATCTTCTAATCCCAGGGAGCCCGATTACCTAGAGGTTGGTCATTCTCTTCATCGAAGATATCAAACCCAACGTGCGGCGTCGGATCTAGAAAGCGGATTGGTCCGGTAGCGCGCGACAACTGGTCAACCGTCTTAAAGTGCTCATCGCCCAACCTGAACAGCTCGAGGTTCTGTTTCATGTGCACCTCTTGGACAGACTTCGGGATCACAGGTATACCCTTCTGGACAGCCCAAGATAAGCATATCTAGCAGAGCTTATTAGTAGTGCAATATTACTCCGAGTCTCAGCGTATCGGGTGTACTAACTTGCGCAGGGGACTTCCCAAGCTCAGACCCAATTTTCACAATCTATTGTGTATTAGCCTTCAGCACTTTCGACATCTGGGTAAGCACCTCAGCCTACTGTATGATCCTCAGTCGGCGGAGGCGTACTAGCGTGGGCTTTCACTACGCCGACAGGCCGCCCACCAAGAGGCTGATGTGCCATAACCGTGATGCCTTTCGCTTGACAGAACTCAACAAGCTCATGCTGCGGGAGGTAACTGCATCCCGTCAGACTGCCACGAAGTACTCGATAAATCGGCCGCACTTACGGATGGAGCTCAATCTGATTCACGGCCGGCAGGATCCGTGCAGCTTCTACCAACCGCTTTGTCTTTAAGAGGTTAAAATTTGATATTCCTTAATCCAGAGTCACCGGTTAATGAATGCTCTTTTCATGGCTGGAGTTGATTTTGAGAGACCACTCACCAATCGCCCTGGCTTTACCGCTCTCAACAAGCGACTCCATTGCTCGCCACGTAGCAAGATAGTCTCGTGAGAGCTCATAGTCAATAACTGGCTTGCCATTCCCGCTGGGGTGCCGAATGGTTTTATGGTCTACGTCGCATTTGTAGGCGTGCGGGACTGTACTGACTGTCAGACAGAGGTAGTTCATCGTTTCTTGAATCAGTCTCTCCGGGAGTGGCCATCACCTCATACAATGCATCAAGTAAAGGTCAACTGAAGCTACAAATTAGACAAATTCTTAATACCCGGGGTAATCAACCAGGCTACCCACCATAGTCAAGTTGTAGGTCGGATAGTGTCTCGTCAAGAGCTTGCGCGACATCTGCAGGTTTATGCCATGTCTGTGCCCTAGAGCAGCTTGTTAGCCCTGGCGCAGTATCTCATAGGCTAAGAAGCCAGGCGTACAGCTTGGACGTCACGAAAATCTCGTCCCGGTTAACGCCACTCTCTTGGATTCCTTGTCCAATCTCTTTTTCGTTGCCGTACGCCGCAGCCCCGTCTATGTGGCGATAACCGAGCTTGAGAGCGAGCTGAACGGCATCTTTCACCTGGGCGTTCCCCTCCTCTCCCTGAAATGTTCCCAGTCCAACAGACGGGATCTTGGCGCCGGTATTGAGAGTGAAGTATTTAGACAACTGCATCTTGGGCTGAAACTAGAGGCTGTCTGTCCTCGTTACAATAGAAGTATGTAGGTATCCATCAGTCTATTAATGTTGTCGTAGTGCGCTTCACATTATTCTGTAAAGTTGCTATAACGTATGTGAGAGGATTTTGGGCGCTTGGCTCGCGGGGGCGTATGAGAAACTGGGGTTCAATACAACTGTTAGCTGCAGCATCATAACTAGTCGTCACAGCGGCCCTTGCGGGCCGAGCTTAGAACATATCCCATTGGTTTGTTATAAGCAGCCTTGCTCACACCTCGCTGCATATACCCTGCAAGTATGCATCCTTCAGTCGTTGTCGAATTCGGAAGGAGTCGGTCTCTAATAACTATTTTGGGATGTGGGATGAGCGGCGAGCTGCACGAACTTATAAGAAGGAAGCCCGAGGACGCGACTTGAGAAGTGTTCGTTAGCTGGTAATCTTCTCAACGAGATCATAGTACCTGGTCGAATTTAGACTAATACATGTGTTTAAGTCCTTATTTTGAGTCTCTTGAATACTTAGTTACTAGAGATCTTTCATCTCAGCTGCTCTACTATAATGGAATCGGTTGACGAGAACGTTCTCAATGGTACATATATCTTACTTCTAGACAATTAGAAATCTAACAGAAGAGTTAGTACTGCCTGATGTGTACGATGTTATTTCTGTCCAACACCACGGGGAATCCGCTTGGGCTCAAGCATCTCGCATTGATGTGATACACCATGACGAAAGCAAGGAAAGCTACTTCATGAAAGTGAGTCGCTTATTACTAGCAGGTGAAGAACCACTGACACCACAAGTTCAGGTTTCGAAAGGCCATCATGGGCGAGAGTCGTTGAAGGGCGAATTCGAGTCCACGTCAGCCATTTATGCCATCACCCCCTCTTTCTGCCCCAAGCCCATTGCCTGGGGGACTTTCAAGTCAGACCCAGATTCTCATTTCTATATCTGCAAATTCTATGAGTTTGCTGAAGGCCTGCCGCACCCGGCAAAATTCTGTGCCAGTCTTGCTGAGCTTCATTCATCACACACGTCTCCAGATGGCAAGTTCGGGTTTCATGTCGTAACATATAACGGTGATCTCCCACAAGATAACACTTGGTCTGACAGCTGGGAGGCTTTCTTCTCGAACGGATTTAAGCATGTCCTGAAAGTGCGCGAGGAGCGTGCAGGGCCGTGCGATGAGCTGGACGAGCTTCTCCCAGCAATGTTCGAAAAGGTAATTCCTCGGTTACTCCGCCCACTAGAAACAGGGAAGAACAGCATTAAGCCTTCTCTGGTTCATGGGGACCTGTGGTGTGGCAATGCTGCTATTACGAATGAAGAATCCGAGGAAGGTATCGTGTTTGATCCTTCGAGTTTCTGGGCCCATAATGAATGTAAAGTACATCATTCGAGCATCTCCTGCACTAGGTGTTGCTAATAGTAGCCGAAGACGAGCTCGGGAATTGGCGGCCAGCTCGAAATAAGTTTACCCGCAAGTACTTCAACGCCTACCACTCCCATTTCCCGAAGGCGGCGCCTGAGGAAGACTACGACGACAGAAATGCTCTTTACGCTATGTATGAGATACACCACTTCGTGCACATACATGCTAACAATCTTAGGCGTTTCAACCTCAATGCAGCGACACTCTTTCCCGCTAAGAAGGCGTTCCTTTCCTTGTAAGTAGGCAACAGCTAAATTGAGGTAAACCCGTTTTAATTCCAGTAGGGTCATCGAGGAAATGCGCAGATTGATTGCCAAATTTCCTGAGGGCTTCGTCTTAGAAAAGATGTCTTAAATGAAGAACCTAACGATGTAATTGAATGATGCTAGTTTCATTACGAAGTCGAGGTTCGTGTTAGTGACCCATCTTTGCAGCTGTGGTGCTAGCAATAAGTATATAATAAAACGTCCAAATATATGAAATTGCATAAGTACATATGATGATAAATACTGAGTATCGCCGCACTTGTGGCTTACACTTCAGAGACAGTCATATAGAAGACTCTTGAGTTCTTACTTCGAGAATAAGAGTAAGAGCTATTGAATAGGTTTGATCGATGTTCGAGCTTGGTATATAATTTCTACACACCTCCATTGATCAGCCATGCACCCACTTATCAGGAGTTCAGCGCTAAGCGTACGTTCATCATCCTGTAAATTGCCCTGTATAGGGTTTGACCTTTGTAAATTGCAAGCTAGATCCTACTAATAATAACTGGTGGTGGAAGCCTGCAGATAGGCGCCGAGATCGAGAGCGGATCGCTTAACGATTAGTACATTGGTAGGGGTTACTATACAGGGGTCACAGAAGGTGAGGGGATATTGACCCAGGGTCTTTCCGCTCATCCTTCTACGCTGTGCTGCGAATTCTTTGACCTATTCTCTGCTTAGATACGGTGCTTAGTCTTAACAGCCATAATAAACCTCTTCGATCAATGCCTAAGATTACGGAGACGTCTTTGTTGAGCGTTCGGCCAGTATGGACCAAGTGAGTCCCAGAGGTTATCAAGACGCCGACCATACCCTAAGCTAAATTGAGCAGTTTCGCAAACGATCCTTGGTCAATATTTTATCCCGGCAAAACACCGATTCAGGCCCCGACGACCTCGGTCGACCGAGACTTAGCACCATACAATCTAACCAATCCCTTTTCGGTGCGACTGGAGAGACTAGCGACGAGAAAGGACCTCTGGGTCTGAATACACTATACGAACCACCTGAACCCAAAATCATTGCCGATATTATTTTCATACATGGCCTCGGTGGGGGAAGTCGGAAAACGTGGTCCAAGACCTCCAATATTCTACATTTTTGGCCAAAATCATGGCTTCCAGAAGACCCGGATTTCCAGCATGTGCGAATACATTCTTTTGGATACAAGGCAGACTGGGGAGAAAGGCGCGAGAGTATTCTGAATATCCACGACTTCGCCCAGTCTCTGCTAGGCGAGCTGAAAAACACACCCTCTATCCGGAGGGCTGATACACGACTGATTCTGGTAGGCCATAGTATGGGTGGATGCGTAGCTAAGAAAGCATATATCCTAGCTCGTCAAGACATCACTTGTAAAGACCTTGCCGCAAGAATATTCTCTCTATTCTTCCTTGGAACACCGCATCGTGGGTCTGATCTGGCTGCAATATTACAAAATATGCTCGCTGTCGCGTGGGGCGCCAAACCGTTTGTTAGCGACTTACTGCCAAACAGTGCCACTTTAGGTGAAATAAACGATGCTTTTCGACATTATGCAGGAGACCTTCATATCTGGTCATTCTACGAAACTTTGCCAGTCAAAGCAAAGGTGCTGAATAGGATAGTGGTGGAGAAGTATTCTGCAACCTTAGGATACAGTAATGAGGAAGTATCTGCAATGGACGCCGATCACAGAAATGTTTGCAAATTTGACGACAACTTGGACCCGAATTATAGAAAGCTTCGAAATGCGCTGTGCACAGCGATTGATATAATTAAAAGCGAAAGTTAGTCATCTCATTGCAATGTCTCGATGGATTTTTCTAACATTTTCCCTCCAGCTACTCAAAGTACACCACGTGAAGCTCTCGCCAGGGTTGAGGATATCTTAGGAATGGCCGATACGGCATTCGAAGATGATCTTGCTTCTTTACAAGAGCTTCGTCATCCAGGCTCATGCGCTTGGTTCACTGAGCAGCCTGGAGTTGCCGCTTGGAGGCATGCTGATTCGATGATACCTGCAATACTCTGGCTGACTGGTCGGCCTGCGACAGGTAAATCAGTACTTTGCAGCCACATTATAGATCACCTCAAAAATCAGAACCTTCCAGTTAGCTACTTCTTCTTTAAACACGGTAAAGATGGCCGTTCTACCCTGGCAGACTGCTTCCGTAGCATAGCATACCAAATGGCCGCACAAGATCAGGCTGTCCTCCAACGGCTTCTCCAGCTCAGCATAGATGGCGACACATGGGATCGACATGACGAACGTGCCATGTGGAGGAAGCTCTTTGTGCAGAATCTTTTCAAATTACAAACCGTTTCAAGCCACGTTTGGGTTGTTGATGGCTTTGATGAGTGCACGAAATTCGCTAGCTGGTTCAAATTAGCACCGGCTATTCCTGACGGCTTACGAATCTTCATTGCCAGTCGCAGTACGGACGAGATCGAAAGAGGCATTTCTTCATTAGGACCTCGCGTTCAATTAGAGTCGCTTACTGCAGGGGATACTGGTATGTGAGGACCTGATCCTTTTCAGGCACCACCCAACTTCCCCGCGTCTTTTCAATTATACCCCTTGCGTCTGGCTCACTATTTATAGAAGAAGATATGCGCGCTTATTTGACCGATAGACTGAACGAGCTTGCCCTCGAGAATGCAGAGGAGCTAGGAAAGAGAATCCTTGCCAAATCCCAGGGTTCATTTTTATGGGTGCGTCTCGTACTTCAGGAATTTGAGAATGCCTACACCGATGAGGACATCGAGGCCATCTTGAACGAAGTTCCCGAGGACCTCCAAGCGTTGTATCTTCGGATGCTCAAATCTATTGAGAATGAAAAACGACGATCCAAGTTGGCGAAGTCAATCATTTCTTGGGTGGCACTGGCCTGCCGGCCACTAACGGTTGAGGAACTCCGTTGTGCTGTGAAGCTTGATATCCACGAAACCCCCCATAACATGGAAAAGGCAATTCCTACCGTGTGTGGCCAGTTGGTCTTCGTGGATCAAGCCTCAAGAGTTCATATGATACACGAAACAGCTAGAGAATTTGTCCTAAGAGAAGATCTTGACTCCCATCTAGCCGTGAAGAAAGGCGACCGACATGGACACATAGCACTTCTCTGTTGCAGATATCTGTCTGGCGAGACCCTCAGACCATCGCAACGATTAGGACCATCTTGGAACACGAAACCCCTTTCCGGGCCTGATACAGCCTTGGTCGACTATGCTTCAAAATTTTTCTCAGACCACCTTTACCGTTCAAACTCAAGGGACGAGGCGCCAATGGAAGAGCTAGCCCAGTTTTTAAGGAGCAACGTACTGTATTGGCTGGAGAAGATTGCTCAAGGAGGAGATCTAAGACCTATCACTCGAACAGCAGTGAATCTAGCAGGGTATCTACGTCGGAGAGCAAAGTACACACCTCCGGTCGACATAAATATGCAGACTGTGGACAGTTGGACACTTGATCTCGCGAGAGTTGGGGCGAAGTTTCGGTCCAAACTACTGGCCTGTCCGTCGTCGATCCACTGCCTCATACCTCCCTTCTGCCCGTCAGAATCCATCATTTCAAGAACCTTCACAATGCCTACCCGGTCTCTTACAGTATCAGGATCAACGGATCGCGAATGGGATGACTGTTTAGCACGAATCGATTTTTCGAAGGGCCAAGCCACGGCTTTGAGTTATGGCGACACATATTTTGCTGTTGGTCTTTCATCCGGTCAAGTCTCGATATATGATGCTGGCTTCATACAGCACTTATCGGCAGTTCGTCATCTTGAACGAGTGAGATTTCTCGCATTTAGCCCAGGTCAAGAATATATCGCAGCTGCCGGCCAAAAGCACATATGTTTATGGCAACTCCACTCCTATACCCAGCTTTGGAGCTGGTCTCTCGAATCTCCACCTCTTGCATTCCACTTCATCACACCTGACATTCTAGTTCACGTTAATAAGGCCGGTCAGCTTATTTCGAGGTAAGTCATAGGTCGCGGCGTTGCGTTAAGCACATCTTGCTAATCAGTCCATAATAATAGGAATATAATCACAGATGATATTTCTACTGTTCCATGGAGGCCAGAAGCTAACAGCCTCGGCCTCCCGGAACAGCAGCCTAGTAAGGCGGTCATATCCTCTGAGCTTGGTATCTTTGCCATCGGATACCGAAGCCACCCGGTCCATATATTTGACCTCGAGACAGGATTGCACCTTGGTCAATGCCGCTCCGCGAAAAGTAATGGCGTTGATGTCATGGTCTTTAATTCGAACCCGGATGCCCCAGCCTTGATCGTGTCAAGCCTGGATGGAGACATGCTTGTATTCGATCCAAGAACAACCGAACTAAAGTTTCGCAGGCCGAACTTCTACGCTCAAACACTAGCGTGCTCGTATGATGGTGCAAGTTTGGCGACAGGCGATTCACGTGGGAATATTGACATATACGAATTTGATGACTATGAGAGCAACTCACTCACTCTCGTATACCGTATCAATTCTTCCGATGAGGGAGTTCGTTCTGTGGCATTTAACCGAGACGCAAGCCGCATCATAAACTGCCAAGGGTCCCAGGCTTGCATATGGGAGCCTGCTATCCTTATGCAAAAGGATATGGAAGCTCGGAGCCAAAGCGATATCAGTAGTCAGATTACTATTCCCCTCAAAACATTTGGCATTTCAGACAGCCTAGAGGACGCAGAAATTACAAGCATTGCTTGTCATTCCGGCGGTGAGTATGTCATCTGTGGCAAAAGCAATGGCGAAGTAGCCTTATTCTCAGCAATCGATGGCCAGCAGCGCCACATCCTTTACCAACACGCGCAGTTCATTTCAGTAATATCAATTATTATCGTGGAAAAGCAGCACATGCTAGTTACAGCTGATGAATCGGGGAGAGTTTTGGTAGCAAAAATGAGCCAATCTGGATCAGCTTGGTCAGACGCCGAAGTTGTTATGGACAGAAGATTCTCAGGTGCTATCATTGGGATGCTCATCAACACCGGAAACGATCGCCTCTTATTATCAACTAAAGATGTTGACGAAATGTGGGCATTGCCTTCTGGTGAAGTTATATGTTCTCGGTCAGCAAGGCAAGAAGGTCTTCGAACGATATGCCACCACCCCAAACTCCCTGATGTCTGCATTATGTTTACAATTACAAATGCGCGATTGTTCAAATGGGATGGATTCGAAGAAGTCAAAGACCAAGCTGAGTTGTTGCTTCAGCGACCCCATCAAGCTGCTATGAGTAACGCGCTTACCTACAGCATCTTTACCAGTACATCAGCCATTGTTGAGACACTAAAAGTCGCGGACGATGCTCATGGAACCCGGCTTTACTGTTGGGATCCAAGCACATTCGGCAAAGCCATTGACCAGCCACTGAGACCGGTCATATACGAGTTTCTTGCTCCTCGCCTCCGGTGTGTAATAGCTGCCATTGGATCGACGCTCTTGTTCCTCGACGCCGACCTATGGATCTGCAGCCTCGATCTAAAATCTTTTAATCAAGCCCCTTACGCGAAACGCCACTTCTTCATACTCTCCGAGTGGCTAAATGTCAACGGTGGAATTTTATGTGTATTCACCTCCAAGAACAATTTTGTCTTCGTGAAAAAGGGTGGACTTCTCGTCGTGAATCACGGGCTTGAATTCTCGGAAACCGTCACACTTTCACCTCAACAAGACTGGAAGGTCCACTCCGGAAGCATGCATCGCAGAACATCGACAAGTATCACGCCAAGTAACCGCCGGCTAGATGCTATATAGAATACCCTACAGGGTCCAACATTGGACAACAACCTACCGTACTAGGTCGAAAACGATAGTGCTCTACCCCATACTTTCTTCACGGCGTGAGACGAAAGACATTAGTTCTACCAGAACAGCGCTTTTTTAATGGCAAGAAGGCTGATGGATATGTTTTTGAAAGCTGTAGTTCATACGGAAGGCGAGCCCCAATGCAAATTTCCGAGTAGCCCAGTCTATAAGACGCAAGGCACACAGCGAAGAGACCATTGGTCCCGAAACATAACGTGTTAAGCAGCATCGCGCGTGCAGTGGTCGCTGAGTGACATTGAGTGATTCCATAATTTTCAAGTGAAAGCTGAGATGTTATTATGCTAAGAGACGTTATTGGCGCATTATTCTCGCACTAAACAGTTACTTTCTTTTAGGGTGACTACTAGAATCCAAATAGCCATATTCTACGTCAGGTAAACATTAAGTAGTGGGTTGGCTTTATTTCTTCTGTAAGAAGCTTGGTAGAGTGATGTGGTCATTCAGCTTAACAAGGTCGTATCTCATAAATAATATGAGCACACCGTATATTGACGATTACGTAGTTGCAACGGCTGAGATTGACAATTCGATGCCGACACTAGTACGAAGTATGCTTGTGAACGAAGCTTGGATGAGCAATGGTACTGAAAATGTCTTTTGGGACGGTAGGTTATAGGGATAGCAAGATATCTATATAGTACAAAAGCGCAGGGTAACCACGCACGATCGAACCAGATATGCTAATACCAAACATATCCCTTGTGTTTTCTCCAATGAAGAGACGAAAACACACTCAAACATAAGGATTCCATCAATCAGAATGTTATGATTGAATAGAATATAATTAGTCGGATATGTAAAATAACGTGAGTGTAGCTTGCTATCTAAAAAAAAACGACGCGTTGAAACAATAGCTTTATAGCCGACCCTAATAATCACTTAGTTAATCCACCAATCGTACTACCCCATTCCGATAGTCAATAGGTTGACAGAGATCTAATTATGCTGTAGATCTGACTACATAGACCCTCATAGTTCAGGGTCCCTCTTCCCGTGGGTCCCCTTCCTGTGGTCTCCCTTCCTGTACTCCCCATACGTGTTCAAAATCGCAGATGAAACTATTATACCAGAAAACGTCATTAGATATTATAGCTGAAGATGTGCTCAAGAGTTGAATAGGAAAACTTACTCATTAACAGTAACTCGAAAAAACTTTAGAAGCTCCAGTTGGTATTCCCTCACCGACTAAAAGGTATGCTGTCTCAGGCCAGTGATTCTTTCAAATGTAAAGAAGAACTTACCAGGTCTGACGATTTGGCTATGTCCGTAATCTCCTCAGTAGTCTTGATGAGCTTTTCTAACACAGGTCTGAACGCATTTCGACTTGCCTCGTCGGCCTCCGCATGCTGTTCGAGTGTACAAGCCTCCTCTATCAACTTTATGTCATCATCCAGTTCTTTCTTCCAAACTTCGAGCACTCGAATTTCATCGACCGACCCCGACAGCAATTCTGGCTGCTCTTCCGCTTTCTTCAACAGGCGTTGGACTAAGAGACGCCCAAGATATACCATGCCCAATTGGCCGTTGCGTTTGGTGAAATGTCTGAAGAGTTCTTGAAGCAGATCATTATGACCTGCTCTTGGCTGGTTACTAGTGCCAGACGAGTGAGACATCAAACTACTTAACGATTATTGAAAGGACAGTATAGCCGGCGAGCAACGGGAGATGCTTAAGGACTTCAAGGTGTCTCAGAATAGGCAGGAAGCTAATTCAGGGCGGCTGGGAAGGCTGTAATTAGAGGGTTGGTTGGTTGTCTTAAGCAGCAAAAAAGAAGTACAAGGGGTATAGGGTGAAATGCGCAGACATGATTGATTTATAATGGGTTCTCTAAAGCACATGAAGACCAACATTGGTAGCGGAAAACGAAGGGTGCTTGTTAGTGACACTAATAGCATTCTTCGGATGCGGATAAAGAATATGACACAGGTGCATCTTCGTAGGCCGCCCAACTATAGAGACTCATGATTCCATCTGTCGGTCCTACGTGTAGATTATCCCGCCATCCACAAGCTGGGTCTGACCAGTGATGAAGTCACTGTCGCTGCTCGCTAGGAAGCTCACCAACTTAGCCACGTCCTCAGGAACGCTCACTCGGCCCAACGCTGTCAGCTTATGTACCATCTTTTTGATTGCCTCCCCTTTTTGCAAGCCCTGTTTTTCGGCCAAACCGGCATCAATCAGCTCCCACATCGCGGTACCTACGATTCCGGGCGCATATGCATTCACAGTAATATTGTGCTCTGCCAAATCCATCGCATACGTTTGCATCAGGCCACGAACTGCCCACTTGCTCGCGCTGTAGTGAGGCAACATGACGAAAGGTTTAAACGCCACAATTGATGCGGCGGCCAACAGTTTGCCTGGGCGATCAGGCCGGCAGTCTCCCTGACTGATCATCTGCTTAGCCGCCTCGGCGAAGCAGTTCTGCACGCCGAAAACGTTGACCTCAAACATGCGCTCAAAGTCCCGCTCTGTCAGATCGAGAAGCTGTTTCACCTGGGCTATGCCAGCATTCGCGATCCTAACTTATGTTAGACAGCGTTGCAAAGGCTCATAGGCTGTTGTCGAGCTTGTGCCGTGTTTGCTTGGACTCACATCGTGCTCAGGGGACCCAACTCATGAACGCTCGTCTGAATCATACCCTTCACCTCATCCCTCTTCGTAACGTCCGCCACGGCTGTACACGCCTTCCTGCCCATGCCACGAATCTCACCGGCAACTTCATCGCACCCAGCTCGGTTGGCGCTGATATCATTCACGCAGACGTTGTAGCCATCGGCAGCCAGGCGCAATGCTATAGCTTTCCCAATGCCCCTACTCGACCCTGTCACAATCACGCTCTTCCCTTCGCTAGATTCACGAGAGAGTGACGAATACGCTGCTCGTGCTGCCGGCCGAATTACGATACCAGTAGAAGTATTATTGCACAGGGCCCGCAGCACTGGCCATTGGCGGCGCCGCAGCCCAACTTGTCGAACACAACACTGAGTTACACACCTCATCTTGGAATCTCCGGTTCGAGAAATAAACTTCCAACGTGAATTGTTATTGTCGAAAGAGGAGAAGTAATGGATTTTCGGAATGCTGGGGTAGATAGCCGCGGGAGTGTCCCCCGCATTTCTAAGTGCACAACGGGTTCCTGGGGAATGCGTCACACTAATGCACGCCTAAGACCGCGGCTCGTGGTGGTTCGGTGCAACATTGTTTCGAGACGCGAACTGCATCTCTTAGTCGGCATTGTTATAGATTGATCTCCATGCTTGCGTCGTGGCGATGTTGTTGCAATTATGTGGATAGGCGATGGTTCATTCGACTGGAAAGGAGACATTTAACAATGCCGAAGAAGCTGGCCCGTAGTCCGGTTACATGAGGCTGACCTCAACTCGAAATTAATCATACCGTAGCTAACGCACGCTAAATGCACCCAACTAAGAATTGTATCACATAAGATCGTTTTATGGTACCACGTGAAGGGGTGGGTGAAAGACTCAGACGTTCTCCCACGTCAAGTCCAGTAATTCTTAATCAGACATAGAGGGACTTGGACATTCGCAACGAGCCGAAATAGGGCCTGTTTCTTCTTTGGATATATTAGTATCCTTTAGAAAGACGTATCTAAATAGACTTGAACCAACATGTCAACTTGCTCGTGAGGCTCTTTCCTGGTTTGGTTCACTACTTGTTGGTCAAAAGCGAATGTCGACGTTTCACTAAGATATTCAACACCCGCGTGGGCCTTAGTCAATTTACACGCCCCTATAGTCGAAGGTAGTACAGTGTTGGTGGCGTATGACATTGGGAAGCTTTATCAGACTTAAGACAGAAGAATGGAGAAATGCTTTAGTTAGTGAGGTTAGTAACTCTATCTTATTTCTCGTGTAACATAGACGGTCTGCGAAGGACATATAAAGAAGAGGCATAGCTACCACACAGGGCCAACCTGCTGCCACTTATCTCTCGCATCAACATCATCTATACTCCTGCGACAACTATAATTATTCGAGCTACCATCTGCATTCACAAGACAATATGGCAGCACACTCAGTTCCTGCCATTCGGGGCGCTAACTTCATCCCCTGTCCCGACATCCAGTCTCTAAAAGGCAAAACGATCTTGGTCACCTGCGCCAACTCAGGCCTTGGTAAGCTTACGGCCTTGGAACTAGCGAGGCATCATCCAGCCCATATCTGGATGGCAGATGATGCAACCGCTGAGGTCGAGGCCACTATTTCCGCCGTGAAGGCACAGTCGCCTGATGCTTCTGTTTCATTCCTCGAGCTTGATGTTACATCACTTGCCTCAGTGAAGAGTGCTGCTGAACTAGTTATTTCATCATCGGACCAGTTAGATCTTGTGAGTGTCCCGACCAAGGTGTTCTACCCTTATTGCATACTACTGTTCGGTATGAAATGAGAGAACGGTAGATATGGCTTTATATAGTAGTTACTAACGTAGCATTAGTTGTTCCTCATTTCAGACGTTGTTATGCACGAACCAGCCGTTACCCAGGATGGTTACGAGATTCATTTTGGGGCGAACCACCTGAGTCACGCGTTGTTACTGAAGCTACTTACACCACGGTTGTCAAATACGGCCGCCAATGGAGCTGATGTGCGTGTCGTGAGTCTTACCTCGTCGTTACAAGGATATCACGTGGGATCTTCAATTATGTTCGATATGCTGTGGAATGCCGATATCGAAGGCCTTGACCGGGTGCACCTATTCTACCAAAGCAAGTTGGCGAACCTCCTCTACGCTAGGGAGGTGGTCGAAAGATACCCCCAGTTTACTACTGTGTCAGTTGACCCAGGCGATGTCACGACAGAAATGCTTGAGTTGGAATACGTCGATGATGATATGCGCCGCTCTATGACCTCCAGTATTCCAGAAACCGTAAGATCTCCCTGCGCGGAATTGAAGAATAGGCTCTGGATGGCTATCCGTTGTGAGGGAGTCACCGGAGAGCATATTAGAGCTTCCAACTCTGCAAGTGGTACCACCCGTAACCTGAAACTGCAGAAAAAACTCTGGGAGTGGACGGAGGAGAAATTGATACCCTATGCGTTGTAGGCATATTAATGGAAGCGGGCTCTCTGAGCACTGAACTGAATAGAGGCGAATTGAATGCGGTTCAATTATCTGAAATAATACCTATCAGGAGGATTTGGTGCTGTGGTAATCCAAGCTATGGCTGGGAGTCATAAGATGGTCACTCTTTAGAAAGGTTGAGACAGTACATGGGCTGTCTAGACATGATTTTTTGCGTCCATTTATTCTTCACGAAGTAGGACCTTCAACAGATGTTAGATTTTCTATACAAAGAAAACAGGAGTTCATTATTATACCAACCTCATAAGCTAGCTGGAGTCGTGGAGACTATCTTTTAGCTCATCGGTGAGAGGGGGCACGGAAGCGAATTTGCTTCATTCAGATAATTATGCACCTGGTCTAGTGCTTGGGGCAATCACAGCTGAATCAAGTGTGTTCGTAAAGCGATCCTCCCGGGCTAGCATATGAGATATTGGATCTCCCAATCCTACTCTAAGGCTATAACCTATAAGCTGATGGATTTACGCTATTGCGACTCGATAGTGTCACTAGTATGTTACATTTATTATTTCTCTATGGCTTATATAGACCTCGTGACTTATTACTATTGGCCCTGATAAATGACTTTGTTGGAGGTTCGGCGCGGCAGACGATGGGTAGGTACGCAACGTTGCTCTTCAGGCGGGACAGGGAGAAAGACAACTTAAAGCCATTGCCTACCACCCGAATCCCCAAAGAGACCTATGAACTGCGCCATAGGTAATAAATTACAAGGCATTTGTCAAGCGTCGCAACGTCATCCGAAATAGAGACCATATTGCGATTAGTAATTATGCTACTAAGCCCGTCGGGGTCGCTACTAATAACCGTACAGTTCAAATGGGTATGACGCCACGCACGCATTTAAGCGATGGAAAGAATTAGACCTAAGGAAACGCCTCCGGTGCCATTGAACTTTACGTTGGACACGATCAAATTATGGTAATGAAGATTGTCAATGCAAACACCTAATTATAGTCTTAAAGCATCGCCTTGGTGCCTTTTTCTAAACTAGCTCTAAAGTTCAATTAAAAACATTATACAAACATAGCTTACCAGAGAGTCCAATGAGTCCTGACTAACAGTTCAGCTCGCACTCAGAAAAAGAGATCCTATGTTAAGTGCCTAATTATCTTGCAGGCAGTGATTCTCGATGATGCCAAGCCAATTTCATCACCCCTACCCCAGAGATGAAACACATTCAGAGTTATCAATGCACAAATATCGCTTTGCGAAATGTTCATGAGTTTCAATGCAGAACCTAAAATGGATTATGTTAGCTCTAGCGGCAGTTGATCATGGGATACTAATTGTAGTGACGCATGCAAAGTAGGAAACCATACCACCAAGTACCACTGGTTGAGCCTCAACTGAGTCCACGCTATTCGATCCTAATTGCGAAACTTGCAGTTCAATCAAGATTAACTACTGATGCAGCAAATAAGTCTTAAAGTAGAGCAAATCACTCTTTGAGAGGCTGCAAAGAGTATAGCCCCACCCGAAGGGGCGAATCTCCTTCATACTCTTATAAAATAGCCTTCATTTTTCAGTGTTAAGCACTTATTAGATCTACAGGGAGAAGCTGCAGGTCTATTATACTTTGCTCAACTTCGAAGGTACTTACATAGGCTTCTATGGACACAGCCATCAATGGCCTCGCCAAAGCAGTTATCGTTAAAAGCAACAACATAAACACGATTAATTATCTCTCATAGGTAGCTAGGTTGAATATTTAGTTTAAACAATCAAAGGACCGCACCCTAATACGCGAAGAAGGCTAGACTGACTAATTACTTCAACAAAGCAAAACCATTCGCATGGCGCCTTCGCAATTGGATCGGTAAAGTACCTTGCTAATATTTCGATACATCTAGTAATTGCCCGTATTTAGTAGAGTTTTGTCTTGAAGTATAAAGCTTAAAAGGGGGGGAGGTTAGTAGCGGAATCCACGTGATGAGCTCAAATACAATGATGTGATTGGGATAGCTCAAGTATTGTCGCCATAATGGGTAAAATTAAGAAAAGTTTGTAAAGGACCGATTTGTCAAATCTGACGCCTTCATGCTTTTCTTTATGGACCTTATAGTTCTTATATATTCTATTGACTGCTGGCTTATAGAAGCGGTGCATGGATTGACGATATAATGCTTTGTAGCTCTACACTTCCACCCAATGTGCCGTTAGGCTGCAAGATTTAAAGAATGAAGCCTAAATAGTCTGTAAATCACATAAGAAAACAGGCAAGTACAGTGAGTTCAAAACACCTCTATCTGGTCAATAGTTCTACTAAGCTTTCAAGTATACCAATCACTTCCCGGTGCTAGATATCTTATTATGCTGCTCATTCTTCGGTTATGAATGTGTTGCTTCCTGAGCTCGATATGTTTAAGGCTTTGGTAGGTTACTAAATAAAAGATTAATTACCATCATAATCCACTAATTTAGTGTTACAACAATATATTACACCTAGATTATGATCACTTCATTCTTTGCAAAAGGCTATGCATAGACTACGTCATTTTGTCTTAGCCACAGGATGTTGTGTAAGCTGTTAAGAACCACGCTAGTAGCTACACTGTTTCCAATACTATGACTATAAAAGCAAATGTGTGCTAGCGGCTTCATTCTCTTGGGATCCTCAAGCCAGCTGCGACGAAGGTGCGTGAGAGACTTATAATCCAATGTTTCTGTGCATGCAATCCATATGTTTTCTCTCTCATGCATTTGAACTATCTTTAGATACTACATGTAATGTATGTAAAGATTCGAGGATTTGCTATCAATACTATACGCTCTTAGGCAAATTATCACGTGGCACCTAGGCTAATCCTCGACAGATTTAATATATCGCTAACTTGAGGCATCTTATTCGCCATCTTATTTGCTTTTGGCCACTGGTGCGACTTTAACAGGTCTCTTAGGCTAATAGTGGTCCACGACGGCGATAAGGTACCCTTGCGCAACATATATATCGATCTATACCTCGAGTAACTACTAATTCTCCCTTTGACAATTTGAACGCAATAAGGGGTTCATCGGTGAACCCCATATTCACTACCAGAGTATTCACGAGTCCCAAGAGGGTTGGCTGCTGATAAGTGATACTTCTAAATATGAACAGCGCCAACCGCCGCCCACCGGAGGACATCTATTAGGTGGATGACTGGCACTGAGGTGGAGATATTGTAGCTACGCGATTCGCATTAGATTCCCAATATGGTTATTCGGAGCACTACCGATCAGGCGCTCCACTCATGGTATGCAATTCCGGAGACTTCAACTGGGTGGCCCAATCAAATTAGACTGATCAACATAGCTACAGGCGCGGTGAAACAGCATGATATAGCATGGAAATATAGATTAAAATTTCCGATTCCCACCTTGGCCCTTCGCTTCTCTTGTAATAAGGCCCAAGTCCAGACGTGTTCCTAACATCCCGAATGGATTTGATCGGGAGGAGATCATGATAAGCGCTTACCACAGTAGCATTCAGGGGCACCGGCAGCACAACCTGCAAGCCTACTTGCCATTGAGGGGACCCACAAAATCTAAGCCTCAGGAGCAATACGAGGCTATCTACTCTAATGAAAGATGAGGTTTAGATATTTATTGCCAAGAATTAGCATTCAGTGTACGGTGTTCAACATCGGCCGGCCCTCTTCAGGAAGGTATCAGAGAACAACGGGCCAATATGCTATGTTACGATAATAAGGATGCTGACCGTACATACCGGAGACACGACGTGTTTGCCGAATGAAGACGTGGAAGGATGCCAAGCGATGAGGCCTCTTTACTTGATTTGAATTTGCACGTATCATTGCGGACAATGCACGTCGAGATCGTGATGCATAGCATAAGATAACTTGAAGCTTCACGAGAGGGCGAACTCTCAATGGAGGCGCATATTCCAACGGGGAAGGTCGACGAATTTTTGGACGATCGGTGAACTCGCTGGCGTGCATAGAGACTGACGGCGACACCTGACTTTTCGGAAGAAACACCATTTATGAAATCCGGCTATAATGACTTATCTGCCGGGCTAATCAGCATGAATTGCCAAGAATCCGGGTGTTAGATACCCCAGAATTTTGAGAAGCTTGATAGAGCTCGAAGTCTTGCCAAGATTTCGAGTTCTGGGCATTTCTGGGCATTGTGACCTCCTTCCACGCGTAGCTAGCGCTTTAACGTTAGAACCCTCCATATTGTCGATCAGTAGAGGAACTCTGAGATAACCTTCGACTTATAATCTCTGAGTAACGATAATATATGTCAATACCATTAGCTCGCTATTCGATATGCTGGTTCGGTAGCTAAGTTTAAGTTTTCTTGACGTCAAAGAAGCACTGGATTAATGCGTGAGTGCGAGATAAGTCATCTTTAACTATACAGTTTCTTCTGCTCTTAACTCAAGACAATTGGTTTATAGAGTTGGCACTCGTTTATACTGAGTTAAAGACAAAGCAAGGCAACCTACCAATGCATCAAGAGCCACTTCTCCTGGAGCCTTACACACGATGGCCCTGGAAATGCTACTTTCCTTTATGGGTGTCTATAGGCCGACTACCTTCCTGATACTTGCTGGGCCGCTTCAGTGGATGCAAGATACCCCATCTATCGTAGACGTATCATACTCGAGGCGTAGGAGTATAAAGTCATACGCTTTCTCAGGAATTTGGCGATCTTAACCCATCAACCACAAGATCATCCTCGAGTCAGTCTTCTAGTGGTACCTCTCGGCTTATCAGCGCACTCTTCAACATGAAGTTCTTCGGTAACGTCGCTCTCTTGGCATCTCTCGCCAGCGCTGCCTCCCTGGGCAAACGTGCCTCGCCTCTCGATGTTCAGCTTGAGCAGGTCGGCAATTCTGGTGTCAAGGCAACCATCACCAACACTGGTGCCGAGGACCTGAAGGTGCTCAAGACTGGTACCATCCTTGACTCTGCCCCTGTTGAGAAGGTTCAGGTCTTCCAGGGCAGTAAGTGTTCTATAATGCAACCCGCTCACGTGAGCGCTTTACTTACCATACGTGTGTTTAGGCAACAAGGTCGACTTCCAGGGTATCCGCCTTCGTCTCGCCGCCACCGGCTTCGACGAGGCGTCGTTCCAGACCATCCCGGCTGGTCAGGCTATCGAAGTTAGCTTCGATGCCGCTGAGCTGCACGACCTTGCTGCCGGTGGCGACTATGACCTCGTTGCTAACGGCGTGCTGTCGTACGCCGCTGCTGACAGCACCGAGATTGCCGGCGCCGTTAGCTTCGCCAGCAACACCATCACCGCTAAGGTTGACGGCGCCGCGGCCGTCCAGGCCCGCTCGGCTTTCATGAATAAGCGAACTGTGCGTTAATACTGCATTTGGCATATGAACCCGGCTACCTCATTGGCCGGACTCTTTTAGGATGTGGCTGCTGACGGTCGTGCAATAAATATAGGCTGTCCAATCTGACTGTACCGGCTCCAAGCTGACTGCCACCCGGACCGCCGTCAGCAACTGCCGCGCCCTTGCGGCCGCCGCCTCCTCGGCTGCCCTGAGCAACACCGCCAAGGTCAACGAGTACTTCAAGTCGACCTCGGTCGGCTCCCAGGTCGCTACCGTCTTCGGCAGAGTTGTGTCCGAGTGCGGCAGCACCACCTCCGGTGTCTCTGACACCTACTGCAGTGACGTCTACGGCGCCTGCTCCAGCAACGTCTTGGCCTACACTCTGCCCTCCGGAAGCTTCATCGTCAACTGCCCGCTGTACTTCAGCGCTCTGCCTGCTGTCTCCGGCACCTGCCACGCTCAGGACCAGGCCACCACGACCATCCACGAGACAACCCACTTGACCCAGATCAAGGGCACCCAGGACTTGGGCTACGGCTACGCTGCCGCCACCAGACTGTCATCTTCCCAGGCTCTGAACAACGCCGACTCTTATGCCCTGTTCGCCAACGGTAAGTCGCACTCATATACTTGCTCTTGAACACGATGACTAACAGCACATTAGCTATCCACGTTGGCTGCTAAGCGCATGTAGTGCATCCAGCCTAGGCGCCTATTACAAGAGGTTTATGAAGTAATGATGACTCAGATGATAAAAAAGAGCTGGTTGTGAAGTGTGTTATTTAAACGTAGTTGTCCAGGTAGAATCTAGTTCCACAGACCAAGCAATATTAGTGTCTGAATATTTTCCGGGCATTTGCCCTAGTATCTCTGGTTGTCGCGTGTCTCATCTCCTATGATTCGTGATCTTGTAACATACTCTGGGCTAACCTATTCGACCTAGCTCCTCTAGCCTCCTACTCCCCCTTTTTATATTTGAATTAATTACCACTAATTAAGGGGAATGTATTGATTCTCTTCAGAATGACGATATTGCATACCGGGACGGCTCAGTAGATGCCTATAAGCGCTATTCAAAAGAGTGCGTTAACTGGAGAGATCATCAAAGTAGTGTGCCCCACTACCATTGCTAGATATGCAAGAACCAAAGTCGTCTGGGGAGTCAAAATCAAGAGCAGTGACTCAAGCGGGTTAGAAAATGTTGCGGCTCTTTTATTTGACTTATAGTCGTAGGGTGATCTTAATTAATTACATAGAAGGCTAATGAAGCACCTGGTTTAAGAGTGTTATGTAAATAAGGAGGCAGCATGAGAGGGTATCTATTCCAAGAACTGGATATAATAACAGTCTAAAACCCTGAACTGGCAGATTATGGCTGACAGATCCCTTTTATACCCCTGTACCGGCGATAGTAGCCCTATCGCCGATCACCCGACAAAGGGGTCGGGTTCCGAATGTCTTCGAAAGCACTTGAGTAGAGAGTAGATATCTAACAATTCTATGCTGCATCTATCAGCGTCTTATTTACAAAGAAATATAACCTGAAGGCTTCATGGGTTGTGATGGTCAGGATTCTAAAGGAAAAGCAACGAACACGAACGCCTTCGAACACCAAGACAGCCGGTGGACTTTAAACGCTTGCCGTTTCAACCTTAATCTTATACTCTAACCGTTTCCAGATAATAAATTGATTCTTCGGTGACTGTCCATTTTCCATTCTACGTCTGCTCTCCGTCCGCGATCTCCTCACAAAAGAACGTAGACTAGGCAGGCATACAGCAAGCAAGCTTGCCACGATCTCGACGAGCGCCCACACGTCAATGGTGTGTGTGATATTTGCTTTAGGGACATTATGCACCAGCTGGAGTGTAATCCATCGCGCTAGCGCAGCTGTAATGCTCAACGCCGCCACAGCTATCACCAGGGCAAACCCGCTCATTTCGGCTTTAGTCATGCGATGCTCTGTGGTGAGCGCTCTCCGCTCCCGGCTCAGGGTGGTCAGGGCGAAGAGGGGAAGAGAAAGGATAACGAGGTCGGTCAGAATGTTGGCTACGGTGGAAATGGTAACGGAGTTGATGTCGTG
The DNA here is from genome assembly GCA_025201745.1 of Xylariaceae sp. FL1651. Lineage (NCBI taxonomy): Eukaryota > Fungi > Ascomycota > Sordariomycetes > Xylariales > Xylariaceae > Xylariaceae sp. FL1651. The sequence continues at coordinate 119,878 of MU624246.1, forward strand.
CACAGCCGAACAGAGGTGATTGTTGGTGTCCCAGTTGAGGCTTATAGGGGAGCACCATCTCGTCAGCAGGACGATGTGTAGGATGAAGGTGCTCGTGGCAAAAAAGGTGGCAAAGGCGACAATCAAACGTGCTGTGCGAGTCTCCATCAACTTCAGAACACCCGCGAAGAAGGCTATCAGAGCGAATTTGGCGGCCCACAGCGCGATGTATATGAAAAAGAGCGATATCCAAGAAACATAGAGAAGGTGGGCGGAGAGAGGTCGTGGAACGCTATAGTAAAGCTCGCTTGGCGGGTAGTGAACGTATTTCTCTCGTAGGGTATTCTTCCATGTGTTAATGCTGATGAGGACAAGACCCGAGAGCCATGAGAAAACCACAAGGCCATCCGATATATTGCGGCTCAGAGGCTGCGGCTTGGCCTCCCGCCAGCGCAGCCAGAAGCGAAGGATGATTGGTATTAAGGCGAGGGTCATAGCCGTCCAATCGATGGCTATGAATGCCGCTGTATAAAGTATTAGATATGACTTCCAGGGTATAAGTGATCTGCGCACGTACGTAAAGGTATGTCAATGTCATGATAGACCATTCTGATTCCCCTGAGCTGGCAAGAGTTGTTACGTAGGATATGCTTTGCCACCGGACTGGTTCATTTGGTTCGCCATGATTTTAATGGAGCAGCAGAATATATAAGAGATACTTCTGCGGTCGTGCATCTAAGTAAGCAGAATTCTGAGCGTAGTCCTAGCTCTGCTGAATATGTCAAAGTATAGCGTCTTGGCTGCAGCCAATGAAGCTTTGCATCAACCACCCTCGGGGGCTATAAATTGCTTCGAGAAAGATAATTCGACGCATGGAACACTGCAGACCCATGAAGCGAAGAGAGCCTCAACCCATGAAATCGATCTGAAGGAATGCATAGAAGACGAAGATAACATGTACCCTATGACGCGGTCTGACATACTCATCACACATGAACTCCAATAGTAAGGGCAATGAATAGCTCTCTGTTTGAGAATGCTATGCTGAGATGATAGAACTGGGCTTGGTTGGCTTGTGCAGCAGTACTGAGACATGCATATTTTCTATTCTTAACATTGGTCAGCTTGGGTCCAAGCGGGAATCCCGACAGCGTCCGGATAAGCCCTATCTCCTGCCCTATGTATGGATCTCAAATTGGTGATTAGGCCAGGGTGAATAACTCAAGCCAAAACGGGATTGTCATGTCTCGAGAAACGACCAATGGAAGGCATGTAATTGCCAGCACCCTTGTAAACCGCCGAGGTCGGGAAGTTGCAGACCCAAAATAACGGGAATCTTTATTTTAATTCGTAGCTCGCCGAGTGCTATTGACCTAAGACGGGCTGACTAATACCGGGCTGTCGGATCCTTTTCTTACGCAGCCACATGCCATTCAAGCAGCGGCTTGTCCATGTCATACTTCTTTGTAATATCTCTTGACTTTTGGAACGCCTGGTTGCTCCTGAAATGGAAACAAGCCAAATGGGCCTACCCCGGAAAGTCTCAAAATCCGGCGACTAGCGCCCACGATCGTTGACCACCTCTTGAAGTCTTTAGCTCCGTTATGAATTCTCCTCTACGTGATCGTGCATGCATTGGAAGCAGACATCTAAAAGGGACAACGCTACTGCGAGATATATACAGCAACGAGGCTTGGGCTAATAGCCGCATCAACCACTTAGCAATGAGTGATAGCGAGTGGCGCCTGTTGTCACCGCTCCTTTACTCATCAAATATTTGAAAGGGTCCATATCCGCGAGGTTATCAGCTGTAATGACGGCAATCAAATACTTTCTTCAAGTTGGTTCGACTACTCTAGTTATAGTCTGTCTTTCACTAGCGAGGATTACTTGTACTGGCTGCTCGAAGAAATATCTTTGCCTTTGTTATCTCGTTAAATTAAATCATTCTGTTGAATTGCCAGTAACCAGGAAACTAACCCTCCTGGTGGAGGTTGTAAATATAATCGGGTATGGGTGGCGCACAATCCCCTGTAGGTATAACCGAATAACCATCCTCGTGGCACTCGCACTGTCCAACAGAAACACGATTTTCTTCATTTGAGGTTGACTTGCGGCTTGAACATCAAAGTCTATCTCTAGCTATTATATCTATTAGCACGTGATGGTAACGCATTCATGACGGCTTAGCAAACGCCTTCATCAAAATCCACCGCATGAAGAAATAAGCAGTGGCAGTGGTAGAAGATTGTAATTTAGCCCCCGACACGGAATGGAAGCCTGCCAGGGAGAAGCATTTCTGACAACAAACATACCGCAATAGGGCGCCTTTACTATCTTACTTGCAGGCTAGTTAAGCCTTTTGGCGTAGGAGTAATACCCCATCTTATTCATTTTCTTTGGCGATAGTACACTTGTCATCGTGAGTTTCGATCGAATGCAGTATTCTGACCGTTGGGGAAGTGATCCATGGTGCAGTGGCGTAACTAGACCGGCCCAAGCATCAGCCATGCAGACACTTATGCACTTGTCAAGACAGATATACCTCCGCATGTAGCATACACGAGACAGCTACGAGAAAAGCTCTCGACGCTGAAGCTTGACTTAACGCTAGTATGACCTCGAGGGGCCTTTTGAATAAGCACGCCATATTTCGCAAGAAGGAAGGGCTGCGATGTAATACCAATTCGCTGTAACGGCGAGTTTAAGCAGGTCTGGCTTTCAAATTCATGTACACCGCTGTGCCCCTACTTTAGACATAAATAGATAACTACATGATGGAGTTAGAGTATAGGCATATGAATCAAATATAGAGACGACTAGTGTGATAGCTGCACTACCTATAGCGTGTGCACTGAATGCTTAGAAGAGTATGAATATTGTCTTAACTCACTGAACAAGATAACATACTACGTTCTGTTATTTTATCTATTGTATATGGGGCATCAAAGCTGGTATCACACCCAGTCACGTTAGTCATACAATATCTTGATGGCTAAGTTGAGCACATCGCCTTCATGCCCTCCGTTTCCTAATTCTCAGTTAATCTTCCTATTGACCGTAGTCTGCATTATAGAATAGCACTAACAGGACCACAAGCCCACCCCAGCTAAGATAACCAATCATAGCACAGCAACTGTTAAAGATACAATTAGCGCTGTCTATACTCGTGTATATCCAGTACAAACACGAAGGCTACTTTTCCGAAGCAGACACTGGCACTTGGAGTGTGATAACGACGAAATCAAAGTTGTTAAACTCCTCAAAGTACATTTCAAGCATCCTCCCGTGTTGAATTCGTGTCATATACATGATGATGTGATGCAGAACCGATTTTCTCTGAAGGCATTCCACAAGACTTTTGGGCGTAACTAACCACTTTACCACTGATTCCAAATCTCGCTAGGTATGACTGTCCGCATAACTTCCCAGTGTCTCAGGGCACTTTGGTCATGCCACTGTGCGAGCTTCTCCGTCTCATTTGCTCTGAGGACCCCGACCTCATCACGTGTCGAAAACGCCGACTCGGGCACTTCGTGCTTTGGGACAAGGAATTGCCTTCTAGATATACTTTGGAGGTAGTCCGCTTCCAAAGGCTCTCTGAATGTGACCTTGTCGTTGGTCTTTAGGCAGAAGATCATCACATTATCAAAGTCGCGGCCTGCTTCTTCAACTGTTTCCTCCGAAGGCGCCTCGTTCTCTCTAAAGATACGGCAGGATGGGAAAATATCCTTGATCGTATTAATTACGATGCTGACAGGTGGAAGCGTGAAGTCACCGGCGTAATTCTGTACATGTCAGTTGCTTGTAACGAGACTTCATCCAATAACCTACAATAACGATGACTCCATTTGGCTTCAACATGTGTTTGAGTCCCTCTAGAAAGGTGTCTGTGAACAGATCTACCGGTTCAGCACTGCCGGTGAAAACATCATGAATAATATAGTCGTATTGCTCGTGCAGCGTCGGTGCATTGAGTTGACTCCAGGAAACGACGTCTTGGATTATAGCGGTGTGATTCGAAGGAAGGCCGAAATACTTGCTAGCGAAGTTGTAAACCACAGGATCGATTTCGACGATTGTAGTGTCGATGCCATGAGCAATCAAGGCAGAAGGGGTCGTGCCGATTCCAAGGCCACTATGTACGTAGTCATCAGCAAAGAGAGAGGAGTAATATGATAATCTAGACCTACATGTTGAGGGCATGAGCCTCAGTATCAGGCACTTTTCCAGGAACTTGCACAAGCCTAATGGCCTCCAGTTGCGTGAAGACACTGTAGACGGGCTCTGCTACAATGTTCCTCCCAAGCTTGGTCCACTCACCGCCCAGCAGGCTGTGATCGCATCTCATGACCCGGTACCCATTTTCGTAGCTGTCAAGAACCGAGATGTAGCCAGTATTGGACTCCCATCGATCAACCAAAGACCAGCCATTGGCGTTGAGGGTAGAATTGAGAGAATTAGTCGCAGATTCAGTCATAAGGTGCGTGTTGTAATACATGGCATGCAGTAGACCGGGAACAGCATATCGTAGAAGGGTTGATCGACCCATGATAGTATATGTGGCTGCCAGCACCATTTCCAAGGCCATACGGGTTTGCATGAATGACGTTCCAATCTGTTCAAAGAGTTGTCCAAATAAACTAGTCTCGGAATATCGGAACAGAGCAAACGAGGCAAGCCCAGGGACCGAGTTTGCGATAGAACTTGGTAAACCGGTCAGGTCAGCTTCCTCGAAGACATCTGCAACACATGCCGTGCTGACGACCACAAGGGGGAAGAGGGTCAACGCCTCTGTGATAGCAGGCCCGTATGCAGCCCCAAAAACGCTGCTCATAGCAAAGAGATAGAATTGGAGCATGGGAATTTGCAGAGCCATCACGGGCAGTATGGTGATAGTCTTGACGGGTAGTGTTCGCCTCAAAGCCAGATTGCCTGCCCAGCCAATGAACAATCCGGCCCACACAACACTTCGATGCAACCTATCGGCAGCAATCTGACCATATACGGGTGACAAGGTCAACACTGAGACATTGGCATAGACAGCAGTCAGTGCAATCAAAGCCGCTGCCTTGCCATACACGGCGATTTGTTGCGTAGCCCATCTAGACCAGGTATCATCCTTAGCTTGGCCGGCGAGAAGCTTGAGCTCGTTCTCGAAATCCTCTTTGGTCTCTGGGGGATTTGGACCGGGCTGAGGGTCTTTCCTCTTTGACACCTGTTTCTTCGGAGCCATGGCGGCGATAGAGGCGGGGGCTGCTTGAGTTACCAGTAACCCTTGAAAACAATGATACTTTATTACACAAACAGGAGTTTCATAGAGAAATTCATCCGAGGACTGTAATTTTACAACGGAGGCTATACCCTCGACAGCCAGCTGCTAGGACCTTCAGTTTCTCCTGTCATTGGCGCACACTAGATAAATAGGAAATGGGACACATTGTCTTGGTATTGAGTCGTCTACCAACCAAGCGAACACGGGGATGTGTTTCAGTGGAATTGTGGCGGTGTTACGTTATTGAGCTGTGGCGTTCTAGGCATGGTGGATTGTACCTTAGCCACAGCTGGCCCTGTCCGCTGTAGGCCAATCATTGAGCATCACGACGTTCCCGGGTTTACTTCATCATATAACAAGCTGTGCAGATGGACGACGACGACTTCGGCGCAGACGCAGAATTCCTTTCTGCGCTCGCTTCTTCAGCTCCTAGGAGCACTCCGAGTCAGCCCCGACCACAGCCTCCGAACCATCCAAAACAGCCGACTCCTCAGAAGATACAACAACCAACTCCCCAACGGTTAGACAAGCGGCCGCCCCCCAATACATCAGCCTCCAAGATTGTCCAGCCAACGCCACAGGCTCTCCCACAGCGTTCTTCCGGCTCTTCGATCCTCGTCTCGCCCCGTCAAAAGGGTAACCCCGTGCTAGCCGCTCTGCGATCGCTGCCATGGGAATACAGCGATATTCCAGCCGACTACGGCCTGGGTTTGACGACCTGCGCGCTCTTCCTGAGCCTTAAGTACCATCGGCTTCATCCCGAATATGTCTATACGAGAATTCGCAATTTGCAAGGGAAATACAATCTGCGGATCCTATTAACCATGGTCGATATCCCGAACCATGAGGATTCGTTACGCGAGCTATCGAAGACGTCCCTGATCAATAACGTCACTATAATCCTTTGCTGGTCCGCTGCCGAAGCCGCGAGATATCTTGAGCTCTACAAATCCTACGAGCATGCCAACTTTAGCGCCATCAAGGGACAGCAGGCGACAAGCTATGCAGAGAAGCTGGCCGAATTCGTCACCGTGCCTAGGGGCATCAACAAGGCAGATGCTATTTCGCTGGTCAGTGCATTTGGCAGCATCAAAAACGCCGTCAACGCCGACCCCGAGCAGGTCGCCATCATTGGCGGTTGGGGTGAGAAGAAGGTCAAGAGGTGGTGTAGTGTTGTAGAAGAGCCCTTTCGAGTGCAGCAAGCTGCTAAGCGGCGGCTTGTCACCAGCGAGAGTAATGCAGCTATAGATCAGGCCCTGCCGCTGGGTCGGATCCCATTGAGAGACATGGCGAGTTTATCTGCAAATGCATCACGAGATAGTGCCAGCGTCACGCCACAACCACAACCGCAGCCGCAGCCTCAGCGATATGCCGAGAAGTCTTCTGGTATACCATCTACTTCACCTAACTTGGATACAGGTATGGATGACGAGGAAGAAGCAATGTTGGCAGCGGCCATTGAGGAGTCGAAGAAAACTGCTGCTCAAGAAAAATTACAGAAGTCCAGTACGACTTCAAGTGCCAACAGGGGCAAAGCCGACGAGCTCAGTGATGGAATTGCAGCTGCACTAGCGCGGCTCAGAGACAAAGGATGACTTACAAACACTGGATTCGGCCCACGGCGTACGAAGCACAGCTTAATCTGATCCCATCTCTAATATCGGGCTAAAGAGGGCCGAAGAAATCAATAGTTGTGTTGATCCGAGGAGGTATTGCTCAGTCTTGCTTCTATGCTTTGACCGAGATATTTACCTGGTGGATCTTAGGCCTCGGGCGTGCTAACTCCTAGAGTTCTGTGGTAGAACAACGATATTCGAGGATACGTTACGTATGTATTCTGGACGCAAAAAAGTGCTTCTGCTCAGTCTATTCGCATAAAGCTACAGGGACCGGTATCATCATTCAAGTCCTATATGTGCCTATCTGCATCATTCGCGTAACCTGCAATTGGCCGCGATAATCTTAAGGTGCATCCTGGTAAATACGCCCCCGCGCTGCCTGTCAACACCGTCTGGTTCGACAATGCAGGAACAGGGATAATGATGATAGCGGCCGGTCTAGCCGTGACTCAACTGCTATGTTGAGATATCCGAACTTATGGCTTGCATATTGCCATTATCTACAGTGCGACATACACGATCTTTGAGATTGCGTTACTACCCAGGTAGGGAGAATAGGTATGTGAAAGATAGAGCTGTCACTATAAATACCGCCAGAACGCGCAAAGACAGTTTCATACTTATGACGTCTGTGGCATGTGTCAAGGCCGCCGATTGGAGATCATAACTGTTATTGCATCCATGGATTAGATTAGGTACATCGGCAAACCCCACTGCCAGAGGTTCCAGGGGTCTCGGGGCGTTTTGTTAGCCTCAGCAACGTGAGGGTTTGGGTTTCTTCTGACAGTAATGGAATGAATAGTCACGACCTTAATTTGCCACACCATTCAGTTGCATACACGATATGCTGTGTCCCTTAAAGCGTGATAACTGTTATCGTTTCCATGCCATTTCTTGGTCGTCCATATTAATTCGCCATCCGCTGTGGTCTTATCACATCTTACGCCCTTACCGGTACTATAAGCATGGGCTGTTAATATATGCTATTTTCCCCGCATATCAAGGCGGCTAACCCCTAGCCGACCCCTAGCTAGTCGCCGGCAAGACTCCGGCTGCTCCCCCGCATGATCAGCCACCCGGGAGGAGCCTTAGAAATAGCGCCGTAGAGCTGCTTGCCTACTTGTACCTCGCCTACCTACTTTATGTAGGCATTAATGTCCTGTCAATGCCTGTATTATCGCTATTGCATTGATTTACCGTCTGAGGTACAGATGTAGGTAAATTGCAGTTTGCCAGGGGCATCTATAATTATAAAAACTCCTTTCACGGGGCCTTTTCCTTCTATACTGCCTGTTCGACCATCTGCAACCTTAACGACAGTTTTGCTTGTAATCTGCCAGGTTACCCCTCACAGCAGCTTAGGAAAACATTCTTCACCGTGGCGATGAATGGCCCGGCGATCCGCGCATTACCTCCTGTATTCGGAAGGTTGTATTGCCAAGAATACCGAGTTGGGTCAGTTGGCACCAAACAACTACTGCCAGGTTGGGATGAATAGTTGGTCAAGTGTAATATCTGCTCGGCCTATGATGCCGCCGCTCTCCCTGCCATCGTGCCTGGTGGCGTTTTTCCTGGGCTTTCGCAGAACCACTATGGGGGAGACTATGTGGTGCAAGTGCCGGAGCATGCGCATTCCTTCACCCTATCATGGAATGGGATACGTCGTCGCACTCAATGGCTCGCACACTCGCTTTGATACCACATGGCCCTTGTGTCTCGCGCCTTTGGGAGAAGATTACCAACGTGCTCGAGCTTGGCATCGCGTGCCTGGGTCTCCTGTTGATCATCGAGTGGTACTGCAGCTATCTCCTACATGTAATATCCCGGTGCGCCCAAGTTAGATCGCTGTCGTGTCCAGGTGATCGTCCCAGCTAACCTTTGAGGCTAGTGAGCCTCAGGGATTCCCCTACTCACCGTTACATCACCTAAACACCCTTCTTGAACCCAAGGCCTAGGCTAGTGATCTTTCCTGCCCAGTCTGGTCTTGCCTAGCTCCATCTAATGACTACCCTTGGGAGAGAAGTCGTCATGGATCTGGAGCATGGCACATAAGCTTATTACAGGTGTTACGCAGGAGAGGAGCGGGTGAAGGAGTTGCGATGCGCCCTAGCTTCTGTCCATCTATTCGTTGACCGGGGCTGTGATCACAATCTCGGGCCTTCACCGTGCTGAAAGACATAGATAGCACTTATATAAGACATGGGCATATCTCCCATCCGTCCCTCTTCCCGCTCGCTCTTCTTCTTTCTCCAGCAGCTGTATCCTTTTCCAGGGGGCTCGAATTAGCCTGTTCGTTCCTTGCTGCCGCTCCCTTTTTGTGTTGTAGTCTCTTTGCAAGCACTTAATCATGCATCGCTACTCTTTGGTTCTCGCCGCCCTGAGCTCTGTCTCACCGGCCATAGTTTCTGGCTCACCCTTGCTAAGTCGTGCGCCGAGCTATGTCGCTCATCAGGACAGAACCAATGGCGTCAAAGAAGCCTTCCAGAGGTCTTGGGATGGCTACTACAAATATGCGTTCCCCAATGATAGCCTGATGCCCATCTCCAAGACTTACACCAACGACCGGTACGAAATGAAACTGGATTATCCTACTGAATTACCTGCACTAACAAGCTGAACAGAAATGGATGGGGCGCGAGCGCAGTTGATGCCCTTTCCACTGCCTTGGTCATGGGGAACAAAGAAGTTATTGGCGAGGTTGTAGACCACATCAAGAAAATCACGTTCAACCAGACAGTCCCTGGCGCCGAATCAGTCTCGCTCTTCGAGACGACTATTCGCTACCTGGGCGGGATGCTCTCGGGTAAGTCTTCCACTTGCTTCACCTCTGAAGATGTCTCGTACTAATAAGCCGATAGCATATGACTTTCTCACTGGCCCCTTCGCGGGAACCGTCGATGATGATTCCGTAAAGGCAATCTTAGACCAGGCCGTCAATCTAGCTGACGCACTCAGCGTTGCCTTTGACACCCCCAGCGGAGTTCCAATCAATGACTTAGTCTTCAACGGTCCCAACGGTCCCGTTACCTCTAACGAGTCCACCAACGGAATCGCTACGATTGGCACGCTGGTTCTCGAGTGGACGCATCTGAGCGATCTCACCGGCAATGACAAGTACGGCAAGCTGGCACAGGCTGGTGAGGCCTACCTACTAAACGTCAAGAATCCCGAAGTCGGAGAGCCGTACCCCGGCTTGATCGGCACTAACGTCAACGTCGAAGACGGTACTTTCGCCGATGGGAGCGGTGGTTGGAACGGCGGCACAGATTCGTTCTACGAGTATCTCATCAAGATGTACGTTTATGACTCTGAGCGTTTCGGCACGTACAAGGACCGCTGGATCGCTGCGGTCGATTCGAGCATCAAGTATCTGACCTCGCACCCCTCGAGCCGCCCGGAATTCACATTCCTGGCCGCTTACCACGGACCGGGCAAGCAGAACTTGAGTTTCGCCTCACAGCATTGTAAGTTACTGGGACTGTGCAATTTTCAGGAGCTGGTTCACTGACTTTGATGACCCAGTGGCCTGTTTTGATGGTGGTAACATCATCCTCGGCGGCCTGACACTGGACAACGATGACTACGTGAAGTTCGGCCTCGAACTCGTGAAGGGCTGCCACGAGACATACGTCGCCACACTAACAGGCATCGGACCCGAGAGCTTCCGGTGGCAGGACAGCGAGCTCGCAGTCAACGCCACCAACCAAACCCCCATCCCCAGCGACCAGGCCGACTTCTACACTAAGAATGGGTACTGGATCGACTCGTCGGCGTACATCCTGCGCCCCGAGGTGATCGAGAGCTACTACTACGCGTACCGCGCCACCGGCGACACCAAGTACCAGGACTGGGCGTGGGACGCGTTCCTCAACATCAACAAGACCTGCAGCGCCGGCGTCGGCTTCAGCGCCATCACGGACGTTAACGCCCCCAATGGCGGCAGCTTCTACGACTCCCAGGAGAGCTTCTGGTTCGCCGAGGTCCTCAAGTACAGCTATCTCATCCAGGCTGCCGATGCCCCGTATCAGGTCAATGCCAACCATGATAACCAGTGGGTCTTCAACACCGAGGCTCACCCCGTCAGGGTCGCTGGTAAACCCATTTGAGCCGGTGTTTGGGGGAAGGAGAAAGAGGTTATTGAATGTGCTTGGTATAGTTCTTATATCAAGCTAGTATATTGCATGGTTAGGCGTTATACGATTACCTGCTCTCGAGCGTCATCGTTAATGATACTCTTATTGAAACAATCGTCGCTTGTCTTGTTACTCTCAACGTGACTTAGCTTGCCTCTCCTAAAATCATTTAAAATTTTACTGCGGAGAAATAATTTTCAAATAGTGCGTAGCTCATAACAATGTTCCCTGGAGCTTTAATGACAGCCATTTAGTAATTGAATTAATGAGATCCTTCTCGCCACCAAACCGACATGAGAAAAATTGATGGGAGAGCTCGTAGTATCTAGTGTTCATATTTAAAGAACATACTGCCCTATACCTAAAGAGCAACGCTAAGCTAACCAAGCCGTACGCGGAGCTGACGTCTTGTCCTCGCTTGCCATAGACTCGATATCGAGAATATCGAGACCAACGTAGCACGTCGTAATACTATTTATAGCCAGCGACATATAAACTCAATTCTCGCTCTTCGGCTTGGGCTTCATCGTCTTCGTCGCAGCCTCGACAGCAAGATCCTTAGCATCCCGATTGAACTCGCGCACATGCTCACCCAGATAGGCCGGGAGGTCCGCGAGCTGGTTGTACGGCCCGGCCACGGGCTCGGCCAGGGCGTAGTGCACGGGCACGACGCCGGTCCACACGCGGGCGAGCAGCGCGGCGTCCTCGAGGTCGGCCTTCTCGTCGCTCGGCGCGCCGGTGCGGATCTTGGCGCTGCCGGCGGCGACGCGCACGCGCAGCACGCTCGTGCTCTGCATCTCGGCGCCGTTGGGCGGCACGCGCGTGTGGCGGTAGCGGTCGCGCACGACGCTGTCGGTGATGAGCCGCATGGCCCACAGCTTCTCGTCCACGTCGGCGACGACTTCCGCGTGCCCGAACAGCACCGCCGAGCGGTAGTTGTAGCTGTGCGAGTTGGGCGTCAGCGAGAGCACCAGCCCGTCGACGTGGCTGGCGCCCACGGTGATCGGGAGGCCGGCGGTCTCTGCGTCCCCCTGTCCGCCGCTGCTCTTCCGGGACAGGTTTATGAGCCGCGAGGACACATAGCCGTGCAGGTACAGCTCGAGCACGTCGCCCGTGTCGGAGCTCGGGCGGGCATACGAGCCCATCTGTCCTATCATGGGCAGCATCATGGGGAATGGCGAGTCCGGAACCGCGAAGGAGACATGGAGGATAGGACAGGTATTGACAATTTGGTGAATCGTCTCCAGAGCGTAGGAAGCTTTTCTTGCCTGTTAGTTAAGGGGAAACAAAGTAGTGAAGCTGCTTTCTAGGGATTCTTTACCTCGAACATCGTATCGGTTAACCTTGCTGTAAGGCTGGGTTGGGTATTGTAACTCTACAGAAGGCATCTTGAATTGTCTTTTCTTTCCCCCTTTCAAATACTTGGTAACGATGTGTAGCTAGAAATGGAAGCTTGATGGTATAATAGCCGACACAAGCTTTAGATAGCAAGAGCAACGTCGGTTTATCTACACAACTTCAAGAAGAGAAAAGGTGAGTCAGTATCTGCTCCCTTCTACTTGGTAGTAGGGAGCCTTCGCGGTCGGTTCTCTTGGTCTAACCTACGGTCCCAAACACTTGTCATGGCTAAAGCTGACGGTCTCCTACGCCCTCCGCAACGGCCCCGTATATACCAGACGGATCCAACCATGTATGTGGTATTTCTATCCCAGCATGGAGATAGATAGTTCAAGACTTGCTGACCATTGTACACTTGTGAAACGTCTCATTGGTTGATGGCTTATTCCTCATTGGCTTCCCCGCCATGGAGGTCAAGCCATCTTTTTCCTAATCTAGGATGTCCACCCGAGCTATTATATACCATAAATGGTTGCTTTTCACCAAGTGTAATCCGACGCACTCGGCAATGGTGATTTGGAACGTGATGCGAGTCATCGGAAGTGTAACCCGACATCGCTACATGCACTTATCAAATAATGAGCTCAAAATCCTTATCAGTCCATTTGTCTGTATCTGACAAGCCCGATAAGATTAGACTAGATACTAGTAGTCTACCAGAAAGTGTGGCTGATACGGCACCTAAAATCCATACCTGTACCACACCAGCCGCAAAGCCGAAGCTCCACCAAAAAACGCATCACGAAGTCCCATATAACGAATTGGATGCTTGCTGCAAGCCAGCTCGCTGCACATCTCGCATCACGACGTCGTCCGTCACCTCGACAACAAAACTCGCCCAGCATGGCGAAGAAAGGTACGGCGCTTCAGCTCCCCTAGTCCCCTTCTCTATTGCTCTCCAATTTTGCCTCGAGTTACGCCCTACCGTGGTCCAAAAGGTGCGCGTCCTGAGAAGTAATCGAAGCTGACCAACCCGCCCGCAAAATAGCCAAAGCCCGCGTCATCTCGGTACGCCTCCTCTCGATGGCCATGACGGGCTTCTTCTACCAGTTCTCCCGCCCGCGGACGGCCCGACCGATGAGCATGCTGAAATACGATCCCGTCGGTATGTCGCGACGCTCTTTTCCCTCCCACTACCCCCATCGATCCCCCCTTCGCAATCGCATATGCCTTGTCTTTGTATCAACCTTCTCGACTATATATATGACATTGTTTACTACATTGTTCGAATGACTTCTAATATGAGTATTCTGTTCTAGTGCGGAAGAAAGTACTGTTTCTTGAACAAAAGCGGAAAGGAAAATAGACTCTCCGACTAATAGATGTACGATACGCTTAAAACTCACCATCAACGACAAAGATGTACTACGGCTACTTGGCCGTAGAGCCCCATTACGGCGCATGCTAAGCGGTACTATACTGAACATCCATTGCGTGCCCAGAGGTCATGAATTAGGAAAGACACATTTAAAAAGTCTGATCGTGTAATTTACCTGTACTATAAACAACTAGGCTTTACAGGTTCGGCATACGGTGCATTAGGGCGGTACAGCATTCCAAGACAATTAAGTGTTTCGAAGTTGTAAGCTATACCTAATATTAGGACTTAGCTATCTCAACCTATCTCTGATACCTACATCCCAAATCATTAACAATCTTAAAACGAGCAAAATCTGTCACAGCTATATGACGTTCAGTCCGATATTTTAGCAAGCTATAGCGCGATAAGTTAAGCATACTCTTTTCTAGGGAAGTTGCGCCCCAGGATAGGACAGCATTTGTTTAGGATTCCAATTGTGTAGAAGAAACCAGGCTAGTACACATATAAGATCGTCGAGGCTCAACGCTCATCACCGTCTAAGGTCGAACGAGTGGGTACTGCTCTTTTGGTCTTCTGATGGAACAGCCATGGTCAACCTGGTAGAACGCGCCCTTATTGCTTCAGAGTCCTGGGATCCATAGGTAATAATCGAACGGGACCTTTTCTCCAAAGGCGCGCCTGTCAATAATCCAAGCTGGGCCTGCGGCTGTATCGGCTGAGGTTGAGGCTCCGACTCGCCATGAACTAGAAATTGAAAGTACTCTGACATGGAACCAGACAGCTTGGACCTTGGACCAACACTTCTATGACGTTTCGCAGCAAAGGGTTCCTGGGCAGCGCCCTTGGCGTAGTCTTGCTGGTAGTTGTTATTTTCATTCCCTTTTCTCTTCCCTGATACTGACACTGTCTCTGTATTCACGCCTATAGGGTCGTTAGATTTGTCTTTGATGTGTAAAGTGTTTCCTAGAACCGGCCGATTATACGCACTGCGCGAGACAGGCGCGGATTTCGGTGTACAGTTAGCAGCCCGTCGATTCGATCGAGTCCCGGCTTGCATGATATTGGCGAGCTGGGGCGGCTTATAATCTTGCTCTTCTAGCTGTCCACCTTCGGTCTTTGCAACAGCTTGTACCTGTTTCATGATCCCTCTTGGTGCGACAGCCTGTCTTCTTATGAACCTTTCCTCTTCAACCGACACAGGAGCCATGCTCTCGCCGTCGTTGGCTGGGGAATGAATAGTAACGCGACGGTCCTCATCTCGCAACATTGTAATCACATCGCTAAGCCCGTGCCCGTGACAGCTGCCGCTCTTGATTTGGTCATTACTACCACAGCTTGGACTTCCCTTCCCCTCGATGGCTTGCACAAGAAGATCAACCTCTGACTTATGCCATTGCCACGTGTTGTCTAGGTTCTTCTGCATCTCTAAGAGCTCTTCTAGTTGCTCACCATTCCCGATGACCTCTTGTTGGTCCTTAGCAAATTTCTGAACAACCTGCTGTAGCTGTGCGATTTTGATATGGTCGTTTGACCATGCCTCTAGTCTTGCCTGAAGATCAGTTTGAGATTGCTCTGATATTTTTAAGTCTCCTGTAAGCTTATCCATTAGAGTTTTCGTCGATGTCAATGCCTCTTGTACGTGTCTCAAGTCTTCGTCAGTGTTCTTTTTGAGAGCGCTCTCAGCTGCTTCGTTTGCCCGTGTAAGCTCTTCCTGGAGTTCACTGCGATCTCGTTCTAATTGCTTCTCGATTTTTTGATGATTAGTACGTACTCTCGCCGACTCCTCGCTGACCGCTTGCTTGATCGCCTGTTCTCGTTGTTCATAGCTCATTTTAATCTCTTGCCTGTGCTTTTCCTGCTCATCTACGATCTGGATCTCTTGGTTGTGCAACCGACGCGTCTGAGCATTCAGCTCTTCATTGACTAACCTCAGCTTCTCTTCTAAACCCCGAATGCAAAATGCCTTCTCATTTAGAGACTGTTTGAGTTCCTCTTTTGCCCTTTCTAAGTTTTCCGCTCGCCGTTCAGACTCATTAGTGGCCTTGGCATTGGCCCTTAGGGTAAAAAGCTCTTGTTGCAGATCTTGTTGTTGTTCAGATTGTGCTTTAGCTTCGTTGCGCATCCCAACAAGTTTTTCTTCAAGCCAGGCCATCTCCTGAGACAAACTCTTGCACTCCATCTGAGCTTGGTGATATTTTTCCTGCCATTCCGATGACTGTCTGTTACTCTGTACCTGTTCGGTAAGATCGTCGCACAGTTTGCGAATGGCAGAGATCTCTGTCTTCAAGCTTTTAGTACTCGTGGAAGAAAGCTCGCGATCAGATTCTTCGTGCTTTCGAAATTCGGAAAGAACTCTAGTCTCAGTTAGCAGCCTCTTCCAAGAAAAGCCAGTCAGACTTGCAAGTTGAGTGCTTCACTATGATTGGACTTGAGGCTCTCCATCATCTGGGAGGTGTCTGATGTGCTTGCTCTATTCGCTTCCATAATTTCTAGCATAGATTCAATTCTAGCTTTTATTAGCTTTATACCTCGCCAAGTATGTTTCATTACTTACTTCTGATCCTGTTGTTTGAGGTAGCTCTCCATGGCTTGGGCCTGTGTTATCCCTTGATCGTTCTTCTCTATAAGCTGTTGGTATTGCGTCTTCAGCGACTTGAAGACTTCCTCTCTGAGTTTGTGTGACTCCGCCAGCTCTCGGCAGAGACCGCTGGTATATTCTTTTTCCCGGTCGACTTCACTTTCGCGTTCTGCCAACTCAATCTTAAGAGACTCAATCTCCGAATTCACTAAGGAAATTAGCCGTAGAATCAAGTGCGACTATCGCGGCTTACACTTCTGTATCTCTATCTGAGCGAGGCTTTTCACTTCTGTTACACTCTTCTGGATCCTATCTCGCGCTTCATTGGTGGCAGCTAGGGCCATCTCAACTGCATTCTGGCGGTTCTGTTCGTCCCCCTTCATCTCGTCCACCGCCTGCTGGTATCTAGCTTTGCAATACTTGAAGATTTTTTGCTGCTCGTCGGTAGCCTTGTTAAGGTGGTCCTTGTACTCACTCATCTTTCCTTGTAGCCTCTGACGTCGCCTTTCTGACTTGGCTAAGCGAGCCTCTTGTTCTTCGTACAAGGCGCAATCCTCCTCATTGGCATTTTTGAGCTCTGTGATTACTTGATCTCTCTTCTGAATTTCAGCCAGGTATTCTCCAATCCTGGTGTCCTGGGTAGTAAGTTGTTCTTCCATTGCTGCCATTTTTGTCTCCCAATGCTCGTTAAGCGCGGCTGAGTAACTGAAAAAGTCGTTCCATGTTCGTCCGAGATTGGCTTGTAGTGAACGACTCTCCCTCAGATTGGGACTGGGCTGACTTCTCTGTACATCCGTGTATTTAAGCGAGCGAGACCCTCGTACTTTGGAAATATTTGAGGCTTGTGACGTAGGTCGTGATTGCATGAAACGGTTCGTATGGTGTACCCCATTACTAGGACGCGTCATCGTTGTAGCATGAGATCGATCCTTTCGCAATGGTTTAACCGGACGCCCTTTTTTGGGACTCTTCGGTGTTTGGTGAAAGGCAAGGTCTCCAGAAGGCTTTCCCTGGAATTTTCTCGCGCCAGTATGTGATGTCTCTTGAGTATCGTTCAATATTGCTTGTGGAAATGTCTCCCGCTCAAGTTCTGGCGAAAGTGCCTCGCCAGTAGAAAACTTCCCTAGAGGCTTCGGGTGATTGTGCCGATGCCTAGGCGATGATAGGATCAGAGCCTTGCGTTGGATATCCGAGATAGCCTTAGAGTGCTTGATTTTCTGGGACCGGCTGACCGGAGATCGACCATGTGTCCGAATCTGCTTAGTAGGAGTCACAGTCTGCTGTAAATGCGATATAGTCTTGAATGGTGGGCCCTGGGGAAAGCCATTTTGGGTAATCACAGAGTCTCGCTCGTTGCGTTGAGTCCCTTCAGGCACTTTGACATTAGATAATGAGCATTTGGGAACTGATAGCTCACTATCTTCCTGGATTGCTTGATTTGGCCTCAGTCTATCAATTTGTGTCTCTTTTTCAGAGGCTTCTCTTGGGTGTGCTGGGGGGTCATTAAATGTTGGGTTGCTTAAAACTTGGAGGAGACTTCCTGGCCGTATGGCTATATTCGCCTTCGGACCATTGAAGATGCCTAGGCTTTCTCGTGGTGCTATAGAATGATGCGGCAGGGTCTGGGGAGTTGGTGGTTTGGTGTACTGGAAGCCAGCTTGGAAATCCTCTGGGTTTTCGAGGTGTGGACGACTAAGGAATGGGCGCTGGGATATCTGTGTTGGTTGGGATACCCCAGCTGTCTCATTATGGACTTCTTCAACATCACGCCATTTAGATAATTCATCTTGCGTCTCTTGAGAATCTTGAAGGGGCCGTAGGAAGCTCGACTGGATGACGTTGGAGGTCTGTGAGTCGATGTTGCAGTCAAGGGCTTCATGCTCGTGTAGCTCCTCACCACCTTTACCAGATCCTGCTTCCGACATCATGAAGGCGGTGTTGCAAGGGTCTTAGGCTCAAGATAAAAAATGGCCACAGAATCAAATAACAGGATTCATAAGACGAAATCGTGCGAGAGGACCACGCTAATAGGGTCTAGTACGAGGGAGTATAGGCGAGCGATGTATGGAAAGAAAATCGTGAACTACTAGATACAGTATCGGTTGGCGGACGGGAGAGCACTATGATATGGTTGTCCACGGTATTCTTGACGCATAATAGAATAGATTGAACTTGTGTCAGTGCTGGTACCAGGGACTTAAAGTATCTACGCATGTTGCTTCAGTGTTGTTCCTTATGAACCAGGTGCTTAGGCAGAAAAAGAAAGGCACGAGAGACAAACAGTTCTGCTGCCCCACTACTCAAAGTCAGAGTGATACGATGCTTACTGCGGAAGGCATACTTGTGCAATCGAGGGTGCACATGAACACGCCTTCCCACCGAATCAGTTAAGTACTGAAAGGGGTTAAAGGGCTAAACAAGATCGTCTTACGCTAATCCGAAGAGTATAGTCGAAAGATAGAGGGCACACTAGCCATTACTAACCTACACTTTTATTTATGGAATATATAAATTTGAGCTTATATGAATGTGTTTTAGAACAGACCGGCACGGGTGCTAGGATAATTCATCAACAAGATCTCCTATCATTCAGAGGCAGCCTTCATACAAGCTATGGACCTGACTGAACTACAAGGAAAGCACACGTATTATTTTATAAAGAAAGTAAAGTTAGAAAATTAGTAGTAATATATTGAATAGTTTACGGATATGTTATATTTAAATAAGATTTATAGTATTTCGAAAATTGCAAAAAAGGGTTTACGATTTAAAAACGATGTTAATATATTTAATATAAAATTTATATATTTTATAAAGTTTTTTAGTACGAATATATAAAAAAAAAGATTAAAGAAAAAAATTAACAAAAATTAATTTTTATTTAAAATCGTCGAAAAAACGATAAAATGGCAAAATTTACGAAAAAACGAAATTAACGACAAGTTTATTAATAAGTAAAAAACGACGAAGAGCAGTTATAAGACGAGATTAATAGTTAGTTTACGAGATTTTTAGGTTTTTATGTAAAATGAAGACATAGTTTAAAGAGATATAAATATTAGTAAACGTAATTTATAATAGAAAGAAATTAGAAGCTTTATTTGATATAGGCGCGTATAAAAGTTTTATTTTTTTAAATTTAGTTAACGAATTAGATTTAGTATAGACTAAAAAGAAAAGATTTTATATATTTACGACTTTTAATAGAAGAACTATAGATTACGATAACGGAAAAGTTATACGAGAAATTGTAGAATTTTTCGTAATTATTTAAAGTTGCCCGGAAAACTTTAAATTTAATATTGCAAAAATATTATACGATATGATATTAAGGTTAACCTGGTTACGGAAAAGTAATTTTAAAATGAACTGGAGAATTGGCCGTTTTTAGTAAAATTTGCCCGAAGTAATTAAACTAGAAGAGGACTTAGCTTTTGCAGGACTTTAGATACGAGTTGTACGCGAGCTTAAACAGCTGAACGAGGTATAAGATAAAGTATAATAGTAAGTTAAAAAATTTACAATCGAGATATTAAAGGAGTATGCTGAATTTAAAAGCTTGTTTATAGAAGAATATAGCAAAGAAACAGGGCTATTAAAGTATAGTAAATATAATTACGTAATCGATTTGAAGGAAGGGACGTATTTTAAAGCTTTTAAATTATATAGGTCGAATAAAGAATAATTTGACGAACTAAAAGAATATTTTAATAAGAATTTAAAGAGAGGGTTTATATAATATTTTAAGTTACCGGCAGTAGTATTAATATTATGGGTACTAAAGAAACTAGGAAAAGATGGAAAACGAAAATGGAGAAATTGTAAAAATTGGCGATATTTTAACTTTATTATTATTAAAAATAAAGGATTTATATTGCGAATAGACGATTTAAGAGACCGTTTAGGAAAAGTATAATGTTTTACGATATTCGATATTTTAAAAGCCTATTATTATATTAGAATTAGAAAAAGCGACGAATAAAAAATAGCGTTTATTATAAAATATAAACTATATGAGTTTTTAGTAATAGATTTTAGTTTTATTAACGTATTAGCGATATTTTAATTAATAATTATAGACGTGTTACGCGAATTTGTCGATAAATTTGTGATAGTATATTTAAACGATATTTTAATTTATTTAAAAACATTTGAAGAATATAAAAAATATATGTAATAAGTGTTTTAAGCGTTATAAAAAGTAAAGTTAAAAGTATATTTAGGAAAAAGTGAGTTTTATAAACGATAAGTAGATTTTTTAAGATATATAATATTTTTAAGAAAAGTATGAATTTAATAGTTTAAACTGGAAGTAGTAAAAGATTGGTTTGTATTAAAAGATGTTGGAGATGTACGATTGTTTATAAGATTTACGAATTATGTATATGTATTTATTAAGGATTTTGGAAAAATCGCGGCGTTTTTTACGGATTTTATTAGAAAAGATAAATTTTTTTAATAGATAAAGAAAGAGTAGAAAGCGTTTGATATATTTAAGAATGTAATTTTAAGCGATTTAGTATTTAGATTATTTAATTTGGAAAAAGAATTTAAAGTAAAAGTCGATGTAAGCGACTATGCTATAAGAAAATAGTTAATTTAACGAAATAAAAACGGTAAATTATATTTAATAGTATTTTTTTCGAAAAAATTTTTAAAATTTAAATTAAACTATTAAATTTATAATAAAAAACTTATAGCAATAATCGAAGTATTTAAGCAATAAGAATATTATTTAAGTAGTATTATAGTATTAATAAAAGTTTATTTAAATTATAAAAATTTTATAACGTTTATAATTATTAAAGTATTAAATAAACGATAAATATAATAGGCAGAGTTTTTATTATAGTTTGATTTTAAAATTATTTATATTAAAAGTAAAGAAAATAATAAAGCTGATATTTTTAGTTAAAAAAGTGATTATAAATAAAAAATATTATTAAAAAGTTAAGTATTATTATATAAGAATATAAATAGAAGCTTATTTATGAATTTTATGTAGATAAAATACGAAAAATAAGATAGAAAAATTTAAAAAGTATTACGAAAACTAAACGAACTAACCGGATAGTATTATAACGACAAGTTATATGTACTAAAAATATATTAGCACGAGTTAGTTAAAGAAGTATATAAGCATTTATTTTTAAAACACTAAAAAGTGTTTAAAACATTTAGTAAATTATAAAGAAACTATAACTTTTTAAAAGCATTAATAATAGTAAAAAAAGTTATTATAAAATACGATTTATGTAAAAAGTTTAAAATAATAAAGTATAAACTATATAAAAATTTAATATTAATATTAATTTTAAATTAAGTATAGAAAACGATAACGTTTAATTATATAGTTAAACTATTAAAGTTAAAAAAACTTATAATAAGAGTAAAATTTAATTTTATTATAGTTATAGCAAATAAGCTTACGAAATATGTTTATTTTATATTATATAAAAAAGCAAGTTTAATAAAAGACTTAGTTTACGTAATAATAAAATATATTTTTAATAAATATAGTTATCTAAAAATAATCATTACCGACAAAAACAAAACAATAGTATTTAAATTTTAGTAGTTATTTATTAAAACTTTAAAAATTAAGTATAAAATATTTATAGTATATTACTTATAAATAAATAGTTAAATAAAAAAACTAAATCAGATATTAAAATAATATCTACGTTATTATATTAATTAAAATTAAAATAATTAGGTAAAATTATTACTAAACGTAAAACTAGCGTATAATAGTTTAATAAATAAAATAATAAAAATATTACTATTTAAAGTAAACTATAGATATAATATAAATATATAACGACATTATATTAATAATATTACTGCATTAATAGCAGAAATTTAGGCAAAAAAGTTATTAGGACTATAAAAATAGCTATAAAAAAAATTTATATTTATTTAACGAAAAATAAAAAAATATTACGACAAAAACAAATTATTAAAGCTAATTTTAAAAAAAAGAAATAAAGTCTATTTTTTAAAACGCAATATTCGAATAAAACGCAGTAACGAAAAACTCGATTTTAAAAATATCGGACTTTTTAAAATTAAAGAAGTAATATTATTAGTAATATATAAACTGAAATTATTAAATACTATAGTTATTTAACTAATTTTTTATATATTATTATTAATTAAAGCGCATTTAGACGTTACGCTTAAAACCTAGCTAAAAGTAAATAAAAACAAAAATATTTACGAGGTAAAAGAAATTTTAGATTTACGACAGGGTAAGAAAGAATTTAAGTATTTTATTAAGTAGGAAAGCTATACATACGCTAAAACCATATAAGAACTAAAAAAATACCTTACGAACGTAAAGAATTTTGTTAAAGATTTCTACCGATAACACTTTGACTAACTTTAGCTAAAGCCGAAAGGTCGACCGTTTAAAAAGAAAAAAGGACTTTTATAGTACTTTAATTAATCATATTAATTACGCCTACGATACGAGCAAAAATTACCGCTTCCGACTTTAGGCGTTCTTATTTGTTTAGCTTATTTAAAGAACGAAAGCTTTGTTAAACTAATTTAACCCTTTAAAACTAAGCTATAAATTTTAATTTACAAAGACGAATAAGCCAAAAGATTGTTTTGTCCGCTTTATTTTTTTGCCGCTTTAACTTTTTACGATAACGACGCTATAATTTAATAAAGCGTTTTTCCGTTAAAATCTTTTTATAGGCTAAACGTTAAAACTCCGCCCGAATACGCTAAAAAGAGGATAACGGAACACCGTTTTTATTACAAGAACCACCTGCATAAATATACTCTTTATAACGTTTAATACTTTCCATTATAACATATTTTTAACCCTTGTCGAAACAGCGAGAACAAGGTATAACCTCGAAACCAAAGTCTTTAAAAGAATCTGCAAAATCGAGTTAACGAACGGTAAAAAAAGTAAGTTTATTGCAAAACTTAGTAATACAATTTAATATAGTAAGAAAGGAAAAGTTAGTAAAAGGTATACATAAATATACCAAAGAAAGACACTAACCTATTTATTTTGTTAGGACAATAAAACTAGGAAAAAGGGAATAATGTTACGAACTAACAAAAAAAAAGCCCGCTAGCAGGCCCGGAAAAAAGAATAAATTATTTACTAAAAAAACGGATAAAACGATATATAATAAAAAAAAAGATTTGTAATAATTAAGAGAAATATATTAATTATAACTAAACAATATAAATCTTTAGTAATTTAATCAGCAGTAATTAAAAAAAAATTAGTAATTAAAAAGGATTACTAGTAATTTATAAAAATAAAGAAATGAGTATATAAAGAAGGGATTTCTTATATAGTTAGTCGTTTATTTATTACTATTTAATTTATATCTATAGTTAGTTTTTAGAAATGATTATAAGAGAACATTTTTTACGAAGCAGTTAATTTAAGATATTATTGTTTTTATTGCCCGTAATATTATTTTTTAACGTATACTCTAAACATAAATATAAGAGTATCCTTGGTTATACTTCAAATATCTATAACCCCGATACCACGAAAGCATACATAGTGTTGGACACTAGTGTACGTTTTGTAACACGGTTAACTAAGGCAATATTTAAACTATAGCGCTAACCACTTTATTTAGTTTATAGGATATTGTCGCTATATTTCGAGCAGAGACTATAGCAATAAATAATTAGATATGAGAAATAAGGCAGAAATTGGATAAGCAAGCCGGTATTTTTAACAATACTGTAAACTAGACCGATAAGCTCGAAAAAAAAGCCGATAAACTTAAAACGCAGAATTAAGAACTGCGAGATAATATTTTAAACTAGGAAAGATAAAACCAACTTTTTAAAAAAAAAGTCGACAAAACGAATAATCGACTAAGAGTTATATTAGCAGCTATAAGGATAGTTAAGAAATTTGCGAAAAACTTAAAACTTTTAAGCTTAGTAAAATTTAACGGCATTTTAAAAAAGTTAAAAGGATTTTTAGCTTAAGCTAAGGCGTACTTGTATTTTTACGAGGATTTGTTTTAAAAGGACGACGAGGTCGGAAGAATTTATATAATAGCAGGATTGTTTAAAAGACGAGTATTAGCATGGTTTGAACCGTACTTGTTTAAAGTAACGATTTTGCCAGTAGACAAATGTTTAAAAGATACGTAAAGGATTTTTTAAAGTTATAAATCGTTTGAAAACAAAGTTAAATATTTGTTTATTAATTTAAAAGAAGAACGTTAAGCTTAAAACAATTTACGAAGGTTAAAGTAAATAGGATCGGCGTTAATATATATTATTAAATTTTAGAAAATCGCAGCTATTTTTAATTTAAACGACGAAGCTAAAATAATAATGTTTTATAAAAGACTAAAGGATATAGTTAAAAACGAAATTAGCAAATTATTTTAGCTAAATGATTTTAACAAATATATTAGCAACGTAATTAAAATTAATATAAGATTGTATAAAAGACGACGAGAACTTTTTAATAAGAAAAATTGTAATAATAATAATTATAAGCTTAATTAAAGGAAGAAACGTTAACAGTTTACGGTATACGGTATATACGCAAGACCGATAGAATTTAACGTAATATAATAAGGCAAGAAAGGTTAAAAGAAGAAGCTTAAAAACGTTAAGTGTTATAATTATAATAAACTAGGTTATTACGCCAGAAATTGCGATAAAGAATTACGTAAGAATTTATAAGTATTTGAAGCTAAGATATTTAAAGCTAAGGAAGGCAGTTAATAGATTAATATAATATAAGCCTACTATAATGATGAAGGTTTAAAAATGGAGCAGAGTAGTGAAATATTAACCGAAGACTAAGCAGTATAAGGAGAAATACGCGTATTGACAGATTAATTAATAACGCGTCTATATTTAAAACGAATAGCAAAAAAAATTTACGAACAAGCTGTTTACGATAAAAAATAGTCTATTGATAGTTTAGAAAAAGGAGTACGATTTTAAAAAACGGCACGTTTAAAACGTAGCCTGGCGCGAGTAGTGCAGATTTTAGCGCAAGAACTTAAAGTTATAAGGGTAATTATAGAGTAAATTTAGCAAGAGTTATAGCATAGAGTTTGTATTATATTAAACGAATAAAAAGATGCTTAGACCCGAAATAAGTGGCTAAGACCCGATTAAGAAGAACTAAAACAAGGAGATTTTAACTTAAACGAAAAGAATTAAAATAAAGAATTTTATAATTTAAAAAACGATAAAGAGTATTTCGAAAATTATGTTTATTTATTAGTTAATAAAATAGTAACTAGCACTAAAAATCGATAATTAAAGACGGATTAATATGCGTATCGAAATATTAAAGATAAAATAATATGCAAAAAAATTAGCCAGAAAGCGAAGGATGTTTAAAAAAGGATTTTAGATGTTTTTACAAAACTTACGACTGTTAAACTAAAGACGAATAGATAGAATAATCTGTACGAAAAGGTATAGTTAAAGGATAAATTATATTAAATATGCAAAAAAATAAATTCCGCTTAGAGCAAAAGATAATAATTTTAACTAAAAAAAAGATAAAATAAAAGCTTAATGCTAAATTAAAGTAATAGTTTTTACGATATTATAAAAAATATAAAAATATAATAATTAGAGCAAAAACAGATGTTTTAAAAATAAAAAAGTTTAATATTTTTATTTTAATTAGTTATTTATATAATAGTATTATGTTTAAGAATAACGATAAACGATTATAATTACGCTATAAAAAATATTACGAGATATTATAGGCAAGCTATATAGTATACCGATGCGAAAAATATATGTTAAAAAAGATTAAAAATCTTTAGTTTTTAGCTCGAATGGCTAGGACAAGGATTAGATATTTTTATAAAGAAATTATAGTTAAAAAACTAGTAGTAATATATTGAACGATTTATAAATATATTATATTTAAATAGGATTTACGATATTTCGAAAATTGTAGGAAAAGGTTTACGATTTAAGAACGATATTAATATATATAATGTATAGTTTATATGTTTTATAAGGTTTTTTAGTACGAAAATATGAAAAAGAGGATTAAAAAAAAATCGCAAAAAATTGACTTTTATTTACGATTGTCGAAGTAATGATGAATCGGCAGAATTTACGAAGGGATAAGACTGACGACAAGTTTATTAATAAGCAAAAAATAACGAAAAGCAGCTATAAGACGAAATTAATAGCTAGTTTAACAGATTTTTAAGTTTTTGTATAAAATAAAGACATAATTTAAAAAAATACAGATATTAGTAAACGTAATTTATAATAAAAAAAATTAAAAGTTTTATTTAATATAAGCGTTTATTAAAACTTTATTTTTTCGAATTTAGTTAACGAATTAAATTTAATATAGAATAGAAAAAAAAGACTTTATATATTTACGATTTTCGATAAAAGAACTATAAATTATAATAATAGAAAGGTTATATAAAAAATTGCAAAACTTTTAATAATTATTTAAGATTATTTAAAACGCTTTAAGCTTAATATTGCAAAAATATTATACGATATAATATTAGGGTTAGCCTAGTTACGGGAAAGTAATTTTAAAATAAATTAGAGGACTAGCTGTCTTTAATAGGATTTGCCCGAAATAATTAAATTAGAAAAAGACTTAGCTTTTGCAGGACTTTAGATATAAGCTATATGCGAGTTTAAATAGCTAAACGAGATATAAAACGAGTTATTTTAGTAAGTTAAAAAATTTACGATCGAGGTATTAAAAAAGTACGTAGAATTTAAAAGCCTGTTTGCAGAAAAATATAGTAAAAAAACAAGGCTATTAAAGCATAGTAAATATAATTACGTAATTAATTTAAAAGAGGGCATATATTTTAAAACTTTTAAACTATATAAGTCGAATAGAGAATAATTCGAAAAACTACGAAAATATTTTAATAAAAACTTAAAAAAAAGGTTTATACGACATTCTAAGTTATCAGCAGTAGTATTAATACTATAGGTATTAAAAAAGCTAGGAAAAAATGGTAAACGAAAATGGAAAAATTGCAAAAATTGGCGACATTTTAATTTTATTATTATTAAGAATAGCGGACTTATACTATAAATAAACGATTTAAAAGATCGTTTTAGAAAAGCGCAATAGTTTACGACATTCGATATATTAAAAGTTTACCATTATATTAGAATTAAGAAAAGCGACGAGTAAAAAATAGCGTTTATTATAAAATATAAACTATACGAGTTTTTAGTAATAGATTTTAGCTTTATTAACGCATTAGCGATATTTTAAATAATAATTATAAATATATTATACAAGTTTATCGATAAATTTGTAGTACTATATTTAAACAATATTTTAATTTATTTAGAAATATTTAAAGAATATAAATAATATATATAATAAGTATTTTAAGCGTTACGGAAAGTAAAGTTAAAAGTATATTTAAAGAAAAGTGAGTTTTATAAGTAGCAAATGGATTTTTTAAAATATATAATCTTTTTAAAAAAAGTACAAATTTAACAGTTTAAATTAGAAGTAGTAAAAGATTGGCTTGTACCGAAAGATATTAAAGATATATAATTGTTCGTAGGATTTACGAATTATATACGTGCATTTATTAAAGATTTTAAGAAAATCGCGGCATTTTTTATCAACTTAACCAGGAAGGACAAACCTTTTCGGTAGATAAAAAAAAAGCAGAAAGCGTTTAATATATTTAAAAATGCGATTTTAAGCGATTTAGTATTTAAATTACCTAATCTAAACAAAAAATATAAAATAGAAGTCGACGTAAATAACTATGCTATAAGCGAATAGTTAATTTAACGAAATAAAAATAGTAAACTATATCTAGTAGCATTTTTTTAAAAAAGTTCTTAAGACTTAAACTAAACTATTAGATTTATAATAAAGAACTTATAGTAATAATCGAAGTATTTAAGTAATAAAAATATTATTTAAATGGCATTATAACACTAGTAAAGGTTTATTTAAATTATAAAAATTTTACGACGTTTATAACTATAAAAATATTAAATAAACGACAAGTACGATAAGCAGAATTTTTATTATAGTTTAATTTTAAAATTATTTATGTTAAAAGTAAAGAAAACAATAAGGCCGATATCCTTAGCCGTAAAAGCAATTATAAGCAAAAAATACCACTAGAAAGTTAAGCATTACTGCACGAAAATATAAATAAAAGCTTATCTATAAATCTCATGCAAATAAACTACGAAAAATAGGGCAAAAAGATATAAAAAGCACTACGAAAATTAAATGAACTAACCAGCCAAAGCTATAACAACAAATTATACGTATTAAAAGCATATTAGTACGGACTAGTTAAAAAAGTATACGAATATTTATTCTTAAGATACTAAAAAGTGTTTAAGACGCTTCGCAAACTACGAAGAAATTATGATTTTTTAAGAGTATTAATAATAGTAAAAAAAGTTATCGCAAGATGCGATTTATGCAAAAAATCTAAGGCAACAAAGCATAAACCTTATAAAGATCTGGTATTAATACTAATACTAGACAAAGTATAGAAAACGATAGCATTTAACTATATAGTTAAGCTATTAAAATCGAAAAAACCTATAACGGAAATAAAATTCGACTCTATTATGGTTATAACGGACAAGCTTATAAAGTACGCTTACTTTATACTATATAAAGAAATAAACTTAACAAAAGATCTGGCTTACGTAATAATAAAACATGTTTTTAGCAAATATAAATATTTAAAAACAATTATTACCGACAAAAGCAGAATAATAGTATCTAAGTTTTAGCAGTTATTTACTAAAACCATAGGAATTAAACATAAAATGTCTACAACATACCACCTATAAACAAATAGTTAAATAAAAAAAATTAAATCAGACACTAGAACAATATTTACGTTATTATATTAATTAAGATCAGAATAACTGGGTAAAATTATTACTAAACGTAAAACTAGCATATAACAGTTTAACAAACGAGATAATAGGAATATCTCTGTTTAAAGCAAACTACAGATACGATATAAACATATAACAACACTATATTAACGGCATTACCGCACCAGCAGCAAAGATTTAAGCAAAAAAATTGCTAAGACTATAGAAATGGCTACAAAAAAAAATGACATTTGTTTAATAAAAAATAAAAAAGTATTACAACAAAAACAGATTGTCGGAGCTAATTTTGAAAAAAGGGGATAAAATTTATTTTTTAAAACGCAATATTCGAACGAAACGTAGTAATAAAAAACTCGATTTTAAAAACATTAAACCTTTTAAAATCGAAGAAATATTTTTATCGGTAATATATAAACTAAAGCTACTAAACATTATAGTTATTTAACCAATTTTTTATATGTTATTATTAATTAAAGCGCATTTAAACGCTGCGTTTAAAGCCTAACTAAAAGTAAATAAAAATAAAGATATTTGCAAAGTAGAAGAGATTTTAAATTTACGACAAGGTGAGAAAGAATTCGAGTATTTTATTAAATAGGAAGGCTATACGCACGCTAAAACCATATGGGAACTAAGAAAATACTTTACGAACGTAAGGAATTTTGTTAAAGATTTTCATCGATAACACCTTGAGCGGCCGAAATTAAAAAGGAAGGGTCGACCACAAAGGAAGTAAAAGCGTTCTAGTCGAAAGAAGGGGAGGCCGAAGCGCTATTTGCCTGCTTCTCTTTTAAACGCTTTTATTCCTCTAACTCTTTTATGTTTTAAAAACTACGCTATGCCATTTTTACCCTTTTTTCCTTAAGGAATTTTACTTGCCTATCTAAATAGCTAAGGCGAGACAGAAGTTTTTAGGCCTTTGCGTTTGTTTGAACGAACTCGGCGGTAACCTTTTGCTTACGTTAACGAAAGCGTTAATATTCAGAAATAATGTTCTGCAAAAAAAAAATAAAAACGTAATTCCTATCGCAAGTTTTTAAATTTGCATCGTTGCAGTTTTTGCAACGATTAATATTATTTAATATTAAATAAGTAAGCCCCTTGTCGAAACACCGAAAATAAGGCATTATTTTAAAGCCGAAGGTTTCGATGGCTAGAAAGGTTGCGCGACGACGGTCAGTGGAAGACTTTAAGGAATTTTTTACTACCCGACCTGCTATAATTAGCGTACGAAAAGAAGAAAAAAAAAGAGAAAACCTACCTAGAAAAATTGTTAAGGACAACAATTGTAAGAAGAGGGGAATAGTGTTACGGACCAATAAGGTTGGGCCGGAAAAAAGGCCACGCGAGTGGAGCATTGTAGAGAGCCGGAGAGCTGCTCTGTCACGTAATAAAAGCAGGATGCTCTCACAGCTTTACAGAGCATATAAAGCAAAATGCTCTCATAGCTTTACAAAGCATATAGAGCAGAGTGCTTTTACAGCTTTATAAAATATATAGAGCAAGATGCTTTTACAGCTTTACAAAATATACAAAGCACTTAAAAAAATAGGGAATAAAGGAATAAGATATAAAGACGGGGTTCTTTTATATAGCTAGTTATTTATTTATTACTATTTAACTTATGTCTATAGTTAGTTTTTAAAAATAACTATAAAAAACTATTTTCTACAAAACAGTTAATCGAAGATATTATTGTTTTTATTGCCCGCAATACTATCTTTTAACGTATACTTTAAACATAAATCTAAAAGTATCCCTAGTTATATTTCAAATATCTATAACCCCGATACCACGATAACGTACATAGTGTTGGACACTAGTGTACGCTTTGTAACGATTAATATTATAAATATTAAAAAAACTAAAAAAAATGGAAAACGGAAATAAAAAAACTGCAAAAATTAGCGATATTTAAACTTTATTATTATTAAAAACAAAAAACTTATATCGCGTATAAACGATATAAAAAATCGTTTAATTAAAATAAAATAAATAATAACGCTTAATATTTTAAAAACGTATTATTATATTAAAATTAAAAAAAGCAACGAGTAAAAAATAATATTTATTATAAAATATAAACTATATAAATTTTGAATAATAAATTTTAAATTTATTAACGCATTAACAATATTTTAGTTAATAATTATAAACGTATTGCAAAGATTTATCCATAAGTTTATACTTATATATTTTAACGATATTTTAATTTATTTAAAAATATTTAAAAAATATAAAAAATACATACAATAAATATTTTAAACGTTATAAAAAGTTAAATTAAAAGTATATTTAAAAAAAAATAAGTTTCATAAACAATAAGTAAATTTTTTAAAATATATAATTTTTTTTAAAAAAGAATAAATTTAACAGTTTAAACTAAAAATAGTAAAAAACTAGTTTATACCGAAAAATATTAATAATATATAATTATTTATAAAATTTACGAATTTTGTACGTATATTTATTAAAGATTTTAAAAAAATCGCGGCGCTTTTTATAAATTTAATTAAAAAAAAGAAGCTTTTTTAATAAAAAAATAAAATAAAAGGCGTTTAATATATTTAAAAATACAATTTTAAATAATTTAATATTTAAATTATTTAATTTAAATAAAAAATATAAAATAAAAATCGACGCAAATAATTACGCTATAAAAGAATAGTTAATTTAACGAAATAAAAATAGCAAACTATATTTCATAGCATTTTTTTTAAACATTTTTTTAAAATTTGAACTAAATTATTAAATTTACGATAAAAAACTTATAACAATAATCGAAGCATTTAAGTAATAAAAATATTATTTAAATAATATTATAGTATTAATAAAAGTTTATTTAAACTATAAAAATTTTACGACGTTTATAACTATAAAAATATTAAATAAATAATAAATACGATAAGCAAAGTTTTTATTATAATTTAATTTTAAAATTATTTACGTTAAAAAAAAAAAAAATAATAAAACAAATATTTTTAGCCGAAAAAGTAATAATAAATAAACAATACTATTAAAAAATTAAATATTATTATATAAAAATATTAATAAAAGCTTATTTATAAATTTTATGTAAATAAATTATAAAAAATAAAATAAAAAGATTTAAAAAACATTATAAAAACTAAACGAACTAATTAATATATAATATAACGACAAATTATATATATTTAAAATATATTAATATAAATTAGTTAAAAAAATATATAAACTTTTTTTTTAAAATATTAAAAAATATTTAAAACGTTTCATAGATTTCGAAAAAACTACGATTTTTTAAAAACATTAAAAATAGTAAAAAGTATTATAAAAAAATGCGATTTATGCAAAAAATTTAAAATAACAAAATATAAGCTATACAAAAATTTAATATTAATATTAATATTAATATTAAACTAAGCTTAAAAAACAATAGCTTTTAATTATATAATTAAATTATTAAAGTTAAAAAAATTTATAATAAAAATAAAATTTAACTTTATTATAGTTATAATAGATAAATTTACGAAATATGCTTATTTTATACTATATAAAAAAGCAAACTTAGCAAAAGAATTAATATACGTAATAATAAAACATATTTTTAATAAATATAAATATTTAAAAACAATTATTATAAATAAAAGCAAAATAATAGTATTTAAATTTTAGCAATTATTTATTAAAATTTTAAAAATTAAATATAAAATATTTATAGTTTATTATATTAATTAAAATTAAAATAACTAACTAAAATTATTATTAAACGCAAAATTAGCATATAATAATTTAATAAATAAAATAATAAAAATATTACTATTTAAAATAAACTATAAATATAATATAAATATATAATAAAAATATATTAACGGTATTATTATATTAGCAACAAAAATTTAAGCAAAAAAGTTACTAAAATTATAAAAATAGTTATAAAAAAAACTTATATTTGTTTAATAAAAAATAAAAAAATATTATAATAAAAACAAATTGTCAAAGCTAATTTTAAAAAAAATATATATATATATATATATATTTTTTAAAACGTAATATTTAAATAAAACGAAATAACGAAAAACTCGATTTTAAAAATATTAAACTTTTTAAAATTAAAAAAGTATTTTTACTAATAATATATAAACTAAAATTATTCAATATTATAATTATTTAATTAATATTTTATATGTTATTATTAATTAAAGCATATTTAAATATTATATTTAAAATTTAATTAAAAGCGGACGAAAATAAAAATATTTACAAAAGAAAAAAAGTTTTAAATTTACGATAAGGTTAAAAAAAGTTTAAATATTTTATTAAATAAAAAGGCTATATATATATATATAAACTATATAAAAATTAAAAAAACATTTTACAAACGTAAAAAATTTTATTAAAAAATTTTATTAATAATATTTTAACCGGCCGAAATTAAAAAAGCAGGGTCGACTATAAAAGTATTAAAAAAATTTTACCTAAACTTAATATTAAAAAAAAAATTAAACTAGCTTTTTTCGTTTTTTAACGAAAAATTGTTCAGTTTAATTAAACTTTTAGTTATTAGGTCGGTAATACGTTTTTTATAAAAATTTTGTTATTTGCGAATATAGTATAAACGCGCGAAGGCTTTTAAAAGCGCTTTTTTAGCATGTTTTTTTTTTTTTTAAGTCGGGAAGATTTTTTAAACGTTTTGTAAAGTTTAGATAAAAACACTTCGGTATAGTTGCATAAATAACTAGTTTATATATAATTATTATAATAAGACGTACTTGTTATAATAGTATAAACAAGTTTTTAAAAAAATAACGAAAATAAGGAATAGTTTCGAAACTTTTAAAATTAATTAAATAAACAAAAGCGTAACGCTGCTTTGTTTTTTTAAAAAAAGGACGTTTGATTATTTTGTTAGACATAGTGTTAAACGAAGTTAGTATTTAAAAGAATAAAATAGAAAGGAAGAAAAAACCTATTTGGAGAAAATTGTTAAGGATAATAATAGTAAAAAAAGGGGGATAATGTTACGAATTAACAAGCGGTCTAGGATTAGGCTATAAAACAAGCCTAGGGATTTGGAGAAAACGCCAGGGCTAACCACTGGTTACGTAATAGATTACTAGGATTACGGCAGTAATTTAAGTAAGCTGGAGCGACAAGATCACGGCAGTGATTTAAGTAAGCTGGAGCGACAAGATCACGGCAGTGATTTAAGTAAGCTGGAGCGACAAGATCACGGCAGTGATTTAAGTAAGCTAGAGCGACAAGATCACGGCAGTGATTTAAGTAAGCTAAAGCGACAGGATTACGGTGGTGATTTAAATAAGCTAGAAAGTATAAAAATAAGGGAATAATATATAAAAAGGGGGTTTTTTTATATAACTAGTCGTTCATTTATTACTATTTAATTTATGTTTATAGCTATTTTTTAAAATTAGCTATAAAAGATCATTTTAACAAAACAGTTAATCTTAGATTATTGTTTTATTGCCCGCGATATTTTATTTAACGTATACTTTAAACATAAATATAAGTGTATTTTTAGTTATACTTTAAGTATTTATAACCCCGATACTACAAGAGCATACATAGTGTTAGACACTAGTGTACGCTTCGTAACATTACGCTTTGTTTTACTAATATATTTGCTAAATTAAAAAGCAAATTTAAGTTTAAAACAGTTTATAATATAATTAATATAAATAATAGTAAAAAATATAAATAAAATATACCGTAAAAAATATAGGTTTTAAATTTAAATAATTTTATATAATTAATATATAGCGAAAAATATTAAAAATAAACTTACAGTATTAAAGTTTAAATTATTTTAAAATATAATTAATATATAAATTAGTATATAATAATTAATAAAAATATACCGGTATTAAATTAAAAAGCTTAACATGTTTTATTAAAACTATTTTATATTGCATTAAAAATTTAATTAATAGTAATAAATAACGAAAAAATAGATTTAAAAATACGAAAAATTAATTAAAATTATATAAAAAAATATATTAGCGATAAAATGGGACAAATATTTACTAAAATTAAAAAATTGTAAAAAGTAGTATAATATAAAAAAAATTTAAAAATAGAGTTTTTGCAAATAAACGCTATTTATAAGGTTAAGATTTATTTTTCTACATAATTTATGTAATATTTTAAAAAATTTAAAAATATTTATACATTTAAAAGTAAAAAAAATATTTTTTTAATAATTAAATTATATATATAAATAATAGTAATATATATATTATTAATATATATTTTTTTTTAATTTACTATAAAATTAATATGTTTATTTTTCGCTTAATATTTTTAAGCCAAATAAAATTAGCTAGCTGCATAATAATTTGTATTTATTATTTAATTAAAAACGTTATATTATTTAAAATAGTATTTATAAATAAATATTTTAATTATATAAGTTTTTATAGCTTTTTATAGTATATTTAATACGCTATTTTAAATATAAATGCTTTTTATTTTTACTAAAGCCATTTTTCGCATTATACGACAAAATAGTTACCGTAGTAATAATAAGTTACAAGCGTTTTAGTATTTTCGGATTTTTTAAAACGTAATTATTGTTATAGTTAATAATATATTAATTAATATATTAATAAAAAATAAAAAAAATACTAACCTTTTGGCCGCTATTTATGCCGAAATTTAGCCGAACGAAATTTTAGTTGCTATAGCGATTAGTTATTTCGAATTATTTTATTAGTATTTTTTAATTAATTGTTTTTAGTTTTAAATAAGCTGCTTTTTATAGCCGTTTTAGTAGCAAATTTGTTTTATTAAAATAGTTATTAAATAATTAGTAAAAAAAGTAAAAGTTGTAAAAAAAAAGTTTTTTAGTTTTTAATTATTAAGTTTTAAAAAAACTTTTTTAGTTTATATTTAAATTTTTTTAATATTTTTCGAATTACGTTATTAATAATAATAAGATTTAATAGCGAAAATAGTATAAAAAAAAGCATAATATAGCAAAATAAATAAAATAAAGTAGGTAAAATAATATAAAGTGCAATAAAATAAATAAAAAACAAAAATAAAATTTTTTTATTTTTATTAATAATTATTAAGCTATATTAAAAAAACTATAATTTAATTAATCTGCCAATTTATTATATAATATAAATTAATATAATTTTTTAACATTTATTTTTTTATGCATTTTAAAATTTATTTTTTATATTTTATAATATTATAAATTTAAAATAATTTTACTTAGTAATATTTGTAACGGCTTGCTTGCCTTTGGACATGGCGGCCCTTACACGCCATTTTCGGCAGCTTCCACATCGGGGAATTGTCGGCTCGCCCACCTCTTACTGTTTTAAAGCCGTTTATAAAAAGCGCGATTTCTTTGTTATACTTTTTAAGTCTTTTATATACTTTTCTTTTCTTTTTTAATTTATTTTACGACGTGCAGTAATAATAGCCTTTAATTATATTTTAACGTCGCTTTTATTTAAAATTATAATAGCGCGCTTTTACGAAAAGCTACTACTTTTATTTCTATACTTACTATTTGTTAAAAGCCTAACCCGAAATTATTTTTAAAAAGTGTATAAGCCGCTTAATTAGTTTAAAGCGCTTTTATTTTTCGCTATAAGTATTAACGATTAACGTATTGTAAACATTTGCTACATGCAAAATTTTTTTATTATAACCTTTTTTTTACTCCTTAGCTTTATAATAATCGCGCTAATAACTAATTTATACACGAAATTAAATGTATAATGCTTTTGCTATTAAATAACCTTTTCGAATAAATTCTATTTACCGGGCATATCGCTACGTTTAGTAATTTAAAAGCTTAATATAATATATTTATTTACAACGACGCTATTATTATTATATTAATAATATAGTAAATATTAGCTTACCGGCTTTTTTTTTTCGCAAAATTTTCGTATAAAGCATATTTTGTTAAAAAGTGCTTTTTTAAAAAACACTTTCGAAATATAACGCAAAACCCCGGCCACAGCTTAAAAAACAAACTTATAGCGTTTCTTGCTAATAACTTTTTTTAATTCCTTATCCTTTATTTATATTAATTATCGATTAGCTACAGGTATAAAAAGCCCGTTAAAAAAGCAAAAACACGGCTTTCGCTAATATACTGGTATTTGTATCGATAGGTATTGCTATCCTAGTTATAGCATAGTTTGTAAGCGGCGAAAACAATATTAGCCTTACTTGCGTAATATAATAAAAACTCCTTACGTAGTTCCATGCCGACTACAATTATTGCAAATTAGCAAGTAGCCTTTTTTTGCCATTAGCGCAAAGCTGTGTTTTATTAGCAGGATAAATACTAAGCCTTTTGTAATATATTTAAATAAATAGCTTATATTGCTATTAAAAAAGCCCCGATAGTAAAGGTTCCGACTTTAAATTATAGCGTACTGTTTAATTTTTTTATAAAAACCGCTACAAATTTAGCTACTATAATAAAGCTGTTAATATATAGTAATTTATAAAAAAATCAAGCAACGGTAAAACAAAACTAACTAATACGGACTTATTAAATAAAAAAGCATAAGTTTATTTAAAACGCTATAAAAAAATTCCGTTTTTTAAATTCGCAATACGAGGTTGTATTACTAGTTAAAAGTGCTATATATTCAAAGCAGACCGGGGCTAAGCATGCTAGTTAAAAAGCTATAGCTCCGCGGCGCTATATCTTGTTTAAAGGGAATATATAATAGCAATATTCAAATTTTTTAATAAGGCAATTTTTAAAAGGTATATTATATGCAATAAAGCCGATAATATATAAGCTTTATATTTTATTTTAAATCCTTTGTCGAATTTCTTTTTTTAGTAATTATACTAAATAATAAACTAATTGTATAAATTATTTTAGGCAATTTTTACTGCTTTAGTTTTAAAATCCGCTTATGTAAGTATAAAAGGACCTTTCCCGAAAATAAAGCCTTTTTTAAAAGTTATTAAAATGCTTACCTTTAATTTTTTCTATTTATAGTGTAATACGTAAACGAAAGGTCTCGCCGTTAAAAAGCTTATATGATATTAAAAATCTTTACAAAATATTATAAAAGCTAGTTTAAAAGCTTAATTTTAATTATAAACTAAAGTTAATTTAATTAACTATAGATAATTAATAAGCGAGTTTTAATATACTTAAAAAAAGGAAAAAAAAAAGGGCGGCGGCCGGCAAGGCCGATTAATTTTTGTTTTACGACCGAATCGCTCGAGCAAGGACTGTTTGCGCTTTTAGATTACAAAAGATTAAAGTGCTTAGCCAAAATATCTTGCTTAAAATTTATGCAAATTTCGGCCTAAACAAAGACAAAATGGCCTAGTAACACTAGTGGCGTTAAACAGGACGACTTATTTTAAAGTTACGGGTTATAGTAACGCATAATCGACAGTATAGCACCTTTAAGCAAAAATATATAGCCCGGTATTACAAAATATATTAGCATAACAAGCCTTCCTTTTTTTTTAAAAATACGCATTAAACCCGCTTTTAGGCAGTATTATTAATATACTAACTCTTTATAGCACTTCGTAAAGCGAAGTTTGCATTTAATGCACCGTATTAGCTAATATTATA
The DNA here is from genome assembly GCA_025201745.1 of Xylariaceae sp. FL1651. NCBI lineage: Eukaryota > Fungi > Ascomycota > Sordariomycetes > Xylariales > Xylariaceae > Xylariaceae sp. FL1651. The sequence continues at coordinate 158,625 of MU624246.1, forward strand.
AATTAATTACGTAGCCTAGGGCTAGCTTAGAAATCTCGGTTAATTATTATACGTGCTTTAGTTAAAAAATCAGAGGCTCAGACAGCCCGTAATACTTAAATGCTAGGCTTGTTATTTCTTTAGGCAAAAAATAAGAGTGTTAAAGCTTTCGAAAAATTATCTTATTTATTTTAAATATATAAACCATATCCTCTACTAAATAAAAGTAGTAAAATCGCGGCAAGTTATCTGTTTTTTACTTCCCTAAAATGTCTAAGCTAAAATTTAAGGCCTAAAAGCCACCGAAGCCAAAAAAGTAAAACTTAGCCACGCTAGCACTAGTGCAGCCTTTACACAAAAGCAAAACTAATACGTTTTAAGCTTAAAAAACATTGGTTTTTTAAATTAAAATGCTAAATTACTCCATTAACCGTATATTTTTATATTTATTTAATTACCGTAACGTTATTTAATATAATTTATTAATTGTGTTACGAAGCGTACACTAGTGTCCAAACTATGTATGCTCTTGTGGTATCGGGGTTATAAATGCTTAAAGTATAACCAAGGATACTCTTATGTTTATGTTCAAAGTATACATCAACGATAGTATTGCGGGCATTAAAACAATAGTATCTTAAATTAACTATTTCGTCAAAAATAATTTCCTATAGTTATTTTTAAAAACTTACTATAAATATAAGTTAAATAGTAATAAATAAATAACTAGTTATATAAAAAAATATTAACTTTATATATTTATTTCCTTATTTTTATATCTTTAACTTAATCTTAATAATCTATTTTCCCAGTAAATCACCTAAATCTGCCTAATCTTAATAATCTATAAATCTCTCAAATCACCCAGACCACCCTTAATCACGTAACCTTACAACGCCACGTTTCCGTTCCCCACAATAGTTCTACCCATAGCCCTTCCCCAGGCCATAAACCCCACTATTAGTTCGTAACACTATCCCCCTCTTTACCAGCTTTATTATCCTTAATAAAAGTTAGCTAGTCCCCTTAAATAGGTTTTTAATATTATCTTAGTAAGTTCTTTTTTTCTTTTTTTATAATAGCTAGTCGTATTTAAAAAACTAGTAGTCGCCTTTGCTTTTATTAACGCAAAAGTCGTAAAGCTCGTTTTAAATATATTTATTAAAACGGTGTAAAAGTCCCTGCCTGTTTTTATTATCTTTCCGATGGCGGTGTCTGTTTTTGTATTAATTATATTTTTAGTTATTATAATTAGACTTGTTTTTAACGTTTTTATAAAGCATTCTTTTTTTAATATTTAGTTTTTAAAGCATTATAAATAAATGCGCTCGTTTATCCGCTCGTCGCAAAATTAAAAAAAAAAAAAAAACTTTTAAAAGCTTAAAAAAAACTAAAAAAGCGAGTAAAAAAAAACCAAAAACGTTAACAGGACAACCTTTAAAAACTGTTAAATCGTTTATATATTATTTATCGTTTGTAATAATAAAAAGAATTTTTTTATAAGCGCGGATTTAAAATTTAAAAAAAAAAAAACGCTTAGACAAAAAAAAGCGAGTAAACAATTTAATAAAGTTTTTTTTTTTCGACTAAAACAAGTTTAATATTTCCGTAGTTAACCCTGTTTTTTAAGCTTTGGTTAGTTAAAGTGTTATCGGTAAAAATTTTTAATAAAGTTTTTTACGTACGTATAACTTTCTTATTTAATAAAATATTCAAATTTTTTTTTACTTTATCGTAAATCTAAGATCTCTTCTACTTCGTAAACGTCTTTTTCTTCGTCTACTTTAGCTAAGTTTTAAACGCTGCGTTTAAATGCGCTTTTGTTAATAATAACATATAAAATATTAGTCGGATAACTATAGTATTTAATAGCTTTAGTTTATATATTATTAGTAAAAATACTTTTTTAATTTTAAATAGTTTAATGTTTTTAAAATCGAGTTTTTCGTTATTACGTTTTATTTAAATATTGCGTTTTAAAAAATAGACTTTATCTTTTTTTTTTTTTTTAAATTAGCTCCGATAATCTACTTTTGTCTTAATATTTTTTCATTTTTTGTTAAACAAATATAAGTTTTTTTTATAACTATTTTTATAATTTTAGCAACTTTTTTACTTAAATTTTTACTACTAATGCTATAATACCGTTAATATAACGTTATTATATATCTATATCGTATTTATAATTTGCTTTAAATAAAAACATTTTTATTGCTTCGTTTGTTAAACTATTATATATTAATTTTGCGTTTAATAATAATTTTACTTAATTATTTTAATTTTAATTAATATAATAACGTAAATATTATTTTAATGTTTAATTTAATTTTTCTATTTAACCGTTTATTTATAAATAATATATTATAAACATTTTATATTTAATTTTTAAAGTTTTAGTAAATAATTGCTAAAACTTAAATGCTATTATTTTGCTTTTATCGGTAATAATTATTTTTAAATATCTATGTTTATTAAAAACGTGTTTTATTATTACGTACGCTAAGTCTTTTGCTAAGCTTACTTTTTTACATAATATAAAATAAGCTTATTTTATAAGCTTATTTGCTATAACTATAATAAAGTTAAACTTTATTTTTATTATAAGTTTTTTTAACTTTAATAACTTTATTATATAATTAAAAGTTATCGTTTTTTAAGCTCGGTCTGGTATTAATATTAATATTAAATTTCCGTATAGTTTACGTTTTATTGCCTTAGATTTTTTGTATAAGTCGCATTTTGTTATAATATTTTTCACTATCTTTAATACTTTTAAAAAATTGTAGTTTTTTTACAATCTATTAAACGTTTTAAATACTCCCTAGTGTCCTAAGAATAGATGTTTGTGTATCTTTTTAACTAATTTGTACTAATATACTTTTAGTACGTATAGCTTGTTATTATAGTATGGGTTAAGTGGTTCGTTTGATCCTTGTGGTGCTTTCTAGATCTTTTTATCCCATTCTTCATAGTTCATTTGCATAAGGTTCATGGATAGGCTGCCGTCTGTATTCTTGTGTAGTAGTACCTGACTTTCTGGTGGTACTTCTTGTTTATGGTCGCTTCTTCGGCTAAGGATATCGGCCCTGTCGTTTTCTTTGCCTTTGACGTGAATGATCCTTCGTGGTTATGAACGTCGTAAGGTTCTTATGATCTGAGTAAACCTTTACTGGTGCTATGGTTCCACTTAAGTAGTGTTCCCATTGCTTAAATGCTTCGATTATCGCCATAAGTTCTTTGTCATAGATCTAATAGTTTAGTTCAGGTCTTAAGAACTTCTTTAAGAAAAATGCTACTAGGTATGGTTTGCCGTTTTTGTCTCGTTAGATTAATTATCTTCTTATAGCGTAGTTATTTGCGTCGATTTTTACTTTATATTTTTTGTTTAAATCGGGTAGTTTAAATATTAAATCGCTTAAAATCGTATTTTTAAATATGTCGAACGCTTTTTGCTTTTTTTTTATTTATTAAAAAAGCTTGTTTTTTTTAGTTAAATTTATAAAAAGCGCCGCGATTTTTTTAAAATTTTTAATAAATATATATATAAAGTTCGCGAATTTTATAAACGACCGTATATTATTAATATTTTTCGGTATAAATTAGTTTTTTACTATTTTTAATTTAAATTGTTAAATTTGTACTTTTTTTAAAAAAATTATATATTTTAAAAAATCTACTTGTTATTTGTAAAATTTACTTTTTTTTAAATATATTTTTAATTTTGCTTTTTGTAACGTTTAAAATATTTGTCGTATATATTGCTTATATTTTTTAAATGTTTTTAAATAAATTAAAATATTATCGAAATATATAATTGCGAATTTGTTTACAAATTTTTATAATATATTTATAATTATTAATTAAAATATCGCTAATATATTAATAAAGCTAAAATCTATTATTAAAAACTTACATAATTTATATTCCATAATAAACGCTGTTTTTTATTTATTGTTTTTTTTATAATTTTAATATAATAATAAACTTTTAAAATATCGAATATTGTTATTTATTTTGTTTTCCTAAAACGATTTTTTATATTATTTATATATAATATAAGTTTTTTATTTTTAATAATAATAAAGTTAAAATGTCGCTAATTTTTATAATTTTTTTATTTTCGTTTTTTATTTTATTTTTGGGTTTTTTAATACTTATAGTATTAATACTGTTACCGATAATTTAAAATGTCGTATAAACTTTTTTTTTAAGTTTTTGTTAAAATATTTCTTTAGTTTTTTGAATTATTTTCTGTTCGATTTATATAATTTAAAAGATTTAAAATACTTTTTTTTTTTAAATTAATCGCGTAGTTATATTTATTATATTTTAATAGCTTTGTTTTTTCGCTATATTTTTTTATAAATAAGCTTTTAAATTTAGCGTACTTTTTTAATATTTTAATCGTAAAATTTTTGTTAACTTATTATAATATTTCGTTTTATATTTTGTTTAACTGTTTAAATTTATGTATAATTTATATTTAAAATTTTATAAAAACTAAGTTTTTTTTTAATTTAATTATACCGAGCAAATTTTATTAAAAACGGCTAGTTTTTTAGTTTATTTTAAAATTACTTTTTTATAACTAAGCTAACTTTAATATTATATTATATAATATTTTCGCAATATCGAATTTAAAACATTTTAAATAACTTTAAATAGTTAATAAAAATTTTGCAGGTTTTTATATAATTTTTCCGTTATTACAATTTATAGTTTCTTTATCGAAAGTCGTAAATATATAAAGTCTTTTTTTTTTAATTTATACTAAGTTTAATTTATTAACTAAATTTAAAAAAATAAAATTTTAATAAACGTTTATATTTGTTACGAACTAACAGGTGGTCCAGGATTGGGCCGTAAAAGCAAGACTAAAGGTCTTGGGGGGAAAACGCCCGGACCAACTGGTGGTCACGTGACATTGGAGCGACGGGATCGCAGTGACGCTCTAGGCGCTTTAGAGCGATAGGATCGCAGTAACGCTCCAGGCGCTTTAAAGCGATGGGATCGTAGTAACGTTTTAAGCGTTTTAAAGCGATAGGAGCGCAGTAACGTTTTAAGCGCTTTAGTTTAAATAAAGATAAGGGAACGGAGATATAAAAAAAAAAGTTTTTTTATGTAGCTAGTCGTTTTTTTTATTATTATTTAACTTATGTTTATAGTTAGCTTTTAAAAATAATTATAAAAGAATATTTTTTACGAAGTAGTTAATTTAAGATATTATTATTTTTATTGCCCGTAATATTATTTTTTAACGTATATTTTAAATATAAACTTAAAAGTATTACTGGTTATATTTTAAATATTTATAACCCCGATATTACGAAAGTTTATATAATGTTAGATATTAGTATACGTTTCGTAATATTTTAAATAGTTTTGTTTTACGTTAAGCGGTTGACTAGGGCAATATTTAGATTATGGCGCTAACTACGTTATTTAGTTTTTAAGACGTTGTTGCTGCATTTTGCGCAGAAATCGTAGCAATGTATAATCAGATTTGAGAGTTGGGACAGAAGTTGGACGAGCAAGCTAATATTTTTAACGAGACTGCGGATTAAACCGATAAATTCGAGGAGAAAGCCGATAAATTTGAAACGCAGAATTAGGAACTACGAGATAATATTTTGAATATGGAAAGATAGAACTAATTTTTTAAGGAGGAAGTCGATAGAGTAAACGATCGATTAGTAATTATGGGAATGGAAAAGAAGCCTGTAAGAAGTTTTAAACTTTTAAGTTTAGCACGATTCGACGGCATTTTAGGGAAGTTGAGGGGATTTTTAGCATAGGCTAGAGCGTATTTATATTTTTATGAAGACTTGTTTTAGAAGGATGACGAGATTGGAAGAATTTGTATAATAGCCGGATTGTTCGAAGGACGAGTATTGTTATGGTTTGAACCGTATTTATTTAGGGCAACGATTTTGCTACTAGGAGACTGTCCGGAAAATACGCAAAAGATTTTTTAAAATTATAAGTCGTTTGAGAACGAATTTAAACATTTGTTTATTAATTTTGAAAAAGAACGATAAGCTTAAAACGATTTACGAAAGCTAAAATAAATAAGATCGGTATTAATATACGTAATAAAGTTTTAAAAAATCGCAGCTATTTTTAACTTAAATAACTAAGCTAAAATAATAATATTTTATAAAAGGTTAAAAGATATAATTAAAAATAAAATTAATAAACTGTTATAGCCCGACGATTTTAATGAATACGTTAGTAATGTAATTAAGGCTAATACGAGATTGTATGAAAAACGACGAGAATTTTTTAATAAAAAGAATAATAATAATAATAAGTCTAACTAGGGGAAGAAATGTTAACAGTTTACGGTATACGGTATATATGTAGGATTAATGGAACTTGGCGTAATGTAATAGGGACGAAGGAATTAGAAAAAAAAGTTTAAGGATTTTAAGTGCTATAATTGCAATAAACTAGGATATTACGCTAAGAATTGCGAGGAAAAACTACGCAAGAATTTACGAGTATTAGAGGCTAGGATATTTAAAGCTAGAGAAGACAGCTAGTAAATTAATATGATGTAAGCTTACTACGACGACGAAATCTTAGACGTGGAGCAAAGTAGCGAAATATTAACCGGAGACCTAACAGTATGGGGAGAAGTATGTGCATTAATAGATTAACTAATTATATGACTATATTTAGAACGAATAATAAAAGAAATTTATAAATAGGCTGTTTATGATGAAAAATAGTCTACTGATAATTTAAAAAAAGGAGTACGACTTAATAAAGCAGTACGCTTAGAACGCGGTTTAGTAAAAGTAGTATAAATTTTAGAATAAGAATTTGAAGTTATAAGGGTAATTACGGAATAGATTTAGCAGGAGTTATAGTATTAAGTAACTATCGCGCTAAATGAGTAAAAAAGCGCTTAGACCCGAGACAAATAGCCAAAACCTAACTAGGAAAACGAAAGATAAGAAGGTTTTAATTTAGCCGAAGAGAATTAAGGTGACGAATTTTATAAGTTAGAAAATAATAAAGAGTATTTTTAGAATTATGTATACTTTTTAGTTAATAAAACGATATTAACATTAAATATATAATAGACTAAAGCAAATCGATATATATATTAAGACATTAAAAATAAAATAATATATAAAAAAAATTGGCCTGAAGGAAAAGAATGCTTAGACAATAATTTAGAATGTTTTTACGAAATTTATAATTGTTAGACAGAAAATAAATGGCTAAAGCGAACGATATATACGGCGATAGCTCGAAAAAAGGTCGCATCGTATATACAAAAAGATAAACTTTGCTTAGAATAAGAAATAACGACTCTAACTAAAGAAAAAATAAAATAAAAACTCGACACTAAATTAAAGCAATAGTTTTTACAGTATTACGAAAAATATTAAAATATAATAATTAAAATAAGCATAAATATTTTAAAAACGAAAAAGTTTAACACTTTTATTTTAATTAGTCGTTTATATAATAGTATTATATTTAAAAACGACAACGAACGATTATAACTACGCTATAAAAAATATTACGAGATATTATAGGCAAGCTGTATAGTGCATAAATGCAAAAAATATATAATAAAAAAAATTAAGAATCTTTAATTTCTAGCCCGTATAGCTAAAACAAAGATACGATATTTTTACGAAAAAACAAAAGTTAGAAAACTAATAATAACATACCGAGCAGCCTACGAATATGCTATATTTAAATAAAATCTATAATATCCCGAAAATTATAAAAAAAAGTTTACGATTTAAAAACGATATAAATATATTTAATGTAAAATTTATATATTTTATAAGGTTTCCTAGTACGAATAAATAAAAAAAAAGATTAAAAAAAAAAATTAACAAAAATTACTTTTTATCCAAAATCGTCGAAAAAATAATAAAATAGCAAAATCTACGAAAAAACAAAACTAACAACAAATTTATTAACAGGTAAAAAACGACAAAAAGTAGTTATAAGAAAAAACTAACAGCTAGCTTACGAAATTTTAAAGTCTTTATATAAAATAAAAATATAATTTAAAGAAACATAGATACTAGTAAACGTAATTTACAATAAAAAGAAACTAAAAGCTTTACTTGATACAGGCGCTTACGAGAGTTTTATTTCCCCAAATCTAGTTAACGAATTAGATTTAGCATAAACTAGAAAAAAAAAACCCTACACACTTACGACTTTTAATAGAAGAACTATAAATTACGACAATAAAAAGGTTATACGAAAAACTGCAAAACTTCCCGTAATTATCCAAAAACATTTAAAACGCTTTAAGCTCGATATCGTAAAAATATCACACGATATAATATTAAAGTTAACCTGGTTATAAAAAAATAATCCTAAAATAAACTAAAAAACTGGCCGTTTTTAGTAAGATCCGCCCGAAGCAATTAAACTAAAAAAAGACTTAACTTTTACAAGACTTTAAATATAAACTATACATAAGCCTAAACAGCTAAACGAAATACGAGATAAAGTACTACAGCAAATTAAAAAATTTACAATTAAGATACTAAAAAAATATGCTAAATTTAAAAGCTTATTTACAAAAAAACATAATAAAAAAACAAAGCTACTAAAGCACAGTAAATATAATCACGCGATTAATTTAAAAAAAAGGATGCACCCTAAAGCTTTTAAACCGTATAAGTTAAACAAAAAACAACTCGACAAACTGCGAAAATATTTTAACAAAAACCTAGAAAAAGGGTTTATATAACATTCTAAATTACCGGCAGCAGCATTAATATTATAAGTACTAAAAAAACCGGGAAAAAATAAGAAACGGAAATAGAAAAATTGTAAAAATTAGCGATATTTTAACTTTATTACTATTAAAAACAAAAAACTTATACTATAAATAAACGATTTAAAAAACCGTTTAAAAAAAGCACAGTAGTTTACGGCACTTAATATTTTAAAAGCCTATCACTACATTAGAATTAAACAAAGCGATAAATAGAAAACAGCATTTATTACAAAATATAGACTATACAAGTCTTTAATAATAGATTTTAACTTTACTAACGTATTAGCAACATTTTAGTCGATAATTACGAATGTATTACGCAAATTTGTTAATAAATTCGTAATAGTATATTTAGACGATATCTTAATTTATTTAAAAATATTTAAAAAATACAAAAAACATGTACGACAAGTGCTTTAAGCGTTATAAAAAGTAAAGTTAAAAGTACATTTAAGAAAAAGTAAGTTCTACAAACAGCAAATAGATTTCTTAAAATATATAATATCTCTAAGAAAGGTATAAATCTAATAGTCTAAACTAGAAGCAGTAAAAAATTAGCCCGTACTAAAAAATGTTAAAAATATACAATCGTTCGTAAGATTTGCGAACTATATACGTATATTTATTAAAGATTTTGGAAAAATTGCGGCGCTTTTTACAGACTTTACTAAAAAAGATAAACCTTTTTAATAAACGGAGAAAAAACAAAAAGCGTTCGACATTTTTAAAAATGCAATTTTAAGCGATCTAATGCTAAAATTACCTAATTTAAATAGAAAATTCGAAATAAAAGTCGACGCGAATAATTACGCTATAAAGGGACAATTAATCTAACGAAACGAAAACGGCAAACTATACTTAATAGCATTTTTCTCGAAAAAGTTCTTAAAACTTAAATTAAATTATTAAATCTACAATAAGGAACTTATAGCAATAATCGAAACATTTAAGCAATAGGAATATTATTTAAATAGCATTATAATATTAGTAAAAGTTTATTTAAATTATAAAAACTTTACGACGTTTATGACCACTAAGGTATTAAATAAACGACAGATACGATAAGCAGAATTTTTATTACAGTTTAATTTCCGAATTATTTATGTCAAAGGCAAAGAAAACGACAGAGCAGACATCCTTAGCCGAAAAAGTAATCACAAACAAAAAGTACCACTAGAAAGCTAGGTACTACTGTATAAGAATATAAATAGAAGCCTATCCATAAATCTTATGCAAATAAATTACGAAAGATGGGACCAGAAAATATAAAACGCACTACGAGGATTAAGCGAACCAACCAGCTAGTACTATAACGACAAACTATACGTACCAAAAACATACTAGTACGAATTAGTTAAAGAAGTACATAAACACCCATTCTCAGGACACTAAAGAGTGTTTAAAACACTCAGCAGATTACGAAGAAATTACGATTTCCTAAAAGCACTAATAATAGTTAAAAAAGTTATCGCAAAATGTAACTTATGCAAAAAATCTAAAGTAACTAAGCACAAACCGTATAAAGACTTAGTACTAGTACTAATTTTAAATAAAGCATAGAAAACAATAGTATTCGACTATATAGTCAAGCTATTAAAGTTAAAAGAACTTATAACGGAAGTAAAGTTCGACTTTATTATGGTTATAGCAGACAAGCTTACGAAATATATCTACTTTATACTATACAAAAAGGCAAGCTTAGCGAAAGACTTAGCCTACGCAATAATAAAACATGTTTTTAATAAATATAATTATCTAAAAACAATTATTACTAACAAAAGCAGAACAATAGCATCTAAATTTTAGCAATTATTTACTAAAACTTTAAAAATTAAGCATAAAATGTTTACAGCATATTACTTATAAATAAATAGTTAAATAAAAAGGTTAAATCAAACATTAGAACAATATTTACGTTATTATATTAATTAAAATTAGAACAACTGGGTAGAATTGTTATTAAACGCAGAACTAGTATATAATAGTTTAATAAACGAAACAATGGGAATGTTATTATTTAAAGCAAACTATAGATACAATATAGATATATAACGATATTACATTGACGGTATTACCGCACTAGTAACAGAGATTTAAGCAAAAAAGTTGCTAAGATTATAGAAATAGCTACAAGAAGAACTTATATTTGTTTAACAAAAAATGAAAGAATATTACGACAAAAGTAGATTGTCGGAGCTAATTTTGAAAAAAGGAGATAAAATCTATCTTTTAAAACGTAATATTTAAACGAAACGCAGCAATAAAAAACTTGATTTCAAAAACATCGAACTTTTTAAAATTGAAGAAATAATATCACCAGTAATATATAAACTAAAGCTGCTAAATACTATAATTATTCGACTAATTTTTTATATATTATTATTAACTAAAACGCATTTAAACGCCGCGCTTAAAACCTAACTAAAAGCAGACGAAGACAAAAACATTTACGAAATAGAAAAGATTTTAAATTTACGACAAGGTAAAAAAAAGTTCGAATATTTTATTAAATAAAAAAGCTATACGTACGCTAAAACTATATAAAAACTAAAAAAACACTTTACGAACGTAAAAAGCTTTATTAAAGACTTTTACCGGTAATACTTTGATTGACCGAAACTAAAAAGGAGGGGTCGACTGTAAAAGCATTAAAAAAATGCCAATCGAACCTAAAAGTAAAAAAAAAAAACCGGGTTAGTCTTTTTTAAAAAAGGAAGCGTCTAACTCAGTTAAACTTTTTGTTACTAAATCTACAATACGCTTTTTATAAAACTCCCGTTGCCTACGTATACGATATAAACGGGCAAAGGCTTCCGAAAGCGCCTTTTTGGCGTGTTTTTTTTTTTCTTTAAGCTAAGAAAACTCTTTTAATGTTTTATGCAACTCAGACAAAAAAACCCTTGTGTAATCGCACAACTGACTAGCTCGAATATAATTATTATAACGAAATGCACCCGTTATAATAGTATAAATACGCTTTTTAAAAAAATAACGAAAGCAAAAGACGGCTTTAAAGCTTTTAAAATTAATTAAATAAGCAAAAGCTTAACGCTATTTAGTCTTTTTATAAAAAGAACGCTTAGTTATTTTGTTAAGCATAGTTATAAAAAGAAAAGTAACAGTCCTAGGAAAAAAAAAAATAGGAAAAAAACCTACTTAAAAAAATTATTAGGGACAACAATCGTAAAAAAAAGGGGATAATATTACGAACCAACAAATAATCTAAAATTAGGCCGTAAAAGCAAAACTAAAAGTTTTAAAGAGAAAACGCCCGGACTAACTAATAGTTACGTAATATTAAAGCAACAGGATCGCAATAACGCTCTAAGCGCTTTAAAGCAATAAAATCGCAATAACGCTCTAAACGCTCTAAAGCAATAGGATTACAGTAACGCTCTAGGCGCTTTAAAGCGATAGGAGCGCAGTAACGCTCTAGGCGCTCTAGCTTAAATAGGGATAAGGGAACGGAGATATAAGAAAAAGAGTTTTTTTATATAGCTAGTCGTTTTTTTTATTATTATTTAACTTATGTCTATAGTTAGCCTTTGGAAATAACTATAGGAGAACATTTTTTACAAAACAGTTAATCTAAGATACTATTGTTCTTATTGCCCGTAATACTATCTTTTGACGTATACTCTAAATATAAACCCAAGAGTATCACTGGTTATATTTCAAGTATCTATAACCCCGATACCACGAGAGCTTACATAGTGTTGGACACTAGTGTACGCTTCGTAACAATATTAAATAAAGCTTTTAATTTTTTTTTTTCGTAAATTACGTTTACTAGTATTTATGTTTTTTTTAAATTATGTTTTTATTTTATATAAAAACTTAAATATTTTATAAACTAATTGTTAATTTTGTTTTATAGTTGTTTTTTATTATTTTCTACTTGTTAATAATTTTATTGTCGGTTTTATTTTTTTGTAAAGTTTACCGAGTTATTATTATTTTAACGGTTGCAAATAAAAGTTAATTTTCGTCGATTTTTCTTTTTAATTTTTTTTTTATGTTTGTATATTAAAAAATTTTATAAAATATATAAATTATATATTAATTATATTAATATCGATTTTAAATTATATACTTATTTTTACAATTTTCGAGATATTATAAATTTTATTTAAATATAATATATTTATAAACTGCTCGGTATATTATTATTAATTTTTTAATTTTAGCGTTTTTATAAAAATATTAAATTTTTATTTTAACTATTTAAATTAAAAACTTAAAATTTTTAATTTTTTTTATTATATATTTTTTATATTTATATACTATACAATTTATTTATAATATTTTATAATATTTTTTATAACGTAAATATAATTATACGTCGTCGTTTTTAAATATAGTTTTATTATATAAATAATTAATTAAAATAAAAATATTAAACTTTTTTATTTTTAAAACATTTATTTTTGTTCTAATTATTATATTTTTATATTTTTTATAATATTATTAAAGCTATTGTTTTAATTTTATATCAAGCTTTTTTTATATTTTTGCTTTAATTAAAGCTATTTTTTTTTGTTTTAAGCAAACTTTGTTTTTTTTTAAATATATAACGTAACTTTTTTTTAAACTATTATTACGTATATTGTTTAATTTAGCTATTATTATTTTATTTAGCTATTATATATATCGTAAAAATATTTTAAGTTTTCGTTTAAATATTTTTTATTTTCGGGCTAATTTTATTTATATATTATTTTATTTTTAGTATTTCGGTATTTATATCGATTTATTTTAATTTTTTTATATTTTTATACTTAATAATATTTTATTAACTAAAAAGTAAATATAATTTTTAAAATATTTTTTGTCGTTTTTTAAGTTAAAAAGTTTTTTAGTTAACTTTTTTTTGTTTAAGTTAAAATTTTTTCGTCTTTTTTTTTTTTAATTTAGTTTTAGTTATTTATTTTAAATTTACGCGTTTTTTATTTATTTATCGCAATAGTTATTTTATATTATAATTTTTGTTAAATTTGTTTTATAATTATTTTTATAGTTTTAAATTTTTACTTTAAAATTTATATTACTTTAACTAAACTACGTTTTAAACGCGCTAAATTTTAAAATAGTACTTTTTTTTTTAAACTTTCGGTTAACTAGTTTTTATTATAAACAGCTTACTTATAAATTTTTACTGTTATTTTTTTTTTAAATATAATTATATTAATAACTAGTTTACTATTTTATATATGTTTTTTTAAGCTATTTAGTCTTTAGTAAATATTTTATTACTTTGTTTAATATTTGAATTTTTATTGTTATAATAAGCTTATATTATGTTAATTTATTAGCTTTTTTTTTTAACTTTAGATATTTTAGCTTTAAATATTCGTAAATTTTTGCGTAGTTTTTTATCGCAATTTTTAGCGTAATATCCAGGCTTAGTGCAGTTATAGCATTTAACGTTTTTAGACTTTTTTTTTTAGCTTTTTTTTTATTACATTATATCGAGTTTTATAAGTTTTATTTATATACTATACGCCGTAAATTGCTAACGTTTTTTTTTTAATAAAATTTATTGCTGCTATTAGTTTTTTTATTAAAAGTTTTTCGTCGTTTTTTATATAATTTAATATCAATTTTAATTATGTTACTAATATATTTGTTAAAATCGTTTAATTATAATAATTTAATAATTTTATTTTTAACTATATCCTTTAATTTTTTATAAAATGTTATTACTTTTGCTTAATTATTTAAATTAAAGATTACTGCAATTTTCTAAAATTTAATAGCGTATATTAATGCTGATTTTGTTTATTTTAGTTTTTGTAAATTGTTTTAAACTTAACGTTTTTTTTTTTTAAATTAATAAACAAATGCTTAAATTTGTTTTTAAATAACTTGTAACTTTAAAAATTTTTTTGTATATTTTCCGGATATTTATTTATAAATAATATTGTAGTTTTAAACAAATGCAGTTTGAACTATAATAATGCCCGTTTTTTAAACAATTTTACCGTTATATAAATTTTACCGACTTTGTCTTTTTTTTTAAAAAAAGTTTTTATAAAAATATAAATATGCTTTAGTTTAAACTAAAAATCCTTTTAATTTTTTTAATGTGCCGTCGAATTTTGCTAAGCTTAAAAGTTTTAAATTTTTCGCAGGTTTTTTAGTTAATTTTATATTTATTTAAATATTTCTCGGTTGGGTGTTTACTTTATTTATTTCTTTTTTAAAAAGCTAATGTTGTTTTTCTAAATTTAAAGTATTATTTCTTAAGTTCTAATTTTAAGTTTTAAATTTATCGGCTTTTTTTTTAAACTTATCGGTCTGGTTCACGGTGTCGTTAAATATACTAGCTTACTTATCCGACTTTTGTCCTAGCTTTTGTATTTAATTATATATCGCCGTAATTTCTGCTTAGAAAATGGCGATAATATCTTACGAACTGGATAAGGTAGTAGGTGTTATAGTTTAAATATTACCTTAATTAACCGCTTAACGTAAAATAAAACTATTCAAAATATTACAAAGCGTATATTAGTGTTTAATACTATATATATTTTCGTAATATCAGGGTTATAAATATTTAAAATATAACCAAAAATACTCTTATATTTATATTTAAAGTATACGTTAACAATAATATTACAAGCAATAAAACAATAATATTTTAAATTAACTGCTTCGTAAAAAATGATCTCTTATACTTATTTTTAAAAACTAACTATAAACATAAGTTAAATAATAATAAATAAATAACTAGTTATATAAAGAAATATTAACTTTATATATCTATTTTTTTATCCCTATATTTTTAATTTGATCTTAGTAATCTATTTTCCCAGTAAATCACTTAGATCTTATTTCCTAGATCTGCCTAATCTTGATAATCTATAGATCTCTCAAATCACTTAGATCACCTTTAATCACGTGACCTTATAGTGCCACGTTTCCGTTCCCTACAATGGTTCTACCCATGGCCCTTCCCCAGGCCATGAACCCCACTGTTGGTTTGTAACAAATTGTTTCTTTATTAATATTTGTTAACAAAACTTTTTACTAAATAAATACTTTTAATACCGGTTTTATAAAGAGATTATATTAAAGTAATACGGCTAATAATAACTGTTTTGTTTAAAACGGTTTTAAAATTTTTACAGGCGATGCTATAAATAAAAATAAATAATAAAAACCTATGCTTAAAAATAAATCCTTATTAATATTTAAACTTTACAGCTATTATAAAGTAAACAGGGTATAACAGCTTAAATAACACTAACTTTAACTAGCATCCTGCGTTTTTAAATACGCTTATTTCTAGCTTAAAATGCATAAACTAAAAAACAACTAATTTAAACAATTGTTTAACTATAGTATAGTTATTTAAAGGGTTTTAATTAACCCTTGCTTTTTAAACCTAATGCCAGCCCAGCTGGAAAATTTTTTAACTCTGCTTATAAAGCAGCAATTTAAAAACAATAGCGATAAAAGCGACTTATCGCTAAACTGCCGCTTTCGAACAGCGCTTATCGGCAAAATATTTCGAATTAAATAATAAAGCAGCAAAAACATAAACTATAATAAATATTATAAACTTTACGCCATTAAATCTTATAAAGCACCTAATTTAATATTTAGCTTTTTAAAAGCTCTAGTAATACTTTAACACTTTTTTTATAAAAACTTAACCTTTAAGTTCTAAGCTAAAATAGCTTTTAATTTAGTTACAGAAAAACACTCGAGTAAAATTATTTATTTTATTATATTTTTATTTAGCTCGTTTACTATAAAAATCGGCAATATAACCAAGCAAACAATAAAACAATTATATAAAATAAATAACAGTTTTACTAAGTTTTATTTTAACGATATATCTATTTTAAGCTTAAACTACACAAAGTAAAATCCGGTTAATATAAACCGTTTTTTAAAATAAAAAAAATTTACTTACAAAAGCTTTTATTACCTCTTTTTTAAATAAAAATTATACCTTTAATTATCTAGCTAAAGTCTTTACTAATTTCACTTTAAAAAAGTATACGCAAAACAATAACTATTCCGTACTACCGGATTATACAACCTTTTAATATAGGCCTAAACTAACTTAAACTAAAAAACGGCCTACTCCGGCAAACTTATACGGCAATAAAAACAATAAAATTCCTAAATTTAAACGGCCAAAACACAGCACACTACTAAACCAATCTATCTTGCGCAATAATACATCCGATAAAATTTTACGCTTATTACTATCTCGTACAAAACTACACTTTGGGAAATCTATATTTAACGGTGCAAATAGCTAAGCCAAACGTTTTCCGCGCGCTTTAAAGCTACCATTAACGGTCCGACCCAAAAACTTAATATTAAAAAAACACCGTACTAAAAAACTATCTACACCTAATAATTATCGCAAACAAAATAATTTTACTTATAAATCGCCCGTTTAATTAAAATCGTTAACTAACTAAAAAATTAATTACTTTGCTTATTAAACATTTATTACTTATAACGCTTTTTATTAAATATATTATAATTTAGCTAAAAATAAATTTAACCGTTTAATATAAATACCGGCTAAACTTAATTTTTTCGCAAACTTTAAACCTTTTGCTATATAATATAATACTTGCAGCTTTTTTACTAAGCAAATCTTTTAGCTTAGCAATTATATCTAAAATCGCTTTTTTTTAAAAAAAATAATATGTTTATAATATAATTATTCCTAAGTTTTATCTGCAATTACGCCGGTTAAAAACGTACTTATAAAAAGCCGGATATAGCGTATAACCACGCTTATAACAACAAAGTTTATAGTTATACCTTTAACTCAAATCACGTTTTTACACCCGGCATTAATAAACATAACAAAAATAATAACATAAATAATACTAAAAGTTTTAACAAAAATAGCGATAACTTTCGCTTTTACTAAAGTAAATCTTTTAACAATAGTATTATAATATCCAAAACAAAACGATAAAAACCCTTTAAAAAGGCGCAACTACGTGCATAAGTAATAAAAAAAAAATAGTTATAAATTGCAAAAAAGTTAAAGCAAAGCCCAAAAGCTATATTACAACACTAAAGGTTGATGTTAAAACAAAATGTCGAAAATGCAAAAGCATAAAGTTTATATAAATAATAAAAAGCTATATAATTTATTGTTATAGTTTTTAAAAAGTTAAAGCGAGTATTATTTTTAGCTTAAAATAAAAGTACTTTGTTCGGACCTTTTGTGTTTTTTTGTACTAGTTTATATGTTGTTTTTTAAATTTCTACTTTTTTATTTACTTACGTATATAAATGTTTAAAAGCCACTTTTATTAGCTAATTAATTAATTTATTAATTTAATAAGTTATTTAACTAGTAAATAATTAATAAAACGTGTATTAAATGGTAATTTTATTAACCTATTAGTTGAAAAAGCTATTATTTTAGCTAATGTTAATTAATTTTTTTACTAATAGAAAAAATATAATAGCTTTATTTCTTTTTATTATTAGCTAGTTTTTCTGCCGGCAAAAAAAAGTACGTATTAAACAAGAAAAAAAAAGTAAAAAAAGAACAAGAAAAAAATCAATTTAAAAAAAAAAACGAAAAGCGAATATAAACTTTTAAAAATTTAACACAATTTAGCATTTAAACGCCTTTTCCGTTGGTTAATTAAATAGCTTAAAATCTAGCGCATCGCCTAGTGCGACCAGGACATTATAGCGACTTTATAGCCTTAAAAGAAAGCCTAGCTAACAGAACCCCGTAAGCACGCTGCATACTTAAGCAGATACTTTAAAAATGCCCTCGACTGTGTTAAACGCGCCGGAGACCAGCCCGTATTATCTAATATTATTAAGTTAATAATCTTCGGAATAACGTCCTTTATAACCAAGATTTAAAACATGCTAAACGTTAAAGTCCTTTACGAAGCCGTTAACTTTATCCAGGCCGAAGCGAAAGCCGAAGCGCAGAATAATTATAGGATATTTAAAAAACGCTAAACAACACTAAAACAAAATTTAATAAATTTATTATAATAGTTAAAAAAGACAAAATAGCCGCACGAAAAGCAACAAAAATAAAGCGAATAATTACAATAATATTAAAAAAGATAAAAACTAGTAATATTTAAAATCGGGCAAATAGCCCTTTGTTATATACTATTATAGCCTTTAAAAAACTAGCTACAAGCGTATATAATATACAAATCACTAAAAGTACAAGTATATAAGCATAACGCAAAATTATCGTAAATATCTAAAACCTTTTAACAGTTGCCAACTTAAAAGCTATAAACTTTCGTAACTTAAAAACGTACGTAAACCGCATTATTAAACAAAATAATAACAAATATGTTAAAAAAGTTAAAACTATATTAGCTAACTAATTTAAAAGCAAAAACTTAAATATTAAAACAGCTATTATAAATAAAGTAAATTTGCTATAGTAATTTGCAAAAAATTAAGCTACTAAACTAAGCAATAAAGCATTTATGCAAATATTAACTTTTAAAATTTTCGTATATAATATACGTATATATATAATAAATATAAATAAATTTAGTAAAATTAAAAACAAAATATTATTCGATAATAAGTTATTTATTTTTATTATGAATATATAATATATTAAATGGCTTTTAAAAAAAACTACTTAAAAGTTTATATTATCCGTTATTATTAAGTTTACAAAACCGGAATACGTTAATAAAATTATTAATAAAAAACTTATATAGTAAAAAAAAATAATTTAATGCAAAAAATATAAAGAAAAGTGTAAATTAAGGCAATACAAGGTTTTTTAACGATCAGATAACCGGCGGACCGTTTATTATATCAGTTGTTTTAACGGCAACGGTAGTAGTTAAATATTAAATTTTATGCCGGCGGTCGTTATATAAAAAGTAAATAATTATATATAAAAAGCCGACGTACTTTTTATTTATATAACTAATTAGCCGCTAACTATAATAAAATCCTCGCGGTAACTTATTTATAAAACAAATAATAAAATTATTTACCTCGTTTTAACTATAATCGCAGCGGTTTTAAAATTATAAAATAAATAATTAATATAACTATATAAGCTTTTAAAGTTAAAAACTTTATTATATTTATAAAACTATTATTTTTTTTATTTACGATAAAAAAGTTTTTAATAAAAAAGCACGACTTTAATAAATCTTCGCTTTATGCTAATTTATTTAAAATTTTAAGTTAATTTTCTACAAATTTAATTTAATTTTATTTTAATAACAGCTTTAAACTTTATACAATTATTTCAAGCATTTTAAAAATTAACAAATATTATTAAAAAACTTTAACAAAACCTAAAAAAGCTACAAGCTTAAATAATATTTATATTTATATATAACTTTAAGGATTTATTAATCGCTTAATTTATTTAAATTATAATATTTAAAATAGCCGCGACTTCAAGATTTAATCGTTACTATTAAGCTATATTACTGCTTATAACATTAAAGCCGAAAAAACGTAGTATTAAGCTTATAATTATTGAATAAAACGGCTAAAAAGCGGCGATAACTTTAATCAAAAAAATCTAATAATCGTATAAATATATAAAACATGTTTTAAAAAAAACAAAACAATAACATTTATCGTTAATATATTTCGCTTAATTTAAAACTATTTAATAAATTATAAACTTTTTATAAATCGCAATTTTAAGCAACAAAATATTTAATTAATATTTTTTTTACCAACAGGCGTTAAAATACTAAAAAATGTTACAAATTAACTAAGCTTTAAAAAAATAAATCTACATAATTAAATCGCAGCTACGTAATTAAACGGTATTTTTAACTTAAAATTTTTAATTTATTATTTTTAAATTAAATAATATACAAAAACTTCACTTTTTAAACGGTAAATTTAAAGCGCTTTTAAAAAATTTTATTATATAATAATTTAGTATTAATAGCAAAAAATATCTTTTTAAATTAAATATTAATCCGATTAATAAACAAAAAACACACTAGCACTTTTAGCTATATTATCGTTTTTTTTTAAAATAACCTGTAAAATAATTTATTTTACTATTAATAAATAAACTTTACGGCAAAATACTTCCTTTTTAAAAATTAAAGTTTATTTTATCGACTATAACTAAAAGCGATAAAATATCTTAATCGGCTTCGTATCGATTTTAAATAAATACATAAATAAAACTATTACTAAAAAAGTCTTAAAATTTTTAAATTTTTTTAATAGCGATTTAAAAACAGTAAAATACTTTATTTTAAATAATACATTTAATATAAACATATATATAAACGCTATAGTTATAAAACTACCGCCGTTTTTTATAGCTAATAAGCGAAAAATTAAATATGCTCCCCTATTTTATTCATTTTACTATTCGATTTATAATATATTAATACTTTATTCGGCTCGAACTATCGAATTATTAAATATAAAAGCTTTCTCGCAACTATTGCAAACTTTATCGAAATAAACGTCGAAAAGTCACTACTTTTTTTTTTACTTAAATTCTATTTATATATTATACATATTATTACACCGATCGTAGCGTACTAAATATTTAGTTTTTTGTTTACAGAAAAAGTAATATCGTTTTATTTAAAAACTCGTCGTCGTAAAACGTTACAAGCTTTATTAAAATACTAATAAAAAAACTAATCTTATTTTATATTGCTATATTTATAATCGTATCGTAAATGCTTAAGTTCCGTCGTTATTTGCTATTATATTATTTTATAACTCGTTATTATTGCCACTATTATTAAACACATAACCGTTTATTTTTCTAATAGCTATATTAATTTTTATAATACCGGAAAAACCTCGAAACAAGCCTAACCTAGCTGTAAAGATTTTAACGTTTATAAAATAGCGCGTAATAATATTTAATCATATCCGTATACTTCGGTATTTTGCATTTGCTAAATATAAACTATTAAATACATACGTCTTTACATTAGCTCTGTTTAATATTATAAGCAAGTTTGTACCTAGCACTACGTACAAGTTACAAAAGCCGTTTTCGCTAGCCTCCTCTTAAAAACAGTTAAAAACTGCTAGCACTTTTAAAAACAATAGTTTTTGCCGGTAGGGAAAGTACGTACCTCTTTAGTCTCGCTTTGGGGTACGTATTTTTTATGCCGGCAGAAAAAATACATGCCTTTCTTCGCTTTAAAGTACGTATTTTTTATACTAGCAGAAAAAAAAGTACTGTACCCGCCCTTTTATACCTTATATAATAAAGACGTTTTTAACACTAAGTACGAAATTTTTAAAAAATTAAAGCAAAATAATGCAAATACAACCCTTCCCGTGCTTATAAAAGCTTTTAATAATAGAATTAACTTTGCTTAAAGTTTTTTTAATATTATAAAGGTTTTTTTACAAGCATAAGTAAGTTAGCTTTGTGTTTTAAGCTTTTTAACCTTTTTATAATTTTGTATTTTAATTTTTTAGTTTAATTATAGCAATATATTAATAGGATTCCCGCAAATATTGTAATAATATTAAAGTTAATAATTAAAAAGCATAGCTCGATTTTATACTACGCTTTAAAGACTTTAATATCTAGGCGCTTTTTAAATTATTCCTTAGCGCCTACGTTAAACTTTCGGTTTAAAAATAAGTCGTGCTCGATAACCGCGAATATAAATATAAAAAAACCTTAAACTTATCTCGCTGTTTTTTATGTAAAAAGCTATACGTTAATCGGAGCGCTTTAACATAGTATTATAAAGCCTTGCACACTAACAAAACACAAACTTAAAAATAAAAACTATTATAGCTATAAAACTAAAAAAAAAGGGCAAAATATTTAGCTTTTTCGCTTTTATTTCTTTAGCCTTACAATATGCTATAAGCTATATATAATGCTATATTATACGCTATAAGCTACATTTAATGTTAAATTATATAATATAAATAATACGCTATAAATTTATATATATTATACATATTATAAGCTATATATTATATTAAATTATATATAGTGCGCTACACGCTATAAGCTATATATAGTATTAAATTATAAGCTGTGTATTACGTGCTATAAGGTATATAAAGCATCCTATTGCTTTGTATATTACTAATTAAATAGCAGTAGCAATAATTCTTGTCTAACCTTTAGCTAAGTAGCATTTACATCGCCAAAATCGCCTAAAAGTTTTGCTTGCTCCGCTGCCGAATTAAAGACTCTATACGTTAAAAACTCCTACTTTCTCTACCTACGTTTCTATATGCCTAAAGCTAAAATTATCCTGCTTAAATAAAATCAGCGGTATGCTTAAAAAAAAGCTTAAAAATATAAATTATCAAAAAACTTCTTTTTTTTAAAAAAAAGTTAAAAAAGTCGAAACAAAATGCAAAGCTATTTGTTATTATAAATTAAGTTTACACCTTATTAATTACGGTAGTATAAACGTTTATAATACGTATTTACTACTAATAAATAATAAACAATTTTGCCGAAAGAACGTACCAAATGCTGCGTTTTAACCGCGCCTAGCCAAAAGACGTCGAAAGCTTAAAAAACTAGCTGTATAGCCTAATAAAAAAATGCGTATTTTACATATCGTCGGAAACTAGTAAAATAAAATTTACTAACTATTTATTTAAAAATACTAAGCGTTACAAGCTTTATCGGTTTTATATCCGAAATCTGCCCCGCTACAGCTTTTTTTACGAAAGCAGCATATTTTATAACTAATATTTTGTTAAACCTACCCAGCTCTGCTAATTTATAAACACCGTTATTATTTATTTTTATATCGCTAATTAAAACTAGCTCTGCTATATACAGCGATAATTTTATTAACAATATGTTAACAAAAAACTAAAGTATTTCGTAAAAAAGTTTATAATTATAAATTATAAACTGCGCTTATAACAGCTTAGGATATATTTCGAAGCTAAAAAAAATAACTATAACTTATTTTATTATTTAATACCTTATATATAACAAAATGTTTCTAATTAATTAACGTTAATATTTACTACTTATATTAATAGTTTTTTGCTATTTTTAGACTTTTTTAAATATTTTGCATAACAGCTGCCGTTTATATAACTTAATAAAAATAAATAGCTTTATTATAAAGCTTAGCGCTTATTATGCGCTATTTTTAGCGTTTTTTAACATCGAGTTAAAGTTAGTTTTTAAAAATTAAAAAGCCTAAATTTAATTTTAAACAAACCAGATCCGTTATTTCGCTATTTTAAATTGCAAAGCTTTAGCTACAAATTTATATTACAACGTAGTTTTATACAAATAAAATAATATATAAAAAGCTAGCTCGAGTAAAGCTAGCAAAAATACCGGTCGTAAAAAAAATAACCTTACAATACTGGCTAGTCTAAAACAAAAGCTAATAATAGAAGAATTTTCGGTACAAGAAATAAAAAGTTAAAGATTATAGTCTAGATTTAGATAAATTTCTTAGTATTATTTCTTTTAATAATATAGCAAAAAACGAAATAAGCTTTGCTTTTAAAAATAACTATATCTTTTAATCGGCAATTTATCTACAGGCATAACTTAGTCGGGGCCGTTCGGCTATAGTTTGCCAAACCCGGTTTTTTCGATAACAAAACGAAAAAGCAAAAAAAAATTATTAATAAAGTTAATAGCATTAACGTAGTATTATTTATATATATATACCCTTTTTTAAAAATAAACAAAAGCGGTACACAATTGCCGAGATTTTCCGGATAAAATTTTCGGACTTAACAAATCAAATAAAAGCACTATTCCGAATAAACGTAGCCTAATTTATACAAGTTTAAAGCCAGCTTTTATCGCTTTTATTACCTAAAAACAAGCCGTGCTAAAAACAAAAGCGCTATAACAAAAAGGACCTTTATGTTAACGGCAGTGTTACGAAGCGTACACTAGTGTCCAACACTATGTAGGCTCTCGTGGTATCGGGGTTATAGATGCTTAAAGTATAACCAAGGATACTCTTATGTTTATGTTCAGAGTATACGTCAATGATAGTATTGCGGGCAATAAGAACAATAGTATCTTCGATTAACTGCTTCGTAGAGAACAATCTCCTATAGTTATTTCCAAGAACTAACTATAGACATGAGTTAAATAATAATAAGTGAATAACTAGTTATATAGGAAAACCTCGTCTTTATATATTATTCCCTCATCCCTATACTTTCTGGCTCACTTAGATTACCACCGTGATCTTGTCGCTCCGGCTCACTTGGATCACCACCGTGATCTTGGTGATCCATCACGTGACTAGTGGTTGGCCCGGGCGTCTTCTCCAAGATCCCTGGCTTGTTCTGTGGCCCAATCTTAAACTACTTCGTTGGTTCATAACATTATTCCCCTCCTTTTACTATTGTTGTCTTCAACAATTTCTCCTAGGTAGGTTCCTTCTTTCTCTTTTGCTCTACTTTTCCTCGGATGCTGATCTTTATTCGTCACTATGTCTAATAGAATAACTAAACGTCCTCTTTCCAAAAAAACCGAGCAGCGCTACGCCTTTGTTTACTTAACTAACTTCGAAAGCTTTGAAGCCATTTTTTGCTCTCGCTGCCTCTTTAAAAAGCTTGTTTATATTATTATAGCGGGTACGTTTCGTTATAGTAACTGTATGCGGGCTAGTCGATTATGCGATTGTACCGAGGTGTTTTTATTTGAGCTTTACAAAGCGTCGAAAAAGTCTTCCCGACTTAAGGAAGAAAAGAAATATGCTAAAAAAGCGCTTTCGGAAGCTTTCGCGCGTTTACATCGTATTTGCAAACAACGGGAGTTTTATAAAAAGCGTATTACCGATCTAGTAACTAAAGGTCTAGTCGAGCTAAACAATTTTCCGTTAAAAAACAAGGAAGATCGGTTTAATTTTTTTTTTAGTCCTAAATTTAACTAAAACTTTTTTAATGCCTCCGTAGTCAATTTTGCTTTTTTAGTTTCGGTTAGTTAAAATATTGCCGATAAAAGTTTTTAACAAAGTTTTTTACGTTCGTAAAATGTTTTTTTTAGTTTTTATATAGTTTTAGCGTGCGTATAGCCTTTTTATTTAATAAAATATTTAAACTTTTTTTAACTTTGCCGTAAGTTTAGGATTTTTTTAACTTTATAAATATCTTTTTCTTCGTTTACTTTTAATTAAGTTTCGAACGCAGCATTTAAATGCGCTTTTGTTAACAATAATAAATAAAATATTAGTCGGATAATTATAGTGTTTAATAATTTTAGTTTATATATTACCGGCGAAAATACTTTTTTAATTTTAAATGGTTTAATATTTTTAAAATCAAGTTTTTCGTTGCTGCGTTTTGTTCGAATATTGCGTTTTAAAAAATAAACTTTATCCCCTTTTTTTAAAATTAGCTCCGACAATCTGCTTTTGTCGTAATATTTTTTTTATCTTTTATTAAACGAATATAAATTTTTTATAGCTATTTTTATAGTTTTAGCAACTTTTTTGCTTAAATTTTTGCTGCTAGTATAGTAATATTATCGATATAATGTTTTTGCGTATTTATATCGTATTTATAATTTGTTTTAAATAGTGATATTTTTATTGTTTTGTTTATTAAACTATTATATGCTAGTTTTACGTTTAGTAACAATTTTACCTAGTTGTTTTAATTTTAATTAATATAATAACGTAGATATTATTCTAGTGTTTGATTTAATTTTTTTACTTGACTATTTGTTTGTGGGTAATATGTTTACTAAAAACATGCTTTATTATCGCGTATGCTAAATCTTTTGCTAAGCTTGCTTTTTTGTATAGTATGAAGTAGGCGTATTTCGTAAGCTTATTTGCTATGACCATAATAGAGTCGAACTTTACTTTTGTTATAGGTTTTTTTGACTTTAGTAGCTTGACTATGTAGTCGAAAGCTATCGTCTTTTATGCTCGATCTGGTATTGGTACTGGTACTAAATCTCCGTAGGGTTTGTGCTTTGTTGCCTTTGATTTCTTGCATAAATCGCATCTTGCGATTACGTCTTTTACTACTTTTGATGCTTTTGGAAAGTCGTAGTTTTTTCGTAGTCTGTTAAGCGTCTTAAACATTCCCTGGTGTTTTGAGAATGGATGTTTATGTATTTTTTTGACCAACTCGTACTAGCATACCTTTAGTACGTACAGTTTGTTGTTGTAGTATATATTAAGTAGTTTATTTAATCTTCGTGGTATTTTTTTGATTTTCTTATCCTATTTTTCGTAATTTATTTGCATAAGGTTTATAAATAGGCTTTTATTTATATTCTCGTGTAATAGTACCTGGCTTTTTAATAGTACTTTTTGTTTATAATTGCTTTTTCGGCTAAAAATATCGGCCTTGTTATTTTCTTTGCTTTTGACGTAAATGATTTTAAAATTAAACTATAATAGGAATTCTGCCTATCGTATTTGTCATTTGTTTAATATTTTCGTAGTTATAAACGTCGTAAAGTTTTTATAGTTTAAGTAAACTTTTACTAATATTATAGTACTGCTTAAGTAGTATTTTTATTATTTAAATGCTTCGATTACCGCTATAAGTTTTTTGTTATAAATTTAGTAGTTTAGTTTAAGTTTTAAAAGCTTTTTTTAAAAAAAATGCTACTAGGTATAGTTTGCCGTTTTCGTTTCGTTAAATTAGCTGTTTTTTTATAACGTAATTATTTGCGTCGACTTTTACTTTATATTTTTTATTTAGATTAAGTAGCTTAAGTATTAAATCGCTTAAAATTGCTTTTTTAAATATATTAAACGTTTTTTGCTTTTTTTTTATTTACTAGAAAAGCTTGTTTTTTTTAGTTAAGTTTATAAAAAGCGCCGCAATTTTTTTAAAATCCTTAATAAATGCATGTACATAATTTGTAAACCTTATAAACGATTATATATTACTAACATTTTTTAATACAAGCTAGTTTTTTACTGCTTTTAGTTTAAATTATTAAATTTGTACCTTTTTTAAAAAGATTATATACTTTAAGAAATCTATTTGCTATTTATAAAACTTATTTTTTCCTAGATATATTTTTAACTTTGCTTTTTGCAATGTTTAAAAAACTTGTCGTATATGTTTTTTGTATGTTTTAAATGTTTTTGAATAAATTAAGATGTCGTCGAGGTATACTATTATAAATTTGTCGATAAATTTGCGTAACATATTTATAATTATTGCTTAAAATGTCGCTAATGCGTTAATAAGGCTAAAGTTTATTATTAAAAACTCGTATAGTTTATATTTTGTAATAAACGCTGTTTTTTACTCGTCGCTTTTTTTAATTTCAATGTAATAGTAAGCTTTTAGAACATCGAGTGTTATTATTTATTATGCTTTTTTAAAACGATCTTTTAAGTCGTTTATTCGTGGTATAAGTCCGCTGTTTTTTATGGTGATGGAGTTAAAATGTCGCCAATTTTTGCAATTTTTCCATTTTTGTTTGCCATCTTTTTTTTAGCTTTTTTAATACCTATAGTATCGGTACTGTTGTTAATGACTTAAAATATTGTATAAACCTTTTTTTTAAGTTCTTGTCGAAATATTTTCGTAGTTCTTCGAGTTGTTTTCTGTTTAACCTATACAGTTTAAAGGCTTTAGAATATGTTCTTTTTTTTTAAATTAATCGCGTGATTATATTTACTGTGTTTTAGTAGCTTTGTTTTTTTATTATGTTCTTTTATAAACAGGCTTTTAAATTTAGCATATTTCTTTAGTATTTCGATCGTAAATTTTTTATTAACTTGCTATAATACCTCGTTTTATATTTTATTTAGCTGTTTAAGCTTATATACAGCTCGTATTTAAAGTTTTGCAAAAGCTAAGTCTTTTTTTAGTTTAATTATACCGGGCGAATTTTATTAAAAACAGCTAGTTTTTTAGTTTACTTTAAGATTGCTTTTTTGTAATTAAGCTAATTTTAATATTATATCGTGTAATATTTTTGCGATATTAAGCTTAAAGCGTTTTAAATAACTTTAAATAATTACTAAAAGTTTTGCAATTTTTTGTGTAACTTTTTCGTTATTATAACCTATAGTTTTTTTATTAAAAGTCGTAAATATATAGGGTTTTTTTTTTTTAGTTTATGCTAAGTTTAATTTGTTAACTAGATTTAGTAAAATAAAGTTTTAATAAACGCCCGTATCGAATAGAGTTTTTAACTTTTTTTTTTTTTTATAAATTACGTTTATTATTATCTATATTTTTTCAAGTTGCGTTTTTATTTTATATAAAAACCTAAAAACTTCGTAAATTAGTTGTTAGTTTTGTTTTATAATTACTTTTCGTTGTTTTTTGCTTATTAATAATCTTGTCGTCGGTTTTGTTTTTTCGTAAATTTTGCCGAGTTATCGCTGTTTCGACGGTTGTAGATAAAGGTTAATCGTCGTCGATTTTTTTTTTAATCCTTTTTTTTATGTTTTTATATTAAGAAATTTTATAAGACATATAACTATATATTAGTTATATTAACATCGTTTTTAAATCGTAAACTTTTTTTGCAATTTTTAAAATATCGTAGATCTTGTTTAAATATAGCGTATTTATAGGCTGCTCGGTATATTATTATTAGCTTTTTAATTGTAATTTTTTTTATAAAGATTTCGAATCTCTATTTTAACCATTTAGGCTAAAAACTAAAGATTTTTAATTTTTTTTGCTATATGTTTTTCGCATTTATGCATTATATAACTTGCTTATAATATTTTTGCGTATTTTTTATAGCGTGGGTATAGTCGTTTGTCGTCGTTTTTAAATATAGTTTTATTATATAAACGACTAATTAAAATAAAAGTATTAAACTTTTTCGTTTTTAAAACATTTATACTTACTTCGATTATTATGTTTTTATACTTTTTATAATATCGTAAAAACTATTGCTTTAATTTTATATCGAGCTTTTATTACATTTTTGCTTTAGTTAAAACTATTATTTTTTATTTTAAGCAGAATTTATTTTTTTAAGTATATAGCGTAACCTTTTTTTAAGCTATCGCTACATATATTGTTTTATTTAGCTATTTATTTTTTGTTTAGCAATTGTATATATCGTAAAAACATTTTAAATTATTATTTAAACATTTTTCACCTTTTAGCTAATTACGTTTAAATATTATTTTATTTTTAATGTTCCGGTATTTATATAAATTTGCTTTAGTCTATCGTATTTTTATACTTAACAGTGTCTTGTCGACTAAAAAATAAACATAACTTTTAAAATATTTTTTGTCGTTTTTTAAGTTATAAGGTTCTTTATTTTAACCTTTTTTTTTGAAGTTAAAATTATTTTGTTTCGTTTTTTCCTAGTTTAGTCCTAGCTATTCGTCTTGGGTTTAAACATTTTTTTGTTCGTTCGGCGCAACATGCATTTTATGTTATAGTTTTTGCTAGATCTGCTCCGTAATTACTTTTATAGCTTCAAATTCTTGCTTTAAAACCTGTACTACTCTCGCTAGGCTGCGTTCCCTTCGTGCCATGTTTTGAAATAATACTCTTTTTTTTAAGCTTTTAGTAGACTAATTTTTATCGTAAACAGCTTAATTATATATTTCCGCTGCTGTTCGTCCTAGGTATAAACGCGTTATTAATTAGTCTGCCAATGCGCGTACTTCTCTCTAAGCTGCTTAGTTTTCGGTAAATGCCTCACTGCTTTGCTTAACGTTTAAGTTTTTATCGTTGTAATAAGCTCGCATTATGTTAATCTGTTAGCTACCTTTTTTAGCTTTAAATATCTTAGCTTTAAATATTCGTAAGTTCTTGCGTAATTCTTTGTCGCAGTTTTTGGCGTAATGTCCAGGTTTATTACAATTATAACACTTAATATCTTTGGTCTTTTTCTATTGTCTTTTTTTACTTTGCTTTATTACGTTAAATTTTATAAGTCTTGCATATATACCATATGCTGTAAACTATTGTCGTTTTTTTTTAAGTAAACTTGTTATTATTGCTAGTTTTTTTATTAAAAATTTCTCGTCGTTTTTTATATAGTTTAATGTCGATTTTAATCGTATTATTAATATATTCGTTAAAATCGTTTAGCTAAAATAACTTGGTAATTTTATTTTTAACTATGTCTTTTAATTTTTTATAAAACATTATTATTTTTGCTTAGTTATTTAAATTAAGGATAGCTGCAATTTTTTAGAATTTAGTAGCGTATACTAATGCTAATCCTGTTTGTTTTAGTTTTCGTAAATTATTTTGGGCTTAGCGTTCTTTTTTTAGATTAATGAATAGATGTTTAAGCTTGTTTTCGAACGATTCGTAACTTTAGAAGATTTTTTGTATATTTTCCGGACATTTGTTTATAGGCAGCGTCGTAGTTTTAAACAAGTGCGGTTTGAACTATAATAATGCTCGTTTTTCGAGCAATTTTGCTGTCGTATAGATTTTTCCGACCTTATCTTTTTTTTAGAAAGAGTTTTTGTAAAAGTGTAAGTACGCTTTAGCCTAAGCTAAAAACCTTTTTAACTTTTTTAGCGTATTATCGAACTTTGCCGAGCTTAGAAGTTTTAAGTTTTTCGCAAGTTTTTTAATTATTTTTATGCTTGCTTAAATAACTTTTGGTCGAGTATTTGTCCCGTCGACTTTTTCTTTAAAGAATTGGTTCTGCTTTTTTTGGTTTAAGATGTTGTTTTTTAATTCCTAATTTTAAGTCTTAAGTTTGTCGGCTTTTTTTTTAAGCTTGTCGGTTTGGTTTGCGGTGTCGTTAAGGATGCTAGCCTGCTCGTCCGACTTTTGTTTTAAGATTCGTATTTGATTATACATTGCTGCAATTTTTGCCTAAAGTGCAGCGACGATGTTCTGCGAATTAAATGGGGTAGTTAGCGCTATAGTTTAAATATTGCCTTAGTTAACCGCTTAACGTAAAATAAGACTATTTAAAGTGTTATAAAGCGTATACTAGTGTTTAACACTATGTAAACTTTTGTAGTATTGGGGTTATAAATGCTTAAAGTATAACTAAGGATATTTTTATGTTTATGTTTAAAGTATACGTTAATAATAGTATTGCGGGCAATAAGAACAATAATATTTTCGATTAACTGCTTCGTAAAGAATAATTTTTTATAGTTATTTCCAAAAACTAACTATAGATATAAGTTAAATAGTGATAAGTAAATAACTAGTTACATAGGAAAACCTCGTTTTTATATATTATTCCTTTATCTTTATACTTTCTGGCTTACTTAGATCACTACCGTGATCTTGTCGCTTCGGCTTACTTAGATCACTACCGTGATCC
This sequence comes from Xylariaceae sp. FL1651, assembly GCA_025201745.1. Classification (NCBI taxonomy): domain Eukaryota; kingdom Fungi; phylum Ascomycota; class Sordariomycetes; order Xylariales; family Xylariaceae; species Xylariaceae sp. FL1651. The sequence goes on from MU624246.1 coordinate 190,544, forward strand.
TGTCGCTCCGGCTCACTTGGATTACCACCGTGATCCTGGTGATCCATTACGTGACCAGTGGTTAGCCCGGGCGTCTTCTCCAAGATCCCTGGCTCGTTCTGTGGCCTAATCCTAAACCACTTCGTTGGTTCGTAACAAGCGGCAAAGGAGATTTAAGCTTATATATTTAATTTAAAACTAGTAAAAAAAATCAAAAAGCTAAGATAAATATAATTAATACTTAACTAATTTTATAGTGTATTAATTTCTTAATGTATATATATATATATATAAATTAGTTTAATAAATAATTAACAGGCTTAATGCAGGCTAATTTAACGCAATCCAGCTTATTAAGTCGGATTGTATTTGTTACGAACTGACAAATGGAGGCCCGTTGGCAGGCTTAGAAAAGAAGCACAGACCAGGAAAGGCACGTAATTCTTAGATCACGAAATAAATCGTAATCCGCGATAATAACATAGTAATCCTTACTCCGTCCCGAATAAAAAGCGACAACGAAACCGTAAAAATTACTATAACAAAAATAATCTAAAAGAAAGCATAAAGATAAAAAAATAAATATATAAAAACAAGATCCTTTTATATAGCTAGTTATTTATTTATTACTATTTAACTTACGTTTATAATTAGTTTTTAAAAATAACTATAAAAAAACATTTTTTACGAAACAGTTAATTTAAAATATTATTATTTTTATTGCCTGCAATACTATCTTTTAACGTATATTTTAAATATAAACATAAAAATATTTTTAGTTATACTTTAAATATTTATAACCCCAATATTATAATAACGTACATAATATTAAATATTAATATACGTTTTATAACATTTTAAATAGTCGCGTTTTACGTTAAGCGGTTAATTAAAGTAATATTTAAACTATAACGTTAACTACTTTATCTAGTTTTTAAAACATTATTACTATATTTCGAGCAAAAATTACAGCAATAAATAATTAAATACGAAAAATAAAACAAAAGTTAAATAAACAAGCTAGAATTTTTAACAACACCGCAAACTAAACCGATAAGCTCGAAAAAAAAGCCGATAAACTTAAAACGTAAAATTAAAAACTACAAAACAATACATTAAATTTAAAAAAACAAAACTAACTTTTAAAAAAAAAAAAAGCGACAAAATAAATAACCGACTAAAAGTTACGTTAATAATTATAAAAATAGTTAAAAAGCTTGCAAAAAACTTTAAACTTTTAAGCTTAGCAAAATTCGATAGTATATTAAAAAAGCTAAAAAATTTTTTAGTTTAAGCTAAAACGTACTTGCATTTTTACGAAAATTTGTTTTAAAAAACGACAAAGTCGGAAGAATTTATACGACAATAAAATTGCTCAAAAAACAAGCATTAGCATAATTTAAACCGCACTTGTTTAAAGCAATAACTTTGCCAATAAACAAATGTCCGGAAAATATACAAAAAATCTTTTAAAATTATAAATCGTTTAAAAACGAACTTAAACACTTATTTATTAATCTAAAAAAAAAAACGTTAAGCCTAAAACGATTTACGAAAACTAAAATAAATAAGATCGGCGTTAATATATGCTATTAAATTTTAAAAAATCGCAGCTATTTTTAATTTAAACGATAAAGCTAAAATAATAATATTTTACGAAAAACTAAAAGATATAGTTAAAAATAAAATTAATAAATTATTATAATTGAATAAATTTAATAAATACGTTAATAATGTAATTAAAATTAATACAAAGCTATATAAAAAACAACGAAAACTTTTTAGCAAAAAAACTTAAAATAATAATAATAATTATAAGTTTAATTAAAAAAAAAAACGTTAATAATTTATAATATATAATATATATATAAAATTAATAGAACTTGACGTAATATAACAAAGCAAAAAAAGCTAAAAAAAAAAATTTAAAAACGTTAAGTGCTATAATTGTAATAAGTTTAAATATTACGCTAAAAATTGCGATAAAAAATTATGCAAAAACTTACGAATACCTAAAGCTAAAATATCTAAAGCTAAAAAAAGCAGCTAATAGATTAATATAATGCAAACTGATTACGACGACGAAAGTTTAAAAATAGAGCAAAATAGCAAAGCATTAATTAAAAACTAAACAGTATAAAAAAAAGTACGTATATTAGCAAATTAATTAATAACGCGCTTATACTTAGGCCGAATAGTAAAAAAAATATATAAATAAACTGTTTATAACGAAAAATAGTTTACCGATAGTTTTAAAAAAGAAACATTATTTAAAAAAACGGCACGTTTAAAACGTAGTTTAGCGTAAATAGTATAAATTTTAACGCAAAAACTTAAAGCTATAAAGGTAATTATAAAGCAAATTTAATAAAAGTTATAACATAGAGTTTGCGTTATATTAAACGAATAAAAAAATGCTTAGATATAAAATAAGTAGTTAAGACTTGATTAAAAAAAACCGAAACTAAAAGATTTTAATTTAAACGAAAAGAATTAAAATAAAAAACTTTATAACTTAAAAAACGATAAAAAGTATTTCGAAAACTATGTTTATTTATTAGTAAATAAAATAATAATTAGTATTAAAAATCGATAATTAAAAACAAATCGATATGCGTATCGAAATATTAAAAACAAAATAATATATGTTACGAACCAACAGGTGGTCTAGGATTGGGCCGAAGGACAAGACTGAAGGTCTTGGGGAAAGACGCCCGGACCAACTGGTGGTCACGTGACATTGGAGCGATGGGAGCGCAGTGACGCTCCAGGCGCTCCAGAGCGATGGGAGCGCAGTGACGCTCCAGGCGCTCCAGAGCGATGGGAGCGCAGTGACGCTCCAGGCGCTCCAGAGCGATGGGAGCGCAGTGACGCTCCAGGCGCTCCAACCCGTATAGGGATGAGGGAACGAAGATATAAGAAAAAAGGTTTTCCTATGTAGCTAGTCGTTCACTCATCACTATTCAACTCATGTCTATAGTTAGTTCTTGGAAATAACTATAGGAGAACATTCTCTACGAAGCAGTCAATCTAAGATACTATTGTTCTTATTGCCCGCAATACTATCCTTTGACGTATACTCTGAACATAAACATAAGAGTATCCTTGGTTATACTTCAAGCATCTATAACCCCGATACCACGAGAGCTTACATAGTGTTGGACACTAGTGTACGCTTCGTAACAATATATAAAAAGAATTAGCTAAAAAGTAAAAAATGCTTAAAAAAGAGATTTTAAATATTTTTACAAAACTTATAATTGTTAAACCAAAAACAAATAGTTAAAATAAACTATATAAAGAGGTATAGCTAAAGGATAAATTATATTAAACACGCAAAAAGATAAACTTTGCTTAGAACAAAAGACGACGATTTTAACTAAAGAAAAAATAAAACAAAAGCTTAATATTAAATTAAAGCAATAGCTTTTACGGTATTATAAAAATTACGGGAATATAATAATTAAAGCCGGGATAAATATTTTAAAAACGAAAAAGTTCGACATTTTTATTTTAATTAATCGTTTATATAATAGTATTATGTTTAAAAACGACGACGAATAATTATAACTACGCTATAAAAAATATTACGAAATATTATAAGCAAGCTATATAGTATATAAATGTAAAAGATATATATTAAAAAAGATTAAAAATCTTTGGTTTTTAGCTTAAATGGCTAGGACAAGGATTAAACATTTTTATATAGAAACTATAGTTAGAAAATTAGTAATAATATATCGAGCAACTTATAAATACGCTATATTTAAATAGGATTTACGATATCCTGAAAATTACAAAAAAGGGTTTACGATTTAAAAATAATGCTAATATATATAATATATAATTTATATATCTTATAAAATTTCTTAATATGAGAATATAAAAAAAAGAATTAAAAAAAAAATCGACGAAAATTAACTTTTATTTGCAATTGTCGAAATAGTAATAAATTGGCAAAATTTACAAAAGGACAAAACCGACGATAAGTTTATTAATAAGCAAAAAACGACAAAAAGCAGCTATAAAACAAAACTAACAGCTGGTTTAATAAATCTTTAAGTTTTTATATAAAATAAAAATATAACTTAAAAAGATATAAATATTAATAAACGTAATTTATAATAAAAAAAAGTTAAAGGCTTTATTTAATACGGGCGTTTATTAAAATTTTATTTTTTTAAATTTAGTTAACGAATTAAACTTAGTATAAACTAGAGAGAAAAAACCTTATATATTTACGACTTTCGATAAAAGAATTATAAGCTATAATAACGGAAAGGTTATATAAGAAACTGCAAAACTTTTAATAATTATTTAAAGTTATTTAAAACGTTTTAAGCTCGATATTGCAAGAATATTATATAATATAATATTAAAGTTAGCCTGGTTATAAAAAAGCAATCTTAAAGTAAACTAGAGGACTAGCCGTCTTTAGTACGATTTGCTTAAAATAATTAAACCAAAAAAAAACTCAGCTTTTGCAAGACTTTAGATACGAGCTGCACGTAAGTTTAAACAGCTAAATAAGATATAAGACAAATTATTTTAGCGAGTTAACGAATTTACGATTAAAGTATTAAAAAAGTACGTAAAATTTAAAAGCCTGTTTATAAAAAAATATAGCAAAAAAACAAAGCTACTAGAGCATAGTAAATATAATTACGCAATTAATTTAAAAGAGGGCATATACCTTAAAGTTTTTAAATTATATAAGTCGAATAAAAAACAACTTGAAAAATTACGAAAATATTTTAATAAAAACTTAGAGAAAAGGTTTATATAACATTTTAAGTTATCGGCAGCAGCACCGATACTATAAGTATTAAAAAAGCTAGGAAAAGATGGCAAACAAAAATAGAAAAATTGCAAAAATTAGCGACATTTTAACTTTATTATTATTAAAAATAGCAGACCTATATTATAAATAAACGACTTAAAAAATCGTTTTAAAAAAGCATAATAGTTTATAATATTTAATATACTAAAAGCTTATTATTACATTAAAATTAAAAAAGGCGATAAATAAAAAACAGCGTTTATTATAAAATATAAACTATACAAGTTTTTAGTAATAAATTTCGGCTTTATTAATACATTAGCGACATTTTAAGCAATAATTACGGATATGCTACGTAAACTTATCGATAAATTTGTAATAATATATTTAAATAATATTTTAATTTATTTAAAAACATTTAAAAAATACAAAAAATATATACAACAAATGCTTTAAGCGTTATAAAAAGCAAAGTTAAAAGTATATTTAAAAAAAAGCGAGTTTTATAAATAATAAGTAGATTTCTTAAAATATATAATTTTTTTAAAAAAAATACAAATTTAATAGTTTAAACTAAAAGCAGTAAAAAATTAACCCGCACCGAAAAATATTAATAATATACGGTCGTTCGTAAAATTTACGAACTACGTACGTGCACTTATTAAAAATTTTAAGAAAATCGCAGCACTTTTTATAAACCTAACTAAAAAAAACAAACCTTTTTAATAAATAGAAAAAAAGCAGAAAGCGTTTAACATACTTAAAAATGCAATTTTAAACGATTTAATACTTAAACTACTCGATTTAAACAAAAAATATAAAATAAAAGTTAACGCAAATAATTACGCTATAAGTAAACAGTTAATTTAATAAAACAAAAATAATAAACTACATCTAGTAGCATTTTTTTTAAAAAAGTTTTTAAAACTTAAACTAAAGTATTAAATTTACAATAAAAAACTTATAGCAATAATCGAAGCATTTAAGTAATAAAAATACTATTTAAATAGCATTATAGCATTAGTAAAGGTTTATTTAAACTATAAAAATTTTATAACGTTTATAACTATAAAAATATTAAATAAACGATAAGTACGATAAGCAGAATTTTTGTTATAATTTAATTTTAAAATTATTTATATTAAAAGTAAAAAAAACGATAAGGCTAATATTTTTAGCTAAAAAAGCGATTATAAATAAGTAATATTATTAAAAAGCTAAGTATTATTATATAAAAATATAAATAGAAGTCTATTTATAAATCTTATGCAAATAAATTACGAAAAATAGGATAAAAAAATACAAAAAGCGCTACGAAAATTAAACGAACTTACTAACTTGTATTATAATAATAAACTATACGTATTAAAAGTATATTAATATAGACTAGTTAAAAAAGTATATAAATATTTATTTTTAAAATACTAAAAAATATTTAAAACGCTTAGCAAATTATAAAAAAACTATAATTTTTTAAGAGCATTAACAATAATAAAAAAAGTTATCGCAAAATATAATTTATGCAAAAAATTTAAAATAACAAAACATAAACTATATAAAAATTTAGTATTAATATTAATATTAAACCGAGCATAAAAAATAATAGCATTTAACTATATAGTTAAGTTATTAAAATCGAAAAAACCTATAATAAAAGTAAAATTCGATTTTATTATAGTTATAGTAAACAAATTTACAAAATACGCCTATTTTATATTATATAAAAAAATAAGCTTAATAAAAGATTTAGCTTACGTAATAATAAAATATGTTTTTAATAAATATAAATATTTAAAAACAATTATTATTAACAAAAATAGAATAATAGCATTTAAATTTTAACAATTATTTACCGAAACTTTAAAAATTAAGTATAAAATGTTTACAATATACTATTTATAAGCAGATAGTTAAGTAAAAAAATTAAATTAAACACTAAAATAATATTTACATTATTACATTAATTAAAACTAAAACAACTAAGTAAAATTATTATTAAACGTAAAATTAGTATATAATAGTTTAATTAACGAAATAATAAAAATATTCCCGTTTAAAACAAACTATAAATACGATATAAATATATAACGACATTATATTAATAATATTACCGTATTAGCAGTAAAAATTTAAGCAAAAAAGTTGCTAAAATTATAGAAATAGTTATAAAAAAAACTTACATTCGTTTAACAAAAAATAAAAAAATATTACGATAAAAATAAATTATCGGAGCTAATTTTAAAAAAAAAAAATAAAGTCTATTTTTTAAAACGCAATATTTAAATAAAACGCAATAACAAAAAACTCGATTTTAAAAATATTAAACTTTTTAAAATTAAAAAAATATTTTTACTAATAATATATAAACTAAAATTATTAAATACTATAATTATCCGATTAATATTTTATATATTATTATTAACTAAAACGCATTTAAACGCTGCGTTTAAAATTTAATTAAAAATAAATAAAAATAAAGACATTTATAAAATAAAAAAAATCTTAAATTTACGATAAAGTAAAAAAGAATTCGAATATTTTATTAAACGGGAAAGCTATACGTACGCTAAAATTATATAAAAATTAAAAAAACACTTTATAAACGTAAAAAACTTTATAAAAAATTTCTACCGATAACACTTTAATCGGCTAAAGCCGAAAAATCGGGGCCGATTACGAAAGAAATAGCGTCCTTTAGACTAAATTTTAACTAGTTAAAATTAAAAAAAACCTTTATAAACTAAAAGTCCCGAAAAAAACAGCTTTCGTAACCGTTTAGTGCAAAAAAAACATATTCTCCCGGTTTAATTTAACTATATTTTGCTAAAATAACTCGAAATTACGCTGTTTTACTTTAAAACAAATATAACGTATTTACGCTAACCGGTCTGCTGCAGTAGCTAGTTTAAATTAAATTTTAAACATTTGTTTATAAAAATTAAAAAGGTTTTCGCTAGCCTTACTCTTTTTAAAATCCAGCTTACGCTGTTATTTTAATACTTTAGTAAACAAAAAAGCCACTAAAACGCCGTCGCAAGAACGACCGCAATAAATATACGTTTTATAACGACTAAAATTCTTAGGAATAAAACAAAAAAAAAAGATTATATTAAAAACAAAAAGTACAAAATATATCCGCTAATATACCGTAAAAAACAACGTAAAAATAAAAAGCGGCTCGTTCGCTAGACTTAAAAAACCGATCAAAAAGATCGCAAAAAATACGCGGTTTCTGCATACGGTTAAGCATACTAATAAGTTTTTAAAAAAACAAAAAAAAAAGACTTACCGGCTAGACTTATTAAAGATAACAAAAATAAAATAAAAAAGATAATATTACAAACTGACAAATAAAGGCCCGTTAACAGGCCTAAAAAAAAAGCACGGACCAAGAAAAGCACGTAATTCTTAAATTACAAAGTAAATCGTAATCCGCGACAATAACATAATAATCCTTACTCCGTCCCGAGTAAAAAACGACAACAAAACCGTAAAAATCACTATAACAAAAATAATCCAAAAAAAGGCATAAAAATAAAAAAATAAATATATAAAAACAGGATCCCTTTATATAACTAGTCATTCACTCATCACTATTTAACTTATATCTATAGTTAGTTCTTAGAAATAACTATAAAAGAACATTCTCTACGAAGCAGTTAATTTAAAATACTATTATTCTTATTGCCCGCAATACTATCCTTTAACGTATACTCTAAACATAAACATAAGAGTATCCTTAGTTATACTTTAAATATTTATAACCCCGATACCATAATAACGTACATAGTATTAGATACTAGTGTACGCTTTGTAACAGTATTAAATTAAATATCGCGCTAAAGTTATAAACTAATTTTCTTTGTTAACTTTTACTTATTTTATAATACTAAAATAAGTTATCGTTAAATAAATTATCGTACTACGCCGTAAACAGTTTAAAAATATCACAATTTTTATTTAGCTATTAAAAGCAGTTTTATAAGCGCTTGCTAATATATATACGTAGTTTAAACTTAAATATAATAACGTATTATAAACAAAAGCTATAATAAACTCGTATTAATACTTATAATAAAAAGTTTAAAATTAAACGTTGTTTAAAAACAAATTTTTAAATTAATAAAACCTAATATTAAATACTTTATAAACAATTCGGCTAATATAAATTCCGTTTATTGCTAACATAAAAAAAAAAGGTTAGCTTTTAAGCGCACATTTAAAATTAGCCGTTTAATAATCACTATTAAATACTTAAAACGCATCTTATAGCAAACGATCGCCTCCCGGAAAATGGTTGCAACCGTCACTCTTCCCGATTTTGGTGTTGATACTGACTCCAGTGTGAAAAATAGGACGGGCTTCATTCTGCCTTCCGGGCACATGAGGTCTTAAAATCATCGCAAAAAGCAGCTTTAAATGAACCCAGTCCAATTGCATTTGTTTTCACTGGACAGGGAGCACAGTGGGCTGGAATGGGCGCAGCTCTTTATCGCCAATTTCCTATCTTTGCCGCAGCGATAGACGACATGGATGAGCACCTGAGAGGTCTCCCTCATCCACCCACTTGCCTGCTTTCTAAAGTGATTTGCGAGCAGAATGATGCAGGCAGAATCCAAGATGTCGCATGGTCTCAGCCAGCATGCACGGCTGTGCAGCTAGCGTTGGTGATTCTGTTGCGGTCCTGGGAGCTTTTACCGCACTTGGTCGTTGGCCACTCCTCAGGCGAGATAGCAGCGGCCTTTGCGGCCGGGTTTCTGTCAGCGACACAAGCAATAACCATCGCCTATTATCGTGGATACGCCGTCAAAGCGTTTGGAGGGGATCACGGCGCTATGATGGCGGTTGGATTATCTCCATCTGACGCTGAGCTTGAAATCGAGGGTTCCAGCCTGAGGAACTGCTTGCGGATTGGTTGTTTCAATTCCCCTGACAGTGTGACCCTCTCTGGAGACTCTGACGCAATTGAACGATTACACGGCTCACTCACCGAGAAAAAGGTCTTTGCTCGGAGACTTCTCACAAATGGCAGGGCTTATCATTCCCATCATATGAAAACAGTGGGAGCTCAATACGAAAGTCTCTTGCTCCCATTTCAAAATCAGGCCAACGGGAATGTCTCCGTTATGACTGCACCTAGATGGATCTCATCTGTCACGGGGGAAGAGAAATCAACGGCGCCAGATTCAGCTTACTGGAGAACTAATTTGGAGAGTCCCACATTGTTTACTCAAGCCATGAGTAACATTCTGTCTAAGAAGGGGGTTCAAATTATCGAAGTCGGCCCGCATGCTACTCTAAAAGTACCTATCAATCAAATTAGAGACTCACTGGGTCTTCCGCCGGATAGCGTCTCTTACGCCCACGCCCTATCGCGCAATAATAATGATGTTTCCCCTATCTTGAGAATGATGGGCAGTCTTTATATTCATGGCCGTTCCATCGCATGGGAAAAGGTGAACCGCTTACATATTACGCCGACACGTAGCTGCGCTCCCAAAGTTTTGTTAGACTTACCCCCCTATCCCTGGAGATACGGCGACATCATGTGGCATGAATCTCGCGAGAGCCACGAGTTTCGTTATCGGAAACATGCACGACATGAGTTGCTGGGCTCTCTAATCCCTGGCGGAGACGGTATCCATAGGCTATGGCGAAACGAGTTGAAGTTGGACGATGTCCCCTGGCTCCGTGATCATAAGCTCGGGCAGACGACCGTTCTCCCTGGTGCCGCTTACATCTCTATGGTCCTTGAATCAGCGAACCAAATAGCGGACATACTGCCTCAGAGTTCAAAGGTTGTTCAGTTGGACAAAGTGACCATCTTGACTGCACTGGCTATTCCAGAGAATCGGAGTATCGAGCTTTTCACGACGCTTTTACCGTCCAAAATCACGACATCTACATTTTCTGCACATAAGTATGATTTCCAAATTACTTCGTATGAGTTGGGAACATCTACAGTCAGAGCGATAGGATCAGTAACGCTCAAAAATAAGGATAAGAATATTGGCTGCGTGCGTGAGATCCCGACTGATACCATGGAATCAACTCAATCACGCGTATGGTATAGCCGCCTTCGAGAGGTTGGCTTACAGTTCGGCAGCTCCTTTCAGTCGATCGATGAATTTCGGGTGCCTCGCGCACGCGATAAGCAGCTCTGTTATGCGGATACTCGAAAAATTGAAGACTACGATCCTGATTCGGAATACATATTGCATCCAACAATTATCGATGCCATGATACAGACAGCGCTAGTTGCAACATCATGTGGTCGAGTGCGGGACTTGCGGCCCAAAGTCCCTGTTTCTTTCAATTCGATTGTTATTACAGTTCCAATTAGCGGACTGGCTACCTCGTCACCAGGCTCAATCGCCTCAGTGACCCGGCAGGTTGGGTTCGAGGCATCCCGTTTCGATGCCGAGCTGGCTTTCCTAACTGGCACAATTGTGTGTCAAATAACGGAGGGAAGGCTCGTAACGTACAGCCCTGGGTGCCTGGACTCGGCCCAGGTCGACAGGCAGCCCATGTTGCGCGTTCGGTGGATGCCAGACATCTATGGGCTTGGTTTGATTCCTCGCCAGGCACTAGTACAATATCTTCAACATGCTACATACCTACCAACCTCTGCATCAGGAAACGCAGACATTGAAACAATTAAAGCAGTCTTAGGTCTTCTCATACATAAAAACCCAGCACTACGGATTCTCCAAGTCCAATCTGGCATTCACAGTGCAGGTAAAGACTCAGAGCCTTGTGTCCGATCATGGCTACCGGATACATCGAGCTGTACGGCAGGTTTTATTGACTTGGCTGGGGACCTATACGTTTCGGGTATAGGGGTGAGCGCATCGTCGGGTGTTGCGACGCCACCTAGGATCAAAGCGACGAACGAACGATTCCATCTCGCGCTTTTATCCTTCCAGCATTCTGCCGACAGTATTACCGAGGAAAAGCTTGCCAGACTTAGGACCGTCTTGAAGCCCCGAGGAATGATCTTATGCTCAAATTCGGGTACGATATCCCATAAATTGGAGGAACAGGGTTTCGAGATCACGCAAGCTGGCATTGACAGGCATCGGTCTCTCGTACTTGGCCGCCTAAAACGGGACCGGGGAGCCGAGAAAACTCCTTTAAGTAAGCCGGTCTATGCCGTTGGACGACAAAGGTGTGGCGTCACGGCCCAATTTGCATCGCATATAGCCAGCCTCGTCGGGAACCGAGTCACAACACTCTCATTGGATGACATAAACCAAACCTCCATCGCGCCAGGCTCTACCGTCTTCGTATTTATCGAAATATCGGAACCCCTTTTCCCAGATATTAGCCAGGAAAATCTCGAGAGGGTCAAGGTGTTGACAGACAACGCGGCGCATCTCGTATGGGTTACGTCTAGCAATATCTTATCGAGCCCTCGCCCAGACTTTGGTCTAGTCTTCGGCTTGTCTCGGGCGGTGATGATGGAACAGCCAGCAACCAAATTCTACGTTCTAGACGTTGACGATATTCATCCTGAGAATGACTTTGGTACGACATTTTCAAATATAACATCCATTCTAGACCAAGATGACGATAAGCATGATTATGAGTTTGTTCAGTGCAACGGAGTTGTTCATGTCTGTCGTTTCGTGCCCGATGACAAGCTCAATTCTCGTTTTCAACAGATACGGGGCAATGTACCTGAATTGAAAACAATCGGAAGCCTTGGTTCGGCAAAGCTTGCGATAGGCGAGGCCGGCATGTTCGACAGTCTTTATTTCAGACCCGTCACGATCCCAACCAGGCTGGCCCCCAATGAAGTTAGATTCGCTGTAAAGTCTGTTGGACTGAACGCTAAGGACTATTATGCGTTCGCAGGAAAGGTCGACATCGAGACCGTGAGCTGCACGCTTGAGAACGCTGGGATCGTAGAGGCGGTGGGCCATGAAGTCGTGCATTTCTCTCCCGGCGACCGTATCGTGGCAATGGCCCCTACACATTTCCAAACAAGTGAAGTCGTACCGTCCTGGGCGTGCCACAAGCTCCTCGACGACGAATCCTTTGAAATCATGTGCACCCTTCCAATCGTGTTTTCAACGGCGATTTACGCTCTGCAAGGCCGTGCTCGGCTTCAGCCTGGCGAAACGGTACTGATTCATTCAGCGGCTGGGGGTGTTGGCCATGCTGCAGTGCAGATTGCTCAGTTAATCGGTGCAACGGTTAGTCTTCAAACATTGCAACAAGTGTCAAGGGATATCTACTTACTAATCTGCCGTGAAAGGTTTTTGCAACAGTTTCTACAGATGAGAAAGTAGAGCATCTCGTGAAGAAGCTCGGAATTCCGAGAGAAAACATCTTTACATCGCGCAATACAAGCTTCCTTCCTGGGATTTTGGCAGCAACTGGAAGGAGGGGTGTTGATGTTGTTTTGAACTCACTAACTGGTGAAGAATTGCACGCAAGTTGGAAATGTTGTGCAGCCTTTGGGAGATTTGTCGAGATTGGCAAGCAAGACATAAATAACTATGGCATGCTAGACATGCAAGGGTTTCTCCAGAGCAAGACCTTCACGGCATTCGATTTAAGTGAAATTTACTACGGCGGGACTGTAAAATGTCAGCAACAATGGTCGAAGCTCCTGGGTGACGTGCTGGCCTTGTTTCGGGGTGGAAAAATCGCGACAGTCGAAGCCCCAACAGTGTTCAGTACCGCCCACGTTGCTGATGCCATGCGGCATTTTGCATCACGAAATCGCATAGGTAAAGTGGTGGCGAATCTTGACGACCTGGACGCTCAAGTTCTAACACTACCGGAGCCGTTCTCGGCAACCTTTGATGGAGGGAAATCTTATCTTATGGTCGGTTGCTTGGGTGGTCTAGGGGGTAGTCTATCAAAGTGGATGGTGTCTCGAGGGGCACGCAAGTTCGTATTCCTTGGACGATCGGGCCTTCAAAAGCCGGCTGCTAGAGACTTGGTCTGTGACCTCGAGCTATTAGGAGCCACATGCAAGGTCATACAAGGAGACGTGCGCAATAGGGAGGATGTCGATGCTGCCATTGCCGCAGCCGAAGGCGACATCGGCGGGGTGGTACAAGCCGCCATGGGCCTAAATGTGAGTTGAACGCAGGAGAGATGGCAGTCCCCTGCCGGCTACATAGATAACGGTTTCTAACTTGACTACAGGAAGCTTTGTTCACCGCAATGGAACATGATGCATGGCATGAAGCGGTGGACCCTAAATTGTCAGGCACCTGGAACCTCCATCATGGCCTTGAAACTAAAGGCGACTCATTAGACTTCTTTCTCCTAATGAGTTCTGTTTCCGGTAGTATTGGGACCGCCACGGAATCAAACTATTGTTCTGCCAGTTTCTTCTTGGACCTCTTTGCTCGTTATCGACGTTCCCAAGGCCTCCCAGCTACGTCGGTCGGCCTTGGAATGATTTCCGAGGTCGGCTATCTACACGAAAATCCAGGGATCGAGACTATACTGCGTCGGCATGGAATTCACGCCATGAACGAGGACGAAATGCTGCTGGTTTGCGACCTGATGTTATCAAACGCCCACACGGAGCTCCCCAATTATGACGATTTATCGTCGTGTCATGTGCTCACCCGAATGGAGACGCTGGGAATTCAGGCGCTCCACAACGATGGATTCGACGTCACGAACCTGAACCATGACGACCCCAGAGCATCATACCTCAATCGAAATTTCAAGGGGACAAATCTGTCGCAGGTCCAGCGCGACCACAAGGCTCTCCCAGAGGAGGTTATAGCCGGCCTAGAGGAAGACCGAGAGCTCAGGGATTTGGTAGTAGAGCATATCTCGAAAAGATTCAGCGCCTTGGTTTTGTTGCAAATCGAGAGAATCGATGTGGCTCAGCCTTTATCAACCTATGGCATGGACAGCATGATTGCTGCAGAATTTCGAACCTGGTTCTATCAATCCTTCAATCTTGACATCCCATTCCTGGACTTGCTTGACAGCAAAGCTACGCCCATCTCTTTGGCAGAGAAAGTAGTGGAACAGACTAGCATGTGTCGAGAGAGGAATAGTGGTATTCAGGCACAGCCGTAATTTTTGTTACTGTGAAGAATGAATCTAATTTGAACTTCGATAAATAGGCAGTATGTCTATTGATATGCCAAGAGCTAAAAAGGACTGAACTGCCTATGAAAGAGGCGGTTCTTGATAGTGGATGTAATCTTAGAATTAAGACTGTTAAAAGTTGCCTGCTGCTTATATGTTTAATCTTAAAGCAATAATAACCTGGTTATGCAATGCTGTAAAAGTTATTTTAATTTACGGCTTACGTCTGTTTTTAACAATTTGTAAACCAAAACTTTATTTTATAAACTATACTTAAACTTATTTACGCACTAATAAATAAGCGTTGTTAAGCTAGTTATATTTTAATACATTTTACTTTTTTATAATTAAAATAAATAATTATTATTATATATAATATAATAATCGATAACCCATGGCCTTAAGTTGACTTCGAACTACTACCACCCGAGAAGTTCTATTTTGACCCAGACGGCGATCTTTGTATCCAAGTCGGCGAGTCGCCTGCAACATCTTTTATAGTCTGCTTAAAAACTTTAGCAAGGACTTCGTTTTACTGGAACAAGATGCTTAATGGGGATTTTAAAGGGAGCAGAAAACATGTCCTTCGAGATAACGGTTCAGAGTGGATAGTAGAGTTCCTCGAAGATGCCTCCCAGCCGATGAAATTACTTCTTAATATTGTCTATAGTCATTTCGACTAGGTCCCTATTTACGAATTTAGAATAAACATTTAGTACTTCTACGAAATATTTGTGCTGACAGATAAGTACGATATGACCTATGTTTTACGACCTTAGGCGAGAGGCTGGCTGCACTTTACGCGACGTTTAAGGGCGTTGCTAGGCTTATCCTTGCGAAAGCAGTACTGTCACGAACGGCTCTGGATCTTATAGGAACTTGGTGATAGAGCCAGTTTTGAAAAGATCGCAAGTGTTTTGCTTTTAAATTCCTTTGTTTTAACGGAAAACGCAAACAGCCTACGGTGCGACGGGATTCTCGAACTTCTAGACATATATGGTAAGATTCCAGCCTTGCCATCCTTCCTATACTTAATAGTTTAATTATCTTGTTGTAAAAATTATAAAACAAACCCGTTTAGACATAATAAAAGCACTTTTTACATTGCTTAATAATATTATTTAAGGCTTGATCTAGAAAGATAGAAGGTTTTGTTAAAGGTTTACTATAAAATCTAAGGGAAAAATAATTTAGGCAGGCCAAAGCGATTGCTTTGCTTTAATACTCGGTGTTAGTATTTAGTTGCTTTATAAAATTGGGCTTTACCCGATACCGCAACCTGTGGATGGCCAGTAGACTGTGTCGGATTTGTTAGCAAAGCTTAAGACTATAGAGATTAAGGGCAATTTTAGAGAGTATTATATATGCTCATAAAAGCTAGCTTTAAGCAGACCCCCCCCCTCCCGGGCCACCCCCTCACGGGCCACCTAGCCACCGACATTTTGGCCCAACCACCTACTTTGTTGAATATATAGTAAAAAATCCAATTCTTATCTAAAAAATGTCTTTTTTTTATTATTACTTTTATTTTTGACTCCTTTTTTTGGCTATGTTTTTAGTTAAACGTCAAAAGCGTTTGCGCGCGGCGCTTCGTAACGTAAAGCTAGGTGCTATAGTACGGGAAGCGTTCCGCAAATGAGATACCCCCCGGTCCATTTTGCAACGCCGATTAGCCGGAATATTAACTAAGCAAAGGGTTATAGACGGCTAAAAAGTTTTATCGCTAGTTTTTAAAGCTATATTAGCGTAATAAACTATTAGCTAGGCTAGATTAAATTACGCGTTAGTATTAATAAAATTTAAGTTAATAATTTAACGATTAATTAAAATAACCGAAAGCGTTTATAAATTAAAATAACGTTAATATAATTGTTTTATAGTTAAAAATTTGTTAATTAAAATTGCTAAGTTTAAAATTATTTATTATAAATATATAAACAAAGCTACGGCTATAAATCTTAATATATTTTTCGATCGTTTTAACGTATTTAAAATTTAAAATATTTTTAAAAACCGGTTTTATAATATAAATGAATATAAAATCGGCTAAAATATTAGCGAAAACTATTAAGTTATTGCTAAAGCTTTTAGTTAAATAGTTTTTTAGAAAAAATATTAAAAAAAGTAAATAAATTATTAGTTTTAAATACGTTAATACCATTAAAATAGTTTTTTTGCTAATTTTTATATTTAAAAATATTAACGTTTAAACGTAATAGTTTTTTTGTAATAAAAAGTTTTTTTCGGCAAATTAGCGATTTAAAACTTTTTTTAAAAAATAAACTAATAACTATATAGCTTTAAATTAACTTTTAAATATTTTTATTTTTTATATTTAAGCTTAATATAGTAATAAATAAATTATATTAATTTACAACGGCTATAATTTATATATTAGCGAAAACTTTTTTTAGCATTGTTTAATTAATAAAATATAGCTAGTTTTTTTATAAATTTTACTATAATTACGTTATATAAATTTTAAATGTAAAAGTTTTCGGCTTGTTAAAAAAAAAGCTAAAATTATTAATAAAAAATAGTTTAAATTATAATTTAAAAATTAAGCTATTAAAAAAAAATATTAAAAGTTTATTATTAAGTTTATAATAACGTTTTAAACGTTAAAAATATTAAAAAAGCTTAAAAAACAGCTAAAATATTTTTAAAAGATAAACTTAAGGCGTTATTTTTTAAATACGTTATTTTAAAAAAATGTAGGTATGGCCTGGGAGCGTTTAGATAAATTTGCGGATTTAAAACGGCTTAAAACGCCCGATTTATCGCTAAATTAGCTTTAATAGCTATTAACACCCCTACTAAAGGCTAAAGAATCCGGAATACTAGCTAAAAACTGGCTATTATAGACCTAACTTTTTGTATGCTTTTTTAACAACTGTTTATCGAAAAGGCTGCTAAAGCCTTAAACCAAAGCGCGTTTAAAATAGCCGATTTGGAAGTTTAGATCGAATATTTAAAAGCTTAAATAAGCCAAAAGGCTATACGCAAGCCGGTTAAGTTAAAAAATAGCTAGCGATTTATCTGTATAGCCGATATATTACGAGAGGAAGAACGGAAGGTTAAGGGTCGGAAGGTCTATAAGGATGAATACTTTAGCTACGATGTGCTAAGAATACGCTATTTAAGTGACGAGGAGATAGATGGCGAGACGGAATACGTGACAGATGACGAGATAGATAGCGATTCCGAAGATATTTTGGACTGCATTGAGGTTAAAACCAGCTAAAACAATGGATTTGGTGATTTGGTGGCTAGGTGGCCCGTGAGGGGGTGGCCCGGGAGGGGGGGGGTCTGCTTATAAGCTAGGGTAAATAAGGTTTTGGATTTTATACCTTTTTTATTTATTGATGTATATTAACGTTACCTTGATTTTCAAGCTAAAAAATCTAGAGTTTAAATTCCATACCTTAAGAAAGGTATAGCCTTAGCAAGAAAGCTTACAAAATGATTAAATCTACGGCATTACCGAAAGTCACGTTAAGTAATGCGTTAATAATGCCGTTTATTTTACAAGCTACGGACTCGGTTGCATAACTAAATAACGCGGCGAGGCGGATAATAGCAACGGTATTAATCTTAAAAATACAGCTAGCTATTAAAACATGTTACGAACCAACAAGTGGAGGCCCGTTGGCAGGCCCAAGGATGGAGAGAAGCACGGACTAGAAAAGGGCACGTAACTTTTAAGATCACGAAGTAGATCGTGATCCACGCACTTGATATAATGATCTTCACTATGTACGAAGTGAGGAGCGACAACATAACAGTAAGGATTACCGTGGCAAAAGTGATTTAAGGGATAAGGGAATAAATATAAAGAAAGGAAGTTCCCTATTGATCAAGGGAAAAGAACACCGCTGGGCGGAACCAGCTGATTAGGTGGTATCCTTGATACAGAGTCCTCTTATCAAGACCTGACAGTTGGAAAGGGGGGGAGCTAGAAGCCAAAGGCTTCCTTCGGGATGGGTTTTTTTCGCCGGAGGCTGGTGACGAGGGCGAATACTTGATCTAGATAAAGGCGTTTAAATGAGCTATGTCACGATGGAATAGTAAGGCTGATAAATAGAACTGTGTTTATGGTGGTGGTGGCTTGAATTTTCGAAGCTTGATGCCTGCGTCTTTTTTGGCTAAATAAAACGCAGAAAAAATGGATGTATGTACATGATCAACAAAAGCCCGAAGTCTGTCACGTGACATAGACCTCATAACCCTGAAACACTATATAACTAGTTATTTATTTATTACTATTTAACTTATGTTTATAGTTAGTTTTTAAAAATAACTATAAAAGATCATTTTTTACAAAGCAGTTAATCGAAAATAATATTGTTTTATTGCCCGCAATACTATTATTAACGTATACTTTAAACATAAACTTAAAAATATCGCTGGTTATATTTTAAGCATTTATAACCTTAATATTACAAAAGCATATATAATGTTGGACATTAGTGTACGTTTCGTAATATTTTAAACAGTTTTGTTTTACGTTAAAGCGGTTAACTAGGGCAATATTTAAACTATATCAGCACTAGCAATTTAAAAGTATACGGGACTATCGCAGGTCGTAGCACTATTCTTAAAACGATTAAAAAGCCTTAATTACCTTATAGAAATTAAAAAAAAAAAAAATAAGTTTAAAATTACCGAAGAACAGTACAATTACTTAGTAAACTTTATTAAAAATTTTCGCAAAAAACTAAACGCTAAAAATAACGAACAATAAATGCTAGGAAAAAACCTAAAAATTGCTAAACTACTTAAATTTAATAAAACTTTTAATAAGCTTAAAAAATTTTTAGCTTAAATCCAAGTTTATTAATATTATTATAACGACGCTTTTAAAAATAATAAAAAACGTATTTTTTATACGGCATTTTTGCTAAAAAAAAAAAACTTTAACTTAGTTCGAACCGCATTTATTTAAAGCAATAAACGAACTTAAAAACAAATAGCCTAAGGACATTTAAAAGATTTTTTTAAATCGAGATTTTTTTAAAACCGAGCTTAAAAATCTATTCTTTAACCTAAAAAAAAAACAACAAGCTTAAAATAAGTTATAAAAATTACGATAAACAAAATTAACGTTAACTTATATAACTAAGTTCTAGAAAATCTTAGCTATATTTAACATTAACGACTAAGCTAAGATTATAATATTTTACAGCAAATTAAAAAATAAAATTAAAAATAAAATTATTAAGCTACTACAGCTAACTAAGTTTATAAAATATATTTCTATAGCCATCTAAATTAACACTTAACTGTTTAAACGACATTAAAAAAAAAAGCAGGGATTTCTCCGAAACAAAAATTAAAAGAAAAGTCAAAATAAAGCCAATAACTCTAAAAAACGACAACATTTTACGGCATACAATACATATACAAAACTAATAAAACTTAACGTAATGCAGCAAAGCAAGAAAAGATAGCAAAAACCAAAAAAAAACTATTAAATGCTACAATTACGATAAACCCAGACATTACGCTAAAAATTGCGACAAAAAACTACGCAAAAACCCGCAAATATTTAAAGCTAAAATATTAAAAGCTAAAAAAAGCAACCGACAAATTAACATAATGCAAAACGATTATAACGATAAAGTTTTAAATATAAAACAGAGCAGTAAAGCATTAACCGAAAACCAAACAGCTTAAAAAAAAATACGCGCACTAATAAACCAATGAATAACACGCCTATACCCAAACCGAACAGCGGAAAAAATCTACGAACAAGCTGTTTATAATAAAGAATAGTCTACCGACAGCTCAGAAAAAGGAGTATAACTCTAAGTTACAGCATGTTTAAAACGTAGCCTAGCACAAGTAGTATAGACTTTAAAAAAAGAACCTAAAGCCATAAAAGTAATTATAAAGCAGATCTAATAAAAACTATAGCATAAAGTCCGCGCTACGCTAAATAAGCAAAAAAACGCTTAGACCCAAAACGAATAGCTAAGACCAAACTAGGAAAAAAAAAAACAAAAAGATCTTAACCTAAATAAAAAGGGTTAAAGCAAAAAACCTTATAACCTAAAAAACGACAAAAAGTATTTTAAAAACTATATTTACTTTTTAATTAATAAAATACTATCAGGTATAAAAGCACAAAAAACTAAAACAAATTAATACAAATGCCGAAACATTAAAAATAAAATAATACTTAAACGCAATTAGCCTAAAGGCGAAAAATGCCTAGACGAAAACCTAAAATGCTTTTACGATATATGCAATTGCTAAATAAAAGACAAATGGCTAAACCGGACAGTATATATAACGATAGCTCGAGGTAAAGTTACGCCGTACATTTAAAAAAAAATAAATTCCGCTTAAAATAAAAAATAATAGCTTTAACTAAGATAAAGATATAGCAAAAGTTCGATATAAAATTAAAACAATAGCTTTTACAATATTATAAAAAACATAGAAATATAATGATTAAAGCAGGCATAAATATCTTAAAAACGAAAAAGTTCGATACTTTTATTTTAATTAGTCGTTTATATAATAAAACTATGTTTAGGAATAACGACGTACGACTATGCTTACGTTATAAGAAATACGCAAAAATATTATAAGCAAGCTGTATAGTGCATAAATACAAGAGATATATAACAAAAAAGATTAAAAATCTTTAGTTTCTAGCCCGAATAGCTAAAACAAGGATTTAATACCTTTATAAAAAAACTATAATTAA
The DNA here is from genome assembly GCA_025201745.1 of Xylariaceae sp. FL1651. Classification (NCBI taxonomy): domain Eukaryota; kingdom Fungi; phylum Ascomycota; class Sordariomycetes; order Xylariales; family Xylariaceae; species Xylariaceae sp. FL1651. The sequence continues at coordinate 212,089 of MU624246.1, forward strand.
AAAACTAGTAGTAATATATAAAGCGACTTATAAATATGCTATATTTAAACAAGATTTACAATATCCCGAAAATTGCAAAAAAGGGTTTACGACTTAAAAACGATGCTAACATAATTAATGTATAGTTTATATATTTTATAAAGTTTCCTAGTATAAAAATATGCAAAAGAAGATTAAAAAAAAAATCGACGAAAATTAACCTTTATTCGCAATCGTCGAAGTAATAATAAATCGGCAGAATTTACTAAAGGACAAAACCGACGACAAGTTTACTAATAAGCAAAAAAAAAACGACGAAAAGCAGCTGTAAGACGAGACTAATAGCTGGCTTAATAAATATTTAGGTTTTTATATAAAATAAAGATATAGTTTAAAAAAAAGCAGCTAATAGTAAACGTAATTTACAATAAAAAGAAACTAAAAGCTTTACTTGATATAAGCGTTTATAAAAGTTTTATTTCTTTAAATCTAGTTAACAAATTAAACTTAGCATGGACTAGAAAAAAAAGACCCTATATATTTACGACTTTCGATAAAAAAACTATAAGTTATAATAACGGAAAAGTTGCACGGAAAACTGCAAAACTCTTAGTAATTATTTAAAGTTATTTAGAACGCTTTAAGCTCGATATTGCAAAAATATTACACAATATAATATTAGGGTTAGCTTAATTGCGGAAAAATAATCCTAAAATGGACTAGAAGACTAGCCGTTTTTAGTAAGATTTGCCTGGTGCAATTAAACCAAAAGAGGACTTAGCCTTTGCAAGGCTCTAAATAAGAGCTATACGCGAGCCTAGACAGCTAAATAAGGTACGAGACAAAATACAACAGCAAAACAATAAAAAATTCACGATCGAAGTACTAAAAAAGTACGCTGAATTTAAAAGCCTGTTTACAGAAGAATATAGCAAGGAAATAAGGCTACTAAAGCATAGTAAATATAATCATGCGATTAATCGAAAAGAAAGGACGCATTTTAAAGCCTTTAAACCATATAGGTCGAACAGAAAACAGCTCGAAGAACTGCGAAAATATCTCGACAAAAACCTAAAAAAAAGGTTTATACAACATTTTAAATCATCGGCAGCAGCACCAATATTATAGGTATTAAAAAAGCTAAAGAAAAACGGCAAACAAAAATAAAGAAATTGCAAAAATTAGCGACATTTTAACTCTATTATTATTAAAGACAAAAGACCCATACTATAAATAAACGACTTAAAAGATCGTCTTAAAAAAGCGCAATAGTTTACAACACTCGATATACCAAAAGCCTACCATTATACCAAAATTAAAAAAAGCGACGAGTAAAAAACAGCGTTTATTACAAAATATAAACTATACAAGTCTTTAATAATAAATTTTAGCCTTATTAACGTATTAGCGACATTTTAAGCGATAATTATAAATAGACTACGCAAATTTATGGACAAATTTATAATAATATATATAAATAACATCCTAATCTACTTAAAAATATTTAAAAAAACATAAGCAATATATACAACAAGTACTTTAAGCGTTATAAAAAGCAAAGTTAAAAGTATATTTAAAAAAAAAGTAAGTTGTACAAGCAGCAAGTAGATTTCCTAAAATATACTATCTTTCTAAAAAAAATACGAATCCAACAATCTAAACTAGAAGCAGTAAAAAACTAGCGCGTACCGAAAAATATTAGTAATATACAATTGTTCGTAAAATTTACGAACTACGTACGTACACTTATTAAAAATTTTAGGAAAATCGCGGCACTTTTTACAAACTTAACCAGGAAAAATAAGCCTTTTTAATAAACAAAAAAAAAGCAAAAAGCGTTCGATACACTTAAAAATACAATCTTAAGCGATCCAATACTCAAACTACCTAATCCAAATAAAAAATACAAAATAAAAGTCGACGTAAGTAATTACGCCATAAAAAAACAGTTAATTTAACAAAACGAAAACAGCAAACTACATTTAGTGGCATTTTTCTCGAAAAAATTCTTAAAACCTAAACTAAATTACCAGATCCACAACAAAAAACTTATAGCAATAATCAAAGCATTTAAGCAATAAAAACACTATCTAAATAGCACTTTAACACTAATAAAAATTTACTCAAACTATAAAAACTTTACGACGTTTATAACCACAAAAATATTAAACAAACGACAAATAAAATAAACGGAATTTCTATTATAATTTAATTTTAAAATTATTTACGTTAAAAGTAAAAAAAATAACAAAGCTAATATCCTTAGCTAAAAAAACGATTATAAACAAAAAGTACTATTAATAAGTCAAATATTACTATACGAAAATACCGATAAAAGCTTATTTATAAATTTTATGCAAATATACTACGAAAAATAAGATAAAAAAATCGAAAAAGCATTACAAAAAATAAACAAACTATTTAATCTATTTTATAATAACAAAATATACGTACTAAAAATATGCCAGGATAAATTAGTTAAAAAAATTTATAAACATATATTCTTAAAACACTAAAAAGTATTTAAAACGCTTAACAAATTATAAAAAAATTACGACTTTTTAAAAGCATTAGCAGTAATAAAAAATATTATAGCAAAATACGACCTATATAAAAAATCTAAAGTAACAAAACATAAACTATACGAAAATTTAATATTAATACCAATACTAAACCGCGCATAAAAAACGATAACATTTAATTATATAATTAAACTATTAAAGTTAAAAAAACCTATAATAAAAATAAAATATAATTTTATTATAGTTATAGCAAACAAATTTATAAAATACGCTTATTTTATTTTATATAAAAAAGCAAACTTAACAAAAGATTTAATATACGCAATAATAAAATATATTTTCAGTAAACATAAATATTTAAAAACAATTATTACCGATAAAAATAAAACAATAGCATTTAAGTTTTAGCAGTTATTTACTAAAATTTTAAAAATTAAATATAAAATGTTTATAATATATTACTTATAAATAAATAGTTAAATAAAAAAACTAAATTAAATATTAAAACAATATTTACGTTATTATATTAATTAAAATTAAAATAACTAAATAAAATTATTGCTAAACGCAAAACTAATATATAATAGTTTAATAAACGAAATAATAAAAATATTACTATTTAAAGCAAACTATAAATATAATATAAATATATAACGATATTATATTAACAGTATTACAACACTAATAATAAAAATCTAAGCAAAAAAATTGCTAAAACTATAAAAATAGCTATAAAAAAAACTTACATTCGTTTAACAAAAAAATAAAAAAATATTACGATAAAAACAAATTGTTAAAGCTAATTTTAAAAAAAAAAAATAAAATCTATTTTTTAAAACGCAACATTTAAACGAAACGTAATAACGAAAAACTCGATTTTAAAAACATTAAACTATTTAAAATCGAAAAAATAATATTATTAGTAATATATAAATTAAAATTACTAAATATTATAATTATCCGACTAATTTTCTATATATTATTATTAATTAAAACGTATTTAAACGCTACGTTAAAAACTTAACTAAAAGCAAACGAAAATAAAAATATTTACAAAATAGAAAAGATTTTAAATTTACGACAACGTAAAAAAAAGTTTAAATATTTTATTAAATAAAAAAAGTATACGTACGCTAAAACTATATAAAAACTAAAAAAACATTTTACGAACGTAAAAAATTTTGTTAAAAATTTTTACCGGCAACACCTTAATCGGCTAAAGCCGAAAAACCGGGGTCGCTTTCGAAAAAAATAACTAACCCTAAACTAAAATCTAACTAATCGGTATTAAAAAAAACCTTTATAAACTAAAAGTTTTAAAAAAAAAAGTTTTCGTAACTATTTAAAACAAAAAAAACACCGTTTTCCCAGTCTAATTTAATTATGCTTCGTTAAAATAACTCGGAGCTACGCTTTTTTACTTTAACCCGTATACGCTATATCTGCGCTAAATAAGTAACCGTAACAACTAGCTCGAGCTAAATCTTAGTCATTTGTTTATAAAAATTAAGCAAATTTTTACTAACCTCGTTTTTTTCAAAATCTAGTTTACGCTATTATTTTAATACCTTAATAAGCGAAAACGCTATTAAAACACCGTCGCAAAAATGACCGCGACAAATACACGTCCTACAGCGATTAAAGTTTTTAAAAATAAAACAAAAAAAAAAGATTATTTAAAAAACAAAAAGTACAAAGCATATTAGCCAACACCCCGTAGAAAACAGCGTAAAAATACAAAGCAGCTCGTTCACTAGATTTAGTCAAAAACCGATCGGAAAGATTACAACGAATACGCGCCTTTTATATACGGTTAAGCATAATAAAAAATTTTAAAAATTAAAAAAAAAACTTACCGGTTAGCTTATTAAAAATAACAAAAATAAAAAAAAAAGAATAATATTACGAACTAATAAATAAAAACCTGTTAGCAAGCCTAAAAATAAAAAGAAACACAGACTAAAAAAAGGCACGTAACTTTTAAAATTACAAAGTAGATCGTAATCTACGTATTCGACATAATAATTTTTACTATATACAAAATAAAAAGCGACAATACGACAATAAAAATTACCGTAGCAAAAGTAATCTAAAAGATAAAAGAATAAATATAAAAAAAAGAAGTTTTTTATATAACTAGTCATTTATTTATTACTATTTAACTTATGTCTATAGTTAGTTTTTAAAAATAACTATAAAAGATTATTCTTTACAAAGCAGTCAATCGAAAATACTATTGTTTTATTGCCCGCAATACTATCATTGACGTATACTCTGAACATAAACCCAAGAGTATCGCTGGTTATACTTCAAGCATCTATAACCCTGATACCACGAGAGCATACATAGTGTTGGACACTAGTGTACGCTTTGTAACAAAACAGCATACTTATTTAAGATCTTAATGCCGGTGTGGATTTTTTTAGTTAATATATACGAGATTATAAAATTAAAGTATTTAATCGCTTAAAAACGTTTTAAGTACTTTTTTAAACTAGTAAATTTTTTAACTATAATATTTAAATATCTTTACCTTTAAAGCCGGATAAATAGCAGGACGTAAAGCGGTTAAGGGTATTATGCTTGTTTTTATTTTCGGTTTTAACTTGCATCGAAGCAGGTTTAGTATTGTAAGAATTTTGTCGTTTTTTAAGCGCATCGCCGGGTGGTTAAGGGGATTAAAAAGTGGTTTATAGTAAGTTTTGGCTATGGCACCGTTTTAGAAGCTAGTTTTAGCAGCAAGCTTCTCTTAATTGACCTGATAATGCATTAGCTACGCTGACGGGGCTTGAATAAAGTGTAAAAAACGTATAACTGGCTTTGTATTAAAGCATTTTTAGATTTTAGCGACAGTTACTATATCGCTTGCGGTGATTTAGTTGGAAATCGCGTAATTAAATAACATTTTATTCTATTGTTTAAAGATTACTACGATTATATACTATCGAAAAGGCGCGTGTTTTAAGATTGCGATTGCCGGCGACGTAGTTTAATATTAATATAAAATTAAGTGTAATTTTATAAAAAAAAAGAAAAAAGCTTGCAAAAAATAAAAGGTTTAAACAGAAATAAAAGGTTTAAACAGAAATAGCTGCGCGTTAGTGGTGGCGTTACGTAAAGCTAAGCGGGGTAGAATGCAACGCGACCGGAACGAATTTATTTACACTATTTCTAACTATCCGTCCTGTCCTTCCTTGCGGTATAACTAACATAGCACCTAACCCTGCGACTTCCGAGCAGATCACCGCTAGGGACATAATGGCTGTTGCCAAAGTCTAGGAATGCTTTAAGATAAAGCCAGTTATACGTTGACCTTATTGCCTTTTACCTTTTTTGTTACTGTCCACTAACGATGTAGTTATATTAGGTCGATTGGAACAAGCTCGCCGCCCGATTAAGCTTTGGTGCCACAGCTAAGGCTTACTATAAGCCCTTTCTTCATCGCAATTAACATAAAACGACAGAGCAAAACCGAGACCTACGACTAATTTACGTCCCCTCCGACCTCGAAGATGGAGATAGGTTCACGAGCAGGAAAGCGTGGTAACGGTTAGGTTATAAAGACCGGGCCATATTATAATGTCTTAACGTAGTAGTCTTAAACAAAGGACAGAGATCGCATAAATGAAGTTGTTTTTTAAATTATCTTATTTTATCCGTAACGCTTTATATTAATATGTTATTAACAAGTACCGGTGTCTTCGTTAATATTGATTAAAGCATAATTTCCCTATTAACTTTATAGCAAAATCACCACCATTATGCACGAGATCCTAAAACACGTTCCTTTTTTACAGCTTAAACCGGTGTTTTTTCGCAATGTTAGTTATAATATTCCTTAGCTTATATTCGGTTTTAACTGTAGTCGTGTATATCTTACGGATATAGTCGATAATATGCTCGCTAACCTAGAGTTGCTGTAATTTTAACTTAAACCTGCTTAAGGCGTGTTGCTTTAAATCCTTTATTAAGAAATAGTCTTTTGTTATATATACCCGGACATCTTTAACCAGCTTGTCGTTATCTGCGTGCAAGTTAGCCTTAGTCACGCTTTTTATTAACAATAACGATAATAACGACAATAACGCCAACCTTAATTTGCGAGCTTTTGCGCGGCGTTTTCCAAGTAGTCACTAGTGTATATGTATTCGAATACTCTCCAGTGAGCATGTATACGACCCTTCTCTTCGAAATAGAACTGCTTCGTTTGCCCCTCGCGGAAATTTTCGCCTAGAGCTTTTTCGAAATACAGACTTCGGCTCGCAAGGACAAGGGCGTGGGCAAGCAATTCGTATCCGCCGATGTAAATCTTTACGTCGGCATGTTTGGGATTATTAAATAACTTGGTGAGACATTAGTAAATTCCTTTTACGCTGGGAAGCTTAGTGATAAAGCTGGCTTATTTCGCGATTTTTTTAAGGAGAGATTTATTTAGTTAGGCTATTTCTGCTTTGTAATTGCTAAACGGCGGGCTAGGTAAAACGGCCGGTCTAACGATTTCACTTTTAATGCTATTTTAACGTTTTATAACAAATTGCTGTGTTAATTTACGGTTTATGCGTAATACGAAATTATTAATTTATTTATTTATTTATTTGTCACTAAAGGTTATTATATTTTTTTTTTTTCTTACGCGCTATAAAAACGAGAAAATAAGGTAAAAGAGTAAAAAAAGCAAGGTTATAGCATTTAACAAGCTTTAAGCGGACAAACTACATTTTTATATATTTTAATATATATTAGCTTAGTTTTTTATAAACTTAGGTTATAAAATATCGACAGTGTTATTAGTGATATTTATGACAATAATAACGCTTTTTAATTATTGTTTCTTATTTATAAAAAAGTGTAAATATTTTATAAAGCCTTAGTAACAGCGATAAATAAATAATTAAACCTAGTTTAGTATAAAAGGCTTTAAACTATAGCTTAAGCGGCTAAAATAGCTTCGGTGGTAGGTAAGAAAATAAAAGAAAGCCCACGTAAAACCAAGTGCTATATTTCGATAAGCAAAGAGCAAACTACTTAAACCTAGGCAGTTTAGTCCCTTAAACCTTCCGAATCCATAGCTTATACCTTATCCTGGATAGTTAGCGTAGCGCATTCGCCCACTTATTTTTCCACTAAGTTATCTACTATTACTACCTTAACCTTTAGCCAGCATTAGGTTAGTCTAGCCTTAGCTACATCCTGCACTGCGTGTTCTTGTTAAATCGATAATAAAGAGAGGATTTTAGAGTAAATACATTGCATTTAAGGTCGCTTATAGCGTCCGCGCGATATAAAGAATTCGGCTCAAAGTGGAGGCATCCTAAAGGTCCAATGTAATAAGGACCGCCTCTGTCGGCCGCCGTAGTGGCATTACTTAAGTAATGCATAACGCTTTTTATGACATATTAAATAAACGACCGGACACGTATCGAAATAAATTTGTTAATTTCCTTGCTAATAAATTTAGCATTAAAGTATCGGAAAGATTAATCGGTTAGACGCTGCGGTTAATAAGCTAGACAAGGGCAACTATCCGCCGCATCGCCTAATAACGAGACGAAGACTTTTAAAACTTTTATTTCTACTCGATTTTTAAATATAAGTTATACCAGCTGGTGTTTCAGGGTTATGAGGTCTATGTCACGTGACAGACTTCGGGCTTCTGTTGATCATGTACATATATCCATTTTTTCTGCGTTTTATTTAGCCAAGAAAGACGCAGGCATTAAGCTTCGAAAATTCAAGCCACCACCACCATGAACACAGTTCTATTTATCAGCCTTACTATTCCATCGTGACATAGCTCATTTGAACGCCCTTATCTAGATCAAGTATTCGCCCTCGTCACCGGCCTCCGGCGAAGAAAACCCATCCCGAAGGAAGCCTTTGGCTTCTGGCTCCCCCCCTTTCCAACTGTCAGGTCTTGATGGGAGGACTCTGTATCAGGGATACCACCTAATCAGCTGGTTCCGCCCAGCGGTGTTCTTTTCCCTTGATCACTGGTCTTTGTCGATAAGTTTAGCTATAATTAAAAAACTAGCTATTAACGCTGGGGATGGTCTTTTAAAAAGACCTCGCCCATTTAGGTCACTAAATTTAATTATAGGAAAAGATAGCATATCCTTCTTGCGTATATATAAAATAGCATTATGCTAAAACGTATATACTAAGGCTTTACGAATAGTGTATTATTTAAAGACTTTATCGCACAGCTGCTTTATTATTATAGCAGCTATTTAAAGCCTAGATTTATAATTGTTATAAATAACGCTTTTTAGCATTATTTAAAAAAAAATATAACAAATGTGTAAAAAAGCTAGTATAATACTTATGTTTTTTTTACTTTATTCGCTAAACTTTAACTTTATTAAAAAATATTTTAATATATTAAAAAAATTTATTTAAAAGGCTTATTTAAAAAACAAAGATTTTATTAAACGAAAGTTTTAAATATACTTAAAATAGTGCGTTAATTTAGTCGGCGATAATATAAACATTACGTAAAGTTATTTTCGTTACGCAAAAATCTCCGTTACGCAGTTTAATTAATAGTTATAATTTTAAATACTATATAATATAATATTATAAACTTTTAATAATAGCATTTAAACATTTTCAGCTTTTATTTTTTACGACTTTTTCTACTATTTCTTAATATTAATTTTGCTAACAAATTGCAATATAACGCCCGGCTTTACTCCGCTTTAAACTAATAAATCGACAGCAATTTATAAAAGCTAAATTATCAAGTTCAGCTTAAAAAAGTAATTTATTACATACTAATTCGCTATTTTTAACTTTATTTTTTATTTATTCCTTTTTGTTTATATTAATAACTAGTCGCAGTATTTTATAAGCTTTTATGCTTTATTACTTACGATATTTACGGCTTTTTCGACCGTATATTTATGCCAACAGTAGTTAAAAACATAGGTTTTATTAAAATGATTATTGTTTACATTATTATCCGCCTTTTACTTTCGGCTTTAAGCTAAAATATTTTAGATAATTGTTATGAACCAAACAGGTGGTCCAGGATTGGGCCGTAAAAGACAAGACTGGGGGGTCTTGGGGAAGATGCCCGGACTAACTGGTGGTTACGTGATATTGGAGCGATGGGATCGCAGTGACGCTCTAGGCGTTTTAGAGCGATGGGATCGCAGTAACGCTCTAAGCGCTTTAAAACGATAGGATCGTAGTAACGCTTTAGGCGCTCTTATTTATATAAAGATGAAAAAATAAGTAAATAAAAGGGGGGGTTTTTTTGTATAGTTAGTTATTTATTTATTATTATTTAATTTATATTTATAATTAGTTTTTAAAAATAACTATAAAAAAACATTTTTTACGAAATAGTTAATTTAAAATATTATTGTTTTATTATTTATAATATTATTTTTTAACGTATATTTTAAATATAAATATAAAAATATTTTCGGTTATATTTTAAATATTTATAACCTCGATATTATAAAAATATATATAATATTAAATATTAATATACGCTTTGTAATATTTTAAATAGTTTTATTTTACGTTAAACGGTTAATTAAGGCAATATTTAAACTATAGCGTTAATTATATTATTTAGTTTTTAAGACGTTATTGCTGCATTTTGCGTAAAAATCGTAACAATATATAACTAAATTTGAAAATTAAAACAAAAATTAGATAAATAAGCTAATATTTTTAACGAAACTGCAAATTAAACCGATAAATTTAAAAAAAAAGCCGATAAATTTAAAACGTAAAATTAAGAATTACGAAATAATATTTTAAATATAAAAAAACAGAATTAATTTTTTAAAACAAAAGTTAATAAAATAAACGATCGATTAGTAATTATAAAAATAGAAAAGAAATTTGTAAAAAATTTTAAACTTTTAAATTTAATACGATTTAACGGCATTTTAAAAAAGTTAAGAGGATTTTTAGCATAAATTAAAGCGTATTTATATTTTTATAAAAATTTATTTTAAAAAGATAACAAAATTAAAAAAATCTGCACGATAGCCGGATTATTTAAAAAACGAGCATTATTATAGTTTAAACCGCATTTATTTAAGGTAACGATTTTGCCGATAAAAAATTGTTTAAAAAATATATAAAAGATTTTTTAAAATTATAAATCGTTTAAAAACGAATTTAAATATTTATTTATTAATTTTAAAAAAAAACAATAAGCTTAAAACGATTTATAAAAGTTAAAGTAAATAAAATTAGCATTAATATACGCGATAAAGTTTTAAAAAATCGTAGCTATTTTTAATTTAAACAATTAAGCTAAAATAATAATATTTTATAAAAAATTAAAAAATATAGTTAAAAATAAAATTAGTAAATTATTATAGCCCGACGATTTTAATAAATACGTTAATAACGTAATTAAAATTAATATAAAATTATATAAAAAATAACGAAAACTTTCTAATAAAAAAAACAATAATAATAATAATAATAATAAGCTTAACTAAAAAAAAAAACGTTAATAGTTTACGGCATACGGTATATACGTAAAATTAATAAAATTTAGCGTAATATAACAAAAACGAAAAAATTAAAAGAAAAAGTTTAAAAATTTTAAATATTATAATTACAACAAACTAGGACATTATGCTAAAAATTGCGAAAAAAAGCCACGCAAAAATCTACGAATATTAAAAGCTAAAATATCCGAAGCCAGAAAAAGCAGCTAATAAATTAACATAATATAAGCCTATTACAACAATAAAATCTTAAACGTAAAGCAAAGTAGTAAAATATTAACCGGAGACCTAATAGTATAAAAAAAAGTACGTATATTAATAGATTAGCTAATTATATAACTATATTTAAAACGGATAGTAAGAGAAATTTACGAATAAGCCGTTTATATCGAAAAATAGTCTATTAATAGTTTAAAAAAAAGAGTACGATTTAATAAAATAGTACGTTTAGAACGCGGTTTAGTTAAAATAGTATAAATTTTAAAATAAAAATTTAAAGTTATAAAAGTAATTATAAAATAAATTTAACAAGAGTTATAGTATTGAATAATTATTGCGTTAAATAAATAAAAAAGCGTATAAACCCGAAACAAATAGCTAAAACCCGATTGGAAAAACGAAAGATAAGAAAACTTTAACCTAGCCGAAAAAAATTAAAATAACGAACTTTATAAGCTAAAAAATAATAAAGAGTACTTTTAGAATTATATATATTTTTTAATCGATAAAACGGTATTAATATTAAATATATAATAAATAAAAACAAACCGATATATATATCGAAATATTAAAGATAAAATAATATATAAAAGAAATTAGCTTAAAAGAAAAGAATATTTAGACGAGAACTTAGAATATTTCTATAAAACTTGCAATTGCCAGACTAAAGATAAATAGCTGGACTAATTAGTATAAAAGGGGATAACTCGAGGACAGATCCGCCTATGTACGTAAAAAAATAAACTTCGCTTAAAACAAAAAATAATAACTTTAACTAAAAAAAAAATAAAACAAAAGCTTAATACTAAATTAAAGCAATAGCTTTTACGGTATTATAAAAAATACCGAAATATAATAATTAAAATAAGTATAAATGTTTTAAAAACGAAAAAGTTTAACACTTTTATTTTAATTAATCGTATATATAATAATACTATATTTAAAAATAATAATAAACGGTTATAACCACGCTATAAAAAATATTATAAGATATTATAGGCAAGTTATATAGTATATAAATGTAAAAAATATATAGTAAAAAAAATTAAAAATTTTTAGTTTTTAGCCTAGATAGCTAAAATAAAGATACGACATTTTTATAAAAAAACAAAAGTTAGAAAACTAGTAGTAATATATTAAACAGCTTATAAATACGTTATATTTGAATAGGATTTATAATATCTTAAAAATTGCAAAAAAAGGTTTACGACTTAAAAACGATATAAATATATTTAATATAAAATTTATATATTTTATAAGGTTTTCTAATACGAATAAATAAGAAAAAAGATTAAAAAAAAAAATTAGAAAAAATTGTTTTTTATTTAAAATCGTTGAAAAAATAATAAAACGGCAGAATTTATAAAAAAACAAGACTAACGACAAGTTTATTAGTAAGTAAAAAACGACGAAAAGTAGTTATAAGACAAGACTAATAGCTAGCTTACAAGATTTTTAAGTTTTTATGTAAAATAAAAACATAATTTAAAAAAACACAGATATTAGTAGACGTAATCTATAATAAAAGGAAACTAAAGGCTTTATTCGATATAAGCGCTTATAAAAGTTTTATTTCTTTAAATCTAGTTAACGAATTAAACTTAGCATAGACTAGAAAAAAAAAACCCTATATATTTACGACTTTTGATAGAAAAACTATAAGTTATAATAACGGAAAAGTTATACGGGAAACTGTAAAACTCTTAATAATTATCTAAAGTTACTTAAAACGTTTTAAGCTCGATATCGCAAAAATATTATATAATATAATATTAAAGTTAACTTAGTTGCGAGAAAATAATTTTAAAGTGAACTGAAAAACTAGCCGTTTTTAGTAAAATCTGCCCGAAGTAATTAAACTAAAAAAAAACTCAGCCTTTACAAAACTCTAAACACGAGCTGTATATAAGCCTAAACAGCTAAACGAAATACGAAACAAAATATAATAATAAGTTAAAAAATTTACGATTGAAATACTAAAAGAGTATGCTAAATTTAAAAGCTTATTTGCAAAAGAACATAGTAAAAAAACAAAGTTACTAGAGCATAGTAAGTATAATCACGCGATTGATTTAAAAAAAAAAATGTACTTTAAAGCTTTTAAACTATATAGGTCGAACAGAAAATAATTTGAAGAACTACGAAAGTATTTTAACAAAAACCTAAAGAAAAGGTTTATACGACATTTTAAGTTATTAGCAGCAGCACCGATACTATAGGTACTAAAAAAGCCAGGAAAAGACGGTAAACGAAAATGGAAAAATTGCAAAAATTGGCGACATTTTAACTCCATTATTGTCAAAAATAGCGGACCTATACCACAAATAAACGATTTAAAAGACCGTTTAGCAAAAGTACAATAGTTTACGACGCTTAACATTTTAAAAGCTTACTACTACATTAAAATTAAACAAGGTAATAAATAAAAAACAGCATTTATTACAAAATATAAACTATATAAATTTTTAGTAATAGACTTTAGTTTTACTAACGTATTAGCGATATTTTAGTTAATAATAATAAATGTGCTACGCGAATTTGTTGATAAATTTGTAATAGTATATTTAAACGACATTTTGGTTTATTTAAAAACATTCGAAAAATATAAGAAACATGTGCAACAAGTGCTTTAAGCATTATAAAAAGCAAAATTAAAGGTATATCTAAGAAAAAGTAAGTTTTATAAACAGCAAGTGGATTTCTTAGAATATATAATATCTTTAAAAAAGGTACGAATTTAACAGTTTAAACTAAAAGCAGTAAAAAACTAGCTTATATTAAAAAGAGTTAGAGATATACGATTATTTATAGGATTTATAAACTATATACGTATACTTATTAAAGATTTTAAGAAAATTGCGGCGTTTTTTACGGATTTTATTAAAAAAGATAAACCTTTTTAATAAACGGAAAAAAAACAGAAAGCGTTTGATATATTTAAAAATGCGATTTTAAACGATTTAATACTTAGATTACTTAATTTAAACAAAAAATTTAAAATAAAAGTCGACGCGAGTGATTACGCTATAAAAAGATAGTTAATTTAACGAAACGAAAACGGCAAACTATATCTAGTAGCATTTTTTTCGAAAAAGTTTTTAAGACTTAAATTAAACTACTAAATCTACGATAAAGAATTTATAGCAATAATCGAAGCATTTAAATAATAGAAATATTATTTAAATAGCATTATAGTATTAATAAAAGTTTATTTAAACTATAAGAATTTTACGACGTTTATAATTATTAAAATATTGAACAAACGATAAATACGATAGGCAGAATTTTTATTATAATTTAATTTCTGAATTATTTATATTAAAAGTAAAAAAAACGACAAAATAGACATTTTTAGCCGAAAAAGTGATCATAAACAAAAAATATTACCAGAAAGTTAGGTATTATTATATAAGAATATAAATAGGAGTTTATTTATAAATCTTATGTAAATAAAATACGAAAAATAGGACAAAAAGATTTAAAAAGCACTATAAAGATTAATTAAACTAACTAGTTAGTATTATAACGATAGATTATACGTACTAAAAGCATGCTAGTATAAATTAGTTAAAAAAATACACGAACACTTATTTTTAAAACACTAAAAAATATTTAAAACATTTAGTAGATTACGAAGAAATTACGATTTCCTAAAAGCATTAATAGTAATAAAAAAAATTATTACGAAATACGATTTGTGCAAGAAATTTAAAACAATAAAGCATAAATTATATAAAGATTTAGTATTAATATTAATTTTAAACCAAGTATAAAAAACGATAGTATTTAACTATATAGTTAAATTATTAAAGTTAAAAAAATTTATAATAAAAGTAAAGTTCGATTTTATTATGGTTATAGTAGACAAGTTTACGAAGTATGTTTATTTTATATTATATAAAAAAGTAAGCTTAGCAAAAGATTTAGTTTACGTAATAATAAAACATATTTTTAGTAAATATGGTTATTTAGAAATAATTATTACGGATAAAGGTAGAATAATGGTATTTAAGTTTTGGCAGTTATTTACTAAAACTTTAGGAATTAAACACAAGATGTTTATAGTATATTATTTATAAACAGATGGTTAAGTGGAAAAGTTAAATTAGACATTAGAGTAATATTTACGTTGTTATATTAATTAAGATTAAAATAATTAGGTAAAATTATTATTAAACGTAGAACTAGTATATAATAGTTTAATAAACGAAATAATGGGAATGTTATTATTTAAAATAAACTATGGATATAATATGGATATACAACGACATTATATTAATGGTATTACTGCATTAGCAGCGGAAATTTAAGCAAAAGAATTATTAAGACTATAAAAATGGTTATAAAAAGAACTTATATTCGTTTAACAAAAAATGAAAGAATATTACGACAAGAGCAAATTGTCGGAGCTAATTTTGAAAAAGGGGGATAAAGTCTATTTTTTAAAACGCAATATTCGAATAAAACAAAGTAACGAAAAACTCGATTTTAAGAACATCGGACCTTTTAAAATTAAAAAAGTAATATTATTAGTAATATATAAATTAAAGCTATTAAACATTATAGTTATTTGATTAATTTTTTATGTGTTACTATTAACTAAAGCGCATTTAGACGCTGCGTTTAAAACTTAACTAGAAGTAGACAAGGTGAGAAAAAATTCGAGTATTTTATTAAATGGGAAGGCTATATATACGCTAAAACCATATAGAAACTAAAAAAACACCTTACGAACGTAGAAAGCCTTGTTAAAAACTTTTACCGGCAATACCTTGATTAACCGAAACTAAAAAGGAAGGGTCGACCGCAAAAGCATTAAAAAAATGCTAGTCGAATTTAAGAATAAAAAAAAAACCGGGTTAGTCTTTTTTAAAGGGGGAAGCGTTTAACTTAATTAGACCTTTTATTACTAAGTCCGCAATACGCTTTTTGTAAAACTTCCGTTGCCTACGTATATAATATAAACAAATAAAAGCCTCTAAAAGCGCCTCTTCGGCATGTTTTTCCTTTTTTTTAAGCCGGGAAAACTTTTTCGATATTTTATATAACTTAAACAAAAAAACCCCTATATAGTTGCACAACCGACCAACTTAAATATAATTATTATAACAAAATGCACTTGCTATAATAGTATAAATACGCTTTTTAAAAAAATAACGAGAACAAAAAACGGTTTCGAAATTTTTAAAATTAATTAAATAAACAAAAGCTTAACGCTGTTTAGTCTTTTTGTAAAAAAAACGCTTAGATATTCCGTTAAGCATGGTTGCAAAAAAAAAAAAAAGATAGCAGCCTAAAAAAAAGAAAAAAAAAAAAAAAAAAAAAAACAGAAAAAGAACCCATTTAAAAAATTGTTAAGGACAATAATCGTGGAAAAAAGGGGATAATATTACGAATTAAACAGGTGGTTTAGGATTAGGCCGTAAAAAATAAAACTAAGGGGTTTTGGAAAAAATGCCTAGACTAACTGGTGGTTACGTGATATTAGAGCGATAAAATCGCAGTAACGTTCCAGGCGCTTTAGAGCGATAGAATCGTAATAACGCTCTAGGCGCTTTAAAGCGATGGGATCGTAGTAACGCTTTAAGCGCTCCTGTTTGTATAAAAATAGAAAAATAAGTAGATAAAAGGGGGGGTTTTTCTGTGTAGCTAGTCATTTATTTATTATTATTTAACTTATATTTATAGTTAGTTTTTAAAAATAACTATAAGAGAGCATTCTCTACGAAGCAGTTAATCTAAAATACTATTGTTTTATTGCCCGTAATACTATCTTTTAACGTATACTTTAAACATAAACATAAGAGTATCCTTAGTTATACTTCAAGCATCTATAACCCCGATACTACGAGAGCATACATAGTGTTGGACACTAGTGTACGCTTCGTAACAATAATCTTAGAAAAGATCTCGATACTAACTTCGATTTTATTTTTTTTCTCTTTTTTTTTTATTTTATCTTTAATTTTATTTAAAATATCCTTTAAGTGCCTCGCCTTAAGCTTAAGGTGGTTTTTTTTTTTGTCGCGCTTTAGTAAGGTCCTTGTTTGCAATGCTTGCCTTTATAACGATAATGCTTATAAACGCGGGTTTAAAGACTTGCTTTTGCCGTTTTTTAAATCCTTTAAGCTTTAATAGCGTTTTTTTTCCTTTTTAATTTGCTGGTTAGCGTAAGACTATCGCTTTTTTTTTTATATACGAACTTAATAAAAAAGGTTATCTTCTTGCTTATATTAAATAGGTTATTAAGCCTTTTAATGTAGCTGTTTAATATGCTTTAGTTAATGTTAAGTTTATTAAAATATTCCGTAAAGCTGTATAAGCGGATACGCTTTATAAATACGTTAACGTTAGTTGTTTTATATATATAATTACGTTTTAAAAACTTGTTTTTGTTTTTAAAGAGTTTAGTTAGCTTGCCTTAAAACGCCGCCTTTTAATGCTCGCTTAGTAGTACGCTAATATTTACTTATAACCTTAAACATATTTGTCGGGCTTTAATATTATTACGCTGGAATATTTTCTATCGAAAGTCGTAATAGATTTGCTTAAGCGGTTCGCCACTTGGCAGTTAATCTTATTTAATTGTGGGATACGGCTTTATATAACCAAAAGGTACAGTTTCAAGAGCAAGGTCCTTTAAATTAGCGTTACTGCCGTTAAAAAAGTTAAAGTCGAATATGTCGTTAATTGCTATGCTAATTACAATGATCTTGAACCTAGGTGGCAAGTTAATTGCTGCGAGCACATTTTAACAATATCGCTATTTTAAAGAGGGGTCGCTGCCGGCTTTTATCGTGTTCCATTAACTTTTATAGAAATAAAAATCGATTTATAGCGTAATGACTTCGCTTAATTAAACCCTTGTATAATTTGCAACAGTAGTTTTTGTATTTACTAAAAAAAATCCATTTAAAATGCAGATTTAATATATTATATAAGTGCTTGCTTATTTTTAATAGTTTTTAAGTTTTATTTATATAATACAATGAATAATTAAAAGACTTTAAAAATAAACGTATAATACTGTACTAATTACGCCTTATTACAAGAAGCATTATCGAAATATAAATTTTGTCAGCTTGTCATCTTATGTAATTAGCCCTGGTGCTGGAGCCAAATTATGGACAGGGGTTATTTTAGCACTTTTGGCATGGTTATGGCATTGCTTATAGTATATAAAGGTGCAATGCAGCCTTAATGCCAAGCTAAAGGCGTTTAGAATTAAATCCTGCTATAATCGTTATATAATTACTTTCGCGACATTTATTTTGCTTTTTACTGTAGAAGCTAGGATGGCAACTTAAATAAGCTGGTGTTACTTACTTACGATTCCGTAAGTAGATAAACTAAATGCACGGCTTTAAAAGCAGCTTTATATGCTTATACGTTTAGCACAGCGGTGGTATATAAAGCCAGCAAGCGAATTCCGGGTGTTAAGCGATTAATAACAAAAAAGCTTTTTATTTAAGTTAAATGTTTATATAAACTAAAATAATTACACGTTTATCTTACGTTTATATAATATAATTAATAAAACAAAATAACTAAATATTAATAATAAAATTGCATAATTATAACATTTAATTTATTGTATTTTTTAAATCGGTAAATAGCCGGAAAATAATGTTTAAAAAACTAAATCCACATTTATATCCAGCTTATAAGTGTAGTTAATAAATGTAAGTGTAGCTTTCGTATTTTTATTTAACTGTACGTTAAAAGCTTCGCACGTTTATTATACGCTTAAATAACGGAATTACCAAAATTAAATAACATAAGCAGAATTATACAAACGTAGCTTTTAATTCATTGTACTTTTTAAGCGGCTAAACAGCCGGGAACATAGGTTTCGAAAAACTAAATCCAGCCCCCCCAGAAACCGAATTCAGCCCTATAGTTTTTTGGCGTCGATTTCTTGCTGCCTTTCTTAAAAACCGAATCCAGCCCATAGATTCATCAGGAATAAGTATAGGTATAAGGCAAAGAATTATATTGGACTTTTGTTGCTCGTTATTTTTTACATTTTTAACGTAGATTTTCGCAGATTATCTTATTTTTAACCTTTTTATATCTACGTTACAGTTATTATAGCTTTGCTTTTTTTTTCCAAGCTCTTGCCAACACTATAGATAGCATTGATATTTTTAATGTTAATACACTCGGAGAACTGTTCGGGCTTTTTTTTAATTTATACGCTTTTGTTGCGACTGCGGTTTTAAAGAATATTTATAAAATAGCCGTGTAAGCTAATTACGTGCGTTTTTACCTTTTTAAGCTAAATAAACATAAGGAAGATAGCACGTTCCTTTTTGAAATTAAAAAACGTGTTGCGAATTTTAAACCTTAAATTTCGAAAGAGTATAAAGAAACTGCTAAGTGCAAAGTTTACAAGATAACTTTTAGAACCCTTACTCGCAAACATAAATTATCTTTGTTATATAAAATTCTTAAGCTTAAACGCAAAAAATTGTCTAAGTTGCAAGCATATTATACAGAGGCGAACTTTAAAACTAACTTAAAAACCGTATTATATAATATAATTAAAATACTTATGCTTTTTAAAAAAACGACTAATAAAAAGCTAAACTAAAAAAATATACGCTTTCGTTTTTGCAATAACTAATATATGCTAAAGCTTTAAATAAAAAAAAACAAAAGTAAAATATTTTAATATTATTTTTATTTAACGTTTATTTTTAATTAATAAAACAAAAAATTAAATGCTAGTTAATTTTTTACTAATTTTAAAGTTAAAAGTTACGATAAATTAAGATTTTAATAACGTATACAAGCAGAGTAAATCGAATATTTTACTTTAAATACTTAACTTTTTATTAACTTAATATTAAGCTTTTATTTTATTGTTATTGCTTATTTTAAATATAGCCCCGGTTAAAACTATGGCCTAAATTTAATCCCGCCCGCAAATTTAATGTCGGGTACTATAGTCTCGTCATTACACAGTTTAAAAGACCCTGCTGATCAGGAAAATGCTTTTTTCGTATTTAAAAATTTAAATATCCGGCGCGAAAGTACTTATTGTTTGCGGTTTAATTTATTATAAATAAAGTTCGCCGTTAGCTTAAACTTTAACTCGTTTTTTACGGTTATATTTATTACGAGCAATCTTTTCCGAATATATTCGCAACCGAACTTCCCGAAATAACAGAAAAATAAGTCTATATTGCTAACCCGATCCTTTAGCGATTAAAACGTCCGACTTCGAGTCCGGAAAAGTCCGAGGTTAAGCTTAAAGCGTAAAAAGAATAACAATGTCATTAAAAAGCTAGACAGAAAAAGTTCGGCTATAGATTTACCCAGGCAAAGGCATCGAACTTTAACTCAAAATAGAGCGCTATTAAAAGCGCGAAATTATTACTATGAAAAAGATCTATTTAAGAGTAAGCCAGGCAGTAAAAAACATCGAGCAGGTTCGGGAACACTGCAGCTCGGTAATCATACCGCAGCAGAGAGTAACATTGAGACACATCCTTGGTGCTCTTACCAACCGGGTACCAGCTGGTCCTTCGCAAGTCAAGGGCCTATAGGCCCTACCTGTACTGAACCACCAACAACTGGATACTTACTTCACTTCGCTTCACAATAGCTCACACATGCCATCTGGCCTAAATTTTGAAGGCTATACGAATTTGCCGCTTATTTCTGTATGTAAGTCTGCCTGTCAAGGCCTTCAAGGCGGCCTCAGGGGCTAGGGGTCGGCTGACCTCGACCTAGACCCTCCCGCTGCATAATATCCCAACAGGTGTTGACAATCATATTGCTTCGAGGCTTTATTTCAGTAAAACCAATGCTTTAGCAGGGCTTATGATGTTGTCTCTTATACAATGACTAGCCAAAAGATCTTTATCTAGGTTACAAAGAGCTTAGTCTCATAGGGGATGAACAAATACGTGTCATAATCTTATATGGGATAAAATGTCAGATTGGAGATGCCAGTAAAAGAGCTTCTGAATAAGATGGGAGGATCACGTGGAGTAGTTGTATATAGTTGTGGCTGTTATTATAGTGGCTCGTGCCACTGTGGCTGGGAAGCTCCACAGCACAAAATATACTGTATAAATCTTCAGAACAGACAGAACAGCAGAAGAGATACAGCAATCAACCACTAAATCTGACATAGAAACGTTCAAGTATAAGCGGGATTGGAAATGTCGCCTGATGCGCCATTGGGGACGAACGGCCGCGCAATGGTGGCGCGAGTGACGTTTTCGGCTTCGACCGAATCGCTGCATCGAGTAGCTAGCTGGAAAAGTCAACCGTAGACTAGTTCGTTCCATGCGGGCTCGGCGCGGCCGATCATCTAGCTTTGATTTATGTTCGAGACAATATTACGGACCTCGAGCAGGCCGTATAGGAGATGGTGACATGCAGTTTCGTTATCGCTATGGGCTACGTACGCGCTGTCAGGCTGGTTTTCGAAATCATCATTTTCTTCGAGCTCGTTTCGTAGCTGAGAAGGTAGAAATGGGACCTCGCCGGAGATGATGTCGCGTACTTGATCGTATGTGGTGAGAAATTTTGCGTGTGCCTTTTCGATAGCACGGCGGCAGGCTTTGTAAGAAGCGGATATAGACTAGTAGACCGGCCGTTCGAAGGTTTGAAGATTTTGGACGCTTTTAACCGGGCTCCTCGATTGCGAGCTTCTCAAAGGCATAGATGCCGACGACAGAGAGGTTGGCAGATAAACCCGACGATAACCTATGGGGTTGGGATGTATGGAGAGGGTCTTGCGGAAGGAGGACAAAGTATAGCTCCTAACATCCTCTTCTCTTCTAGAAATTCATCACTGCCGCCGCCTCCCTGTTGCTCAGTGTCGCTGTCGCTCCTGTTACCATTACTACTACTACCACTACTACTACAGCCATGGCTACGACCACTTATTCTGGCTCGAACTGCCACTTTAGGGCCTGTATCGCTTACCCTTCTCCGAGGTCTCGCTTTTCCCTGGGCTGCTTTGGCCACTTCTGCTTCTTCCCTCAGCTCTGGGACTTTGTCAGCCTCGGGCTCGGCGTTCTTGTGCTCGTTCTCGTCCTTCTTCCCGTCCGATCGGATGTGGGCTCAGGTAGTGTGCTTGTCGCCTTCGCTCTTACAACGCTTGTCTTCCGAAGGCGGCTCGACGCTTCTAGGTCGTCTTAATTCATATTGCAATCGATGGAAGCGAAAACTCGTCGCTGTGGTTTTCGAAGAGTCGAAGCTGGTGATGCATCTGTAGCTGGTCGCTTCTTCTATTGCGGCCGGCTCCTTTTCCAGCTTGTCGGCGGCGAGGGCGAGTTTCCGGTAGCTAGGTCACACAGCCAGGCCTTAACAATATCAAGATGCATTTAGAAGATGCATAAAGTCACGCGCGAAACATAAGGAGTAAAGATCTAGAAAAAGTAAGTGAGCACTAAGAGTGAAGTGGAGTGCTCGTGTTACAGCGCGATCGGTCGCTCCGTCATCACATGTGAGAATAATAGTATATATTAAGCTTTGTTTACTTCGTACATTGAGATGGATTACATGTACATACGTGGTGGGTCTATTCGCCACTACGGAACTCCGCGCCGAAATCTTTGCTTGGCTACTTGTACGTCCTGTGAAGTGGGACCGAGAGCACTTGCCGGCTTGCGAGCTAAGAAATCCACATACCGAGGCTTGGATATCCATCCGGCCTCCACCTCACCCACGGCACTCAATGGCGCGATCGATGTGAGGCTTTCAGGTTACGGGGGCTTCATGGTTCCCAGGTTGCAATAGTAAATGGGTCTCTGATATTCACAATGATCTCCCTTTGGATTTTCTCAGGGGTAGTAGTAAAGCTCTGTGTATCATACATGGTTGTCGCTAGGCCTCTTAAAACCATCGCAGCATATAAGGGCATGGGGGCTATGCGGTTCTGTGTTCTATTGTTTTTGAACTCTCTCACTATAGCTGTAACCGTTCTGCCTATTTCGGTCGCCTCTCTTGCCGCTACTTTGGCTTCGTTTCCGTTTTTTACGCCTTTTGTATTTCTTCTTGCAATTTGGTGGCAGTGCGCTCTATATTATCTTTTATTTCGTGTAATATAAGTGCTGTAATGTTCGCCTCGGTCTTCACTCCGGTTTGAATAATGTTTAAGGTCTCTTGGATAGATCAGACGTCGGGCATATTCGTTGTTTTCGCGACTAAGGATGTTATTCCGATTGACCTTTTGAAATGGCGTTTAAGCTCTTAATCGTTGCTGAATTTTAAAATTTGAGAAGTTTTTTGTTCTTCGTCCTTGCTCTACTGACTCAGCACGTCTTGAAAAAAACTGAAAGGCCGGATTAGTATGCGTCAATTTGGGTTGCTAGGCGGAAAACATATTCAAACGTACCAGTCCACATGCTAAAAAGATTCTGAGGATTGTTTGTATCGACTTATTCAAACCACCAGGGGCGGGTAACGGACATTGCTTGCTGGATTTGGGTCCAACACCATGTTTAGGAGTTTTGCACCTCGAAGTTGGGAACCGCTGGCCTAGTATTCTTAACATAGCTTCAACCTCTACCGCCCGTATCGATCTTTTTACTCGACTTATAACGGTGTATATAATTTTAATTTACTAACGTATACTAATAGAAAAGAAATCACTAGCGCTGAATATAATAGCTATTATTTTTATAATTTTTACGTTATAGCATTGCAAGCTGCCTTTCTCATGGAACTTTTCTTACGATGATGCCCAGGTATTGCAACGTCGTAGGAGGTATAGCGTTTTTTTAGAACAGCATTGGCTATCGGAGTCTTCTATTGGCGCTCCCACAAGACCTGCCGTCAAAGGGACCCAGTTCACTCGGTAGCGAACATGTCCTTTCTCCCCGCCCGAGGTGATAGTACCTGATTCTGGGGAATCATCAAGTTCCCCGGCTCGCTTGTTATAGGCCTAGCTCTAGAGATAAAGATCGCATTAAATGGGCAGTCGCTGGCGCTTTTCGCACCCGCCTTTAGTGCGGAAGGTTGTAAGCTGATAAGCGATTTTAATAAAGCGAGGCCGGCTTTTAGAAAAATTTAAGTAAAGTTCCGTCTCCGAATTTTGTTAAACGCTATTAAACGGCTCGCTATTTCGTACTTTAAAGCGCGTATTTATAACGTTATTAATTTAAACCTAAAAGCTTTTTTAAAGCTAATAATTTGCTTAAAAGCATAAATTTAAATATCGATATATTAAGCGTAAAATATAATAAAAAGTAAAGCAATTATAAATTAAAAAAAACGGCTAACTGTTACGATATAAAAAAAAGACCCGGAAAAACATTTTAAACTTAATTTTAAGCTAAATTAGAAAAAAAAGCTTATTACTAGTGCCGAAAATAAATAAATTTATAAAAGCTTTAATTTATTTAAAAGTTAAAGCAGTAAATATATTAAAAATTACATCTTAATATTTAACTTTTAAAACTAAAATAATATAAGTAATAAAGTTTTTTTTCGTAACGTTTTTTTAATATGCTAGCTTTTTTTCGTTTTTTGTTAATAAAATGATTAAACTACTAAAATTTTAAAAGCCATTAACGTATTTATAAACTATTATAAAAAAGCCTAGCTTAGTTTTTTTATATACAACCTTATATAATAATACGCCGCACCTTTTTTTTTAACTAACGTAATAGTTTTCAAAACTAACAAATCTATTTTAATCTTTACGTTATAAAACTATATACTACTTTATAATTAAATTTTTCGACTTTTAAGCTTTTTTTTTTTTAATTAAAACTATATTTAATCTTTTTACTATTAAGCTACTAACCTATATTTTTTATAACAAAAACACAGCCATAACAGCCTATACTTCTAGTCGCTAAAAACGTTACGATTAAAACCCTAAAATAAACAGCCGAACCAAAACATTTAAAATAACCCTCTTATAAATGTTTTATCGACGTGCGTAAAAAAAGCGAAAAAAAAAACTTTTTACGTTATTAAAATCGAAAATCCTCTTTATCTATACCTTATTACCAACAAGCCGGGCTTATCTAAACGCCTTTAAACATAAGCATCGACTAGCGCTGGTCGTGCCTTTAACATAACCATCGCTAACACTATCATAAACGAACTAGCCCCCAGGACTTTATACTTTACGTATTTACTCTCCTTTCATACTACCAAAATCGTCACGGCACTAAAATATTCGTCCTTATTAAAAAATGCGATAACTATATCTCCGCGTTTATCGAATTGTTGCAGGTGGCCCTTGCCCTTGGCCAAGGGATTAGCCCTGGCAAGGTCGACCCACCTGCTAGTATATAGGCCACCTTCAGTGCCAGCACTTGCTGCTGTTCAACTTCTTCTAGAATACATCACTTTTATCGCTTTTAGCTGTTCACATTGGCGTTTACCCTTCCAACAGGTTATGAGCTCTCTCTTTTCCATTGAAGTCATTTATTAGTATTCTAGCTAAAAAGACCACTCTAATCTATCCTAGAGTCTTTAGAAACCTCTAAATAACTTTATTAACCCCCTACAACTAGCTAAGGAGGCCCGTCATCACTTTTAACAAAGAAAGCTCCTATCTTTAATAAAGTACAGAAAATCTCGCCTATTAAAGTTACCGGGAGGCTTAGAAATCCCTTCTATATCACTAGAGACTCTAGGACGGTCTTTTCGGCTGGACCAACGGTTTTAAAAAGGCGGCTCTCACCCTAGCTATTATTAATCAGCTAAAGGAGAACTTAAGGAACTTTTCCGAAAAAAAGAAAATAAGAAGCTTCTTTGAAAAAGCACTGTTTTCAGTAAAATATTGACAAAAAAAGCTTTTTTAAAAAAGCAATGTTTTTAGTGAAATATTAAAAAAAACGCCAAATTTATTATTATACTTTAAAAAAAAAGCTCGCAAAACAAAAGAAATTCTTTTATTACTTACTTAGCAATGTTGCTTAATTAACTGCAGTTATAAAAAAGCTTAAAAAAGTTTAAAAAAACTTTTAAACAACCTAAAAAGTTATATAATTATTACAAATATAATTATTTAATAATTATTATACTATTATTTAGCTTTTATTATAATATTATATAGTTATATACTTTTTATTTATCGATTAACTAATATTTATCCTGTACCGACACTAAATAAATTTTAAAACAAACGCGGTTATTAAGCAATAATAAAAAAACTTTAAATAACAACTTATTATTTCGCTAACAAATTTTTTTAAAAAACGACTAAACGAAAAATACTAAAAGGACTAAAAAAAGCCTTAAAACGCAAAAAAAAAAGCCTTTAGTAATATATTACTAAAGCTTCGTTAAAAAAATATATATACGAAATACTAAATTTAAAATATTTTTAAAAGTATACGTAAAACATTTAATTTAAAAAAATACGAAAAACACTTGCTTTAAAAATATTTAAAGGCTAAAAAGCTATTAAAGTATTTAAAATATTAATAAAATATTTTAAAACTGTTTTTTATTTAATTTATTAAAACACGAGCTTTACGAAACTTCATAATAATTTTATACGTTCGTATTATTTTTACATTTAAAAACAAACCGGAAATTGTTTAAAAAACATATTTATATTTTAGCTTTCGGCTATTTTTTAATTAAAAAATAAACATAATTTAAAAAAATATTTTGAAAATATAGTTTTTAAACCGCTAATATTTAAACTAAATACTAGCTTTAATAAAATTGCTAAAGCTAAAACTTAAAAAAAAGCTTAAAAAGCTAAAAAAAGTCTATATTATAAACTTTTTTACGTTAATAACGGAAAAAATAACGTAATAGTTAATAATAGCAAAATAAACTATAAAAATAAAAAGCTATTAATTTTATATAACTTAATTATTATAATAATACCTAAAATATTTAAATAATTAGTTATAATAAAATTAAAAAAGCATAAAATTAGAAAAAATTAACGATAAATTGTATAATTATATATAACGTTTTAATAATATAAATATTATTTTTTTTTAAATAAAACTAAAATATTTTTTATATTAATAATAATATAAAATCGCTATTTTATAAAATATAGCTTTTTTAGACGTAATTTTAATAAAAATTGCTTTAACTAGCCGAAATTTAAACTAAAAATAATTAAGCTAGCCGTTTATAAAATAGCAAATATTTTAAAAGCTTTTATAGCTTAGTAAAAAAATATTAACTTTAATAATAATAAATTAAATAATATTAACCAGTTTAAAAAAGTTAAATATACGTTAAAAAGTTGCTAGTTATAGCATAATTTAAATTTATTTTTATATATAAAATGCAAAAAATATTATTTAAGCGGAAAAAAAAATGCTTTAAACTATATTTTAAACTTTATTTTAATAGTTTTAAAAACAAACTAACTATAAAACTATAAAAAAGCAAACCTTTTAAAACATTTTTAAATATTTAAACAAAAGCTTTAGCTATAAATATTAACGTACCGGCGTATATTTATAAAAATAATATAAAATTAATAGTTATACGTTAAAAAAAAAGATTATACGTAATATTTTTATCGGCGATATAAAAGCAAAATCGCATATATTTAATAATATAAAATAGTTTTTTATATGTATTAAATTTATTAATTTAAAACGTATAACAGCCTATAACGGAAAAAATGCTTTAACTTTAAATTTAAAAACAATATTATACGATACGTACAAATTAAATAAATTAATTATAATTATTATACATTATAAAACATTATTTAACCCGTTAATATTTTATAATTTAATTAACGTTTATACATTTAAAAATATAAATATTATAAATAATAGTTTTATAAATACGTTTAAATTTAAAAATTTAAAATAAAAAGTTTTAAAATATATTTAAAAATTTAAAGTTATCGTAATTTTAATTGCTAAATTCCTTAACCTAAAAAGCCACTTAATGCCAGCATTTACCGCTATTAATATATATAAATTATAATATAATTAAATTAGCTTATTAACAGTATAGTATTAATTTAAAAAACGTGCTAAAAAAAATAAAGTATATAAAGCATATTTTTAAAAAAAAAGCTAAACATATTATATATTAAAACTTTTTAACGCTAATAATACAGCTTTTTTAAGTTATTTATATAAATATATTTACGTATAGCATTTATTTTATAAATAAATACTTTCGATATCGATAAATTAAATTTATACGCCAAAAAAAAATTAGCTAAACTATAATTAACTTTATTAATAAAATTAAACGCTAAACCGGTTTTAAAATTTAAATTATATATATAAATAAAAGCAAAAAGTTTAAAAAAAAAAAAAAGTCTATAAACCGTTAAATCAATAAAAATTAATTAAAAAACTACTGTTTTAAATATTTTAAAATAAAACGGCTTATTAAAAAAAGCTAAAAACCTTATTATAACGATAACGCGTTATGCTTTTTTTTCCGCTAAATTATTAAAATATTTTTAGCTATAAGCTAAAAAAACGGCTATTTAAACCTTTAATTTACTATTAACAAAAACTAATAAAAAAATAGTTACTTTATACGCGGTTTTATAACTATTTAAAGCTTTATTTTAAGGCCAAAAAAAACTATTTTTTTTATTTTCGTATATTTAATGCAAAAATATAAGTTTATTAACAAATAAAAGCATTAAAAAAAATAGCGCTAAAAGCTATTTTATAAAATATAAATGCTAATACTACAACGCGTAATAAATGCAAAAAACGTTAAATTTAACGAAAAAAGCTAATATAAAAAAAAGGATAAAAAAAACTTTAAATATATAGTTAAACTAAATAATTTTAACTATAGTAATTTTAATTAATTTAAAGATTTTATTTTAAAATTAGTTTTTATTTAGCTAGTACGGCTAAAATTATATAATTAACGAAAACAAACTACTAGTACTAGTTCGATACTGCAAAATAAGAATATACTAAAAACGGGCTATTTAATAAAACAAGGCTAAAAATATTATTAAAATCTAAGTACAAAAACATTTCCAAAAACACTAAGCATTTTTTATAGTAATATTAATAAAAACGAAGAAACTAATAATAGCGTAGGTACTTTTAAAAATAAAAATAAATTTAAAAACGCAATAAAAGGTATTAATAAAAAAGGCCTTTTAAGTCTAAAACTTAGTCGGGAGCTAAAAGCTAGCCTAGCTATAAAACTAAATCTAGCACAATAAGCTAAACGGATTAAAAAAACCATCATTTGTATAAATTAACTAATTAAACAGTTTAAACAACGTTAACAGAATAAAAGACCTAAAAACAAGCCGTTCCTACTAAATTTTTAAATTTAAAAGTGTTAATAAATAAAAACTAAACTAAACGGCTAAACTAAAGGCCTAGTTAAAGTCTAAAAAAAGCCCTAATAACCACGTATAGAAAAAAAATCTAAAGCTTAAATATTTAGCTATTAATATTAAAAACACAAATATTAAAAAATATTATTTATTAACGGCAAAAGTATAAGCAATAACAACGCTTTTATTTTTTTTATTTACCGCAATAACTTCGCTATTAATACGTAACTATAAATATACTAAAAATAATCTAAAACTTTAAAAAACGTAAAAACCAGCATTTAATAAATAATACTAATTATTAATTATTAAAAAAGTTTTTAAACTAGTTATTTTACTTAAAAAAACTAAAGTTTTACTTGTAAAATAAATAACTAACCAACGATTTAAAACCGAAAAAGAATTCTTCCGAAATAAAGCTCGGCTAATAGCCTGCAATAATCACAAAAATAGCCACTTTTATAACGTTAAAAAAATATACGCAACAATAGCATTGTTAACATTAATAAAAATATTTTTAACGTTAATAGCAATACTAGGTCTTAAATGCTAAATATATAATATAATAACGGCATTTTTAAACAACGAAATATTTAAAAAATATAACGTTTATTGCCGCTAACTAGTAAAATATAATAATAAAACAAAACGTGTTTAAAAACTTTTTATAATATTATATAGCCTTCGAAAATTACCGTTATAATAATTCTAAACGCTAGCTAAAATTATAAAATCCATTAGTTTTAAGCCTATAAAAACAAATATATACTTATTTAAATATAAAAAAAAAAATGCCTTAATTATTATTTACATTAACGACCTTTTTACAACAGCACTAATATTAAAAATATGCTATAAAATACGTAACTTATTAATTTAATATTTTAAATTAAAAAATATAAAGCTAATTACTAAATTCCTAAGCTTAAAAATTTGCAAAAATCGTATAAATTATCGAGTCTTTATAAACCAAAAAAAATACGTTAACAAAATTATCGCTAAATATAATAACAATACTACAAAACCATATTATACCCTATAAAACTTGCAAA
Organism: Xylariaceae sp. FL1651; assembly: GCA_025201745.1. NCBI lineage: Eukaryota > Fungi > Ascomycota > Sordariomycetes > Xylariales > Xylariaceae > Xylariaceae sp. FL1651. Next base: position 242,576 of record MU624246.1, read on the forward strand.
TCAAAATTCCGGCAACCTAAAAGCCTATTCTAAAAAAAAATCGGGAAAAATATATCAAGCAGACCGGTTCACTTATATATACAACTATAAACACGCGAATTAACATCGTTAAAACGGTCAGCGCGTTTTTAAAAGCAAATATTAAGCCTAGCCAGATTTATCTAAACTTTATAAAACATTTATAGCAATATTTAAAAACCACGGCATCGTTCAGGATTACTTTAAAAAACAAGCTTCCAATAAATAAACTCGGAATACGTATTTAAGCTAATACTACGTTTACAAATATTTTAAAATTACGCAAATTAATAAATGCACATATTACATTTATTAAAAAAAAAACCAATTTACTAAAAAAGCAAAAAAATAACTTTAATAATAACTAATAGCACAAAAACGAAATTTATTAACTTAACACTAGCGGGACTAATAGTAATATAACTATTTAAAATGCTTAAAAAACTAACATATCGTTAAAAAAAGCTAATATTAATATACATAAACTCCGCTAATGCGTTAGCAACGGTTATAAATTTTTTTAATACAATAAAAACCCGTTATATTAATATATATTATAAATAAATAATTAACCGTACAAAAATGAGCTATTTTAAGCTAATATATTACGGCACAAACGATATAATAGCTAATGGCTTAACTAAACTTTTAAATAAAAAAAAAACACTAAGCATTTATTCGTTAACTTTATATAAGCTTATATGTTTTTAAATTAAAATAACGAAATAGCATAGGCTTAAAAGGATATAGTAAATAAGTTAGTTTAAATAGACTAAAAAGCATTTAGCCAAAAGGTTAGCATTTAGCTAAATAGCTAAAGATTAGCCAAAAAGCCAGGAAAACGCTAAAAACGCTAATTTTTATTCTGCCAAAGTTAAAATTAGTTATAGTTACAACACTACATTTTACATATAATATAAATAAATAAAAGGTCTAAATAGCCTCACTACTACCCGATTAAGCACTTCTAGTAGTCTACAAGGGTGTATTGCAAGTGGCCCTTGCCCTTGGCCAAAAGATTAGCCCTGGCAAGGTCGACCCACCTGCTAATATATAAGCCACCTTTAGTGCTAGCACTTGCTGCTGTTTAACTTCTTCTAGAATACATCACTTTTATCGCTTTTAGCTGTTCACATTGGCGTTTTCCCTTGCAACACGAATTTAACGCTATCGATTTAAAAATAAATAAAAAAGTCTTAAAACGCGTAGCATTTTCAGTTATATACACGTGCCGCTGTTTTTTCTTAAAAGCGCTATACATTCTTTATTTTTAACTTTATTAACTTAAGGTTAGTATAAAGTATAGCAAGTCAACCGCAGCTTTAAATACATATTGTTATATCAGGCTTTCTTAGGCGTGCTCCCACCAAAACGCCGTTAAAAGCATTCAAATCTTGCTCAGGGCTACAATCAAACAGACAGCTCCCGACGGCAGGACAGATTTCGAAAATATAAAAAGTGTCGTTGTCGATGGCTTTATTAGTCCGGACAAACCTTTAAGCTCTAACGAAAATTTCTCTAAAAAGTGGCTTATTATAAACGACAGTATAAAAGTAAAAATGTACTAAACTGTGACAAGTCACCTATAAAAACAAAAAAAGACTTTATATATAGTAACCACCTACACCACCCTCAAAATAAAAAAAGGTCGCACATCAATAAAGTCATTATCTACCCCCCGATACTCGGCATCGTGACACAAACACCTCCTAAGGTATAATTTAAAACAAATCACATACTTTTACGACATAACCATAGCTACAGTTCCATAGTAAATAATAGTACATTATTATCATCTAATAACTTACAATAGCTGCCCCAAACTATATACAACTAGTTGTTGTTCTTGCTTTCGGGACGGTGCTTTCAATATCCAGCTTCTTTTCTATTTGGTCCCTGCGTCCACGTAACCACCCGCCACCGCTACCCCTATCTCTGACTTATAGGCGTATATTCATGATTGCAGCTGTAGCCGAATTCGTTATCAGCACCGGAGCCACAACTAAGCTCGCTATACTATCATGGGAAACCAGTGGTTTTTAGGTATCCTACTGCTGCGGAACTATCGTTCTATAGAGTGTATTATGGACTAAGACACAGAATTTATAGAGCTCCCACGAGCTTTGAGATGTATATGTCGAGGATACCATATGGTCAAAGATCTGTTTCAGACTCTTCAGGCCGTTGTCGAAGGATTTGGTGTATGCCTTGTATTTGTATCCATATGTCGTAAAATAGGCTTCCGGTTTGACCCGATGGATCTGTTCTCAATTCGGTCAGAATGCCCGCCCCTTGATCGAATTGATATGCTTTCAAGTACGTGTATTATTCAGCGATACTATTGTCGGGGTCGAGGTGCCGAACTTCCTACGCCTCCTAGGCGCATTCAATCTGGTTCCGCAGCTGGATGATTGGCAGAGATACGAGGGACGAAGGAGCATTATACTAGCCTTGTTACCTTCGGGGAGACGCATTTCCCGCCGAGTATGCCCTTGGTCGTTTTGGGCGAGCGGAAGGCAAACTGACGAGTAGAGATGGAATTCTCGACGAAGAGGAGAAATAGTTGGGCCAACGCCGCCTCTAGACACGCACTTCTAGCTCGCCAGGTATATAATTAGTAAAGATACGAGAGAAGAGGGACTAGTCTGCATTTTGCCTCCAAACCACCAAGGCGAAAAATATATCTTCCCCCCGAATCCGCCCCTATAACCCGGGCAGCATCCTTTCTACATCATCCACCTAGGGCATAATTCTATCGACCACTCTTTCTTCTCTACACTTGACACGATGGCATATGTCAATCTTGACGAGGCAGTCTTTTCGCTCCGGACCTTCTGGGCAAAGGGCTCGTAATCGACAGCTCTCTGGTCCTCCATTTTTTTACGGGTTTCACAACCACTATATGATAAGATCACATACACTGCCTGGTTACCTTTCTCACCAGAGACACCTACACAGCCGACTTGGACGAGTTGCAAACGGAGAATTGCATACAGAGCAAACGGTGTTGAGAGATGACATTTGCCACTGCACAGATTTAATTGCGGCTTGGTGCGTCTTTAGATCTGCGAAGGACAGTATAGATTCGAGAAAGCTCTGACTATTCCGCAACCTCCTTGGGAACGACTCGAAGTGCCTGAAGCAGACCTCGGCTTATACGCGTGTCTCTCAGCCTCCGTTCCATGGCTTCTTGGCCCCAACGCTCCCTCTCATGTTCCAAGAACGCTTCTCAGTCCCCATGGGGTACGGCCTCCAACATGCTTCTAATGAAGGTTTTCACGTTGGGTTCATTACGTCTCTCATTTGACCGGATAAGACCGGCCAGGGTATGGCGTCCTGGCTCAGCTGCTGACCTGTTAGCACCGTTCTTTAGCTTACATTAGTGGTACCTGCGTTACTTACTCGCGTATCAGGAAATTTATCGAGGACCTTCCACTTTTCTTAGTAGGTTTCGAAACTGTAACATCGGTTCAGTTGCACATTTATAGCGTTACTATTGCTGCGGGTTAGTCGTAAAAATCGTATACACGATGACTTTTTTGCACTAGGGTGTTTATAAAGCTAGACAATATCCTGCATCAAAAAAGCAAATCCTCGGCACCATACAGCCGTCATTACGGTCCAACGTTCTATGCCCAACATGCTCTATTTTCTGTTTACTTCGGGCTATCGACGCAATACATAACAATAATCAAGGTTATTTTCACCAAACCACCAAATTTCTGAAAATTAACCCCATCGATCAAATCCAGACCCTGCACCACTATCCCTCAATCTCCGATCTCTGAAGTAGTTTCCTTTCCAGCATGCTGCCCAAATGTAACTTAGAAATGCTTTGGCCATTCCGCCGAATCTTTGACGCGAGTACTTGGAGAAATTGAACTGGGCTCTTGTTGAATTTGGACTTGCCGTTACCATCACATAGGATATATCCATCAATATTTAATAATATTTTATAGCTTATAATATAATGCAAAAAATGTTTAAAACTAAAGCCGTATATTTTTTTTATTTTTTTAGTAATATTTACTAATTTGTTATTATAGTAAATATTAGCAAAGCTTTTTAAAATCTCGTTATAAACTATATTAACTTAACTTTATTCCAAAAGAATTATTTTAAACGAAATATAAGCGTAAATCTTTAAGGTATAATCTGTGGTTAAAAGCTATAGCAAGTTATTATCAAGCAGTTTTATAGCATTGGCCACTTAGTAAGCAAGCGTCGGCTAGTTAATCTCACGCTTAACTAAGCCGCATTTATTCTCATTTATCCTTTGATTAAACAACTGTTTTAAAAGCTTAAAACCCTTTTTTAATAGTTTAAAAAATATAAAAAAGCTAAACAAGTACTTTATAACGAGAAGCAAAGACTTAAACGCAAGCTTAAGCAGATAATTCGAGCTAAGTGGATTGTTAAGCAGGTAATTAAAGATATTAAACTTTAGTAAAAAGCTAAAGCTATTTAAAATACCTTGCTTTTTAATGAATAAATAGCATTAAAAATAAACTCGTACCTTTCTTGTTATAAGTTAAATAAACTGTAAGCTTTAAACTATATATAAGCTTTTTATTAAAACGTATTAAAAAAAAAAACGTGCATGCTTAACGGTTTTTCGGCTCGCTTTTTTTATTAACCGGGTATAACTGCGGATAAAAATACGGTTAAAATTAAGTAAAACTTAATTAATTAATTAGTTAATTAATACGGTGTTTTTTATTTACATAATTAATAATATTTATGTTTAAGTAAATAAATAAACATATTAATTAATTAATTAGTTAATATTTAGTTTTGGTTAAAACGTAATTTTTAGCTATAGTTCGTTAGCATAGCTGGTTAATTTGTTAACGCGGCTTAAAAATAAAACCTCGTGCCACCTTAATTTATCCAGCGGTTACAAAATTAAACACCGCTTGCTTAATTTATCACTATTTTTAAAAAATACCGCTTATTAAATTTGTCACCACCTTTATAATTTATTACTAACCTTTACAAAACACCGCTTTTTAAATTTGTCACTACCTTTATAATTTGTCACTAACCTTTATAAAACACCGCCTTTTAAATTCGTCTCCACTTTCACAATTAAAAGGAACAAAATATAAATATAAGCTTCTTAAAACATTATTACGATCGGCTAGCTGTACGGAGCTTTTGGCTTAAACTAACTGTTGAGCCTTGATTCCATTACGTTCTTATTAAACGGGAGTCATAAGAATAGGAACTTTTGGCGCGACGGCTTTACTAACTAAGCTAAGAAACTACATCGCCTTTAATTCTTGCAACCGAAAATGGTTTTTTGTTACGTAGTAATGTTTTAAGAAGCTTACACTTATATTTTGTTCCTATTAATTATAAAGGTGGAAACAAATTTAAAAAGCTGTGTTTTATAAAAGTTAATGACGAGTTGTAAAGGTGGTAACAAATTCAAAAAGCGGTGTTTTGTAAAGGTTAGTAATGAATTATAAAAGTGGTGACAAATTCAGCAGGCGGTATTTTTTAAAAATAGTAATGAATTAAGCAAGCGGTGTTTAATCTCGTAGCCGCTGGACAAATTAAAGTAGCATAGGGTTTTATTTTTAAGCCGCTTTAACAGGTTAACTAGCTATGCTAATAAACTATAGCTAAAGATTAAGTTTTAATTAAAATTAAGTATTAACTAATTAATTAATTAATATATTTATTTATTTAAATATAAATATTATTAATTATATAAATAAAAAAACACCGTATTAATTAATTAGTTAATTAATTAAGTTTTATTTAATTTTAGCCGCATTTTTATCCGTAGTTATACCCGGTTAGTAAAAAAAGCGAGCTAAAAAACCGTTAAGCATGCACTTTTTTTTTTATACGTTTTAATAAAAGGCTTATATATACTTCGAAGCTTATAGTTTGTTTAGCTTGCAGCAAAAAAGGTATAAGTCCGCTTTTAATGCTATTTTTTTATCGAAAGGCAAGGTATTTTAAATAGCTTTAGCTTTTTACACAGTAGGCAAATCTACCGCAGCGCTTATAATACCGGAGCTATTAATTACTGTGTTGCCTTTTTCGTAAGCGAGTTACCGCTGCTAGAGTTTTTCAAGTTTTAGTATCTTTATTAAGCTAATTAAAGCCTTATTTAACAAACAGCACTTTAACCTACGCCGTAGCCTTAAATAGTTAAGTGTAACAAATTAACATTAAGTACGAAATTTTTGGAAAATTTACAATAATTAAAGGCTTAAACACTATTAAATAACCCAATGCGCTTAAAAGGCATAATAACGGCTTTATAGCTTTAGTCAAGGGAATTAAAAACAACAGAGTATAAAATTATACAGCCACTATACCCTTATATACTGCGATAGCCGCTAAAGGTTTAACGATACGTATATATAATACATAAAATATTCATATATTATTTAAGCAAATACAAAAAGATATTGTTATAAACATTAAACTTTTATTAATTATCGTAAATTTTAAAGCTATAAACCCTTATAGCTTAAAAGCTTATAATAACTATATTATTAAGCATAGCAAAATAAGTATATAATAAATATTAAAATAATATCTTTTAATTAGTTTAAAAGCGGATATTTTATTATTAAAACGGTTATAATTAGCGCATAAAAACTTTTAAAGCAGTTTATAAAAAACTAAGTTAATAAAATTAAAAACGAAGCATTTTTACAGCTTTTAATATATAAAATGCTTTTAAACGAAATCCGCATACGCTTAATAAGCATAAAAAATTTCGAAAATAATGTAAAAAGCAAAAATAACTTAATTACGCTATAATAATAAAAAGCTTAGCTAATAATAAATAAAGCGAATTTTTATAGTAAATAAAAATAAATTACAACAAAAGGTTAAGGCTTTACTTTTTTATATTAAAATCGAACTTAATTTTTAAAAAACCGAAAATAAAAAGTTAATATATAATTAAAATCCAATTTTTAAAATCTAACCTATTTAGCGAATTATAATATTAAAATATAATATTATGCATTAAAAAAGCATAATTTTAAAAGTGCATTTTATGCTTAAGTTTTAAGCCGTTGCATATTTAGCACTTGACAAGATTATTATTTTATAATTTCGACAAATGCTTCCGCTTAAAATGTCTAGTTAAATTATAAGGTATAAAAAATTCGCTAATAAAATTGTTAATTTAATTATTATTTTTAGTTAAAAATAACGCTTAATTAATATATATAAAATACTGTTTTAGTCGTTTTATTACCGTTTTAATAAAAATAAAAAGCGTAGCAAAAAACAAAAGATTTTGCTTTAATAACTTGCAAAAAGGTTTAAAAAGCGTAGGTTTTAAAAGCTTTATTAACGATACGAAAAAGCGGTGTATACGTATAGTATAGTTTTTTTAAACAAAGCAGTATGCAAAGATTGCTTTGATTATATTATTTTTTTATTAATACTAACCTTTTTATAAAAAAACAATTTTTTTTAAAAAGCTTAATAAATTTAAAGCTATGTAACTAAAGTTTAATATTTTTAACTGTTTATTTAATAACTTATTTAGCTTAAATTGTTTATTTAAGCTTACGTTTAAGTTTTTGCTTTTTATTATAAAGTATTTGTTTAGCTTTTTTATATTTTTTAAACTATTAAAAAAAAGTTTTAAGCTTTTAAAACAGTTATTTAATTAAAAAATAAATAAAAATAAATGCGGCTTAATTAAACGTAAAATCGACTAATTAATGTTTATTTATTAAATAGCCGATACTATAAAATTATTTAATAATAGTTTGCTATAGCTTTTAATTATAAATTATACTTTAAAAATCTATGCTTATATTTCGTTTAAAATATTTTTTTCGGAATAAAATTAAATTAATATAATTTATAGCAAAATTTCGAAAAGCTTTGCTAATATTTACCATAATAACAAGTTAATAAATATTATTAAAAAAACAAAAAAACGTACAGCTTTAATTTTAAACATTTTTAACATTATATCGCAAGCTATAAAATATTATTAAATATTTAATTTTTAAAAAAATTTTAATCTGTTTAATTTAAGCCGCTATTATAGCAAAAGTTATAAGTTTATTAAGCAATAATTAATAACTTTTAAACGTTTTTAAAGTATAATAAAAAATAAATACGTTATATAAATTTTTTCGTAACGGTAAAAGCGATTTATGTTTGCTTAAGTAAATATTAAAATTATCGAGTTAATATAATAAAATAAAACTTAATGCGTAAAAAGCTTAATAACGAAATAATATACTAAAAAAAAAGACATAAAAGCTTAATATTAAAAAAAAATTATATATAGTTTTAAAAATTAAGTATAATTTACTATAAAATATTAATTTATAGTTAAAAATTATTAAAATATATATATATATATATTTTAAAATAAGTTTTTATAAATATTAAATTAAACTAAATAAAAATTTTAAATAGTTTATTTTTTAGGTTTTATGCTAGCATCGGATAAAAATCTTTAAATCGAAGTCGTAAAATTAAAGTAAAACAAGCGCCGGCAAGCGTAAAAAAAAAAAAAAAAGCACCGTTAAAATACAAAGCTTTTTAAATTTAAATAATTTTTTAATTATATTTAAATTTGTTTTAATTTATAGCTTTAAATTATTAGTTATTATATATTAATTTATTTATTTTTAATTGCTTAAACTATATTTTTTTTACAAATGTTTAAAAAACTTGTTTATATTAATGTAAACAATATATATAGTTTTAATATATTTTTATTTTATGTATAATCGCGATTTAGTTTTAAGTTAATTTTTTTATTTGTTATTTTTTTTAAAAACTAGCTGAAAAACTTTTTAATATATATTAAAAAAGCTACTTTTAATTACTTTTTTTTTTTCGTGTTATTTTAACTAAGTTTTTAATTTAATAATTAGTTAAAGTAAATATTTAAAAGTTTAATAAAATTGGTTTTATAATATTTTTAAAAGCTGCGTTAAAAGAAATTTTTACAAAACCTTTACGGTAGATTAGCACAAAGAAATAAACAGCAAAAAGCATAAGGCATATCTTACTAAATCTATTGCTTTTTAATATTATTTAAATACCGTATTGTCTTAAAAGCATAGTTTTTGCTTTTATAATTGCTGGTATTAAAGGTTTCGACGGCTTGCCGATAGTATTTAGGCGAATAAGTATTTTCTTTAAAAAAATTAAGCTGGTCCTTTACGTCAAGCTCGATAAGGCCATCGGTTTTGTCAAGGGAGGTATCGGTGTTGTAGCCATTATCCGCTTTATCGACATTAAACACTTCATTAAGCTCGTTAGACGAGAAAGAGGCGTCTGAGCCTTCAGTATGCTTAACAGTGCCTATCTAGTGGTTGTTGCGACGTATAGTGGGCTTTAAGAAAAGGAGACCATGGAGGCTGAAGTCGCAGACGATATAAAAATACGTTGCGATAGATTAACATAACAAGAATAAGAGCAAAAAACCAATGGCCGTATATACTATAAGAATGTAGCAAGCGCAGCTTTTTTAAGCTTAGCGTAAAAGCCATTTTAGGCTTTTAAAACTAGGAAATAAAGATTAGTGAGTTAAATATATAAAAAGATTCTGATATGGCTTTTTGCTTAGCATTACCGCGGAGTACCTGATGCGATACATTAAGGTATAAAAATAAATACGCAGCGTTAGCAAGGGTCTATAGGGCCTCCCCGCAGCTTTTTAAAGTAGCGTTAGATTTTAGCTTATGGACCATTAAAACCGGCGGCTAAAGCTGCTGAATGTAGCGGCCTAAAAGCCGTAACATTGTTTAAAAAAGTATAATTTAAAAGTTTTATTTAATAATAGCGATAGTAATTTTAAACACGAAAATAATATTAATAATAATAATAATAACTATTTTTTTTTTAGCAAACCGTAGCTTTAATTTTAGTTTATTACTTTAATTATTAATTATAAATAAAATTTTAATATTAATTAAACATATTACTGTTACAAACCAACAGTGGGGTACATAGCCGGGAAGGGGCTATAAAGGAAAAACTACTGTAGGGAAGGATAAAAACGTAGCACCATGCCGTCACGTAACCAAGAAACTAAAAGTTGATCTAAAAGGTCTAAAAGATCTATAGATTACTAAAATTAAGTAAATTTAAATAATATAATTTAAATAATTTACCTAAAAAATAGATTATTAAGATTACAAAAAAATATAAAAATAAAAGACAAAAATATAAAAGGGAAAAGTTTCCTATATAATTAGTTATTTATTTATTATTATTTAATTTATATTTATAGCTATTTTTTAAAATTAGCTATAAAAAGATATTTTTTATAAAACAGTTAATATTATACTATTGTCTTGTTGCTCGTAATATTATATTTAACGTATATTTTAAATATAAATATAAAAGTATTTTTAGTTATATTTTAAATATTTATAACCTTAATATTATAAAAGCATAAATAGTGTTAATTATTAGTGTACGTTTTATAATATTTTAAATAATTTTGTTTTAGGTTAAGCGATTAACTAAAGCAATATTCGAATTATATCGGCGTTAATATTATAAAAAACGCGGGACTATTACAAGCCTTAGCGTTAATTACTCTATAGAAATTAAAAGAAAAAACGACAAGTTTAAAGTTACCGAAAAATAATACGATTATTTAATAAACGTTATTAAAGATTTTTAAAAAAAACTAAATGTAAAAAAAAAAAAGCGATAATTGTTAAAAAAAAACCCAAAAATCGCTAAACTATTTAAATTTAACGGAATTTTTAGTAAATTTAAAAGATTTTTAGCTTAAATTAACGTATATTAATATTATTATAATAACGTATTTAAAAACGACGAAAAACGAATTTTTTATGCTATTGTTACAAAGCGTACACTAGTGTCTAACACTATATATGCTCTCGTAGTATCGGGGTTATAAATACTCAAAGTATAACCAAGGATACTCTTAGGTTTATGTTCAGAATATACGTTAAAAGATAGTATTATAGGCAATAAAAACAATAGTATCTTAAATTGACTGCTTCGTAAAGAATAATCTCTTATAGTTATTTCTAAAAACTAACTATAGACATAAATTAAATAATAATAAGTAAATAACTAGCTACATAGAAAAACTCTTCTTTTTTATACTATTCCTTTATCTTTATGTTTTTTTCTTAATCTTGCCTATATTTTTTAATAAAATATTTAGATTATGCTTTTTTTAAATCTGTATAATCTAAGTGATTTATAAATTACTTAGATTACTTAGATCACTCGCAGTTATGTGACCTCATACTGCTACGTTTTTGCTCTACTAGTAGTTTTTCCCCTTATGGTTTCTCTTTAGGCCATGGTCCCATTGTTGGTTCGTAATACTATTCCCCTCCTTCCAGCTTTATTATTTCAATAAAGACTAACTGGTCCCTAAGTAGGTCCCTAGTGTTATCTCGGTAGGTTCCCTTTTTCTTTTCCTATAATAGCTGGTCGTGTTCAAAAAAAGGGTAGTCGTCCTCGCCTTCGTTAACGCGAAAGTCGTGAAACTCGTTCTAAATATATTCGACAAAATGGTGTAAAAATGCCTGCTTATTCTTACTGTTTGTCTAACGGTGTTATTTGTTTTCGTGTTAACTATATTTCTAGTTGCTATAACTATACTTGTTCTTAGCACATTTACAACGCGTTTTTTCTACTAATGTCCAGTCTTTAAAGTATTATAAACAAATGCGCTCGTTTAACCGCTCGTCGTAAAACTGAAAAAAAAAAACTTCTAAAAGCCTAAAAAAAACTAAAAAAACGTGTCGAAAAAAAACAAAAACGTTAACAAAACGATCTTTAAAAACTATCCGATCGTTTAAGTACTATTCGTCGTTTGCAACAACAAAAAGAATTTTTTTGCAAGCGTAAGCTTAAAATCTTTTTAAAAAAAAAAGCGCTTAAACAAAAAAAAGCGAACAAACAGTTCTCCTTTTTTTAACTAAAACAAGTTTAATTTTTCCGTAGTCGACCCCGCCTTTTTAGTTTTGGTCGGTTAAAATATTATCGGTAAAAGTTTTTAACAAAGTTTTTTACGTTCGTAAAGTGTTTTTTTAGTTTTTATATAGTTTTAGCGTACGTATAGCCTTTTTATTTAATAAAATATTTAAAGTTTTTTTTACCCTGTTATAAATTTAAAATCTTTTTTACTTCGTAAATGTCTTTATTTTTATTTACTTTTAGCTAAGTTTTAAACGCAACATTTAAATGCGCTTTAGTTAATAATAATATATAAAAAATTGGTTAAATAACTATAGTATTTAATAATTTTAATTTATATATTATTAATAAAAATACTTTTTTAATTTTAAAAGGTCTAATGTTTTTAAAGTCGAGTTTTTCGTTATTACGTTTTGTTCGAATATTGCGTTTTAAAAAATAGATTTTATCCCCCTTTTTTAAAATTAGTTTTAATAATATATTCTTATCGTAGTATTTTTTTATTTTTTATTAAACGAATATAAATTTTTTTTATAACTATTTTTATAGTCTTAGCAATTTTTTTGCTTAAATCTTTACTATTAATGTAATAATACCGTTAATATAATATCGTTATATATTTATATTATATTTGTAGTTTGCTTTAAATAGTAATATTTTTATTATTTCGTTTATTAAACTATTATATATTAGTTTTACGTTTAACAATAATTTTACTTAATTATTTTAATTTTAATTAATATAATAACGTAAATATTATTTTAATGTTTAATTTAATTTTTTTATTTAACCGTTTGTTTATAAATAATATGTTGTAAACATTTTGTGCTTAATTCTTAAAGTTTTAATAAATAACTGCTAAAATTTAAATGCTATTGTTTTGCTTTTGTCGGTAATAATTATTTTTAAATATCTATGTTTGCTAAAAATATATTTTATTATTACGTAAGCTAATTCTTTTGCTAAACTTATTTTTTTATATAATATAAAATAGGCGTATTTTATAAATTTGTCTATTACGACCATAATAAAATCGAACTTTACTTTTATTATAAATTCTTTCGACTTTAATAATTTAATTATATAGTTAAATATTATTGTTTTTTATATTTTATTTAATATCGGTATTAATATTAAATTTTTATATAGTTTATGCTTTATTATTTTAGATTTTTTGCACAAATCGCATTTTGCGATAATTTTTTTTACTATTGTTAATGCTTTTAAAAAATCGTAATTCTTTCGTAATTTGCTAAGCGTTTTAAACACTCTCTAGTGTTTTAAAAATAAATATTCGTATACTTTTTTAATTAATCTATATTAATATGCTTTTAGTATATATAGTTTATTATTATAATATAGGTTAGTTAGTTTGTTTAATTTTTATAGTGTTTTTTATATTTTTTTGCTTTATTTTTCGTAGTTTACTTACATAAGGTTTATAAATAAGCTTTTATTTATATTTTCGTATAATAATACCTAACTTTTTAGTAATATTTTTTATTTATAATCGCTTTTTTGGCTAAAAATATCGGCTTTATTATTTTTTTTGCTTTTAATATAAATAATTTTAAAATTAAACTATAATAAAAACTCTGCTTATTGTATTTATCGTTTATTTAGCATTTTAATAGTTATAAACGTTATAAAGTTTTTATAGTTTAAATAAATTTTTATTAGTGTTATAATGCTATTTAAATAATATTTTTATTATTTAAATGCTTCGATTATTGCTATAAGTTTTTTATCGTAAATTTAATAGTTTAATTTAGGTTTTAAGAACTTTTTTAAAAAAATGCTATTAAATATAGTTTGCTATTTTCGTTTTGTTAAATTAATTATCTGTTTATAGCGTAATTATTTGCGTCGATTTTTATTTTATATTTTTTATTTAAATTAAATAGTTTAAATATTAAATCGCTTAAAATTGCTTTTTTAAATGTATCGAACGCTTTTTGTTTTTTTTTTGTCTATTAAAAAAGCTTGTTTTTTTTAATTAAATCCGTAAAAAGTGCCGCGATTTTCCTAAAGTCTTTAATAAATGTATATACGTAATTTGTAAACTTTACGAACGATTGTATATTATTAATATTTTTTAATACGGGCTAATCTTTTATTACTTTTAGTTTAAACTATTAAATTTGTACTTTTTTTAAAAAGATTATATATTTTAAAAAATCTACCTGCTGTTTATAAAACTCGCTTTTTTTTAAATATACCTTTAACTTTATTTTTTATAACGCTTAAAGTATTTGTCGTATATATTGTTTATATTTTTTAAATATTTTTAAATAAATTAAGATGTTGTTTAAATATATTATTACGAATTTATCGATAAATTTGCGTAATATATCCGTAATTATTATTTAAAATATCGCTAATACGTTAGTAAAGCTAAAATTTATTATTAAAAACTCGTATAGTCTATATTTTATAATAAACGCTGTTTTTTACTTGTCGCTTTTTTTAATTTTAATATAATGGTAGGCTTTTAATATATCGAATGTTGTAAACTATTATATTTTCGTTAAACGATCTTTTAAGTCGTTTATTTGTAATATAAGTCCGCTGTTTTTAATAATAATAGAGTTAAAATATCGCTAATTTTTGCAATTTTTTTATTTTCGTTTGCCATTTTTTCTTAGCTTTTTTAGTACCTATAATATCGGTGCTGCTGCCGATAATTTAAAATGTCGTATAAACCTTTTTTTTAGGTTTTTATTAAAATATTTTCGTAGTTTTTCGAGTTGTTTTTTATTCGACCTATATAGGTTAAAAGCTTTAGGGTATATGCCTTTTTTTAAATTAATCGCGTAATTATATTTATTATGCTTTAATAGCCTTGTTTTTTTACTATATTTTTTTGTAAACAGGCTTTTAAATTCCACGTACTCTTTTAATACCTTGATCGTAAATTTTTTAACTTGCTAGGATATTTCGTTTTATATCTCGTTTAGCTGTTTAGGCTTATATGCAGCTCGTGTTTAAAGTTTTGCAAAAGCGAAGTCTTTTTTTAGTTTAATTATACCGGGTAAATCTTACTAAAAACGGCCAGTCCTCTAGTTTACTTTAAGATTATTTTTCCGCAATTAAGCTAACTTTAATATTATATCGTATAATATTTTTACGATATTAAGCTTAAAGCGTTCTAAGTAATTTTAAATAATTATTAAAAGTTTTGCAGTTTTTCGTATAACTTTTCCGTTATTATAATTTATAATTTTTTTATCGAAAGTTGTAAATGTATAAAATCTTTTTTTTTTAGTTTATGCTAAGTTTAATTCGTTAATTAAATTCGGGGAAATAAAGTTTTAATAAACGCTTATATTAAATAAAGCTTTTAACTTTTTTTTTATTATAAATTACGTTTACTATTATTTATATTTTTTTAAGTTATATTTTTATTTTATATAAAAACCTAAAAATTTATTAAACCGGCTATTAATCTCGTTTTATAGCTGCTTTTTGTCGTTTTTTGCTTATTAATAAACTTATCGTCGGTTTTATCCTTTTGTAAATTCTACCGTTTTATTATTATTTTAACGATCGTAAATAAAAGTTAATTTTCGTTAATTTTTTTTTAATCTTTTTTTTTATGTTTTTATACTAAAAAACTTTATAAAATATATAAACTATGCATTAAATATATTAATATTGCTTTTAAATCGTAAACTTTTTTTTATAATTTTCGGGATATTATAAATTTTGTTTAAATATAGCATATTTATAAGTCGTTTTATATATTATTACTAATTTTCTAACTATAGTTTTTTTATAAAAGTATTTAATCTTTGTCCTAGCTATTCGGGCTAGAAACTAAAGATTTTCGATTTTTTTTGCTATATATTTTTTATATCGGTATATTATATAATTTGCTTATAATATTTCGTAATATTTTTTATAGCGTAAATTTAACCGTTCGTCGTCGTTTTTAAATATAGTATTATTATATAAACGATTAATTAAAATAAAAGTGTCGAACTTTTTTATTTTTAAAACGTTTATATTTGCTCCGATTATTATATTTTTATATTTTTTATAATATCGTAAAAGCTATTGCTTTAATTTGCTATCGAGCTTTTGCTTTATTTTTTCTTCGGTTAAAGTTATTATGTTTTGTTTTAAGTAAAGGTTTTTTTTTTGCATATTTAATATAATTTATTTTTTGGCTATACTTTTTTATACGGATTGTTTTATTTATTTATTTTTGGTTTAATAGTCGTAAGTTTTGTAACAGCATTTTAAGTTTTTTTTTAAACATATTTCGCTTTTTAGCTAATTTTTTTTATATATTATTTTATTTTTAATATTTTAATACGCATATCGATTTACTTTTAATTATTAATTTTTTATACTAATTACTATTTTATCGGCTAGTAAATAAATATAGTTTTTAAAATACTTTTTATCGTTTTTTAAGTTATAAAATTCTTTATTTTAATTCTTTTCGTTTAAATTAAAATCTCCTTGTTTCGGTTTTTTTTAGTTAGGTCTTAGCTATTTGTTTTAAGTTTAAACATTTTTTTATTCGTTTAATATAATACGAACTTTATGTTATAATTTTTATTAAATTTGCTCTGTAATTACTTTTATAGCTTTAGGTTTTTGCGTTAAAGTTTATACTATTCGCGCTAGGCTACGTTTTAAACGAGCCGTATTTTTAAATAATATTCCCTTTTTTAAGCTGTCGGTAGACTATTTTTCGTTATAAACAGCTTATTTATATATTTCTTTTGCTGTTTAGCCTAAGTATAGGCGCGTTATTAATTAATTTACTAATACTCGTATTTCTTTTTATACTGCTTAGTCTCCGGTTAATGTTTTACTGCTTTGCTCTACTTTTAAACTTTCGTCGTTATAATAGGCTTATATTATGTTAATCTGTTAACTGCCTTCTTTAGCCTTAGATATTTTGGTTTCGAATATTCGTAAATTTTTGCGTAGTTCCTTGTCGCAATTTTTAGCATAATGTCCAGGTTTGTCCTAATTATAACACTTAACAGTCTTCTTCGTTTTTTGTTATCCTTTTCTGCCTTGCTACATTATGTCAAGTTCTATTAGTCCTGCGTATATACTATATGCCGTAAAATGTTATCGCTTTTTAAAATCATTAGCTTTGTTTTAATTTTTTTTTTAATTTTTATTCCGGAAAAATCCTTGTCCTCTTTTTTAATGTCGTTTAAACAGTCGAGTATTAATCTAAATAGCTATAAAAATATATTCCACAAACTTAATTAGCTATAATAGCTTAATAATCTCATCTTTAACTTTATCCTTTAGTCTGCTATAAAACATCATAATTTTAGCTTAATCGTTAATATTAAGTATAGCTAAAATTCTTTAAAACTCCGTTGCGTAAATCGACGTTAACTTTGTTTATCGCAACTTTTATAATTTATTCTAAGCTTGTCGTTTTTCCTCGGGATTAAAGAATAGATTTTTAAGCTCGGTCTCGAAAAAATCTCGGCTTAGAAAAATCCTCTGCGTATCCTCGGGCCATTTGTTTTTAAGTTTATTCGTTGCTTTAAACAAATATAGTTCGAACTAAGTTAAAGCTTTTCCTTTTAGCAAAAATGCTGCATGAAAAATTCGTTTTTTATCGCTTTTAAAAGCATCGTTATAGTAATGTTAATATATTTAAACTTGCGTTAAAAATCTTTTAAGCTTGCTAGGGGTTTTATTAAATTTAAATGGTTTAGCAATCTTTAGGTTTCTTCTTAGCATTTATCGTTTATTGTTCTTAGCGTTTAGCTTTTTTCGAAAGTTCTTAATAAAGTCTACTAAATAGTCGTACTGTTTTTTGGTAACTTCGAACTTGTTATCTTCTCTTTTAGTTTCTATAGGGTAATTAAGGCCTTTTAATCGTTCTAAGGGTGGTGCCAGGGCCTGCGATAGTCCCGCATGCTCTTGAGTTACTAGTGCCGACATGGTTTAAATATTGCCCTAGTTAACTACTTAACGTAGAACAAGACTATTTAAAATGTTCCGAAGCGTACACTAGTGTCTAACACTATATATGCTCTCGTAGTATCGGGGTTATAAATACTCGAAGTATAACCAAAGATACTTTTAGGTTTATATTTAAAATATACGTTAAAAAATAGTATTATAGGTAATAAAAATAATAGTATTTTAAATTAACTGTTTTATAAAAAATAATCTTTTATAGTTATTTTTAAAAACTAACTATAGACATAAGTTAAATAGTGATAAATAAATGACTAGTTACACAAAAAAACTCCTCTTTTTTATACCATTCCTTTATCCCTATGTTCTTTTCTTAATCTTGCCTGTATTCTCCAATAAAATACTTGGATTATGCTTTTCTTAGATTTATATGATCTGAGTGATCTATAGATCACTTAGATCACTTAGATCACTCGCAATTACGTGACCTCACACTGCCACGTTTCTGCTCCACCAGTGGTTTTTCCCTTCATGGTCTCCCCTTAGGCCATGGTCCCACTGTTGGTTCGTAACAGCTATATTTTGTTAAAAAAAAAATATTAACCTAGTTTAAATTATATTTATTAAAAGCAACGAACGAATTTTAAAATAAATAGTTTAAAAATATATAAAAAAAAAATTTTAAGTCGAGATTTTTTTAAAACCGAGTTTAAAAATTTATTTTTTAACTTTAAAAAAAAATAACAAGTTTAAAATAAGTTATAAAAGTTGTAATAAATAAAGTTAATATTAATTTATATATATAGTTTTAAAAAATTTCGGCTATATTTAATATTAATAATTAAACTAAAATTATAATATTTTATAATAAACTAAAAAATAAAATTAAAAATAAAATTATTAAACTGTTATAACTAAATAAATTTATAAAATATATTTTTTTAGATATTTAAATCGATATTTAATTATATAAACGATATTAAAAAAAAAGAAAAAACTTTATAAAAATAACGTTAAAAAAAGTTAAAATAAAGTTAACGATTATAAAAAACGATAATAATCAACGGTATACGATATATACGTAAAATTTATAAAGTTTAACGTAATATAATAAAAAAAAAAAAGTTAAAAAAAGCCGAAAAAAATAGCTAAATGTTATAATTACGACAAACCCGGACATTACGCTAAAAATTGCAATAAAAAACTATGTAAAAACTTACGAATATTTAAAACTAAAATATTTAAAGCTAAAAAAAACAATTAATAAATTAATATAATAAAAATGTTACAAAGCGTACACTAATATCCAATACTATATATATTATCATGGTATTAGGGTTATAAATACTTGAAATATAACTAAGGATACTCTTATATTTATGTTCAAAGTATACATTAAAAGATAGTATTGCGGGTAATAAAAACAATAATATTTTAAATTAACTGTTTCGTAAAAAATGTTTTTTTATAGTTATTTTTAAGAACTAATTATAAA
This sequence comes from Xylariaceae sp. FL1651, assembly GCA_025201745.1. NCBI lineage: Eukaryota > Fungi > Ascomycota > Sordariomycetes > Xylariales > Xylariaceae > Xylariaceae sp. FL1651. Next base: position 261,921 of record MU624246.1, read on the forward strand.
TATAAATTAAATAGTAATAAGTAAATAACTAGCTATATAAAAGAATCCTGTCCTTATATATTTATTCCTTTATCTCTATGCTTTCTTTTAAATCACTTTTGCTATAGTAATCTTTACGGTTTCGTTATCGCTTTTTACTCGAGACGGAGTAAAAATTATTATGTTATTGTCGCGGATTACGATTTACTTCGTAATCTAAAAATTACGTGCTTTTCTTAGTCCGTATTTTTTTTTAAGCCTACTAACAGGCCTTTATTTATTAGTTCGTAACATTATCCCCCTCCTTTTATCTTTATTATTTTTAACAAGTCTAGCCGGTAAGTCTTTTTTTTTATTTTTTTAAAAACTTGTTAATATGCTTAATTATATATAAAAACCGCGTATTTTTTGCGATCTTTTTAATCGGTTTTCTAAGTTTAGCGAATAAGCCGCTTTTTATTTTTACGCTATTTTTTACGGCATATTAGCGGATATGCTTTGTATTTTTTGTTTTTAACATAATTTTTCCTCTTTTTGTTTTATTTTTAAAAACTTTAGTTATTATAAAACGTATATTCGTTACGGTCGTTTTTACGACAGCGTTTTAGTAGCTTTTTCGGTTAATAAAGTACTAGAATAATAGCGTAAGCTAGATTTTAGAAAAAGTAAAGTTAGCGAAAACTTTTTTAATTTTTATAAATAAATGTCTAAGATTTAATTTAAACTAGCTATTGCGGCGGACCGGTTAACGTAAATATATTATATTTGTTTTAAAGTAAAAAAGCGTAGTTTCGAGTTATTTTAGCAGGGTATAGTTAAGTTAAACCGGGAAAATAGTGTTTTTTTTGTATTAAACGGTTACAAAAGCTGTTTTTTTCGGGACTTTTAGTTTATAAAAGTTTTTTTTAATTTTAACTAGTTAAAATTTAGTCTAAAGGACGCTATTTTTTTTGTAATCGGCCCCGATTTTTTGGCTTTAGCCGATTAAAGTATTATCGGTGGAAATTTTTTATAAAGTTTTTTACGTTTATAAAGTGTTTTTTTAGTTTTTATATAGTTTTAGCGTGCGTATAGCTTTTTTATTTAATAAAATATTCGAATTCTTTTTTACTTTGTTGTAAATTTAAAATTTTTTTTACTTCGTAAATGTTTTTATTTTTATCTACTTTTAGTTAAATTTTAAACGTAGCGTTTAAATATGTTTTAGTTAATAATAATATATAAAATATTAGTCGAATAATTATAGTATTTAATAATTTTAGTTTATATATTACTGGTAAAAATACTTTTTTAAATTTAAAAAGTCTAATGTTTTTGAAATCGAGTTTTCGTTATTGCGTTTTGTTTAAATATTATGTTTTAAAAAATAAACTTTATCCCTTTTTTTTAAAATTAGCTTTGATAATCTGTTTTTATCGTAATACTTTTTTATTTTTTATTAAATAAATGTAAGTTTTTTTTATAACTATTTTTATAGTCCTAGCAATTTTTTTGCTTAGATTTTTACTGCTAATGTAGTAATACCGTTAATATAATGTTGTTATATATTTATATTATATTTATAGTTTGCTTTAAACGAGGACATTTTTATTATTTTGTTAATTAAAATATTATATATTAGTTTTACGTTTAATAATAATTTTACTTAATTGTTTTAGTTTTAATTAATATAACAACGTAAATATTGTTTTAATATTTAATTTAATTTTTCTATTTAACTATTTGTTTATAAATAATATATTATAAACATTTTATGTTTGATTTTTAAGGTTTTAATAAATAACTGTTAAAATTTAAATGCTATTATTTTGCTTTTATCGGTAATAATTATTTTTAAATATTTATATTTACTAAAAATATATTTTATTATTGCATAGGCTAAATTTTTTGCTAAGCTTGCTTTTTTATATAATATAAAATAAGCGTATTTTATAAATTTATTTACTATAACTATAATAAAATCGAATTTTACTTTCGTTATAGGTTTTTTTGACTTTAATAGTTTAACTATATAATTAAATATTATTATTTTTTATACTCGGTTTAATATTAATATTAGTACTAAATTTTTATATAGTTTATGTTTTATTATTTTAAATTTTTTATATAAATTATATTTTACGATAATTTTTTTTATTATCGTTAATGCTTTTAAAAAATTATAGTTTTTTCGTAATTTGCTAAGCGTTTTAAACATTTTTTAATATTATAAAAATAAATATTTATATACTTTTTTAACTAATTTATATTAATATGTTTTTAATATATATAGTTTGTTATTATAATATGGGTTAATAAGTTCGTTTAATTTTCGTAGCGCTTTTTATATTTTTTTGTCCTATTTTTTGTAATTTATTTGCATAAGATTTATAAATAAACTTTTATTTATATTTTCGTGCAATAGTACCTAGCTTTTTAGTAGTACTGTTTATTTATAATTGCTTTTTCGGCTAAAAATATTAGCTTTGTCGTTTTTTTTGCTTTTAATATAAATAATTTTAAAATTAAATTATAACAAGAATTCTGCTTATTGTATTTATTGTTTATTTAATATTTTTATAGTTATAAACGTTATAAGATTTTTGTAGTTTAAATAAACTTTTATTAATATTATAATATTATTTAAATAATGTTTTTATTGCTTAAATGCTTTAATTATTGTTATAAATTTTTTATTGTAGATTTAATAGTTTAGTTTAGGTTTTAAAAACTTTTTTAAAAAAAATGCCATTAAATGTGGTTTATTATTTTTATTTCGTTAAATTAATTATTTGTTTATAGCGTAGTTATTTGCGTCGATTTTTATTTTATATTTTTTATTCAAATTAGGTAGTTTAAATATTAAATCGCTTAAAATTGCATTTTTAAATATGTCGAACGTTTTTTGCTTTTTTTTTGTTTATTAAAAAGGTTTATCTTTTTTAGTTAAGTTTGTAAAAAATGCCGCGATTTTTTTAAAATCTTTAATAAGTATATATATATAGTTTATAAATTTTATAAACGACCGTATATTATTAATATTTTTCGGTACGGGCTAATTTTTTATTATTTTTAGTTTAAACTATTAAATTTATACTTTTTTTAAAAAGATTATATATTTTAAAAAATTTACCTATTATTTATAAAACTCGCTTTTTTTTAAATATATTTTTAATTTTGCTTTTTATAACGTTTAAAACATTTATCGCATATGTTTTTTATGTTTTTTAAGTGTTTTTAAATAAATTAAAATATTATTTAAATATATTATTACGAATTTGTCGATAAATTTACGTAGCATATTTATAATTATTGCTTAAAATGTTGCTAATACTTTGGTAAGGCTAAAATTTATTACTAAAAATTTATATAATCTATATTTTATAATAAACGCTATTTTTTACTCGTCGCCTTTTTTAATTTTAATATAATAATAGGCTTTTAATATATCGAATGTTATAAACTATTATGCTTTTTTAAAACGATTTTTTAAATCGTTTATTTATAATATAAGTCCGCTGTTTTTAATAATAATAAAGTTAAAATGTCGCTAATTTTTGCAATTTTTTTATTTTTGCTTGCTATTTTTTTTTTGGCTTTTTTAATATTTATAGTATCGGTGCTATTGCCGATAATTTAAAATATTGTATAAACTTTTTTTCTAAGTTTTTATTAAAATATTTTCGTAATTTTTCGAGTTATTTTTTATTTAATTTATATAATTTAAAAACTTTAAAATATATGCTTTTTTTAAATTAATCGCGTAATTATATTTACTATGTTTTAATAGCCCTATTTTTTTACTATATTCTTTTATAAATAAGCTTTTAAATTTTACGTATTTTTTTAATATTTTGATTATAAATTTGTTAACTTGCTAGGATAATTTGTCTTATATTTTGTTTAATTGTTTAAGTTTACGTATAGCTTATATCTAAAGTTTTATAAAAGCTAAGTCTTTTTTTAGTTTAATTACTTTAGGCGAATTTTATTAAAAGTAGCTAGTTTTTTAGTTTATTTTAAAATTGCTTTTTTATAACCAAGCTAACTTTAATATTATGTTATGTAATATTTTTATAATATCGAGCTTAAAACGTTTTAAATAATTTTAAATAATTATTAAAAGTTTTATAGTTTTTCGTATAACCTTTCCGTTATTATAGTTTATAATTTTTTTATTAAAAGTTATATATATATAAGGTTTTTTTTTTCTAGTTTATGTTAAGTTTAATTTGTTAACTAAATTCGGAGAAATAAAGTTTTAATAAACGCTTATATTAAATAAAGTTTTTAATTTTTTTTTATTATAAATTACGTTTATTAATATTTGTGTTTTTTTAAGTTATGTTTTTATTTTATATAAAAATTTAAAAATTTATTAAGCTAGCTATTGGTTTCGTTTTATAGCTGTTTTTTGTTGTTTTTTGCTTATTAATAAATTTATCGTCGGTTTTTTTTTTTCGTAAATTTTGCCGATTTATTATTATTTTAATAATTGCAAATAAAGGTTAATTTTCGTCGATTTTCTTTTTTAATTTTTTTTTTTTTATATTCTTATATTAAAAAATTTTATAAAATATATAAACTATATATTATATATATTAGCATTGTTTTTAAATTATAAACTTTTTTTTGCAATTTTCGAAATATTATAAATCTTATTTAAATATAGCATATTTATAAATCGCTTGATATATTATTACTAGTTTTTTAACTATAGTTTTTTTATAAAAATATTTAATCTTTGTTTTAGCTATTTAAGCTAAAAACTAAAGATTTTTAATTTTTTTTAATATATATTTTTCGTATTTATATATTATATAAGTTATTTATAATATTTTGTAATATTTTTTATAACGTAATTATAATTATTCGTCGTCGTTTTTAAATATAATACTATTATATAAACGATTAATTAAAATAAAAATATTAAACTTTTTCGGTTTTAAAACATTTATCTCGGCTTCGATTATTATATTTTCGTAATTTTTATAATACCGTAAAAGCTATTATTTTAACTTAATATTAAGCTTTTATTTTATTTTCTTTTAATTAAAATCGTCGTTTTTTGTTTTAAACGAAGTTTATTTTTTTGCGTATTTAATGTAATTTATTTTTTAACTATATTTTTTTATACAATTTATTTTAACTATTTATTTTTAATTTAATAGTCGCAAGTTTCGTAAAAATATTTAAAATTTTTTTTTAAGCATTTTTCGCTTTTTAGCCAATTTTTTTTGCATATTATCTTATTTTTAATGTTTTAATACGTATATTAATCTACTTTTAACTATTAATTTTTAGTACTAGTTACTATTTTATTTGTTAATAAATAAATATAGTTTTCGAAATACTTTTTATCGTTTTTTAAGTTATAAAGTTTTTTATTTTAATTTTTTTCGTTTAAGTTAAAATTTTTTAGTTTCGGTTTTTTTTAATCAGGTCTTAGTTACTTATTTTAAGTTTAAGCATTTTTTTATTTGTTTAATGTAGCGTAAACTTTATATTATAACTTTTATGAAATTTGTTTCGTAATTACTTTTATAGCTTTAGGTTTTTACGCTAAAGTTTATACTATTTGCGCTAAGTTGCGTTTTAAACGTGCCGTTTTTTTAAATAATGTTTCTTTTTTAAAACTGTCGGTAAACTATTTTTCGTTATAAACAGTTTATTTATATATATTTTTTTACTATTTAGCTTAAATATAAGCGCGTTATTAATTAATTTGCTAATATATATATTTTTCTTTATACTGTTTAATTTTTAGTTAATGTTTTGCTATTTTGCTTTATTTTTAAACTTTCGTTATCGTAATAAGTTTATATTATATTAATTTATTAGCTGCTTTTTTTAACTTTAAATATTTTAGTTTTGGGTATTCGTAAATTTTTACGTAGTTTTTTATCGCAATTTTTAGCGTAATGTTTAAATTTGTTATAATTATAATATTTAACGTTTTTAAATCTTTTTTTTTAGCTTTTTTTGCTTTATTATATTGCGTCGAGTTTTATTAGTTTTATATATATACTGTATGCCGTAAATTGTTAACGTTTTTTTTTAATTAAATTTATAATTATTATTATTGTTTCGGGTTTTTTTGCTAAAAAGTTTTCGTCGTTTTTTATATAGCTTTATATCGATTTTAATTACGTTATTAATATATTCGTTAAATTTATTCGATTGTAATAATTTACTAATTTTGTTTTTAACTATATTTTTTAGTTTTTTATAAAATATTATTATTTTAGCTTTATCGTTTAAATTAAAAATAGCTGCGATTTTTTAAAATTTAATAATATATATTAACGCTAATTTTATTTACTTTAATTTTCGTAAATCGTTTTAAGCTTAACGTTTTTTTTTTAAATTAATAAATAAATGCTTAAATTCGTTTTTAAACAACTTATAATTTTAAAAAAACTTTTATATATTTTTCGGACATTTATTTACCGGCAAAATTATTGCTTTAAATAAGTGCGGTTTAAATTATATTAATGTTTATTTTTTAAACAATCTTACTATTGTATAAATTTTTCCGACCTTGTCGTTTTTTTAAAACAAATCTTCGTAAAAATATAAATACGCTTTAGTTTAAGCTAAAAATCCTTTTAGCTTTTTTAATATATTATTAAATTTTATTAAATTTAAAAGCTTAAAGTTTTTTATAAGTTTTTTAACTATTTTTATAATTATTAACGTAACTTTTAGTCGGTTATTTGTTTTATTGACTTTTTTTTAAAAAAATTAATTTTATTTTTTTAAATTTAATATATTATTTTATAGTTTTTAATTTTGCGTTTTAAGTTTATCGGCTTTTTTTTCGAACTTATTAGTTTAATTTATAGTATTGTTAAAAATTCTGGCTTGTTTATTTAACTTTTGTTTTATTTTATGTATTTAATTATTTATTACTATAATTTTTGCTTGAAATATAGTAATAATATCTTAAAAACTAAATAAAATAGTTAGCGCTATAGTTTAAATATTGCTTTAATTAACCGTTTAACGTAAAATAAAACTATTTAAAATATTATAAAACGTATATTAGTATTTAATATTATATATATTATTGTAATATCGGGGTTATAAATATTTAAAATATAATTAAAAATATTTTTATGTTTATATTTAAAATATATATTAAAAAATAATATTATAAGCAATAAAAATAATAATATTTTAAATTAACTATTTTATAAAAAATGTTTTTTTATAATTATTTTTAAAAACTAACTATAAATATAAGTTAAATAGTAATAAGTAAATAACTAGCTATATAAAAAGATTTTGTTTTTATATATTTATTGCTTTATTTCTATGCTTTCTTTTAGATTATTTTTATTATAATAATTTTTATAGTTTTGTTATCGCTTTTTACTTAGGACGAAGTGAAGATTATTATATTATTGTCGCAGATTACGATTTATTTCGTGATCTAAAAATCACGTGCCTTTCCTGGTCCGTGCTTCTTTTTTAGGCCTGCCAACAGGCCTACATTTGTTAGTTCGTAATAAAAAACTTATTATAACGACGAAAATTTAAACGTTAAGCAAAATAGTAAAATATTTATAAAAAATTAAAAAGTTTAAAAAAAAAATACGTAAAATAATAAATTAATTATTAATATAATTATATTTAAAACAAATAAAAAAAAAATTTATTAACAAGCTATTTATAATAAAAACTAGTTTATTAAAAGTTTAAAAAAAAAAATACTATTTTAAAACTTAACACGTTTAAAATAAAACTTTGCAAAAATAAGATAAATTTTAAAGCAAAAATTTAAAACTATAAAAATAATTATTAAACAAATTTAGCAAAAGTTATAGCAAAAAATAACGATTGCGTTAAATAAATAAAAAAAAGTTTAAATTTAAAAAAAAATTAGCTAAAACTAAACTAAAAAAAAAAAAAAAAAAAAAAAAAGTTTTAATTTAAACGAAAAAAGTTTAAATAAAACATTTTATGTTTAAAAAAACGATAAAAAGTATTTTAAAAATTACGTTTATTTTTTAGTTAATAAAATATTATTAAATATAAAAATACGATAAATTAAAATAAATCGATATAAATATTAAAATATTAAAAATAAAATAATATTTAAACGTAATTAGCTTAAAAATAAAAAATGTTTGAAAAAAATTATAAAATATTTTTATAATATTTATAATTGTTAAATTAATAATAAATAATTAAACTAAATAATATATATAGCAATAATTCGAAAAAAAGTTACGTTATATATTTAAAAAAACAAATTTTGCTTTAAATAAAAAATAATAGCTTTAATTAAAGCAAAAATATAAAAAAAGCTCGATATTAAATTAAAGTCATAGTTTTTGAGATATTATAAAAAATATAATAATATAATAATTGGAATAAATATAAATATTTTAAAAACGAAAAAGTTTAACATTTTTATTTCGATTAATCGACTATATAATAAAACTATATTTAAAAACGACGATATATAATTATAACTACGTTATAAAAAATATTAAAAAATATTATAAATAAGTTATATAATATATAAATATAAAAAATATATAATAAAAAAAATTAAAAATTTTTAGTTTTTAGCCTATATAATTAAAATAAAGATTTAATATTTTTATAAAAAAGCCAAAATTGGAAAATTAATAATAATATACCGAACAATTTGTAAATATGCTATATTTAAATAAAATTTACGATATTTCGAAAATTGCAAAAAAAAAGTTTATAATTTAAAAATAATGCTAATATAATTAATATATAGTTCATATATTTTATAAAATTTTTTAATATAAAAATATAAAAAAAGAAATTAAAAAAAATCATCGCCGACGATTAACTTTTATTTATAATTGTCGAAATAGTAATAATTTAGTAAAATTTATTAAAAAACAAAACCGACGACAAATTTATTAATAAGTAAAAAACAATAAAAAGTATTTATAAAGCGAAACTAATAATTAATTTATAAAGTTTTTCGGTTTTTACATAAAATAAAAATATAGTTTAAAAAAAATAATTAATAATAAATATAATTTACGAAAAAAAAAAAGCTAAAAGTTTTATTTAATATAAACGTTTACGAAAGCTTTATTTTTTTTTAAATTTAATTAACGAATTAAACTTTGTATAAATTAAAAAAAAAACTTTATATATTTACGACTTTTAATAAAAAAATTATAACTTATAATAACGGAAAAGTTATATAAAAAACTGTAAAACTTTTAATAACTATTTAAAGTTATTTAAAAAGTTTTAAATTTAATATTGTAAAAATATTTTATAATATAATATTTAAATTAGCTTAGTTACGGAAAAATAATTCTAAAATAAACTAAAAAACTGGCCGTTTTAATAAAATTTACTTAGTATAATTAAATTAAAAAAAACTTAACTTTTATAAAACTTAAAATATAAATTATACGTAAGTGTTACGGATCAACAAAAGAGAGGGGACTAGGCCGCTAAAAGCGCAACCCAGTGGGGAGAGGGCAGGCCAAGTCACGTGACATGGATCTAAGGGATCTAAGATCCAGCAGATCCAGTGAAGTGATCTAAGGGATCTAAAATCCAGCAGATCCAGAAAGGACAGAGTGATGAGGGAATGAATATATAAGACGGAGGTTTTCCTATGTGACTAGTCATTCACTCATCACTATTCAACTCATGTCTATAGTTAGTTATTGGAAATAACTATAGGGGAACATTCCCTACGAAGCAGTCAATTTAAGATACTATTGTTCTTATTGCCCGCAATACTAGCATTGACGTATACTCTGAACATAAACATAAGAGTATCCTTGGTTATACTTCAAGCATCTATAACCCCAATACCACGAGAGCTTACATAGTGTTGGACACTAGTGTACGCTTCGTCACAGTAAGTTTAAATAATTAATAAAAATATAAAACAAAATATTATAGCAAGTTAATAAAAAATTTACAATTAAAATATTAAAAATATACGTTAAATTTAAAAGCTTATTTATAAAAAAATATAATAAAAAAACAAAGCTATTAAAATATAATAAATACGATTACGCGATCAATTTAAAAATATATATATTTTAAAGCTTTTAAACTATATAAGTTAAATAAAAAATAATTTAAAAAACTGCAGAAATATTTTAACAAAAATTTAAAAAAAATTTTTTATACGATATTTTAAGTTATCGGCAATAATACTAATATTATAAATATTTAAAAAACTGAAAAAAAAAAATAGAAAACGAAAATAAAAAGATTGTAAAAATTAGCGATATTTAAACTTTATTATTATTAAAAATAAAAAATTTATATTATATATAAACATTATAAAAAATCGTTTAACAAAAGTAAAATAAATAATAATATTCGATATTTTAAAAATTTATTATTATATTAAAATTAAAAAAAGCGACAAGTAAAAAATAGCGTTTATTATAAAATATAAATTATATAAATTTTTAGTAATAAATTTTAGCTTTATTAACTCGTTAGCGATATTTTAGTTAATAATTATAAACGTTTTATAAAAGTTTATTGATAAGTTTATAATTATATATTTTAACGATATTTTAATTTCTTTAAAAATATTTAAAAAATATAAAATATATATATAATAAATACTTTAAGTTTTGTAAAAAGTTAATTTAAAAGTATGTTTAAAAGAAATAAATTTTATAAATAATAAGTAAATTTTTTAAAATATATAATTTTATTAAAAAAAATATAAATTTAATAATTTAAACTAAAAATATTAAAAAACTAGCTTATATTAAAAAATGTTAATAATATATAGTTATTTATAAAAATTACGAATTTTATACGTATATTTATTAAAAATTTTAAAAAAATCACAGCGCTTTTTATAAACTTAATTAAAAAAAATAAACATTTTTAATAAAAAAATAAAAAAAAAGCGTTCGATATATTTAAAAACGCAATTTTAAATAATTTAATATTTAAATTATTTAATTTAAATAAAAAATACTAAATAAAAATCGACGTAAATAATTACGCTATAAAAAAATAGTTAATTTAACGAAATAAAAACGGCAAACTATATTTAATAGCATTTTTTTCGAAAGAAATTTTAAAACTTAAATTAAACTATTAAATTTATAATAAAAAACTTATAGCAATAATCGAAGCATTTAAATAATAGAAATATTATTTAAATAATATTATAATATTTGTAAAAGTTTATTTAAACTATAAAAATTTTATAATATTTATAATTATAAAAGTATTAAATAAACGATAAATATAATAAGTAAAGTTTTTATTATAGTTTAATTTTAAAATTATTTACGTTAAAAGTATAAAAAATAATAAAGCCGATATTTTTAATTAAAAAAGTGATTATAAATAAAAAATACTATTAAAAAATTAAATATTATTATACGAAAATTTAAATAGCAGCTTATTTATAAATTTTATATAAATAAATTATAAAAAATAAGATAAAAAAATTTAAATAGTATTATAAAAATTAAATAAACTAATTAATATATAGTATAATAATAAAATATACGTACTAAAAATATATTAATATAAATTTGTTAAAAAAATTTACGAATATTTATTTTTAAAACATTAAAAAATATTTAAAACGTTGAATAAATTTCGAAAAAATTACGATTTTTTAAAAGTATTAAAAACAGTAAAAAATAATATAAAATAATACAATTTATATAAAAAGTTTAAAGCAAAAAAATATAAACGATGTAAAAATTTAATATTAATATTAATATTAAACCGAGCTTAAAAAACGATAATTTTTGATTATATAGTTAAACTATTAAAATTAAAAAAGTTTATAACAAAAATAAAATTCGACTTTATTATAATTATAATAGACAAGTTTATAAAATATGTTTATTTTATTTTATATAAAAAAGCAAATTTAGCAAAAAAATTAGCATATATAATAATAAAATATGTTTTTAATAAATATAAATATTTAAAAATAATTATTACCGATAAAAATAAAACAATAGTATTTAAGTTTTAGCAGTTATTTACTAAAATTTTAAAAGTTAAACTTAAAATATTTATAGCTTACTGTTTATAAATAAATAGTTAAATAAAAAAATTAAATTAAACATTAAAATATTATTTACGTTATTATATTAATTAAAATTAAAACCACTAAATAAAATTATTATTAAACGTAAAACTAATATATAATAGTTTAATAAATAAAACAATAAAAATATTACTATTTAAAATAAACTATAAATATAATATAAACATATAATAAAACTATATCGATATTATTACTACACTAATAATAAAAATCTAAGCAAAAAAGTTGCTAAAATTATAGAAATAGCTATAAAAAAAAACTTAAATTCGTTTAACAAAAAATAAAAAAATGCTACAATAAAAATAGATTATCGGAGCTAGTTTTAAAAAAAAGGGATAAAGTTTATTTTTAAAACGTAACATTTAAATAAAACGCAATAACGAAAAATTCGATTTTAAAAACATTAAACTTTTTAAAATTAAAAAAATACTTTTATTAATAATATATAAACTAAAATTAGTAAATATTATAATTATTTAATTAGTATTTTATATATTATTATTAATTAAAGTATAGGTAAACGCTGCGTTTAAAACTTAATTAAAAGCAAATAAAAATAAAAATATTTACGAAATAAAAAAAATCTTAAATTTACGACAAAGTTAAAAAGATTTCGAATATTTTATTAAATAAAAAAGCTATACGTACGCCAAAACTACGTAAAAACTAAAAAAACATTTTATAAACGTAAAAAATTTTATTAAAAATTTCTACCGATAATACGCTAATCGACTAAAATTAAAAAAAAAAAGTTAACTAGGAAAACATTAAACCTACCCTAATCGAAGAAAAAAAGCTTACTAAATTGCTTACTCGCTTTTTTCTGTTTAAACGCTTTTTTTAAAAAAAAAAATCTTAAAACCGCGTTTACAAAAAAAGTTTTTTTATTATTGCAAATAACGAATAATATTTAACCGATTTAACAGTTTTTAAAAGTCGTTTTGTTGCCGTTTTTGCTTTTTTTTTACCCGCTTTTTTAGTTTTTTTTAGGCTTTTAAAAATTTTTCTTTTTCGGCTTTGCGATAAGCGGATAAATGAGCGCATTTATTTATAATGCTTTGTAGGCTAAATATTAAAAAAAAAATGCGTTTTAAAAACGTTAAAAACGGGTATAATTATAATAATTAAATATATAATTAATACAAAAATAAACGATATTGTTAAAAAAAATAATAAAAATAAACAGAAACTTTTACGCCGTTTTATTAAATATATTCGGAACAAGTTTCGTAACTTTTATGTTAGCAAAGGCAAAAACAACTGCTGTTTTTTTTAAGGCGACTAGCTATAATAAAAAAAAAAAAAAAAAAAAAAAAGAAGACTTATTAAAGCAACATTAAAAACCTATTTAAAAGGACCAGCTAACCTTTATTAAGGATAATAAAGTTAAAAAAGAGGGGAATAATATTACGAATTAACAGTAGGGTATATAGCTAAAAGGGGGCTATAAAGGAAAAATTACTATAAAAAAAGATAAAAACGTGGCACTATGCTGTTATATAACTAAAAAACTAAAAGTTAATTTAAAAGATTTAAAGGATTTATAAATTACTAAGATTAAATAAATTTAAGTAATATAATTTAAGTAATTTATTTAAAAAATAAATTATTAAAATTATAAAAAATATAAAAATAAAAAGATAAAAATATAAAAGCGAAAAGTTTTTTATATAAATAGTTATTTATTTATTACTATTTAACTTATGTTTATAGCTACTTTTTAAAATTAGCTATAAGAGGACATTTTTTATAAAGCAGTTAATATTATACTATTGTTTTATTGCTTGCAATATTATATTTGACGTATACTTTGAACATAAATATAAGAGTATCTTTAGTTATACTTTAAGTATTTATAACCCCGATACCACGAGAGTATACATAGTGTTAGTCACTAGTGTACGCTTTGTAACAATTACGTTAATATAACTATTTTTATTAACAAAACTAAGCGACTTATTTAATTTATTATTAATATAACCTAAAACTATTATTATAAATAAACTTGCTATAAAAAAACCCTGCTTGTTATATTTATTAAAACTATTTATACGCTTATTTTTAAAAATAGTCTTAAACAACTTCTTAGTTTATAAATTATAAAACATTAATAAAAACGACGCAGCAAATTACTAAAATATAAAATATTTCTAAACGGCAAAATTTTTTTAAAACGATTAAAACTAAAAGGCTAAAGTAAATACCGGCAAACTAAAAATTATATATAAACTTTATATAATATATTTAACTTATTTAATATATTTAAAAAAAAATTAAGCGAAATGTAATAACGCAGCATATTTAATCGGCAAAATATATATTATATAATATAACTGTTTTAAATATTAATTTTGTTAAAAATTTAGTATAAATATTTATATTAATTAATATATTAATTTATAATTATAAATAAATTAAATAAGCTGTTAGTAAAAGCTTAAATTAGCGTTAATTTGTTATTTAACTTTATTAAAAATAAACAAATATTATAATTGTTTTATTATTATGCGTTAAACTATATTTTATTTAATTGGAAAACGTTTAAAATATTTTGTATTAAGCATATTAAAAATATATTATTAAAAAACCTTATATATAAAGTAAATAACTTGTAAATTGATGTTATAGCTAATATATAAACATTTTTTAGTTTAAAAAACTGTTTTTAAAATATTTATATTTATTTTATTAATAAGGACTAAAACCGAAAGTATATATTTATTAATGTTTATTTACATAATAATAAATTAGCTGCGCTAAATATTTTACGTATATATAATATTTTAATAATATATAGTTTTTATTTCGCTGCTAAAATAGTTACGGTAAATAATAAATTTAATTTTAAAACTACGTATTTTTGTTTATTTTTAATTGCTAATAGCTTTAAATTTGTGTAAGTTTTATTAATTAGCTATTTTTTTTTTGCTTTTTTTATATAATATAATTAGTTATTAGTGCATTTTCCGATATTTTAAAATTTAAAACAGCTAATTAAAATTCTATTTAAGCTTATAAAAAACAAAAGTTAAAAAATAAAGCAAAAAAACGCAATATTAATAATAAATTAAACATTATTTTTAGTATTATATAAAAAGAAAGTTTTTTATCTGCTAATTTTTATATTAATTTTTGTACTAATTTACATATTAAACTTTTAATAGTTTTAATAGTTAGTTATATATATTAATATTAGTATAAAATGTTAAAAAAAGTTTATAACAATTTAGCAAAAATTAACTAACTATAAACAGATTTTAGGCTTTTTTATTTTTATTTTTATTTGCAATATAAAAACTAAATAAAACTTTATTATATTTATATTAGTACAAGCTTTAGTTTTGCGATTAGCTATTAAAAAGTTTATTAATACGTAAAAAAAGTTGTAAAATAAGTTTATATAATATAATAATATTTCGCCGTTTATTTAATGCTTTATTTAAATTACGGCGATTTTTTTTTTAACTAATTAATCGGTTTAAGTTTTTTAAAAAAAAATTAAATTAGCTATATTTTTATTAGCTATAAGTTTATTATTAAATATTTTACTAAGTATAAAAATTAGTTACGTTAATATTTAAATAATTAAAATTTAGATATTAATAATAAAAAGCTATATTTAATAATAATAATAATTAAAGCTGCGTTAGGAAAACTAGAAAAATATATTAAAAAAGCTTAAAAAAAAAAACTAAGACCCGCTATTATTTATTATATTATTATATTTATTAATAAATAGTATAAGTTTAACTTATAATAGTTTTTTCAAAAAATAGTAAACTTATTTCTTTTTTTTTTTTTAAAAAAAAGCCGTCCGATATTTTAGAAAAACATATAAAGCTTATTAAAAAAAATATAATGTTTATAAAACTTTAAACCGGTTATTTAATAATATAAATAAAGTTATAAATATAATTTAATTAAACTTATACAAAGTATATATAATTTATTATTATTTTGTTAAAAATAATTAATAATAATAAAGCTTTTAATATATTTAAACTTTAAATTAAAATTGCGTATAAAAAATATTAATTATTACTTTAAAATAAATAAGTTTCTTTTTTATATATAATTAGTATTAAAATTAATATATAAAACTTTATAATAAGTAGATTATATTAGTATTTTAGGCTAAAATAGAGAAAATATTGCTTAAGCTTACTATATTTGTTTAAAATATATTATGTATTTTAATAACAGTAATGTTTTTAAAACGTATTTAGTATTAAGTTTAACTTATATATAAGTTTAGCTAAAGCTATATATTATTAAATGCTTTTCGAACTTTTTTTTTAATATTAGCATAAATAAAAATAAGTTTAAACGATAAAAACGATAATTTATATAATTATTTTACCGAAAATACGAAAAAAAAAGCGCTTTTAAAAAATTAAAATAGCTTTAAATCTGCTAGCATTATTTTTAACAAGCTATTGTATTTAAAATAGGTTAAATTTACTTTTAATTTTAAAATAAAAGAGCAAAAAAATTAGGTTTAAAATAGAAAACTATGTTATAAATATAATAAATGTGCAATTATTTATTGTAAGTTTATATAATGTCGAAATTATCGAATTAAGTTTTTAAAAAAAGTAAAAAAAAAAGCAAAGTTAACTAAAAATAATAAATAATAAGTTATATTAAAAATAAATTAAAACAGCATTTAAGCGGCAGATAATATAATTTTTATAAATAGATTAGTTTTAAATTATATTAATTTTGTATTAATTTAATGCTTTTATTTTATTAAATTAATATAATTTTAAACTAAATATAAGTTATAAAATAAAGAATTTATACTATATTTTTATATATAATAAGTGTTTTTATCGGCTTATTTAGTATATAAAATAGCGTAATAGTTTAATTTAGTTAATAATACTTTAGTAATAGTATTAAATGTTTTTTATAGTATAAAAAAAACTTTTTATTAACGTGCTAATATATATTAAAATTTAGCATAACGCATCTCCCACTTGGATAGAACACCCAATTGAATGGAACACTTTCCAGACCTTTGTACGTACATTCGCAAATAATCCAACAACAACATATCCGATCAATTCAAACTAGTTAAATTCCTATTTGCTAGACCTGTTTATACTATTCCGACAAGTTCGCGCATTATAGCTACTTTTGCTACAAGTCTTATAGCACCCGACGCGAGTCCTTTTTCTTTTCGTACTACGAACGAACCGACAAATAACCTGACGAACGAACCGAAAATATAAACAATTAATTCGAATTAACTAAATTCTTATTCGCTAAACCTATTTATACTATTCCGATAAGTTTGCGCATTATAGCTACGTTTGCTGCAAGTTTTATAGTACTTGACGTAAATTTCGACGCGAGTTTCGACGCGAGTTTCGACGCGAGTTTCGACGCGAGTTTTGACGCGAATTTTGACGCGAATTTTGACGCGAGTTTTTTTCTTTTTCGTACGATAAACAAACCGACGAACAAGCCGACAAACCTATACAACCACGCCCCTTAACGCTTACAAAGCCCGTAAAGCCCGTAAATTCCTTGCTTTTATATAATAAACAATTATTCGTTTTATATAGGTTTATTGGTTCGTTTATCGGTTTGTTCGTCGGGTTATTTGTCGGTTTGTTCGTCGTACGAAAAGAAAAAGGACTCGCGTCGGGTGCTATAAGACTTGTAGCAAAAGTAGCTATAATGCGCGAACTTGTCGGAATAGTATAAACAGGTCTAGCAAATAAGAATTTAACTAGTTTGAATTGATCGGATATGTTGTTGTTGGATTATTTGCGAATGTACGTACGAAGGTCTGGAAAGTGTTCCATTTAATTAGGTGTTCTATCCAAGTGGGAGATGCGTTAGTTTAATATTTAATATTATTTGCTTCGAACTTTTTTACTAAAAAACCCTAGCTAATAATTTTTCGCAATATACCTAGTACGCTAAAAATACTAATAATTTCGGTTTGTTTTTTTTATTTAGAATTTCTATAAAAAAAAAACCCTTAGCCGCTTTTAGTAATATAATATCCAAAGCTTTTTACGGCTATAATATATTAGTATATATATTAATATACGTAAATATATTTACAGTTAGTTACGGCGATTTAAAGCAATTTTTACCGCAGCTTTTAAGTATAGCTTTTTTTATTTATTAATATTTTCGAAAAAAGCATTAATAAAATTTTAAAGCAAAATCTTTTTTTTAAAATAAACATTATAGCTAAGCTAAATGGTTTTAAAGTTTAATTAATATATTAAACTTTATATATTTCTTTTTTTTTAAAGTTAATATTTTAAAAAACGCTGTTAATTATAGTATAAAACCGAAAAGGTTAATAACGCAAAACTTTTATTTTTTAGTAAAAATTTTTCATATAAAAAACTTAAACTCGCTTTTATAACGTGTAATTGTAGTAAATATAAGTTTAAAAAATTAGCTTTTGTATTAATATATATATTAATTAAAACTTATACGCTTAAATTTACGTAAAATATATTTGTTAACATATATAGTATTATTTGTGACGGCTTGCCCGCCTTTGGAAATAGCGGCCCTGGTCGCCCCAATTCCCGCAATTGCCACATCGGGTAATTTTCGGCCGTCAACTTCTTGCCGCTTTCTCACCTACCTATAAAAGCACCGTCCCTCCTTTTGTACCTGTTAAGTCGCTTTTATACCTTCTTCCCATCTTTCCTCTTATATGCGTTATAACTACATTTTGCGCCTTATCTAATAGTCTTTTAATAAACCTATAACTAGTTATTGGGTACAGCGCTATATTTGCTACAACTGCTATCTTCGTCTAATTGACCAAACAATCCGCCTGTTTTGTATTTACGGCCTATAATTTTTAGTATACCCAAGTATCCTGCCGGCGTATAACGCGTTTGCTTATTTTCTTATTGCTAGTATATATTATTTTTTATAAGCTTGTTATAGCTACGTAAAACTAATTTAACCTTATAATGTAGAACTTTTGCTTTTTCGGAGTTTAAAAGGTCTGTTTAATGCTTAGGCTGTTTTTTAGTTTGCGTTGGCAAAGGAGGAATATAAGGGCTAAAGGCGTATTTAATTTTATATTCGGAAATACTAGGGTTCCGTTTTATTTGCATTATCGTTATTATAGTATTTTATGCTACTTTTTTTTTAATAAGGAAATTTTAAAAGATTTTAAACGTATTAATATTAAACGGAGTTTATAATATAGTATAGCTATTATGTTTTAAAAATAAAGCGGATATTAAAGATAATAAGCAGCCCTAGTCGACGTTAAAGATTTTTTAAGTATAGCTATTTGCTATTCGGCTTTATTTTAGTATATGCTAATTTTAATATTTAAGCTAGTCGTAAGATAAATAGCTACTTTTAATAACAGCTTTAGTTATTTTGTATTTATAACTTAAGGTAGTTATATCGACCTCGCTTATAATTATTTAATCGCTTCGCTTGTGCAATATTAAAAGACCTTACTAAGAACGGAAATTGCGCTTTTATAAGTAATATGGTATAACAGTGCTTTATTTTATAGCAGCCTTTGCTAAATAGCATCGATAAGGAATTTGGAATTATAAAAAGGGTTAATTTGCAATATCCGGCAATAGCTTAGCTAAAATTACTTTGCGTTATAGCCTTAACTTAGCTTAGTTATGCTTGGTTTAAAATTGTAGTAAATTAGAAAAGTGCTAATTTTTACCGTTTTAGGCAAAAACAGGGTATGTTAACAACTATAAAAAGATTAAGTTTAAAGCAACCTCGTTTATAAAAAGCTTAGCAAAAGTTTATATTAATATTTCTATTAGGATATTATTAGCTCTGCCTGCATGGTATGGCCTTAGACTTGGTATAGCACTAAAACGATGGCTTTTGTTTGCATATTTTAGTTTCCGATAGCTAGGGAGCCGTAGGCTGTAAATAAAGTCCAAAACTACTTTTTATGGAATGCTACAAGTGCCGCTCGCATAATGGATTACGGCGTACGCGTTACATTTAGCTTGTTACCCTTAGAGTAGCAAGCTTAGGCGTATATAATTTTCTATTGCTCTTGGGTCGGCTACGCCGACAAAGAGAAAAAAAGGCCTGTATTAATTGCAGTAATTAGCGTTTTAAAAAAAGAATTTAGGCCTAACTAGCACTTTTTTTGCTATTAACGATACAATAATAAATAAATGCATAGCCCCGATGATTTTATAGTTAAATTAATTATCGAGTCAACTATGGTTTAAACAATCCGCTTTAATAATAATAGTAAAGCTATATTGTATATAAGCGAATAAGATAAATGGCGTTAATATTTAGCTTAGCGTATATAGTGCCAGCTTATATGTTTTGCCGGGAGGATAAAGTAGGCTTACCTCGCGGCGGCCCGTTAAGGGTTCGTTAAAACTATCCCCCGGCGATTATTGCGGCAATTTGAATTTAGCTTTTAAGTTTAAGATAATCATAGCCGGGAATTTAGGTAATAGCCTCTTTTTAGCAATAAATTTTATCGGCCGAACTATGTTTAAAATTGTACGGAACGTTTAAATCGAAAGCTTTTTAAACCTAAAACTGAAAATGCCTTACAAACTTAGGGATACGAGACCAGGTGGCTTGTATTACGGCCTGTAAATATAATCTACGAAAGCAATTTTAATTATTTGCGACGAAGTTAGTAGTTGCCTGCATGGTTTAACTATAGATGGCGTATTTGCATTAATGTTAAAGCTTTACCCTCGAAACTATTTATCTTAGACTAAGGTTGCAGCTTTCGCCTTTTCGGACAAAAAAATACGGTTATTTACGGAGCAAGGACTAGATGTTTTGCGTTATATTTAACTTAGCTATTTTAAAATAACCCGGCTTATAGTAAATATATAAAAAAAAGCCTAAAGAAGTTATAAGCGTTTGCGCTTTTAATAGGTATTAGATTTTAATTTTAAACGGGAGATGGTGTTTAATTTAGTTTATAAAGCTACCTATCTGTTACGAACTGACAAGTGGAGGCCCGTTGGCAGGCCTAGAAAAGAAGCACGGACCAGGAAGGGCACGTGATTCTCGGATCACGAAGTAAATCGTGATCTGCGACAGTAACATAGTAATCCTCACTCTTTCCCAAGTGAGGAGCGACAATATAACCGTAAGGATCACCGTAGTAAAAGTGATCCAAAGAAGGCATAAGGATAAAGGAATGAATATATAAGAACGGGGTTTTTTTATGTAGCTAGTTATTTATTTATTACTATTTAACTTATGTCTATAGTTAATTTTTAAAAACAACTATAGGAGAACATTTTTTACGAAGCAGTTAATTTAAGATATTATTGTTTTTATTGTTTGTAATATTATTTTTTAACGTATATTTTAAATATAAATATAAAAGTATTTTTGGTTATATTTTAAATATTTATAACCCCGATATTACGATAACGTATATAGTATTAGATATTAATGTACGTTTTGTAATATTTTAAATAGTTTTGTTTTACGTTAAGCGGTTAATTAGGGCAATATTTAAGCTATAGTGCTAACTATTTTATTTAGTTTGTAGGATATTGTTGCTGCATTTTGAGCAGAGATTGTAGCAATGTATAATTAAGTACGAAAACTAGGATAGAAATCGGATAAGCAAGTTAGTATTTTTAACGACACTGCAAACTAAACCGATAAGCTTGAAAAAAAAGCCGATAAACTTAAAACTTAGAATTAAGAATTAAAAAATAATATTTTAAATTTAAAAAAATAAAACCAACTTTTTAAAAAAGAAGTCGATAAGATAAATAATTGACTAAGAGTTATACCGGTAATTATAAGGCTGGTTAAAAAACTTGCGAAAAATTTAAAACTTTTAAGCTTAGCAAGATTTGATAGCATTTTAAAAAAGTTAAAAAGATTTTTAGCTTAAGCTAAAGCGTACTTATATTTTTACGAAGACTTGTTTTAAAAAGACGACGAAGTCGGGAAAATTTGTACGATAGCAAAATTGTTTAAAAAACGAGCATTAGCATAGTTTAAACCGCACTTGTTTAAAGCAACGATATTGCTAATAAATAAATGTCCGGAAAATATACAAAAGATTTTTTAAAACTACAAATTATTTAAAAACGAACTTAAACATTTGTTTACTAATCTAAAAAAGAACGTTTAGCTTAAAACGATTTACGAAAACTAAAATAAATAAAATCGGCATTAATATATACTACTAAGTTTTAAAAGATTGCAGCTATTTTTAATTTAAACGACGAAGCCAAGATAATAATGTTTTATAAAAAACTAAAAAATACGGTTAAAAACGAAATTAGTAAACTATTATAACTAAAAAAGTTTAACGAATATATTAGCAACGCGATTAAAATTAACACGAAATTATACGAAAAACGACGAAAACTTTTTAGTAAAAAAAATCGCAATAATAACAATTACAAATTTAATTAAAAAAAAAAGCGTTAACAGTTTACGGCATACGGTACATACGCAAGACTAATAAAACTCGACGTAATATAACAAGGCAAGAAAGGTTAAAAGAAAAAGACTAAAAACGTTAAATGTTATAACTATAACAAGCTTGGACATTATGCTAGAAATTGCGATAAAAAACTACGCAAAAATCCGCAAATATTTAAAGCTAAAATATCTAAAGCTAAAAAAAGCAGCTAATAAATTAATATAATACAGGCTTATTACGATAACGAAGGTTTAAAAATGGAGCAAAATAGTAAAGTATTAACCGGAGACTAAACAGCATAGAAAGAAGTACGCGCATTTACAGATTAATTAATAACGCGCTTACATTTAAAACGAATAGTAAAAAAAATTTACGAACAAGCTGTTTATAACAAAAAATAGTCTACCGATAGTTTAAAAAAAAGAGTATAACTTTAAAAAATAGCACGTTTAAAACGTAACCTGGCGCGGGTAATATAAACTCTAGCGTAAAAACCTGAAGCTATAAAAGTAATTACAAAACAAATTTAACAAAAGTTATAGCATAAAGTTCGTACTAAATTAAACGAATAAGAAAACGTTTAAACCCGAAACAAATAGCTAAGACCCGACTAGAAAGAACAAAAATAAAAAGATTTTAACCCAAACGAAAAAAATTAAAATAAAAAACCTTATAACCTAAAAAACGATAAAAAATATTTTAAAAACTATATTTATTTATTAGCCGATAAAATAATAACTAATATAAAAAATTAATAGTTAAAGGCAAATCGATATATATATCGAAACATTAAAGATAAAATAATATGCAAAAAAAATTAGCCAAAAAGCAAAACATGCCCCGAAAAAGACCTAAAATGCTTTTACAAAATTTACGATTGTTAAACCAGAAATAAATAAATAGAACAATCCGTACAAAGAAGTATAGCTAGAAAACAAATTATATTAAACACGCAAAAAAATAAATTTTACTTAAAACAAAAGATAACGACTTTAACCAAAAAAAAAATAAAACAAAAGCTCGATGCTAAATTAAAGCAATAGCTTTTACAATATTATAAAAAATATAAAAACATAATAATCGGAGCAGGCATAGATGTTTTAAAAATAAAAAAGTTCGATATTTTTATTTTAATTAGTCGTTTATTTAATAGTATTATATTTAAAAATAACGACGAACGGTTATAATTACGCTATAAAAAATATTACAAAATATTATAAGCAAGCTATATAGTATACCGATACAAAAGATATATAACAGAAAAAATTAAAAATCTTTAATTTCCAGCCCGAATAGCTAAAATAAGGATTAAACACTTTTATAAAGAAACTATAGTTAAAAAACTAGTAATAATATATAAAGCAACTTATAAATACGCTATATTTAAACAAGATCTACAATATCCCGAAAATTGCAAAAAAGGGTTTACGATTTAAAAACGATATTAATATATATAATGTATAGTTTATATATTCTATAAAATTTCTTAGTACGAAAATATAAAAAAAAAGATCGAAGAAAAAAATCGACGAAAATTAACCTTTATTTGCAATCGTTAAAATAGTAATAAATCGGCAGAATTTACAAAAAGACAAAACCGACAACAAGTTTATTAACAAGCAAAAAACGACGAAAAATAGCTGTAAAACGAAACTAGCAGCTAGTTTAACAGATCTTTAAGTTTTTATATAAAATAAAAACATAACTTAAAAAAATACAAATAATAATAAACGTAATTTATAATAAAAAAAAGTTAAAAGCTTTATTCGATACAAGCGCTTATTAAAACTTTATTTCTTTAAATCTAGTTAATAAATTAGATTTAGCATAGACTAGAAAAAAAAAACCTTACTCATTTACGACTTTTGATAAAGGAACTATAAATTATAATAACGGAAAAGTTGTATAAAAAACTGCAAAACTTTTAATAACTATTTAAAATTATCTAAAACGCTTTAAGCTCGATATTGTAAAAATATTATACGATATAATATTAAAGTTAGCCTAGTTACGGGAAAGTAATCCTAAAATAAACTAAAAGATTAGCCGTTTTTAGTAAGATTTGCCTAAAATAATTAAACTAAAAAAAGACTTAGCTTTTGCAAAACTTTAGATATAAACTATACGTAAGCCTAAACAATTAAACGAAATATAAGACGAGTTATCCCAATAAGTTAACAAATTTACGATCGAAGTACTAGAAAAGTACGTAAAATTTAAAAGCCTATTTATAAAAAAACATAACAAAAAAACAGGGCTATTAAAGCATAATAAATATAATTACGCGATTAATTTAAAAAAGAGCACATACCTTAAAGCCTTTAAACTATATAAATCAAACAAAAAATAACTCGAAAAACTACGAAAATATTTTAATAAAAACCTAAAAAAAAGGTTTATACGACATTTTAAATTATCGGCGGCAGCACCGATACTATAGGTACTAAAAAAGCCAAAAAGAAATGGCAAACAAAAATGGAAAAATTGCAAAAATTAGCAACATTTTAACTTTATTATTATTAAAAACAGCGGACTTATATTATAAATAAACGATTTAAAAAATCGTTTTATAAAAGCATAATAGTTTATAACATTCGATATATTAAAAGCTTATTATTATATTAAAATTAAAAAAAGCGACGAGTAAAAAATAGTATTTATTACAAAATATAAATTATATAAGTTTTTAGTAATAAATTTTAGCTTTATTAACGTATTAGCGATATTTTAAGCAATAATTACGAATATATTATGCAAATGTATTAATAAATTTGTAATAGTATATTTAAACGATATTTTAATTTATTTAAAAACATTTAAAAAATATAAGTAATATATATAATAAATATTTTAAGCGTTATAAAAAGCAAAATTAAAAATATATTTAAAAAAAAGTAAGTTTTATAAACAATAAATAGATTTTTTAAAATATATAATCTTTTTAAAAAAAGTACGAATTTAATAGTTTAAATTAAAAATAGTAAAAAATTAGCCCGTACCGAAAAATGTTAGTAATATACAATTATTCGTAAAATTTATAAATTACGTACGTATACTTATTAAAATTTTTAAAAAAATCGCGGCACTTTTTACGGATTTAACCAAAAAAAATAAACTTTTTTAATAAACAAAAAAAAAACAAAAAGCGTTCGATATATTTAAAAATGCGATTTTAAGCGATTTAGTACTTAAATTACTTAATTTAAATAAAAAATACGAAATAAAAATCGACGTAAACGATTACGCTATAAGTAGATAATTAATTTAACGAAATATAAACGGCAAATTATATCTAGTGGCATTTTTTTCGAAAAAGTTTTTAGGACTTAAATTAAATTATTAAATCTACGACAAAAAACTTATAGCGATAATTAAAGTATTTAAGTAATAAAAACATTATTTAAATAGCATTATAGCACTAGTAAAGGTTTATTTAAACTATAAAAATTTTACGACGTTTATAACTATTAAAATATTAAACAAGTAATAAATACGATAAGCAGAATTTTTATTATAGTTTAATTTTAAAATCATTTATGTTAAAAGCAAAGAAAACGACAAAGCAGATATTTTTAGCCGAAAAAGCGATTATAAACAAAAAGTACTACTAGAAAGTTAGGTACTATTATACGGGAATATAAATAAAAGCCTATTTATGAATTTTATGCAAATAGATTACGAAAAATAAGATAAAAAAATACAAGAAGCACCACGAAAATTAAACGAACTAACCAATTCGTATTATAATAATAAATTATATATATTAAAAGTATATTAATATAGACTAGTTAAAAAGGTATATAAACATTTATTTTTAAGATATTAAGGAGTGTTTAAAACGTTTAATAAATTACGAAAAAACTACGATTTTTTAAAAGTATTAATAATAGTAAAAAAAATTATCGAAAATCCGATTTGTATAAAAAATTTAAAGCAATAAAGTATAAACTATATAAAAATTTAGTATTAATACCGATACTAAATAAAGTATAAAAAACGATAGCATATAATTATATAGTTAAGTTATTAAAGTTAAAAGAATTTATAATAAAAATAAAGTTCGATTTTATTATAGTTATAGTAAATAAGCTTACGAAATACGCTTATTTTATATTATATAAAAAAACAAGTTTAGTAAAAGATTTAGCTTACGCAATAATAAAATATATTTTTAGCAAATATAAATATTTAAAAACAATTATTACCGATAAAAGTAAAATAATAGTATTTAAGTTTTAGCAGTTATTTACTAAAACTTTAAAAATTAAGCATAAAATATTTATAATATATTATTTATAAATAGATAGTTAAGTAAAAAAATTAAATTAAATATTAAAATAATATTTACGTTATTATATTAATTAAAATTAAAACAATTAAGTAAAATTGTTATTAAACGCAAAATTAGTATATAATAGTTTAATAAACGAAATAATAAAAATGTTATTATTTAAAGCAAACTATAGATACGATATAAATATATAATAACATTATATTAACGGTATTATTGCACTAATAGTAAAAATTTAAGCAAAAAAACTGCTAGGACTATAGAAATAGCTATAAAAAAAACTTATATTTATTTAATAAAAAATAAAAAAGTATTACGAGAAAAACAGATTGTCGGAGCTAATTTTAAAAAAAAAAGGATAAAGTTTATTTTTTAAAACGCAATATTTAAATAAAACGTAGCAATAAAAAACTCGATTTTAAAAATATTAAACCTTTTAAAATTAAAAAAATATTTTTACCGATAATATATAAATTAAAGTTATTAAATATTATAGTTATTAAATTAATATTTTATATATTATTATTAATTAAAGCGCATTTAAATGCTACGCTTAAAATTTAATTAAAAGCAGACGAAAATAAAAATGGTTATAAAGTAAAAGAGATTTTAGATTTACGATAAGGTAAGAAAAAGTTTAAGTATTTTATTAAATAAGAAGGTTATACGTACGCTAAGACTATATAAAAACCAAAAAAACACCTTATAAACGTAAAAAACTTTGTTAAAGATTTTTACCGACAGCACTTTAATCGGCTAAAACCGAAAAGTCGGGGTTGACCGCGAAGGAAATAGTGCTTTTTAGACTAAATTCTAACTAGTTAAAATTGGGAGGAACTTTTATAGACTAGAGATTACGAAAGAGATAATTCTCGTGGCCGTTTAGTGCAAAAAAAACGCCGTTTTCTCGGTTTAACTTAATTATGCTTCGCCGAAATAACTTAGAACTACGCTTTTTTACCTTAAAACAAATACGATGTATTCGCGTTAACCGGTCCGTTGTAGTAGCTAGTTCGAGTTAAATTTTGGTTATTTATTTATAAAAATTAAAAAGGTTTTTACTAGCTTTACTTTTTTTAAAATTTAGTTTACGCTGTTATTTTAATATTTTAGTAAACGAAGAAGCTATTAAAACGCCGTTATAAAAACGACTATAACGAATATACGTTTTATAGCGACTAGAGTTTTCGGGGATAAAATAAGAAAAAAAAAATTATATTAAAAATAGAAAGTATAAAGTATATTTGCTAATATGCCGTAAAAAATAGCGTAAAAATAAAAAGCGGCTCGTTTGCTAAACTTAGAAGACTGATTAAAAAGATCGCGATAAATGCGCGGTTTTTGCATACGGTTAAGCATATTAGTAAATTTTTAAAAAAACAAAAAAAAAGACTTACCGGCTAGACTTATTAAAGACAACAAGGATAGAAAAAGGGGGATAATATTACGAACTGACAAGTAAAGGCCCGTTAGTAGGCTTAAAAAAAAAGCACAGATTAAGAAAAGCACGTGATTTTTAGATTACGAAATAAATCGTAATCTGCGACAATAATATAATAATCCTCACTTTTTCTTAAATAAAAAGCGATAACATAACCGTAAAGATTACCGTAATAAAAGTGATCTAAAAAAGGCATAAAAATAAAGGAATAAATATATAAAAACGGGGTTTTTTTATATAGCTAGTTATTTATTTATTACTATTTAACTTATGTTTATAGTTAATTTTTAGAAACAACTATAAAAGAACATTCTTTACAAAGCAGTTAATCTAAAATACTATTGTTTTTATTGCCCGCAATACTATCTTTTGACGTATATTCTAAACATAAATATAAGAATATCCTTAGTTATACTTTAAATATTTATAACCCCGATACCACGATAACGTACATAGTATTAGATACTAGTGTACGCTTCGTAACACTATCGATATAAACTAGTTAGACCGATTAATCGATATCGGCGGTAAAAAAATATTACAAATATAAAAGGCAAAAATACTATAGTACGTCTATTATTACAAAGATCGCAATTTACGATTTAACTAGTGTTATTCCTAGATTATACAGTACGGAAGAGAAGAGATATTTTTATTATTATAAAAAACTTACTAATACTTAGCTCGGACACTGGCCCGGTGGCCTTATTTTTAAGGAAATAAAAGGCTTAATACTAGGCTTTAAACAGAACACGAAGGGAAGGCTTAGTCATGGCCAGGCTACAAATAGATATATATAACTAGCTATAAGCCCCTTTCTCCCTTTTCTTCTTAATTTTAACCACCAAAAAGCGCAAAAATTCAGTCGTTGTTTTTTTATTTAGTATGCTAAAATTAAAATTTAAGCCTTAGCAGCTACTAAAACAAAAGCGGAAAACAGCCGGTCTAACGGTAATACAGCTTTCGCAACAATGTTTAGGTTTAATGCAAGGCCCGGCCAAGAACAGTCATCTGTCTTAAAATAGTATTAAGCTAGTTAGCTTTAGTTAAATAGTTTAAATATAAAGTAAATTTCTAAAATTCCTTATCCTCTGGCTTTTTTAACCTACTTATATTAAACTATTATATTAATATCTCCGATATTAATATTTCTAACATTAACATAGCTTTATCGATCCCTTAAAGCGATATAATTATTAAGTCTAGTGCTATTAATTATAAGTTAAGACCTTTAGATATTACCGGTCTTAATTAAGTGTTGTCTGCGATTGCGTAATTAGACTTTCTATACAATAATGCAAGCAATACAATAAATAAATGTAAGTGCTAATATTTTAATTTTAAACCGATTTTCTAGCTAATATATTACTATATAGCTATTATAGAAAATAAAAACAGCAATAGTAACGCTAGTTTTAATAAAAAAGCTCCTTTTATATAAACGCTTATTTTAAGCCCAAAACATATAAACGAAAATTTACCAGGTACAAACGATTATATTACCGCAGCCGATATAAATGCCGCGTTAGGCGCTTTACCTAGCGATTTATCTCCCTTTTCCGGTAGCAAAGCTAGTATCGATGCACATTTAAAAAGGCTATTAAGCAGCATAAATAATAGTCTTAGCCAGTTGCTAAACAAACATATTTTTAAACTATTTATAAATAATAATGTTCGACCAGAAAAACAATTAAGCAAAACAAGTTTAACCTATAACGACTTTACTAAACTTTACTTTGCCGAAATATTAATCTTAAAACTAGGCTATACAAAACAAAATACGGTTAATATAAACGGCTTTTTTAATAAAAACAATTTATTTACAAGCGTTCTTACCGCCTTTCCCCTAAGCAAAGATTATGCCCCCGATTATTTAGCAAAAAGCTTTACTAACTCGACTTTAAAAAAGCTTACGCGAAAAAGTAACTATCCCACACTATTAGATTATATAACCTCTCAATCTAAGCCCGAATTAACTTAGAAAAAAAAACGGCTTACTCGGGCGGATTTATACAGCAGCGAAAGCAATATAACTCCCGGGACTAAACAGCTAAAATATAGCATATAACCAAGCCAAATCATTTTACGCAATAGTACACCAACTATACCCGACCATAATAGTAAGCAAAGTAGCTCTACCTATAAGGTAGCCGTTTAACCAAAATTACTAATCAGCCAAAATCTACTAGGTAAAGGCCGCTTTTTAAACGCTCCAAATCTAATGCCTCGCAAATCCCCCCTTTTCGCAAACTCTACACCTCTTTATATACAATATAATATTTGCGGTTTTTTTGCTAAATATATCATTCCGTTTAACGACTATGTTAAAACTTTTTTTCATAAAAAAAACTATATGTCTATAATACGGCTATACTTAGGTTATATCCGCAATTATGCCACTTAAAAGCATACTTATAACGCTAAAGTTTATAACCACACCTCTAACTTAAATATATTTATACTCGGAAATAGCGGACAAAACGAAAGTTATAATAAGAAAAATAGCATTTGCAATTTTAGCGAAAATAACAATAGCAATAACTTTATTTTTTACCAAAATAAGTCTTTTAATAACAAAAAACATAACGGAATTTGTAATAATAAAAGCACCATTAATAATTATAACGAAAGTAACGATAATTCTGTTTTTTTCAACCATAGCGTTTTAAAATATAAGCCAAAGCAATAGTCACGCCTCGATAAAGCATAACTACGCGCTTAAGTAAAAGAAAAATAAACGTAGTTATAAATAGCGAAAAAGTTAAGCCGAACTTTAGCGACTATATCAAAATATTAGCAAGTTATATTAAAACAAAAGCCTAAAGTTTAAAGGCATAGGCCTATAAAAAAAATAAAAAGCTAGATATCTTATTATTATATTTCTTAAAAAGCTAAAAAAGTATTATTGCTGGCTTAAAATAAAAATACCTTATTTAAGTCTCTTTTTACGTATTTATATAGCTAATATATAAGGCTAGGTCTTTTTTATACAATATTTTATATATTATCCTTAAAAATTCTACCTTTTTATTAACCTATATATATATATTAAATAGCTTAAATAAACCTTTAATCTTATTCTAGAAAATTATTTAGGTTAGGTCTCTTAAAAACAAACAAGTCGACCTAGCGACAGGTCGGCTTAGTCCTATTATAATATACCTAACAAACAAGACATTTCCGCCTTTATCCCTTGCGGTTTCAGTTTACGGTTAGAACGGGAAGGCGTACAGCCAAACAGACCGGCGGGAGTGTATTAGCGAAGAGTGCTCAGTGCCAAAAACTAATTATAAAATACGCCGCACCTCGAAAAATCAAACCACGTTAGGTTAGATCTCTATATTAGCTTTATCCAGCAAAAATAAAACTCTTCTTAATTAAACATCTTTTTAATTAAATATAAATAAATTCGTAGTTAGCACCGTATATAAGTTGCAGAAACCGTTTTCGCTAGCTTAATAATTTTACTAATTAACTGATTAATTAATTTCTACTTGGTTTTAGCTGCTCTTCTATCCGCAGCTATGCCCGGTTAACGAAGCCGCTTAACCAGCTAACATAGCTTAGGTATAAATCCGGGCCACTCCACTTCGCCATTCTCCTAAAAAAAAATAACAAACTAGCCGCAACTTCTGCCTTCTAATACAAAAAGTTGTCAATATACAAGAATGTAAAACTTTAAAGCATATCTATCCGCTCTTTCCCAAAATATCTTAAAACTGTTTATTTAATAAATATATTAACCTAATGGCTAATTTGTTCTATTAAGTTGTGTGAAGTTTTTTATGCTACATTTTGTTCCATATAATATAGCCAATATAATATATTACCTCCTGTTAAATTCCTACGTAGTCGTATATTTATATTGCTTATAAGCGGCGTCCGATTATAATAAAAATAACCCTACGACTCGCAATGCTCCATTCGGTTCGAAATATTATATTAAAAAGGCACTCGACTTCTTCACCCTAAAAAAGGCGACAAGGCGGCCTATCCTATCTAGTAACTATAGTATTGTATAGCACCGAAAATAGCGTACTAGGTGTCTGGTTCTTTAACTACGAAAAAAAGTGATGCCGTTTTGTCCGAAAACTTGTCGTTATAAGACGTTATAAGCGTTGTTAAGTGTTAATAGGGGGGTAAGTCTTATTAATGCTCTATGTTTATTATTATAGCATTAGGTTGTTTAGGCTTGGTCGTTGCTCGCCATAGGACTATTTTACCTTTTATCGCCGTTGCTACTATAATTAGATGCGCTATAGTGTGTTTTATAGTATGCTTGCAGGGCTTTGCTGTCTATTTTTTACCCGTGCCCGTAAAAAGACTTTTATAATATTAGAAAAACTTTAGGCAAAGTTAATCCTATTATTAAAGGCCTTTACAGGCACAGGAAGGGTTATATTTGCACTATTTTGCTTTGATTTCTAAAAATTTCGTACTTAGTGTTAAAGAAGTTTTTATTATACGGGGTATAAAGGGGTAGGTATAGTACCTCTTTTTCTGCCGGTACAAAAAATACGTACTTTCGAGCTAGAATAGAGAGGTACGTACTTTTTCTGCCGGCACAAAAGATACGTATTTTGGAACGAGAATAGAGAGGTATGTACTTTTTCTGCCGGCAAAAACCATCGCCTTTAAAGGCTTCTAGCGGTTTTTAACTCCTTTTAGGGGAACACCGAGTACGAAAACATCTTAATATGCGAGTACGAAATTTTTGGAATTTAGTAACGATTAAGAGCTTAAACGCCATCTCAAAAGGTCAATAAAATAGCCTGGTGTACAGCGCATCGCCCAGTGCGCCTAAAAGGCACTATGGCGACCTCGTGGCCCTAGCAGACAGCCTAGCCGACCGAAGTACGCAAGCATGCCACATATCTAAGCAAGTACCTTCAAGATGCCCTCCGTTGCGTAGACCAAGCACAAGATTAACCGATACCGGCCAATCTAGTCAAGTCGATAATCTTAAGAATAGCATCCTTAGTCGCGAAAACAATGAATGTGCCCGACGTCCGATCCACCTTAAAGACCCTAAACATTATTCAAACCGAAGTAAAGAACTAGGTAAATATTACAGCATTTACACTATACGAAATAAAAGATGATATAAAGCGCACCGCCACTAAATTGCAAAAAAAAATACAAAAAAGCGTGAAAAAACAAAGACGAAGCCAAAGTAGCGACGAAAGAGGCGACCGAAGTAGGCAGAACGGTTACGGCTATAGTGAGAGAAATCAATAACAATAGAACACAAAACCGCACAGCCCCCATGCCCTTATATGCTACGATAGCTTCAAGAGGCCTAGCGACAAGCATGCACAATACACAAAGCTTTACTACGCCCCCTGAGCAAATCTAAAGGGAGATCATTGTAAATATTAAAGACCCATTTACTATTGCAAACCTTAAAGCCATAAACCCCCGTGGCCTAAAAGCCCACATCGATCGCGCCATTGAGCAGAGCAACAACGAGCACATAGCAAACATCAAAGTAGTATCGTTTAATCAACTTAAAAGCGGAGACCTTAGCATTTCTCGAAGTGTTGCCGTCCCGGTCTTTGTCGCGGTCCGTAATACGTTAGTAAGCGCTAACGGCAGCCTATTATCAAAACGAGACTCGGTGACGGCTTGTCCTGGGGGAGCGACGAGGTCAACTGCTCCAGCCGGTTTGACCTCGTGATGACGGGCGTTTGGTGGGCCGAAGACCAAACCTAGTGAGAGCAAGGGGCAATTATTATAAAATGCTTCTAAAAACATAATTGTAGGAGGACAGCTATGCTATCTATCTTTCCGCATCAAGTACTATACATATATATATATATATATATATATATATATAGATATATATATTTCCTTGCTCTCATGGTTTGTTTCTATGCTTTTATTTAGAAGTTAGCTAGAAAAAGCCGTACGCTGCGAAAAGCACGAAACTGGCCATTTCAACACTTAAGTAGTCTCCCCCCTCCCCCGGGCGAGAAAATAAAAGCTAACGGATACACACACTATTAAAACTGTTCTGACTACAAATCATGTTTTCTAGAAAATACCGACATAAGTGCAGCACCCAATGTGGTAGTCCTCGCTCGAGACGCTTCCATCGGCGGTATCCCGCCGGTCCCAATCACCCAGAAGCTAAGGGCGTCTGTGGTCGATGCCGGCTCCGAGGGGACGTAATCGAGGTGCAAATCCATCACCATCATCATCACGATCAGCTTCGAGAGCCCGATAAGCCTCTGCCCCAGAACTGTGCGGGCACCCTCATGTAACACACGATATCACGCACTCTTTCTCTTCTACAGCCTATCGCTATATATCGCCAACGCCGATCGATCTGCCACCGGTTTACTCGGAGCTCTCGGGTACTCGGTCCACTTACGCAACCCCGCGAGTCGAGCTTGCCGCGCGTTACGAATCACCTCCCCAAGAGCTATTGGCAGATACTCGCGAAATGGAAGAGCAGCCAGCGAGGGGCCAAAGCCCCAGACCAAACGTCTAGGCTAACTTTTTGGGCGTCTGTTTGAAAAGTTCTATAAATAAAAACATCATCGGCAGGGCTGGAAGATGTAGCATAGTTAGGCAAACCGGACGGAAATGAATTCAAACATGGTCAAAGCTTGGAACCCTTTCTGCCCCAATTTCCCCGATGTTGCGTCACATAAGCTGCCACTTAAGAACTTGGGTAGCAAGTAAGAAGGTGGAACACTTACTACCTAAGCCTGCTCCACGTTCGGCTGACCACGGCCCACGCCCCGCCGGACAACCTTCAACTAAATAGTAGAGCATCTCGCTGTACTGTACTAGCCAATCAACGCCGGTACAGCTGCTTCGACGCCGAATATCATGAGATCGCCTATTTCCATGAGCTCCTATACACCGAAATGGACATACGGAATCCAGTAGGCATTTGTCGCGCCTCGCCCTTCAGTCGTCCCGCTGATCAATGTACCATCCCTCGTCCCTTCTACTTCGATCCCTCCGTCGCGCAGTGCTCGAATCGCCCGATGAAGTCCTCGGCACACCGCCATGTCCGTCATCCCCTCGTCCCGCAACGTCTCGTATAGCACTCTGGCCACGTCAACACAATGCATGTCCGACACCTCCCAGAGCGTTCCCACAACGTGCCGAAACCCCGCCAGCTGGAACGCATTGATGAGGTTGATTCCCTCGTCGGCCAGTTTAGCTACCTTATTAGCTCCAGTCGAGCATGCCGAAAGAAAACCTAAAAATGGCGGGTTCTCGTGCAGTCTGTGATCACGAAGGTCTCCTACCGTCAGCGGGTTAGTTTCCCAATCTTCCAGGAGCAAACGACTTCGCGATGGCTCTGCTGGATCCGAACTACCATGGCCAGCAAAGTGGAATATCCTGCACGCTTGCAGTTCCCGAAGTATATCGTCCTTGCGTAAAGACGGTGTGATTGGCCGTAATTGGAGCGATGGACAAAGATCTTTTACTATTTTTATTTCATTTATGGTAAACGGGAGACTTCCATTAGCGGGAAGATTTGGTGTTTCGTACATAGCAACCAAGAGAGCATAGTCAGACACTGGTCCAACAGGCTCTCGAAAATGGAGCTGGCGACCATGTATCAATGCTTTTACCGTAGAGGCGTATGACGACATAACCCTATCAAGCACAGTCTCAGAGCCGCCTTTGGTATGATATCCTGCAGCATGGAGAGGTAGCTGGCTTAGGAGTCCTGTAGGAATCCACCACACATGAGGCCAATTAGTATCGGAAACTGGCTCCTGAAATCCGAGTGCATCTAACACTGGACGAGCAACCACATCCCAGAGCCACTCGAGCAGTGATATAGGGAGGGTGGCCAGTTGGCGGGATATTTGCAATTCTTCGGCGTGTTGATGGACTCTTTCTAGAGTCAGATTAGGTAACTCTAATACCCGAACTTGATGGCACTCGATTATAAATGCATCGCAGCGATAAGGACTTAGGTTGACAACAATTATAGGATCTGGATGTGCTGCCGCTTTTAGTTCGTCTATAGTTGGCGGGAGATGAAAGTTCTCGAATCCAGGCTGAGCACGAATCCGCAATCGAAGCTTGTCAAGTTCGTGTACCGCGTTACGACGTCGTTTCGAAAGCGATTCCCAGGAATATGGTTCTCCCGTAGGACTTAAGGAAGAGAGACTATCTTCCGGAGAGTCTAGTTCGTCCTGAAGAAGGATAAATTCATCGGCTAAACCAGGGTGCTGTTGTTGAAGATCGGAAATATCTCCACGAGTCTCAATTAGCAAGCTAGCAATGATGCCACGGCCAAGTTCGAGAAATTGTAAAGCGTCATGAGCATTTTTGCCTGCATTCAAAGCGGTAGCAGCTGCAGCCGAAGATAAACCTGCAAAATCTGCAAGCATATGCTGCTTATCGGTATGCTTTATCCACCGGGGGCTTATGCCGGGGAGGATTTCGACGGCCTGCTGTAGCAGATGGCTTGATCCTTCCCAATCCAACCGTTCGGCGCGAATTTGAGCGGCATTCCGAGCCAAGCGGATACGAATAGATGGGGGAGCGGTATAACAACGCCAGCCTTCTTCGTACGAGGAGAGCCTACGGTTCAAGTCGTCGATGGATTCTGTGCGGTCAGATCGCCTGCCGAGCTTGTTTCCAAGGTTGTTCAAGTAGCCAGCTCGATCAGGGTGGTCTTCAGGTGTAGCATTGACTGCCTGGTCGGCAACATCAACAGCACGGTTCAGGTCGTCGATGGATCCTGTGCGGTCAAATCGCCTGCCGAGCCAGCTTCCAAGGTTGTTTAACCGGCCAGCTCGATCAGGGTGGTCTTCAGGTGTAGCATTGACTGCCTGGTCGACAACATCAACAGCACGGTTCAGGTCGTCGATGGATCCTGTCCGTTCAAATCGCCTGCCGAGCCTGTTTCCAAAGTTGTTCAAGTAGCCAGCTCGACCAGGGTGGTCTGTAGGTGTAGCATTGACTGCCTGGCCGGCAACATCAACAGCACGGTTCAGGTCGTCGATGGATCCTGTCCGTTCAAATCGCCTGCCGAGCCAGTTTCCAAGGTTGTTCAATATAGCAGCTCGATCAGGGTGGTCTTCAGGTGTAGCATTGACTGCCTCGTCGACAACATCAACAGCATGGTTCAGGTCGTCAATGGAACCTGTGCGGTCAAATCGCGTGCCGAGCCAGCTTCCAAGGTTGTTCAACCGTCCAGCTCGACCAGGGTGGTCTTCAGGTGTAGCATTGACTGCCTGGCCGGCAACACCGACAGCACGGTTCAAGTCATCGATAGATCCTGTCCGTTCAAATCGCGTGCCGAGCCTGTTTCCAAGGTTGTTCAAGTAACCAGCTCGATCAGGGTGGTCTTCAGGTGTAGCATTGACTGCCTGGTCGGCAACATCAACAGCACGGTTCAGGTCGTCGATGGATCCTGTGCGGTCAAATCGCCTGCCGAGCCAGCTTCCAAGGTTGTTTAACCGGCCAGCTCGATCAGGGTGGTCTTCAGGTGTAGCATTGACTGCCTGGTCGACAACATCAACAGCACGGTTCAGGTCGTCGATGGATCCTGTCCGTTCAAATCGCCTGCCGAGCCTGTTTCCAAAGTTGTTCAAGTAGCCAGCTCGACCAGGGTGGTCTGTAGGTGTAGCATTGACTGCCTGGCCGGCAACATCAACAGCACGGTTCAGGTCGTCGATGGATCCTGTCCGTTCAAATCGCCTGCCGAGCCAGTTTCCAAGGTTGTTCAATATAGCAGCTCGATCAGGGTGGTCTTCAGGTGTAGCATTGACTGCCTCGTCGACAACATCAACAGCATGGTTCAGGTCGTCAATGGAACCTGTGCGGTCAAATCGCGTGCCGAGCCAGCTTCCAAGGTTGTTCAACCGTCCAGCTCGACCAGGGTGGTCTTCAGGTGTAGCATTGACTGCCTGGCCGGCAACACCGACAGCACGGTTCAAGTCATCGATAGATCCTGTCCGTTCAAATCGCGTGCCGAGCCAGCTTCCAAGGTTGTTCAACCGGCCAGCTCGATCAGGGTGGTCTGTAGGTGTAGCATTGACTGCCTGGTCGGCAACATCGACAGCACGGTTCAGGTCGTCGATAGAGCCTGTCCGTTCAAATCGCCTGCCGAGCCAGCTTCCAAGGTTGTTCAATATAGCAGCTCGATCAGGGTGGTCTGTAGGTGTAGCATTGACTGCCTGGTCGACAACATCGACAGCACGGTTCAGGTCGTCGATGGATCCTGTGCGGTCAAATCGCGTGCCGAGCTTGTTTCCAAGGTTGTTCAAGTAGCCAGCTCGATCAGGGTGGTCTGTAGGTGTAGCATTGACTGCCTGGTCGGCAACATCAACAGCACGGTTCAAGTCGTCGATGGATCCTGTGCGGTCAAATCGCCTGCCGAGCCTGTTTCCAAGGTTGTTCAACCGGCCAGCTCGACCAGGGTGGTCTGTAGGTGTAGCATTGACTGCTTGGCCGGCAATATCAACAGCACGGTTCAGGTCGTCGATAGATCCTGTGCGATCGAATCGCCTGCCGAGCCTGTTTCCAAAGTTGTTCAACCGGCCAGCTCGATCAGGGTGGTCTGTAGGTGTAGCATTGACTGCCTGGCCGGCAACACCGATAGCACGGTTCAAGTCATCGATAGAACCTGTGCGGTCAAATCGTGTGCCGAGCCAGCTTCCAAGGTTGTTCAATATAGCAGCTCGATCAGGGTGGTCTGTAGGTATAGCATCGACTGCCTGGCCGACAACATCAACAGCACGGTTCAAGTCGTCGATGGAACCTGTGCGGTCAAATCGCGTGCCGAGCCAGCTTCCAAGGTTGTTCAACCGGCCAGCTCGATCAGGGTGGTCTTCAGGTGTAGCATTGACTGCCTCGTCGACAACATCGACAGCACGGTTCAGGTCGTCGATGGATCCTGTGCGGTCGAATCGTGTGCCGAGCCAGTTTCCAAGGTTGTTCAATATAGCAGCTCGATCAGGGTGGTCTTCAGGTGTAGCATTGACTGCCTGGCCGGCAACATCAACAGCACGGTTCAGGTCGTCAATGGAACCTGTCCGTTCATATCGCCTGCCGAGAAATGCTCCTACGTTACTCATCATATAAGGCTGTATATACCTCCCCGCTATCTCCATTGCCTGGTCCATCATTCTAATCGCTTCGTTTAAGTCTTCCAATCTGCCACTATGCCGGTAATTCTCTGCCAGCCTTACTGCCCCCTCATTTAGCGAACTTATTTGTTCGTCGCTAGCTGGATCTTCTTGCAACTCTGCGAAAGAATGTAGGTCCTCATCCTCCATACCACCAAGCAAAGTGGCCATTTCGTCGTCCACGTGAAATGGCTCCATTTCAACAATGGAGTTGAGTAGCCGTTGATGCAGTCGCCGAACCAAATGATATGCTGTGAGGAGATCGACTGTTCGGATCAGGGCTTGTCGGGATATACGTATTGGCAATCATGATATCAACTAGCACTAGTATAAGCACAGCTTACTAACTAGACATTTTTGGCGTAGCTTCGTTGGACTGATAAGTATGTTCAGACGATATATTTAGTCTGCCTGACATTGGATGTCTTCTCGCAACAGTTCGGCACCTAGGCGAACGCCTTTAGGGTGCATAATGTTACGGGGCTTCATAAGTTCTGACGTGTCGCGTACGCCTGATTCCGCCAGCCCAAGGCCTGCCTTTGGGCTTCTCCCTTCTAGAAGCGGGGTAGCATAATTATAACTCTCGAGAGGAAGATCGGATGTTATTGGCTTTATGTAGCGGTGTAGATCAGATGGCTATGCTAGACAGCCTCACTATCGAGCGGCAAAGGCTTTGAATATGGTTTCGCAGCCTGCATGGCATGGCTCAAACCTGAGTACGATCTGAACTCGAAACGGGGTGAGTGTTGGTGATTCCGTGGCTATGCTCGTCAGGGACCGGGAAAATGATAGAATGAGGCTGCAGCATGGTAGCAATAAGTGTGAGTAAGACCAATTGGTAGTTTTTGACTTGCATCTGGCCTATTCCCCACAGCTTCATTGGCACCAAGGCAGATTTTCGAATCGGATGGGTTTGGTTAGGCGTAAAAGAACTTGGACTTGGTAAGGTAGAGATTGCGCGACGCCGACGTGGGTCAGCAAGGAAACAGTGGAGCAACATGCCTGGAATACCCTGCGGGGAAAGCTAATCTTAGTGAATCTCACCAACCTGCAACGGCTCTGTCCTGCCAGAAGATCGATCGTACAGCGCGTAAGCCCCGCAAGCGGATCCGCCCGTCCCATCTTTTCAGGCACAGGGAAGGCGCCGTCTATAGCAGTCCGTCCCCTAAATCCCAGGTTCCAGAGGCTAACCTATCTAGGTCGTAGCGATAGATTTTCTAAGTAGACTGCCGAACAATATCATCACTCTGCAGTAGCACACACATTCAGCTTCCGACCCTGCGAATAATCCGTGAAAGACGGAGTCACACGGTCCTGCAGGTCGATGATCAGTGTGCTTTTTGCGTACACCAATGATGCAAGAGAATGCTACGTGTAGTGTAGGGCTCCGGCTACATCTTTGTATAGCCTGGCCTGTTATCGGTCCCGACTATCCTCCCATTGCTATCAAAGTCGAGTACCGTAACTAAATGCATAGCCTTAGCCCGTATGGGTACAGCCACTTAGGATGTTCAACTGATCATGTTTTCTGTACACGGTGGATAGATTATCAAGGTCTGGCTACTGATAGAGTCATATTCTGCGCCTCTGTTCGTTAAGGAACTGGCATCCTAGTTTGTAGGTATGGTAGAGTTATGTGCGTGGTACACCCCTTCAGGCCCCCAAAATCCCGCTCAGTACCTAGCTAGATCTAAATTGTATAACAGAATTTTCCACGCCAACTGAAACTCTTACATATATTGGCAATTATTTTGTCAAAACTCACCTTCGTCAGAGTTGCTGTGGCACTTCACATGTTCGAGTCTAATGGGCCCCTGCTAGGCTTTAAAAGCCCAGCCCAATGCCAAGAGTCCAAAACCCAGAGCGGAGTAGAAAAAAACCCACGGGCGCCCAATGAAATATGGGTTAGGTTTTTGCAAACCCTAGCCCCTGCAAAGGTATGTAGTGTACAGTAGGATACCTATATTCCGACAGGTCATTCAACGATCAGACACATGTGGGGGTCTTCGCAGTAGGTCGCCGCAGCAATCTTCGTCGCCGGCCGGTGGCCGTAAGTCATCGCAACTTGATTACCAGTGGAGCAAACGGCAGTCATCGCCCGACAAAGGCTGTCCTGGACTACGGGTAGATTGGGCACCAGTGGGGATCCTGCACCGCGAGTGGCAGCTCTTGCCCCTCGCTTATGGAGTAGTTGTTAGTCGTCTCACACAGCCTTAGAACAGTACCAACTAGTTGCTGGGATAGGTCGTGGCCGGTGAGTCAAATTATGCCTTGACAGCTGGAAGTGGAAAAACCCATGGATTGACATATACA
Source organism: Xylariaceae sp. FL1651 (assembly GCA_025201745.1). NCBI lineage: Eukaryota > Fungi > Ascomycota > Sordariomycetes > Xylariales > Xylariaceae > Xylariaceae sp. FL1651. The sequence continues at coordinate 303,510 of MU624246.1, forward strand.
CCCTAGCTTTATTTCAAATTTATGCTGCCGTGAAAATGTGCTTTTTTTGGGGCTTTATTAAGCAGTTATTTTGCTATCCGTTCTGCAGTTTTATTACAATCTGAATCCTGTAATCTTGATATGCTGCTTGTGAAAGGAATGTTGCCTAATCTGTTGAGGACTTTTAACCCCTAACTAAGCTAATGGCTATTGAAATATACTTGGTCTTGTCTGCGCTAATGCAGTCAGCAGGACGGCATGGTTTCCGGCAGCTCCTAGTCTCCCTTTGCCTTTTTAAGCAGCCTCGGTGAAAACATGGGTGGATACTGCAAAGACCTGAAATGCAAGTCTATTTATATGCAGAAAAAGGAGATCCCGACCTCTTATATCAAAGGTCGCTATTGCAAGCTTTTAGTCTGCCTCTCCAAGTTATTGGAGTAGGTAGTTAAAACAGTTTATTCTTAGAGCCTCGTGATGTAGACATACAGCGGGATTGCGATCTTCCAAGGCAGTTTTTTATAGCCCGGCTAGTAGCTAATTAGTAGTATATTTATGTAGGCTATAGATTAATATTACATGTCTCATTTTCTGTGAGGATTACTACTGCTGTATATATTACCTTTTCATTGCACTTCTCGTGAGCTTAGGAAAGGTCAATTGCGCAGCTTTGCACTAAGCCTCGGTTATTATATAACCTTATTTTAATTAGACTTTGGTTTGAATCTTTAACAGAAACAACAACGGTCCCATTCGTTATATCAAGTTTTTCTAAATGCCTTGAGTGCTCACTCGCTGGCTTTCCTCAGCTGCACATTATGGCAACGCTAACTGTGCCAAAGCGATTTGCTCTGCTTGTCGGGGTGGACTTCTATCAAAACGACAAGACGAGGCGGCTCCCGAATAATGATCCGGTGTCCCTCGGGCACTTGGAAGGAGCTGTTAACGATGTGAAAATTATCCAGACCCTTCTTCAAGATCGGTTTCAATTTCAATCAATCTGCGCCCTCACATCCACTGCATCACCGCACGATCCTAGCGTTCCCATACAGACAGAGCATGACTGGCCCACACACGCGAACATTAAAAAGGCATTTGAAGAAATACGCAACAAGGCAAATTCTGGAGACATCTTCTTTTTTCAATTCTCCGGACATGGTGCATCATTGAAGGCAACCTCCGATTCGCCTAAAGATGGCCGTAAGAACGACTTATCTCTAATGACTGCGGATTATTGCTGCGGGCGACCCGCGATTCGAGGATGGGAGCTGAACGTATGGCTGTGGCAACTCCATGAGAAGGGAGTGCAGGTCATTGTACTTCTCGACAGTTGCTATTCTGGAGGGGCGTGGCGAGCTGGCTCTCGATTCCGATCTCCCGACAACTGGACACCCCCTCCAAACCTCCCTTCTGATGAAGTCGCTGTGCAGGGAGTGCAGAAAAAGCCGGGTCATCGCGACGGAGACCTGGGTATATGCTGGGATCTAAACCCGAAGGGCTTCACGCTCATGACGGCTTGCCAGAGCACTGAAACGGCTTCGGAGCGAAATGACGATACGGCAGTATATGGCGCATTCACCCTTGCACTCATGGAGTATTTCCGCGACCCGTCAACTCCATTAAGTCCAACATACCACGCCATCTGCAATTACACGACCAGAAAGATTGCGTCATGGAAAATATCCCAGAACCCTCAGATTTTTGGCCGGGATAGACTGGCATTTCTTGAAAACTTTGAGCCAATTTCGGCGACACCGGTCTTTGCAACGCTAAAGGACGATATCGTAACTCTCCCTGTTGGCAAGGTCCATGGCATCAACAGAGGATCAGAATTTATCACGCCTTTAACGAGTTCCAGGGTTATTGTCTCTGTAGATGAGATATACGATCTAGAAAGCAAGGCGAAGATTATAGAGGGTTCCGTTGAGCATCTGCCACAATCCAATTGGTTCATTCCATACCGGTGGAGTTCGGAGAACATCTTGAAAATTATCATGGATCCAAACCTAGATGACTCCTTTCGGCAGAAGCTCCTCGACGGCTTGAAGTCCAGGATTTTTGGCGACATCCAGTACGTGCCGGGGAATCAAATAACCAAGAACAAAACCCCAAACGTCACCTGGCCCTGGCTTAGGCTCGCGTGTCTGAAGACCATTATCCGTTACTTCGGGTATTGGATTCCTGGTAACACCCGAGGCCCAGAGGCGGCCGAATCTACCAAGAATGAAGACTCCAAAGCTATGTGGTTTCGACTAGGCGCCAAAGAGGATGGTGGCGTTGACATCTTCGGACCAGAGCACATACTGGGTGACCAACAACCCATCCGTGGTTGGAAGACCGAAGGAACAACCGACGACGAAAGAGCGACAGAATTGGCTATTGCACTAGCTCATCTGTTCCGATTTGAGCAGATTCTTCACTTACGGAACGAGTCCGAAGATTCACCACCATTCAAAATAGACGTCAACATGAATGCCAACGAAAATTCGGAAACAGTTATCGATTTCGTGTTTCAAAATAAGGGCAATAAAGAATTAAGTTTCGCCATTTTAATCCTCAGCCCAGGATTCCACGTCAAGCAGCTATTCCCGACCACAGACACTTTGCAAGCAGTAGCTGCACACGAAAAGGAGTCTGTCCAGTTTTCCTTAACAATCCCCGACGAGCTAAAAAATGGTGAGGCGAATGACGAAAAACGTCAATACCGTGATATTGTCCGTACTGTAGTAACAACAAAGGGCAGACACTTTTCACTTAAAAGTATGGAGCTACCTGATATTTGGAATGCCGATCAGTGGGATAGTCAAAGGACAAACGGTTTGGGCAGGGACGGCAATCTTAAAGATCACTTCAGCTGGTGGATACGTGACGTTGTAAAGCTACATAGCTAAGAGGACAAAATGATGTCAAGGTTTTGTTTTCATTAGACAAGGAGTTCACGAAGTGAACTGGTACAGCGGTCTTGGAAATCTTGTGGTCAGTACAGTCTAACAGTTTCCTCTCTGAACAAAAGTGCTGATTTATACATGGTCCAGGTGGTGGATTACAAACACACTCTTTATACGCAAATATAAGCCTATTAACAATAGACAGTCGTCGTTTTATTTACATTTTCGATTGTCGGAGAAGATCATATTGATTTGGAACCCCGAACAAGATATTCACAACACCCCCTGTAGCTCCTCTCTTGTTCTTTACCTATAGCCCTTTAATCTCGCGGCTTCGTCGTATTTTCCTTGAACTTGAAGCACGGAAGCCAAATCGCCTGCACTTTTGATCGTGTTAGGGTGATGCATCCCGAGCTGTTTCTCCCTTTCCTCTAGGGCGCGCTTGTTCAACCGTTCAGCCTCTTCGTGCTTCCCCTGGTCTTGTAGTATAGAAGCGAGGTTGCTTACGCTCCTAAGCGTATCAGGGTGTTCCATCCCTAGCTCCTTCTCGTACGCTTCTAGTACCCGTCGATTCATCGCCTCTGCCTCCTCATACTTTCCCTGGTGTTTTAATATTGAGGCCAGATTGTTGAGGCTTGTTAATGTGTGAGGGTGCTGCGCGCCCAGCTTGATGTGATATCCCTTCGCTGCGTTCCGGCTCGATATTTCTGCTTCAGCGTATTTCTGCTGATCCAGTAACACCAATGAGAGATTATTAACACTCGTTAGTGTATCAGGGTGATGTGGTCCTAGCCTTTCCTCCCTTGCTTCCAAGGCTTGTCGGTTCAATGTCTCTGCTTCCTCATACTTCTCTTCGCATCGCAGCGTGAACGCAAGGTTGCTTAAGCTTGTCAACGTATCAGGATGCTGTTTCCCTAAGACCCTTTCTCTCTCTTCTAATACTTGACGATTAAGCTGTTCCGCCTCGTTATATTTACCTTGATCCTGAAGCACAGACGCTAGATTGCTCACGCTTGTTAGCGTGTTAGGATGCTGTAGTCCAAGTCCTTTCTCATACGCGTCTAGCACTCGCCGGTTCATCATCTCTGCATCGCTGTACTTCCCTTGGTCTTGTAGCACTAACGCTAAGTTGCTTATACTCATCAGTGTGTAAGGATGTTGTTTCCCCAGTTCCGCTTCCCTGCCATCTAGGACTTGTCTATTCAACATCTCCGACTCGTCATATTTCCCTTGCTCGTGTAGCACTAATGCTAAATTGCTTGCGGTTGTCAGTGTGCTTGGATGATGTTTCCCTAGCACCTCCTTCCTCCCTTCCAGTGCTTGACGGCTTAACATTTCTGCCTCGTCGTATTTCCCTTCATCTCGTAATACTAATGCCAGGTTGCTCATGCTCGTCAGTGTGTCGGGGTGTTGTGCCCCCAACTTTTTTCTTCTTCCTTCTAAGGCCTGTCGTTGTATAGTACCTACTTCTTCATACTTCCCCTGATCTCGAAGAACTAGAGCAAGATTGCTCACACTCGTTAGTGTATCGAGGTGTTGTTTGCCCAATACCTTCTCATACCCCTGGACTATCCGTCGGTTCATCTCTTCCGCCTCGTTGTACTTCCCCTGGCCGCGGAGAATCGACGCCAAAATCGCTGCTGTCTTTAGCGTGGACAAGTCGGAAAATCGGAAAATCCTTTCCTTTATTTTGAATGCCTTAACTGCCGCATCCTGTGCCGCATTGTACTGTCCTTCGCGCCATAGATACCACGCCACATTGGTGAGTAACTGAGCCCATTCCTTGGCTGCTTCGTTGCCCGGCAGCTCCTGCTCATATAAAGTCTCCAGGTGTGGTAGTAGTTGTTGACATTTCGCCCGGTTTTGAAACTCGCCCGTAGGTAACTCCGTGGCCATTAGGCTCAGAAATCGTCGTCTCCATACCTCCTCCTCGCCACGGGAATAGAGCCAATCTCTCGTACAAAACTGTACGAGCGCATGAGTTTGATATATAGACTCATCAACAGCGGTTGTCACAAATGACAAAGCCTGTAACAGATCCATGTCATCGTCAAACTCACCGTCCGTGTCTTCTTCATCGTTTTCCATTGTTGTTTTGTAATACTTCCGAAGTATCCACTCCGGAATGCCTTGCGGGTAAAAGAAGCCCATAAGGGATAGCACATCAGCAGCAGATGGTCTTTCCTTACGCATGCTCTCAAACGATACGCGCCATGTGGCCTTCACAGAGTTTGACGCGCTCCCGTCACGGCGGAGATCACCCGAATCCCGGTGAAGAAGCTTTCTCTTTCGCTGTGCGCTTCCGCGAAACTCGTCGAGGTAGCTGAGCACTGTCATCCGAGGTCGCCGGTTGATATAGGCAGCTGCCTGGGTGATCGCGAGTGGTATATAGTCAAGCGCATCCAGCAGCTCAGTTATGCCATCTTCGTTTGAAGTGGTGTGAAGTCTATTCCGAAGCAACTGTACTGCCTGGCTTTTCCCCATCGCCCGAACTTGCATCACATTCCTGAAATCTCCTACAATTCTTACTGCGGCGTCCTTGTTTCGGGAAGTAACAACGATTGACCCATTTGGGCTCTGCGGCAGATAGTTCCCAAGTGGGTTTGACGCATCGTGCGGTTTCTGCTGGGGAAAGAATGTTTCGATGTCATCGGCGTTGTCCAAGATCAGAACCCATCGGCCATTCCTTTCGTCGCATAGCCAGTTACTAACAAGCTGGCAAATGTTGGTATTCGAGTCATGTCGCCCTGGCAAGCTAAGCCTATCCGCAATGCTTCTGAACGCTTCTTCGACGCGGGCGGCTGTGCTCGCATGTACCCAGAATACCCATGTCTGCGGTCGGTTATCGCGCACGCGATAGGCGTACTCAATAACTACCTGCGATTTCCTTTCGAGTGTTAGGATCACAACATAATTCAGCAGAGTGTATACACATACCCTATGCCGCCAATACCAATAAGTGCTACCCGAATCGCTGGTCCGTCACACTTTTCACTGAGCCACGCCAAAATCTCGGGACGGTCGACAAAGTTAGGGTCTCGACCGAACGGGACTGTGGAGAAAGGCTCGCACTGTTGTTTTTGGTAACCTGTCTAGAGATCAGCGGTCATGTTCCGAGCTTTACAGTATAAATTACCTTCAAGTTCTTTTCGAAGCCGCCTATATGCGTGCTCTTGCCCCTCACCATAGATAAGAGGCATATGAATGTCGAACATGCCTAAAAGACAGTATGCTTTATCCTCTGCAAGTTTAGTCTCACGGTTCCGAGACCAAGACATTCGCTCGCTAATGCTGAACTCGGATAGCGTAGTACCTCGAAGAGCGGTAACCGGTATCCCAGTAATAGTGCATAAGTGTTGCTCCAACGATGTTTTGTCGCCCAGGAATTGCCCTTCCGACGAGAAAAATTCGACCACACGAGGAGCAATCAGCTCTTGAAGCGTCCAGCCTCGGGTGAACCATCGACTTCGCAGAAAATATTCTTCCCATGTCAACTGATTGTCACTGCACTTCATAAACACATCTGAGAGATACACATAGCATTTCTTAGCGTCCCGATACCACCGGAACATAGAGTTGATTGACCTGGTCAGCTCGACTTCGCTATCTTGATTGATACAACATGTATCAACCCAGAAATACTGTAGTCCATCTTTGGTAGCTTGGCTTTGACAGAAGTCGATTTTTTTGTACCCATTCTTAGTTTGCGCGATCTGATCCCTTATGTCGTGGAATCTGACTTCTTGATTATCGCTTTCCCAGGTGTGCGATAAGATAGCGTAAGCAGGGATATCGCCTTGAAGATCCTCCGTGAGCAAGGCGTTACCACTGCCTTGGACTTTCAAAAGGCGCATCTGTGTAGTTAATTTAAACAATAAGGGTAAAAGTTTACAAGTCGCTTGATCAGTAAAGGTGTCGCCCAGATCAATTACTTCGAAGACTTCCAAGGAGACAAGATCTGCAATTAGTGGGGGTTTGTATTTTCAGGGCCATGTCTGGCCGTAGGAAATTGCCGATGTTTAGACATGAGTAATGTATCGCTGCCTTAAAAATAGTGATAGGTTAGAAAGTTTTGTACGCAATATAAGGGGCATAACTAGTATAATCCAACCTATGCATGAGATATTCGTTCCATGTAAGAATATCCGGATAGGATGGACCGGACTTGCGCGCCCAGCCACCTATAGAAATTCGTGCTCCTGAGATGTACCCAACATCGACACAGAATTCTGACTAGACTTCATTTAATGAGCTTAAATCTGATAGTATGGACCTTTAAGCGCTAATTCGAGGGCAAAACGGCCACTGCATAGGATTCATGCATTGCCACGGAGTAGTTGTTAGATATGATGGTATACAATTAGGTTGAATGTTTTGTATTGATTGCTCTGTTAATGTAAGGTCTTATGTAGTAGTGGTCGCGTTTGTACACAGTTGGCGTTGGGTAAAAGTCAGCTCCACCAGGTACCACTGCTATGGGGAATACACAAACTACACACTACATAATTCGTGCGGGCCCTAATCCACAATACTTGACAAGGGGGATCTTACAAGGGGTACTTGGTGGATTCACTAAAAGTACGGTCTTAGGGACCCTACCGAGGCGGTGCAAGAAAAAACTAGAGACCCCCCACCTAGATCACCGAAAGTTATAACTTTATAAAAGTTTAAAAAATAGTAAAAATTTTAATAATAATATTATAAAATTACAAAAGCAAAAATACTGTTTTAAAGCCTTTAATTAAATTTTTTTTATATATATAAAAAACGTACTTATTCTGGCAGTGTAGGTGGTGGGGGGTCTCTAGTTTTTCTCTCACCGCTTGCCTACTTAGGCCAAAATTCTGGCTGGGTACTAGTACGCAGATCCACCTACAATACACACCACTTTCCGACCCATTCTATCTGGGGTAGGCAGAAACGTATAGGACCCCTAGTCATCCTAACAAGGGGTCCGTTATTAAATATTCCTTCAGTCCATAAACCGGACAAAGCTAGATAATACGCCGATAGCAAAACGAAAGCCCGGCGGCTACAAGGAGAGGGCGGGACCATTGCACCGCCACAATGAGTCAGCAGACGCTCTCGAACCGAGTTCTTAATATTGCAGTAATCATACATACAACTGCGTATGAGATTAATCACGCAGTGAATCGACCTTGTCTTCCAGTCTACCAATGAGGCTCTTAGGCAACCGCCTTTGATGCTTATGAACCTTCGCCCCTTCCGTCCTCCCATGGTTATTGTTAGAAGCCATGAATTAGCTGAGCAAATCTCTAAAACCTATAAGCAATTTCCCTGTAGTTTTCCTAAGGCGCCACAAGTTTATGGCTATATGGTTTACGTAATTGGTCTAACTTCTATTTTAGGCTTAAATGTACGTTAATGAACTTTTGTTTATTTTTGCTGTATTGGATTATATTACATAACTAACCTTAGACCGCAAAATTTTAGGGAGAGGAGTGGAAATAATTGCGTAGGCGTTTTAACGCTGGCTTCGTACCCCAATACATATAACATTCTTCCCTGATATATTTGAGAAGTCATTTACTTTTATCAAAAACTTGGACGAATTTGCAGTAGTTCCTTTTCTATAATCAGCCTTACTAGAAATCTGACTTCCGATATTATTACTATTGTTACTATGGGTGTTGATTTTGGTGCTCTAAAGACTGGCTAGCCGAATGAGTTTATTACCGCCTACCATGACCTGTTTAAGACCTACGCCAGCGAGTAAATGGACCTGCCCTGGTTTTTCACCCTTTAAAATGAGTGGAAGTGCCGACAGCTCGCCAACTTTGTCAGAAAAACGCTTAAATCTATTGTTCTGGGCGCATACACTAAACAAAAGGACCAGAGCATCAAATCTCGGAACATTCCCTCGCTAAGTCTAGACAATAGTGTCTCTACCTAACACGGCGAGTCATCAATGAAGCAAGCATGCGACCAACTGTGTACTTTTTATTTGCCGGCCATGATACGACTAATATACTGCTTTCGTGGATGTTTTATGAGCTTTCGCATACGCCACACGCTATACAGGCGCTACGCAGTGAGTTAGTCAGCATCATTCATCCAGATCTTCGATTCAAAGATGCCTACTATATACCCCCTCGTTCCAGACCGGCAGGACCATAAACAACTAATTTCTCACTGAGCTCTAGACCCAAATCCTTCCCTTATACGAGATAAGCTTCTTTCAGAGAATGGCCAAGAAATTTTGAACCGTATGACATATACAGCAGCCGCTATCAAGGAAACTCTCCGTCTATGGCCACCAGCGGGCACTGCACGCTTGACAAAGTCGGGGTCTGGAATTAAGGTGCAGACCCCAACAGGCGAATACAATCTGGAGGGTGTCAATATCTACAACTGCGTTATTATGATCCTGCGCGACCCTGAGGTATATGGTGACTCAGCGAATGACTTCGTGCGCGAACGCTGGCTACAATTCCTCCGAGGCCAACCAAATCCCGTCCCCGGCTTGGCGCGCCTTTGAAAGGGGACCTGGCAACTGCATCGGCCAGGAATTAGCTAATCTTGAAGCCAGGGTGGTGGTAGCGGTTATTGCCCGCCGTAAGTGCGTGTGCTAGATCTTGCTCAGACATCCTACTAAATGAGAACTTAGAAAGGTTATACGCTTACACGTTTACTTCATATAGGTTGGACTAGGCCAGCTTGAGCTAGGTGAAGCTGGCATTTTGATTTTGGACAAGAAAGGTCGCTATACGGCAGTTTCGGAAATATACCCGGTAGGCTCACGCCATTCACCAATGGTATATTATGAAATTCATGGCTGATGTGTATTGTTGCAGACACGAAAAGTTACACATAAGCCAGTCGATGGAATGATGATGCAAGTGAATTTGCATCAATAGATGATCAATGAGTCTGGATACCGAGACCTCATTTACATGCAATTCGCCGATAAGACAGACACGTAACTCAAGATAGTGACTTTAGGTACTAGAGGCTATGGTGGTAGAATTGATAATTGCCATTTTAGTTTGAGTTGCCCGCAAGGTCTGATAGGGATTGATCTAGAGTTAAACATACCATTGAAGACGCGCGGAACGAACACCCTGATTTTTACTTACATTAACATGATTATCCTTTTTCATAAATATGTGTCAATAAGCAGTTATCCGGCTCTTTGGAAACTATTACAATGCCAACGACGGCAGAAGCAAGTCGCTTTGTAAATGATTCCTTGAAGCACGTTATACATGATCGACTCCATGAAAAGCAAGGAATGCATACGAATCATCTGCTAATCTGAATTCCACATTTTTTTAGGGTGTTTGGAGGTGTCGCGCATCCATTCGCACCATGTAGGCCCATAAAAACATCACACGAAAGCTTTTGCTAGGCAAATAGTTTGATAATTTTATTTTAATGACAAAGCTTTTGATAGTGAATTTGGCACTTCTCCTAGAAACTCTTTAGATAATGCCTGCCGAATGTATTCCTCACTGCTAAAGATTCAATGGGCACTCATTTGTCAGTGTCGAAATGGCAGACATGTAAAATACGTATTAGGCCGGAAAGATTATGGCACACAATATATCAACATATAGCTCAAAATATACTGAGAACACTTAGATTGAGTTATCAAACTTCTTGAACAATTTATCTAGTAATGATGTAAAGTGATAACCGAAACTGTTCCCCCTTGGCTTGTCCTTTTTAAGAAATCATAATGTACAGCGCCAGCAGATTCTATCTCAACAGAAACCCTTGAGGTGACTACGAACATGTTGGACCTAGATCCGGCACGATAGAGCACGTAGTTTCACCCATCTAATGATCAACGTGACTTGGCGGTGGTTCATTAAAGGAGCGCAACGGCGCCGAGAACACCAATCACGCCAGCAGCACCCGCAAACAGGCCAGTATGACGAGGAGCAGCAGCTGTGGGGATTGACGATACATTGGAGCTGGGTGTCGGAGCCGACGTCACGGAAGCGGTACCGTTGGTCGTGCCGTTTCCACTGCTGGGAGCGCTAGTCATCGTGCACAGCGGGCCGGTATGAGTGCCTACGGCATTGACGTAGGAGGTGAAGGCGGCAATCGCGGCGGGGCCACCGGTATTGCACTCCGTAATGACGGCGTCAATGGCGGAGCTCGAGGCGCTGACGAAGCTTATGATCGAGGCCACATGGGAGCTGAAGTCACCTTGGAGCGAAGAAGGAAGTTGCTTGGAGAAGGCGCAAACGTCGGTTATGGGTGCTCCGCTGGCATAACTGGTGAGGGACGCGCCGAGCTCGCCTGTAGCCTGGGGCATTTCCTCCATGAGAGAGAGAATGGCGCTCTTGCACGTAGCATCGTGAGAGGAGTTCTGAGCCAGGGCAGCACCCGCAAAGGCAGCCACGGAGAGAAGAACCTTAGTATGATACATAATGTTAATTTATATGTACAGTTTTCGAATTGAGAGGTAGTGGAGTTAAAATTAGTATGTTGAAGGTAGAGACAGAGGGGAATGGTCGGGAATGAAGTTGGGAGGCGGGTGTTACGTCTGAGTATTTATTAGGAGAAAGTAAAGCAGGAGTTACAAATTTAGAAAGAAAACAACTGCGCTCTGATGCAAATAGACAATAGCCAATTTCAAATCGTTGGATACCTCACTTGAATACTTACTAGGAGTTAATCCTGATGAGATGGAACGAGGACCCGAATGCGAAAGCTCTGTGCTGAGCCTCGATGACAAAATGACAAGGTTGGCTGTACTGTATGGCGCAAACTGTGTATACTACATATGTATTGTCTCGGGTTCGTTTAATGTTAGTAAGTACCGATCGAGGACAAGTTCGCTTTCGTTCCTACGCATGGACAAGCCAATAGGAGGCAGTTAACTAGTAGGCCTTCATTAGCGTAATTGTCTCATTAAGCTTACGTCACCCAGCGTAACTCGACCACTGTAATACGGTAATTACTCGTTGTATTTCATCGCTTTTACCAACTTAACCGAATAGAAGAATGTTAAAATCTGACGTACAACTGATAGAATGAATGCACCATATCTTCTTGCTAAACTAATTCATCATCAACTTGACGATAAATGGTAACTAGGGAATATATGGCGAGGGTCATTCTACTGCTTAAAAGCGCCACAACAAGTAGTGTACGGTACCTACTATGCAACTATAGATAGATGAAATGTAGGACTCACAAATTTGAGTATCGGTGACACGCCGCGATGTTTATAGCTGATGCTTCATTCCACTGTACCCATGCTGAGCAAGGATTGGGTCTACCCCTTTCCAATCAAGCAATTACGATACCTAGGCAGAGCTGTAAGATCGGCGGCAGAACCAGCTTACGGGGTAATTCTGACCAGGTCTTCTACGCTTGAAATATGTATCACTAGGGCATGCAGGGCTTTTACAGGTATACGTTACCTTGCCACAATGTTCAGCCCATATCTTTAGCGAAGGTGAGACAAGTCCTGCATGAAATGCTCAACACATAGTCATTGTAAGCCATTGCCAAATTGAATAAGAATAAGAAACCGAAGGGATGACAGGATCGAAGCTGTTTAAGCCGAGCGTGTCTAGGTAGTGATAATTGTATGTTGGTACATAGGGTGTCTTCAAGAGACCGTCCGATTTCGAATAGTTTTTGAGGTTAAACGTACTGATAGAGGATACAGGGATGACCTGAACATAACTTAATATCTTAAACAAGACGATGTATATCCCACACATCCATCTCTTGTGCCTTTTTCTCAGTTGCTGTTCAAATTTCTGAATTATTTTAGTGACATTTTGATTATCGGCCGCGCTAGGCCACGAAGCTTCTAATTAGAAGACCAATAGTCAAGGCCCCGCCTCTGTCTTCCAACCCGAAACCATTCAAGTCCGGATGTCGAGCATACGGCGAAGACGGTAGAGGCTCGAACGTGAATGGCCAGGTTATATTAGGGACGCCTTGGAACTGTCCTAGGCTCTTGTTATAGCACACATACGTTATATTTAATTCTGCCTGGGTAGAGACTGACGTAACGGTTGACCAGTCGTAACGCCGCAGCCATCAGTCCCTCTGTCTGAAGCGCACTGGTCTATGAGAATCATTCATGTACTTTGTTACATACGGAAACCTATCTGCATTCTGCTGTGCTCGCAACTCGAATGACTTCTGAGTCATGTTCGAAATGCCGGAGGAACTGAACAGGGTGAGCAGACTCAGGATTCTAGAGAATATTGATGGGTTCTCTATGTCAAGCTTCGTGTAACCAATTTCATAGGTAATGGCCGTACCTTAGGGCGGAGTGATAACTCAAGCTTAGAGTCAAATGCAGACTGCACCCTATGTGTTTACAACCTCAAGGTAAGCGACAGACCGATCAGGGGGTTCAGATCAATAGTAACACCATCGCTAATATTTGCAGCGCCGATGTTGCCACTATAGCCCCCAGGTCTGATAGCAAAATTGACAGGCCTGCCGCTGGCCGCTGCTGGTGACAGATTGACGACTACACGAGGAGAGTTACTCGTACAACTCTACGCTTGTTGTGCACCTGTCCCATGTCCAACAGCGAGGAAACAGGCGTTATAGCTCAGCAGCTGCACTTTTTGTCATTGAGAAATTGACGGTCGCGGACGCCAGCATGTTCCCTAGCATTCTTCCAAGTGGCCATACCAAGGCTCCAGCCATGATGGTTGCAAATCATCTCCACTTGCCGTAAGTCTCCTTGAATAATGAAAACTGACAGTGGAACCCTGCACTTCCTAGATATACAGACGAGACAGCCCGTGAATTGGAGACTAAATTGGAAGAGAGCCCAATTTGTCTAGAAGTCTAGTCCAGGCTCTCTCCACCAGCGCGACCGGTCAAGTATGACGCGCGCCACCGAGTCCCCAAGCCTCTCAATCCACCTCGCAGAGATATTCCCATGGACTTTCAAAGTCCGAAGCTCCTTCAAACCCCTAATCATATTGCAAAACTCATCTTCCTTCTTCACATTCGCGCGCCCTTCCCAATTCGTTTCCGGCGTAGTTCGAGGAGCCCAGTCTACAACCAGTACCTGGAGATGGGGCGCGCGCCTGACTACGTCTTCGAAGACGTACAGCCACCCGTTCCAGTTCGGATGTTCCATGGACACTAGCAGCCAGAGCTTCCGCAGACGCTTGAAGCGAAGCGTCCCGAAGACCGCGAACCCGATCCGCCGCTCGACTCGGCCGCGCATCTCGACGCGCATCGCTGCCTCGCCGTGAACGATGGGGCTCAGTTCCCGGTAGGCACGTTTGCATGTGCGCATCAGTGCTGGCAGAGCCCGTGCGAACACGGCGCTGTCGTCAAAGAACAGCTGCTTGGGACGCAGTGTGTCCACGAAGTCGCTGTGGTGGTAGGCGAGATAAAAATCATAGATGCGGTCACGAACTTCGCTAGGCAACAAGAATAGAGGCGAGTCAGTCTGCATGATGAAGCAAATTTTTAGAAAAAAAAAAAAAAAGGCCAGAACGCCCTTTGCCTAGTGTTGCGAATCGAGAGGCACTGTTGGATTTTTATCAGCTCAGGGTTCTCTGATGGCGTCCTGTTGTCTCGATCCTTTGAGGTTCAAGCCAGATGATATATGCAAAATTACTGCTGATGCCTAGAATGGTGGATAACAGTTCACACGCCGTCAGCCACAGAAACAGTGCACTACGCACTGTTGCTACTAAACATGGCTCTCCGCGGACCCTGTGATTTTCACTAACATTAAAACTTAGACTATCTACACGTGTAAAGTCAGAAGGCTAACTAATTATAAAACAATAAACAGCACCCTATCTTCATATTATTAGTATTGAAATCCTATCCTTTCGTTAAATCAATCATCCTTTTCTTCTTATTGTTTACAACATCTGTTAGCTGGTGTAATCTCGTCTAGCATATTCCCATTCGTGTTATGCCCTAGTCGAACGTTTTGCCTATCATAATGTCTACTACAAGCGCCCATCTAGTAGAAAATGCCGGACGCTCTCCGGCTAGCCCCCATCGCTTCGTCTGGCGCCTTGACCGACCGTTGCCTTGCCCAATCTAGGTCAGGAAAACCAATGACAAAACAGCCCCAATGGAGCCATACTGCCAACAAACCGAAAGCAGTACGACCTGGCACCCAATATCCCAGATGCCACTCACTGAACTCAAAATCTGGTCAATTACCACTTTTGTCTACGATCTAGATGACTGGGAGGAAACATGGGTCGAGTCACACGGGCGTGAATGGACTTGGGACTTAGACGACGACGAGATACCCGAGGGCACCAAATACGGGTCTATTCCCAATTACAATCTAGGAACTGACTGGTGGGTCTGACAAGAGACTTTGGCATCTCCTTGAGTGTTGTGGCACAAAGCAACCCCATGGAAAGATGTAACCATTGTGGTGAAGTCCTCATCAGAAAACAGTTTTGTGACTTATCATGATTATTTTTCGACAGTCCATCCGAGGCTCATGAGTTTCCGAAACGATATTCTGGACGCCCTTGGGTGTGATGGATGCTATACCCTTGCCACCGGAGACTAAACTCATGGTCGACTTGGCGGATTTGGCTAATTGAGAACAGAAACCTGGAAGCCATAGAGGACTAACTATAACGGGACCTAATTTAACCTGCTATAATATATCACCTAGCTAAGTAGATAAGGAGGTATAGCTAGAACTCCCCCCATTTGTGTAATAACAATAAGCCAAAGCAAGATACACTTGGCGTTGCTGTGTTAAGGATACATGACTGTCTTAATCCAGTTGATCGTCAGTACTGAAATACTGAGATAATTAGTATCAAGGGCACGGGCGCTGTACTTTAAATTTCACCACTCAGCTTTGATAGGCTTTGAATGAGATGTGCGAGTTTGAGAATTTCATTGCCGAAAGGCATATAAGCCTGAAAGCTTGTACCAACTAGACGTCTAACTATGGAATGTAGGAAATGCAGTATTATCATAAAGAATGCCTAAAGTATTCACTTGCTTCACTGCTAAGTCTGGGAGCTCCATATTGAGCGAATCTAGCTGAAACGGCGCTTGTAACTAGATAATCGATAGCAATACTAAAACTTGTAGTTGAAGTTCAGGTTTTCCAATAAAAAATGAACTAGCAGAGTAAGTCCATTAATGAACTATCATTTACATTATTTGTCGCAGCAACGTCTAATTATCATGTCTGGAAAAGACTAGCGATGACCAAACAAGGTCTAGTGAAGTCGAAAGCGGCACATAACTATCACTTCGTATCAACCATGCGGTGAGGCCCTAATCGATAGGCAGCACACGCTTGCAAGCCTCTTGAGTTTTCTCAATAGTAGTATTGAATGCGATCTTCGCCTTTGGTAGCTCTTCATGCACTGCATTGACGATTTTCTCCATAAAAGGCGTGAGTTCATCCAGGGCTCGAAGACCTCCTATTCACAAATAGACCGTTAGCGTTTAGTTTCGGCATCCATAAAGTTAGAGAGAGAGAGAGGATTCTTACTTCCAACCATCACAACGTCCCAATTCTTCTCTCGCAACTTGGCGACAATCACAGAGAAGTCCATGTCTGGTTCAAGATAAAACATCTCCCAATCGTAGGGCGAGGAGTTCATGTCGGCCTCCATGAAGTCAAGCGCCTTTTGGAGTTTTCCGCGGTACAATCGGGGGGTGAGTGGAGATGTAGCAGGAATGCCAAGGCCAAGGACAGAAGGCGCCATTGTATAAGAACGTGAATTATTAGAGGTAGGCTGAAAGCAATAGTGGAAATAGAAGATAGTAACCAAAGATAGATGGTAGGTGATTCAGAGACAACAAATTGACTAGCAGTTTGCTTTCATCTGGCAAGAGCCTTGGGTTTATATAGAGGCGGTAGGTAAGGCATACGACTTGGTTACAGTTACGAGAACGAGGTTAATAATCAGTTTCGACCACCGATCTGGCTGCTAAGTCGCTTACAGATGACTAGCTTAAGCGCAGTCAGTTGCGTGCTTCGTGGTATTGTCGAATCACCAGGTCAAACAGCATTGCCTTTCGACAGAAATGGCTTAGCTTAAGCGCAGTTGATTATCGTGGCGTGAATCTTACTGTTGCCAAGATTTTGGATTTACCTCCCTGTTCCTTATAGCTGAGGTACTACTAGATATGGCTAGCCCGAAGTAGTGAGCGCAACTCTTCATGCATGGTAGGGCGCCCCGCATTGGTTTCGTGACTGGGTCTCTACGCAGGTGACTTTGTCTTATATGTGTTCAGAATATTCACAATATTATTAACTTTACGGAGATTTTATTATAAATCCTCTCATCAGATACTCTCTTAATTTCAAGCTTCTCTCTTGCCTGCATCTGATAAATCTCGTCATGGGTCGTTTTCACTCGAGAATTGAAAGCCCGCGGTGTCACCATAGCTTTCACTAGCCATAACTCGAACATAATTATTTTCACCACTGAAAGCAGGGATAACATTCCCGGTGTTACGGCAGCTGGGACGATGATCTGTGCAAGAAGTGGCGCTGTGGATATTAAGCGGACGAGACCATACAACAATTGAAAAGACTCGAGCAGACATAATCATAAACGCTCCAAGTACTTATGTTCGGCCTATTATCTACGAACTCACAAGTCATGCTTCAAGCCCGACATGATGCATGTGAGGTCAATTAGTATCGTGAGACTATCGAGGGTGCGATAATTGCAGTTGTTCAATATTCGGCCCAGTACTCACATTTGAGCAGGGAGCATCTTCATATGTTGCTACTGCATTTTCCGAGCCGAAATGGCAGACACTCCAGTTTCGTCGTTACATCGAGTTGCGAAGCAAATCTTTTAGACAACCTATATTGGGTCCGTCTCGCAGTGTTGCGAACCTGTGCTAATGTTAAGAGCAGACCGCGGGCTCTGAGGAATGAGAAAAATGTACCGTCCAGGAGCGAAATGAGGCACTGATGGGGGATGTGTTTAAGTCTTAAGCCAGTCTCGGATGAGGAACTATGGCAAAGCGAGTCTCCAGTCGAAATATATTGCATTTCTTCTTCTTGCATAGGCGGCTGGTGAATGGGGTCGACATCGGGCGGACAGCCGACAAGGCCTGCTGCAGTTAGTTGCAGCTGCCAGAAGGAACAAGTAAGCTTCGATAATCCTTGGGATGGTAGGGATGTCAGCTTGGCCTACCGCACCTAGATCTCGAACGCATAGTTTGAAGTCATTAGCGACCCACCCCTCAAAGCCTTGGGTAGGGCTTCTTTCTTGACACTATATTTCATGAGCCTCGGTGCCCGCAGCCATCACTTAGCTAAAGCTTATAGTCCCATCCGTTGACTACGACAAACCTAGCATTCAACACAAGCATGTCTGGATCCAGAACGAAGACAGGATGCTACAGCTGTCGGATCCGAAAAAAGAAGTGTGACGAAGCAAAGCCGCACTGTCTTGCTTGTCTGTCTCGCGGAATCGATTGCCTTGGATACGATGTAAAGCCTGCATGGATGATTGGCATGGGTAGTTGGCAAGAAATCTTGAAATCTGATAAGACAAAGGCTATACGAAAAAGCGCTGAAAGAGCCTACAGTCTCCGGCGGGCGCGTCAAAGTTACGCCATTAAAGAGAGAATTCAAGATGCACTGGCTACCTTGCCGAGCAGAAAATCTGATGCGTCAAGCTATCACGTCGTTCACCGCTCAGTAGGTACTTTGAAAGGAAGGAACTCGATTGGCGCAGCATCTCAGTCAATGGTATGCAGCCTCAAAGGAATAATCCTCGACTTGCGTCGGCTTCTCTAAAAAATGTTTACTGACGGTCTTCCTAGGCAGATCTACTATGCGAATCTTCGGCAACGATGGATAGTATTTGGTGGGATAGCAACATGTCCTCCATGAACGGTTCCCCTACGTTTAATTTCCGAAATGTGATGCATTTCCTGGAAGTCATCTGCCCTTTGCAATATGGGTTCTCATCGTTGCGCTATCATCCTAATTATCAAGATCATAGATGGATCATCAACTGCCTCGTGGAAGATGAACCCCTATATCATGCAGCGAGTGGCCTCAGTTTCTGTCTCGAATCGGGTCGCCAAGATGGCAATACCAGCGGATTCTGTAATGCCTCTGCGGATGTTCGGAAAATGCAAGTCAGGGCTATACAAGGCTTACAGCTACGTGTCAACGAACTTGCAACTGAAAGGCAGCGATGTGCCACTCCGCCAATAGGGCTGGCTTCTCGTGTCCTGGCAATCATTCTGCACCTATTAAGTCTAGAGATCTTCAATTCAATAGGTGGCGAATGGGAAATGCATCTGAACGCAGCCAGAACTATATTAGGCTTATTCCAGAAACCCTGGTTGTCCAGAATGCCCGGATTACCAATCGTCCAACCCGAAATTGATTCAATCAGAGATGTTCTAGTAAACCCTATATCCACGGAAGAAAGGAAATCTCTTCAGTTCTTCGTTACCGCATTTGTATGGACCGACATTATGGCTAGCGCTTCGAACGGAAAAAGCGCACCAAAGATTACAGACTTTGATTACACCTCTCTTCTCCATGAAAGAGTGATTGACCCAGGCAGAATAATGGGTTGTCATAGCACCATAATGACTGCTATTTGCAGCATCAGCGCACTAGAGGCTTGGAAAGATGAATCATACAAGGGGGTAACTTTAGATTGGACTCAATTGCTTGAGAGAGCATTGGGCATAGAGTCTATGATCGAAAGCTACCTACAAGAAGCTGTCGACAGCAGAATTTATCCTTTACTAGGGAGCGCAAACGCAGATAGCAAGGCTGTGACAGTTATCTACAGCTACGCCGCGCTCGTCTATTTGCACCTTGTCACGTCCGAAGATCCGACACGCAAGTGTAAGATGAGAGAGAGCACACGGCGTTGCCTCGAGAAGCTCGAAACCCTGCCAGCTGTTCTTTTTATCCGCGTCTGCTGGCCCTTTGCGGTAGCGGGATGTATGGCAGATGAGGGCGACCAGGATAGATTCAGGGCTCTGGTCGCACGAGTGATTGCCGAGAGACAGGTGTTAGGCTTCACTTGGAAAGCACTCATTGTTATGGAGGAGTGCTGGCGTTTACGTCGCGAACAAGGCGGGAATTGGTGCTGGAGGACCACCATGAAACACATGGGACTTAGAGTTCTGTTCATTTAATTATCACGGAAATATTATTGGAAACACCCCAAAGCCGTAGCTACTTAATTATGGAAGAATATGAAGCGACACGGAGATCACTCATCAGCCACGAAGGGGTGTTGAGCTCTAGGTGTGCCGGCATGTGGTAACGACAAACATCGATATCCTGGCCGCAATAAACGCACTCGGGGAGCGTACACCCTTTGGACGTCGACGGAGGAGGTCATTTGTGGAATAGCTTAGCTCTCTAATAAGTTAAAGAAAGGGAGGTGCGTAAAGACTGTCTGTATATAGTGCCGAATTAATTGGCATCGCAATTCTCTACCTGAAATTAAAGCTTCAAAACTGTTTTTACGTCTAGTGGCGAATTCGATTCAGTTATCTTAGATTCTTTTCTGAAGCGGGGAGCAATATGGACCAGCTAGCAGGGCGGTTCGTCTTTCTATTAATTGTTCCGGACAACGCAGCTACTATACGCCATATGCCATTACCTAGGACCACATGTAATGCGACCATACATTCACAACGGATCAATCGCTTAAACGGTACAAGGTCTCAGTAAAGCCACACAAAAGGCGCTATCGTGAAGAACAGAATGGCGTTGCAGCACTAAGTCTCAAGTTATATAGATCATTTTACATCGTACGAGTTACTATTCAAACATAATTAGCTAGTTATATGAAAACAAGAATCTATACTTAGCTGTATCGTGTTTATAACGCACACCTAGGATATCGCTTAGTGACCAGCTTACGTATATTAACTCTAGTTGTTACGAAACAGTTATATCTACCTAGCTCTAGCCTCTTAGGCCTTGGTTATTGGACTCTTATTGGGATAGATTTTTTTGAGGTTAGCCGACTCCACATTCCCAAAATTGAGTCCCATGTTGCTATATAGGTCTCATGCTACGCATTTACTTCGGGAACCCGATCAGTACAGGCGTGCAATTATGCTAATACACAATTGCCACATCCCGTATTCACTAGGCTATCTACTTAGATTTTGACGGTATATTGACCTATGGATGGGATATTCGGCTGATTTATCACTAGATCAGGTGGAAAGGTATGGCGGCTGGAGATAAAAATCGATACCTCCCAAGCTATCGAGCGATCCAATGCGTTATCTTGGGGGAGCTATTGCAGGAATACTCTGCTTCAAGTGCAGAAGCCTTACAAATGAGCGTAGTTTAGAAAGCACTAGTACATATATCTCGGCACAATCTCTGTAGAAGCTAGGGGGTAGTTGGACTTGAGGGTGCGAATCTGCGATATATATCCAGCGAAAAGAACGATGCTGGACATGACCTCATGCTCGCTGAAGTCCAACGCTGGAGAAGGTGGAGGCCAGACATGATCATGCTCGCAAATGTAGTTAAACCTTCGTTCAGAGAGCTTTGCCGCTCCTATATCCTCCTTTCTTCCTTGCCATCACGACTTTAATTAACTTTCTCGGCTAGCGACACCACCATCATCATCAACAACAACAAAGCAAATTTGGATATCCTTTTTTGGGTCCAATATGGTGAGTACCACATTATCTTCCATTTTAACATCCTTATCTATGTATTTGTAAGGGTGGGCATTGTTTTGCCTCTTGTATACAATATCACACTCCACTGTTGATTATCATTCTTCGCACCTTTCTGTATTTTTAAGTAGTCCCAGACGACATCTGCCCGTCAATAACCCATATTTAATACTGGCATTTTCCATCACATCCATCACCAGCGAGTCAATAAAAGTAGCTAACGATATAGGCAGCCGTGGTGGCTAGTAGCGAAAACGGCGTCGCGGCCGTGGTCCAGGTCCTCATTCATCGGCTTGGATTATTCTGGCAAGATTGGCGGCCCACGAGGTCGGTGGAGTAACCCGATCCCATGGGCAGCCATGGGTGAAGTGCTGCTTGCACTGGCTGGCAGTGAGGAATTCAAGTCCTCACTGACCGGCGTAATTGTGTCGGCAGAAAATGCGACTAGCGAACCCGGTCAGGGGGACCGGCCGCGATGCCCAGAAACCTCCCCCTACAAACAAAAAAATTTAAGGTCAAGCCTCAACCAAGCGCCCTTGGACCTCGGTGCCCGGGGCTTTACTTATCATTGGGATTTCGATCCGGTTGCAGGACAGTCAGGCCCAGTTCACGTCCGGCGTTACACGTAGTGCTTTCGCACCACCTATGATCGAATGGAGATCCTCGGTGGCCCTCGCGCCGTCCCTATGCCTGCCGAATCGGGCTGGCTACCATGAGCTCCAACACTTGTGGGTCAATTCTACAACCCCCCAGGATGGTAAATATTAGCACGGTACTAGCAATTTGTACCTCAACAGTTTATTACTATGTATATAGGAGACTTTCTATTTTATAATTATGTAATTGTAGTGCTAAGCACAAACCAGGTGCTAGCGCCGCGCTAACATTTACCATATTAGGGGTTGTAGATCCTCGAGAATTGTCCGCAAGATCCACTGGCAGCTTTATATAACTGAAAAGAAACGAAAGGGATCGGATTTGAGCTTATATGCTCGCTGTTAAGAAGTCATAAGTATTTGCCATCTTAATTGATATAATTTCTATAAGTATAGAATGAGAAACTGGTTGATTGTCAACGGCAGTCAGTAGATACATTCAATTGGCCTTGAGTATCCCGACTTCGCCAATGGCTTGGCCCATGAATGCAGGGTTTCTCCAAATCTCCAAACCCTTGGACGACCCATTGCGCGTCAGTGCATGGCGGATCGGTTGCGTAGGATCTCGTGCAATTTCATGCTTTTTGATTCTTGTTGGTGGAGAATATGACAGGCTATGAGTTCGACTACACCTATATATGCTCGGTGTGGCATTAAAGGAAGCTTAGAGGTCTATTCCAGGCTTACCAAGGAGACTTACGTAGTCCATTTGCAAAGGGCGGCAAGCCTACATACAGCTCTACTCAAAATGTATTCATGGAGCTCAATTGTCCGCCCTCGGTTCGGCACTCCAACGTATCGCAGGTCCAAATTTACTCTGCGGAAGTATCAACCCCTAGCGCAAACAATCACGTTACACCGTCATTTACAATAAGGCAAGATTAGCAAGAACTTAATAGTGGTATAAATAACGACTTAATACGAGGCTTTACTCGTAGATCGAAGCTCAACCCAACTATCTTTCAAGTACAAGTCCAAGATCGTAACTTGGCCGATTCCGTGACTGTGAAGTGAACTTGAGCTCAAGCTCACTCGAAATGAGATTTCTCTCAGTTAATCTCATCGCCTTTGTGGGCATCGTCTCAGCCGATATTCCCGTCTATGGTCAGTGTGGTGGCATAGCATATTCGGGCGAGACGACATGCGCTACAGGCTCCCATTGCCAGTACCAAAATGATTATTATTCTCAGTGCGTACCTGGTATGAATATTTCCTTTTAATCCCATACTGACCCACTTGGGCAAAACGTTGATGGCGGCGAAATAAGGAACAAATCAAAGAAGGACCTATAATTAATTAGACGATCTAGGCGCCGGCTCAACCACTCTAACCACCACTACATCCAAGGCAACAACAACAACAATCACCACCAAATTAACAAGCACAACTACGCGCACTGCAACCACAGGCAGCCCGTCCTCCTCGGCTTTCGCGTCAGTTAACGGTCTGAACTTCCAGATTGACGGCAAGACAGGCTACTATGCGGGTACGAACTCATACTGGATTGGGTTCCTAACAAACAATGCGGATGTCGACAAAACCCTAGATGAGCTTCAAGCCGCCGGGCTAAAGATCCTGCGCGTCTGGGGCTTCAACGACGTGACATCTGACCCGGGGTCCGGCACTGTGTGGTTCCAGAAGCTGTCTGCGAGTGGATCTACAATCAACACAGGAACAAATGGGCTCCAGCGTCTTGATTATGTTGTCTCGGCTGCTGAGACGAGGGGCATCAAGTTGATTATCAATTTCGTGAACAATTGGAGTGATTACGGGGGTATTCCCGCTGTGAGTAGATGTGCACCTACTTTTTCTTCCACCTAGGGATGCACTGTCTTGAAACTCGATTTAGTGAAGTAGTTAAGTCCTGAGAGCATCAAAAAGTGATGGAGGATAGA
This sequence comes from Xylariaceae sp. FL1651, assembly GCA_025201745.1. Taxonomy (NCBI): domain Eukaryota; kingdom Fungi; phylum Ascomycota; class Sordariomycetes; order Xylariales; family Xylariaceae; species Xylariaceae sp. FL1651. Next base: position 327,543 of record MU624246.1, read on the forward strand.
GGATACAAAAACATAAGATGCTCGCGAATTCTGACTGGTAATAGTACGTCACTGCCTTCGGTGGCTCCCAAACGAGCTGGTTTACGAACACGGCAGCGCAGGCGCAATACAAAGCTTATATCAAAGCCGTAGTATCGCGATATGCCTCGTCTTCCGCGGTCTTTGCATGGGAGCTAGCCAACGAGCCGCGCTGCAACGGTTGTGCAACGTCAGTTCTCACGAAGTGGGCGACCGACACGTCCGCCTACATTAAGTCGCTGGACTCCAAACATATGGTCACACTCGGCGATGAGGGTTTCGGGCTCGCAACCGACAGTGATGGAAGCTATCCTTTCACGTACGGCGAGGGTCTCGATTTTGAAGCTAACTTGAAGATCTCCACGCTGGATTTCGGCACATTCCATCTTTATCCGAACTCGTGGGGCACGTCGTATAATTGGGGTAATACCTGGATCGCCGCTCATGGTGCCGCGTGCAAGGCAGCTAAGAAACCGTGCTTGCTTGAGGAATGTGAGTATTCTTTGACCACCTCTTTGCTGTCTTTTATCGCGTCCCTCATTCCCGCTCTTGCTCTCTCCGCTTTCTGTTACTGGAGATAAACATTCGGCCACTTGCTATACTTATCGCGCGAGTACTTGGACCAGCCAGCTAATATATCATGTCTAGACGGAGCACCTAGTGACCATTGTGCTATTGAGGCCCCATGGCAGGCAACCGCGCTCGCCTCCTCCGGCGTGTCTGGTGATTTGTTCTGGCAGCTCGGTACGACGCTCAGTAATGGCCAAACCTCCAATGACGGAAACACTATATATACAGGCAGTAGTGATTGGACTTGCTTGGTGACTAATCACGTGGCTGCTATTAACTGAGTACAAGTCTGGTAGCTTATGCATATAAGATTAATTAGGCACTATTGAAACACACTTGTGCCTCTAATACGGACCCTTTAACAGAACCAGTCACTTCAGTGGCTAGGGTCTATCTTAAGGGTCTGTATGAATCTATTGGTTAAGGAAGGTTATCTAGCTATCCTGGCTATTCTGGCGTATTTAAGCTAATCCCTTGGCTTTGTTGAATCTAGCCTAAAAGGGGTCTTTCAGACGGCTACGTGCTTCAATAGGTCCTTTCAGGTCTTTTCACTGGGATCCACACACTTTCGAGTACTTATCAGCATGAATTAAGCGTTTATGTGAAGCCACTAGGTAATTGTCCCACTATTCACCAGGGCAATAAACAATAGCCCGACGGCTGGTCAATCTGTTTGACAGCTGCAAATAGGACACCAGCCGTCACAGCTATGCTTAATAACTGGTTATAAGTTTCTTAAAAAATTATTAAATAAAAGGCAAAATATGGTTATAACGCACGTAAAAAAAGAAATAAAAAAACACAAAAGCAACTTAACAGGTATGAAAAAAGGGACGGTGTTTTTATAAATAGGTAAAAAAGCGACAAGAGGTTAACGGCTGAAAATTACCCAATGTGGCAATTACTGGAATTAGGGCGACCAGGGCTGCCATTTTTAAAGGCGGGCAAGCCGTTATAAATAATATTTTTTTTTTTTTTTTTAAAAAAAAAAAAATTTACTTTTAAAATATAAACTTTGTATATAGCTAAACGTTATGTATCTCTAGTCTTACATATACAAAAAGTACAAAACATCGTTGTTAAGTACGCTTTATGACACTTATATTTAAATTTAACACCTATAGTAAAATAATTTTCGATCCTGCCTATTTTAAGGCTTCGGTACGGAGAAATTATTCCGTTTCAAGAAAGAAGAAAAAATAAACTACTGCCTTAGTATCTCAGTATTTAATCTGTAACAGGGACGATAACATCGCAAGTCGAGCCATCGCCCTCATCTACTACGGTGATGACCTCAAACTCACCTCCATCGTCTTCAACTTCCCAATCACACAAGTCCTCATCATCCATCCCGTTGAATTCAATCACCGCCTCCTCTTCTTTGATGCCGGCTACGCTACTATCTTCCGTGGTTTCCGAATCCTCAGATCCGACGCCACAGAGAGCGCCGTCGACAAATTCTCTGTTGTGCAGGGTTCGAAACGTATAGTAGCACTCCTGGAGACGGTATCCATAGACGAATGGTTTCATAGGGATCAATTCTAACGCCCGCAACTCTGATCCCGAAAACTTTGCGTTGCCGCCTGCCCCAGCATTCCCAGCCCCTGCGGGACCCGAAAGTTCACCCTCACCAATAATCCTCGTCTCAGAGAACTCCTTTTGATTTAGCTTTGCGCCAGGATACGCGATTTTAATACCTGTTACCATGTATACCCGCCTTCTGAAGTAGTGTTTCTTCAGAGCCGCCTGAACCTTGGGACGTTCCACGCTAGCCTTGACATAATCATCTGTTGGCTCGATGAACTCAACATCCAACTGCTGGATATCATTGAGGACGTATGAAACTCCAGCGTGTGACAGGGTAAGCCCTGCTTTGAAGCTTACAGCTTGCAATGCGCGCCCAAAGAGACCGACTTCTGACTCGTGTGTATCGTAGCGTTGCAGCGAAAATTTAGTCGAGTTGGTGTACCTCTTCATTCCCTCGAACCCTTCAAATGGTACTGGCCCTACGGGATCCACAGGACGGCCTGGATTTTCCGGATGAGCGATTAGCTGCCCAAGTTTGACCGGTCCATCCGGTGGCGGAGGAAAGTCGAAATTAGCGGGGATGAAATAGGTTGCGCGTTGTGTTGGAGGCGGCATATTTTATTTGATACCCTAAGACGTAGACAACTTATGAAGTGATGGTACGCGGGTTGTCCGGTCCACGCTTTCTTCGTAATTGCTGTAACATACAGACCGTTATAACAAATAGCAATTCAAGTTTCTTGTTTTAGCTTGTTGGTAGCAACCCGAAATGATGATCGAGGGGACAGAAGTTAAAGAAGGGAGTCTAGCCCAGGCTGGTAGAGCAGCGGTTTACGGACTTTGTTACATCAGCTACCCATAGTTTAGGCCAGGAGGCGCGTTTACCGCTTACGTGGCATGCACATTCGTGGTTTAAAGCTTTATATTCAGCTCACTTGATAGTATAATTATCTACCCCTCTTCACAGAAGCGGATTTATCAGCTTGGAGCTTCAATCTGCGCTCTATCTGCAGGACGGCAAGTCCTAGCTTGCCAATCATGTGGCCCAGGCCCCTGCAAAGGCTGCAGTAATCAACATTTCTTACCGAGTAGGCCTAGAGTCCCCCACCGGGATCCTGGCCACCCCCTCCTCCCTTGGCCACTTATTAATAACATTAATAATAAAACAACAAAAATAATTAAAAATAAGCAGTTTAAAGATTTATATAATAATGCTTACGAAGTATTTATAATATTAGAATTTAAAGCTAATTTTGCGTTTTATTATACATATTTAATTTATAAAAGCTATAAACTTTTTAAAACGTTTTGTTTTATAAATTAATAATCACTTAAATAACTTGCTTTATATTTTAATATTATAAAAAACAGTTTAAATTTCATTCAAAACTTTAAATAATATGGCTTTTTATTTTATAATATTTTTAAAAATTTTAAAATAAAACTATTAAAAATGACTTTTATTAATAAAATTACATAATAGTTATTGTTTATAAGATACAATATATAAATCTTAAGACTTTTTATTTTTAACTATTTTTGTTGTTTTGTTATTAATGTTATTAATGAGTGGCCAGGGAAAGGGGGGGGGTGGCCGGGATTCCGGTCGGGGACTCTGGACCATCCAGCCGACTTTCCAAATCGGTTCAGGTCGCCGACCGCTCGTTTATTATTGCAAAAGCCACTTCCGCGGAGAGCGCAGTTAGGCTTCAATCGTCATCCTTTTTTACAAGCGCAACCTCTGGCCTGCCCCTTTAGCTATCCCTGTTCAAAGAGCTCGGACCGGAAAGTGAGACCGTCTCTAACACTCATTAACACCCGAGGTTGCCGACAACTTGTAATAAGACAAGGAATTGATTTCAACATATCCCGAGATATTACTACTGGTGTGAGTTTTAACGATGATGGCAATACCGAGTAAGAGCTATCCGGTTGTCTCTTCTGAAAATGGCGTCTTACTGACAAGTGACTACGATCCTTCCAGTCATTCTCAAATACAGACATGGGCATCGTTGTGACGAGTACAATATTGAGCTTGACCTCGCATCCACAGGGGAAATGCTGAAGGCCCAAATTTTCAGTCTGACTAAGGTGGCGCCGGACGATCAGATAATCTATATCGATGGAAAGCCGCTACAAGACGATGCTAACATGGGCGCAATGGCTCTGACGCCGAAGCAAGAAATTATGATGGTAGCGGCACGGAAGGCCGAAGAGGAAAGAACCGAAATGCCTATTACAACAGAGCCAGCAGAATATAATCGGCCAGCCGTGCGCCCCGAAGAAACGGCTTACAAAAACAGGTCGCCTGCGAGAGCCGATCCCGATTACTACACCCTGAAGAAGTCAGTCTCCCTATGCCCCAATCTGTCTTCATCAGATTTACTGATTGGACAGTTTCTGTACAGCAAGGATAGTACAGTTTATTGGTATAATCTCTTTCATAGCTTCCGTCGCCCAATAGATGAGTATTCGCGTAGTGCCCTTCGCACAAACGGCCGAGCAAAGGTTGCTATTCTTGACAGCGGCATCGACATGCACCATGGGGGTGTTACAGAGGCAGAGAAGAAGAGAATCAAAGAGTGCAGGAGCTTCCTTTCCCAAGTTCCGGACGACGCGGGTGATTCGGACACCCATTATCATGGAACTCTAGTGGCTCGCTTGCTCCTGCAACAAGCACCTTTTGCTGATATTTACATCGCGCGAGTCAAAGGGGACAAGGACTCGTCCTTATGCCCGAAGAGCATTACGGAAGTGCGACTACTCTGATCGTTTGCTCGTACAGACCACTTGCTAATTCAAACAAAGCATTAGGCTATCGAATACGCGATTTATCCATGGGATGTCGATATCATCTCTATGTCATGGGGATTCGAGTCTAAACATAGTAATATTGAGGACGCTATCCGCAAGGCGTTTAAAAAAGGGAAGATCATGTTTGTGGCCGCGTCCAACACCGGAGCGAATCTACCCGAGGAGACGCCAATCACCTTCCCGGCCAACATGCCGGAAGTCATATGCATCAATTCATCGGATGGATATGGTGAGAAATCGAACTTCAATCCTCCCCGTCTCCCCGGCCATTATAACTTTTCTACTCTGGGCGAGGCCGTGTTAGAGAGCTTGCAACCAGAAACCAACCAGGTGACCCGAAAGCGAGAATCCGGTACATCATTTGCAACGCCCCTCGCGGCCGCAATAGCTGCCTCATTCATCGAGCTCCTCAGACAACCCAAATGGGGCAAGGCTAAAATCGACGCCACACTACTGGAGAAAGTGAGGACAAGAGACGGAATTCTGAGAATTCTAGTGGCTATCAGCCGGGAAAGCGGGGGCTTCAACTACCTGCTACCCTGGAGCCTACTTAAATGTAGGAGCTGGCCTAAGGCCTGTCCTGACAGATGTAGGCAGGCCCGAGAAATTGCTGGCCGCAAGATCTCCAAGATTTTGGACGATGCATTATTACCACCCGCTGATTTGGAAACCATCGCTGATGCGCCCCGTTTGGCCCATGTTGCTGCCGCTGACGTAAGGGATCGTACGAATGAGTACCGGCCCGTGTGCATTGATGGCACTCGAGCCGACCTCCTCCGTCGAATCGAGGCCTGGGCAAACGGGTCTTATGAGCAACGCATTTGCTGGCTTAGCGGACGGCTTGGTACTGGCAAATCGACCGTCGCCCGCACGGTAGCTCTGCAATACGCTGACCAAGGACTCCTCGGGGGCACATTCTTCTTCTCCAAGAGTGAACAGGACCTTAAAACCCTTTCTAAATTTGTCAGTTCCCTTGCTCACCAGATCAGCCAGTTATCACCATCCCTCCGGCTTACCATTTCAAAAGTGAAGAGAGACGATAACGAAATCGAACGGAAAGCAGTACGAACCCAGTGGATGCAGCTTATCTACAACCCGCTTTCATTGCTAAACTCCAGAGATCTTCCAATTATTATAGTTATCGATGCTTTAGACGAATGCGAAGGCCTAGACAGAGAAAAGGTGATGGGCATCATCAACCTATGTATCTGCGCCTCAGCTCTGCAGAATGTCTCAGTACGCTTCCTCATTACTAGTAGGCCTGAGCGCCACATTCAAGCCGCCTTTGAAGAGTTCCCGGAGAAGGTTTATCAGATTGCCTTAGATGAAATCGACAAGTCTATAGTGGACTTGGACATCTCTCGCCTATTTCGAAAGGAGCTCGGGAGTCTCCGTCGCGAGACACGTGGAGTCGAGGCTCACTGGCCCAGTGATGAGCTGATATCAAATCTCACTGAGAGAGTGAATGGACTGTTCGTTTACGCTGCGCTGATATGTCGGTACCTCAGAGGATTAGCAAACAACCGTGCAAGCTCCATCAAGGAGCGCGTTGGGCAAATCTTCCAAGATCAAAAAGCCTTTAGCACCCTTGATGACATGTATGATCACATCCTCACGCAAGCGGTTACTGGTGAGGAGAAAGAAAAATTGACAAAGCAACTGAAAACCATCCTTGGCGTCATCGTCGCATTGCTTGAGCCAATGCCAGAAACTAGTCTGTGTGCGTTATGCCCGGAGGAGCTGGAGCTTGGCGTAGTATGTGATAGGCTGGATTCTCTACGCTCGGTTCTTGTGGTGCCAGATCTTGTGGTGCCAGATCTTGTGGTGCCAGACCTCGTGGCCCCAGAAATAGACAAAAACGCAGTATACATCTCACACCATTCTTTTCGCGAGTTTCTCTGGAGCAAACTAGATGGAAGCCGCTTGGCCTGGATAAATGAGCGGGCGCGTCAGGATCTATTCACTACCTGTATCCGGCTCCTATCAAACAAATCAAAAGGCGGTCTCAGAAGGGATATCTGTGGCTTAAATCATCCTGGCACTGAAATACACCAGGTAGACGGAAAGAAATTAGAGGGTTGCATTGCCCTTCACATTCGATACGCTTGTCAACACTGGGTAGATCACCTTAAAGAACTTAGCCCGTCTCAGCGTCGGGAAATCGATCTTCATGATCACGGAGAAGTCCACGAGTTTCTTCAAATACATTTACTCCATTGGCTTGAGGCCCTTAGTTTGCTTGGAGTAGCTCCTGAAGCGGTGCGCATGATCCAGATTTTAGGCGGCATGCTAGACGTAAGTAACCAACGCCCTGATTTTGGGGTTTCTCTGCAAACTGACGCTGTTGACTAAGGCCAACGAAAGCCCCCAGCTTTACGCTTTTGTCAAAGACGCAGAACGGTTCATAGTGTTTAATCGTGCTACCATTGAAAAGACTCCTCTTCAGGTGTATTACTCTGCCCTGGTATTTGCGCCACAACAGAGCTTGATTCGCAAACAATTTGAGCAAGAGATGCCTAGCTGGATCGCGAGATTTCCAGAAGTACAGCCCAAGTGGACCTCACTCCGTATGACACTGGGTCCCGTTACGAAGCAAACCCCTACGAGGGACTCAAACGATAAGGGACACGATTACATCGCATTTTCCGAGGACGGCGAAATACTAGTATCCGTATTAGGGACCGGGAAATTGCAGGTTTGGGACGCGACCACGGGGGTGCTCCTCAATTCATTCCCACAAGACTTCGGAGCCTCCTTCTCACCAAAATCCAAGCTAGTTGCTTCAACTAGCCGTAAAGGCATTGTTGATATTTTTGACGCGGCGAGTGGTGCGACAGTACGATCCCTTGGGATCTCACCGAACGAACCGAACGAGAATACCCAGATTTGTGCGGTTTCGTTTTCGTCAGACAGCAAGCAGTTGGCCGTGGGGACAAAGCGAGGGCTGATCCATCTCTGGGACATAGAAAGCGACAAACTCCTGCGCACGCTTGATGCCTTTGTGGCGGGGAGCGACCAGGATGAAGCCAGAAATGGCCACGAGCTCACAAGCCCTACATACTCCTCCGATAATAAACTAGTAGTGGCCACCTCTAAGACCTACCACTCCTATCGGAGTTACTTCAAAGTCTATGTTTGGAGTGTAGATGTCGGCAAGATTTTGTATATGTCCGAAAGTTGCGATTCTTACGCATTTTCACCGGAGTATAAATTATTGGTCGTCATTTCCTCTGAAAAGGCACATGTTATTGATGTTGTGACGGGCGAAGTCGTATATACTATTGACAAATGTGCCGCGGCCGGTTTCTCCTCGGATGGCAAACTAGCGACAGTTTCATATCTTGTGGCTAACCCACAACTCAGGGATGCAGCAACGGGAGCGTTGTCTGGGACAACCCTATGTCCAACCACGGGGTTGTTCTATGCCAGATCAGTCATCTTTTCTCGAAACGGCAAGCTCTTGATGCTGGTATCAAGGCATAAAGACCGCTTGCTGCTATGGGATACGAGCACGGGAGAATTCTGTAGGCTTTTTACGGCTAATCATGTTGACCATACTATCGCCGCCCTCTCTCCTGACAACACAGTGATAGCTTCGGGTTCAGAAGATGGCGCCGTACGAATCTGGGATGTGGCCACACTGGTGTTTACCACAACTATTACTCTGAGTGCGACAGATATGGCAGATAGGCCCCATAGATCTTGGATCAGGGGGCTCGCAGTCTCGCCAGATGGAACGCTAGTTGCAACAAGCGCAATGGATGAGCCAATTACAATCTGGGACGCGAGAACCGGTGACCCTCTGCGGCAGAGCATCGACTGCGAGGAGGTTGAAGTTGTCTTTTCACCCCATTCCAAGATGCTTGTGTCTCGGAATGTCAGCGGCCATCTGGTTTGTTGGGATGTTACGTCCCTCAAAAAGCTGCACACTCTCGACCCTGATTCACGTGTCATCGCCATGGCCATTTCGCCAAACAGTAAGATGATAGCTGCTGCTTGTGATGACATGATCCCCCCTTATCGAGCATACCTATACGATGCTGAAACTGGTGAAGAGCTGGGGAAACAACTAAGTAGCGCCGGCCAGTTCAAAGCCATCGCTTTCTCACCAGACAATCGGTCGATAGCAATGGCAGCTGGCTCCGTGGTCGGTGTTTGGGATGTGACGACTGGTGAACTCAGGCGAGTGGTCAATATCGGAGACCATCCCCCCCGCGCTCTCGCCTTCTTAACAGATGACGCAAAGCTACTAATGAAGCGCAAGAAACCGGGCTGCAGTCCTCCACACGACATCTATGAGCTTGTAGAACTCACAACAAACACGGTTCTCCGTGAGCTCAAGGATTACGAAGTAGTGGCGCGATGGTACTCTTGTAGCACAAGGAGCGGCTACATATCGACTAATCGCGGACTTCTTCGCATAACTTCTGAAGATTTGACTGTCACCGACTTTAACATTAACTCGCTTTTTGTTGGTGGCAGCTGGGTCATGAATAATGGCCGCAAGGTGCTATGGCTGCCTTCTGAGTACAGTTCTGGAAATATTGCTGTTAAAGACAATCTTGTTGTGTTTGGACTTGCGTCAGGCGAGGTTACTTTTATGGAATTCAACTTTTTCTAAAATGCTGGAGAGGGAGAACAATTAATTTTTATAATTTAGGATAATATTATAACCAACATCGGCTCGTTATTGGGCTGGCGGCCATATAGGTTATTTTAAGAGCGACGACACTGTTTAGGCTCAAGAAGTTTAATTATTCCCGATTTCCGAAGCCCATCCGGCTGCTATATGGATGGCTCTGTCGGCTGTATTTTGGGCAACTTTGGACGAGGCATTTCGACTAGTGGAAAGCTTCCGTTAAGTTTTTCGTTGCCGTAAGTTTTTTTTTTTTTTTGGAAAAACTATTACTAACTATTATAGGACTCGACTCTTTTTTTATACGTACGAGCTTTAGCCCTAGTGAGACGCCAGTAGACCAACCAGACAGCATGATCCTGTTTTAAGGCAAAGAAATGCAAAAGACGGAGTTGCTTTTAACAGCTGTTCAGCCAGCTGCAGGAGAGCCTTTACCTAAATGGTTTACAGATATTTAACTATCTACTGAGAAGTAATACGACACTCGTTAGGGTAGCCACGTCTACTCCGATAAGTTTAGACATTATAGAAAAGTATATGAATACTCTAATTTATAAAGCTACTGCTTTTATTTAAGTTTTTAGCGAAGGTTTCGAGCGCAGGTTAGTCGTCGAAAATGCATCAAACTATTAGACTGCATGTCTTTATGTACAGCATTTTTTTGCGAAATCTTTTTTATGTTAATTGTGACGGCTGTTGTCCTATTTGCAGCTGTCAAACAGATTGACCAGCCGTCAGGCTATTGTTCATTGTCCTGGTGAATGGTGGGACAATTACCTGGTGAATGGAATACCTAAGGTATCCATGTACCCCACTAATCCCTGCCTATATATTTCTGTGCTGCAGCTGTTAGATAGGTACTTTCCTTTCTTCCTCATCTTAGTTATTTCGTAAGGAATATACGGTAAATTTGGTCTAAGAACCAAGTGCTGACTTCCGGGCCGTGACATTTAGTGTCAATATTTGACAATAATCATTAAACAGTTTTAACAAACACAACCAACAAAGGAATCTGTCTCCACTTCGTAGTCTACCTCTGCGCAGCTCTGAAAGACGGCCTGCGGCCAACTCGCTACGCCCCGCGCCAGCATACATGGCGCCAAGTTTCTACTGTCTATGGAACCAATAGAGCAAGCGGATTTACTTCTTTACCTCCGACTGCTACGCGCAAGCCATATGTATCATGGGCGAGGAGTTTGCGCAGCACCTAGGACTCATACTACGCTCGGTACCAACAAATTCCTGGCCTTCGTATTCTTGGCATGCTACATAACGAGGAAAATTCAGAAAGAGCCCACGACCTCTATACGAAGTACCAACTTATGTCCAGGAGAGCCAATCAATACCCATAGAAATCTCTCATGCACCACATGTGCGGACAGTTGCAAGCCATACTTCAAGACCTCTACGGGACAAAGCTCGTTTGTATAACGTTTTATCCTAGAATATCTCAGCAATCTACACTTCCCAGCTCAGTAATTGTTGAAAAGCTAAGACATACAACTAAGTATCTAAGAAGGTCGCTTTATATAAGTAGGGAGTATTCCCAATAACTGCGCGTTACATAACAGTTTATATTTAGAAGTATCTAATACAACGCCTATAATTTGCTGCACTTTTAGACGCTTTGCAGTATTTATGTCTCCATGCTGCCCATAAAATCCTTGAGCCAGAAGAAGGTCGTGCACGAGCTGGAAGTCCTCCCCCATGGGGTCTCTTCCAAGAGGAGCAACACGAATGTCTCCAGGAAGACACTTTGGCAGCCCTTTAGGGGGCCTATAGCGATCATCTTCTTATCGTTTTTTTTTTTCCTCCTCACGAGACTACCAACCCCAGGAAAGAGCCTTGAAGTAACTAGTTAATACTTGACAAGTATCTATACCACTGACCCGGATAACATTGTTAAACATATGTTTAAATCTAACTAACCTGCTAGGCGCCTGTCTGAATCACAGTCGGAGCGGAGGATCTTGAGACTGCAGTCGAAGTGGGGTTGGCGGAGACTGTTGTGCGAGGACACGAACCTGCGGGATGCTCGGTCCTGCGCGTCGGAGTTGGCGTGTTTGGGACGTTAGTAGTTGGACTCTGTCCAACGGTGATGTTGGCTGAGCCGCTGCCTAACTGGCCTTCGATGACAATGTCCATATAGAGTTGTGTTCCGAGCTTGAGACCAGCAGCCTGCCAAGCTCGGAAGTGGTTACCAGTATTGATTGTACCGCCGACATGCATGCTCGTACGAATAGACCAGTACTGCTGGAAATCCGTATGGTCACCCTCGATAGATGGTGCGTTGATGCGCTCCTTCTGCCAGATCTCGTAGGTTGCGCCGTCGCTCTGTAAGCATCCATACTGCGTCGCGCTGACGTTGTCGGACGGATTGTGATTACCCATAGCCTCAATGACGTAGTACTCAACGAGGGGATTAGAGGTCCAGCCGTAGAGTGCGAGATAGGCGGCACCAGTGGTATGAAAGGCCCCAGTGTAGTTCACAAGCCTGGTTCGTAATTAGCGAAAGGGCAACCTTGTGAGCGGTCTGTCTGTTGAGAAAAACTCACATATCTCGTGCGGGCGAATAGCCTCTGCCAACGACAAAGTTTCCGCCAAAGCCATTGTCCCAGTCCACTGAGAAAGCACCATTGGGTCCAGTGCTGAAATCAAGGTCGGCGAAGTCATTAGACCAATTTTGAAGGGAATTCACCGAAGCTGGGCTCTTCTGCCTTCGTGCCAAGGCCTGACGGGCTTCAGCGAGGCCTGCACTCACGCAAGACGCCGCAGCGGCAAACGTCAACAGGAAAGCAGCTCGGTAAACCATTTTTATGTGGAAATTTGGTGCTGCTGTGAGACTGATTAAGATAGTTCAATGCAGTCTTGCCATTCCGACAGCTACTTATACAATGGTCGTTGCATGGTGGCCATACTGCTCACGAACCAGGCTGTCCCCCAAGCAAAAACAACCAACACCAGACAGCAATCGAAGTTCAGTATATCGCTTCATCGCGTTCAAGTTCACGGTCCGCCAACCCGGACACGAGATACGCGTTCGACATCATGCTTACAGCCTCAAAAGGGCAGCCGCAAAAATCCATGTTGTATTTTTCTTTCAATAGTCGCCTTCTAGTCCTGTTGACTGCAGTATTACTGCTGAATAAGCCATCCAGACGATGCAGGCGAAGACGCAGCTCAATTAGCCTAAACTGCTTAGCGAAGACCTGCATGTAGAACAATAGGCGTAGAAGCTGAGACTTCAGGGGTTAAGGTCACAATCATTCCGTAGAGCAAGTGGCACGGTATGTAACATTACATTTAATTATCGTGTTGGGTGTGACTCTTGGCTTTTATCGGCGAATCAGTGCAGATGCAGCCTTCGTCTTGTAGCCTCTAAGCGAATTGACGCAAGTATATCCTGTTCAGCATGCGGAGACTATTCGTCAAGCGCTTCCTGGACGAATAGGTACAAAGCCTTCGATACGCCGTGCGCGGTCCGTCGTGATGGTGGAGCTGACCTGACTCTTCATAAACATCGCAGGTTTTCGCAGGTTTTCGCACCATTGACATGACGATGTGGCTTCTGCTACCGGTATGTCGTCCGGAACAACCGAGTCATTGGCCCTGTAGGTTCGCAATACGGCCGCGCATCGGACATAGATCGACATTTGTGCATTCCGTTATCTATCAGCAGCTGTAGTATCCCGAGCAAAACCGATCGAGACCCCCACGATGACGAGTCAATATCGGTCTGGAAGCTCACTACATTGCGAGATCTTGTAGGCGAGATCTTGTAACCACATAATTCGACACCGCTTGCTCTGCCTACTGCTTGCGTTTTTGAAAGACGCCTGACAGGTTTTCGTCGGGAGTTGGTGTCGGGACTGAAACACTGCGGACAAAGGGACACGGGATCATACGCAGCACGATAATGAGCACGGAGCCGAGGACTGCGACGGCGAATGCGACCGAAGCACCCCGTATAATACCCTCACGTCGAAGCCAAGAGGCGTTGTTAGTACTCGTTTAAGTCACCACGGGTTTTCCCCATGGGGTTTTACTGAGTAAGCGCCAAGGGTCGCGTCTCGCTTACGGGATGGGGCGAGGTAACAACCAGCGCAAATGGCTAGATACGGGCATACGGGATCGGGATACGAAAGTGAGGCAGGACTTAGAAGGAGTAAGTCGCACACCGTATACACTGCTCGCTCTTAAGGTTAGAAATGGACATGCCTTCTTGGAAAGGTAGCAGGATCTACGTTATAATACTCTCTGGTAGTTTCTGGGAATACCGCAAAGATGTATACTTTGTTAGGTATTACCCTCTTGACGTTAAACAATATCATCATCATAGTCGTCATCGTCGTATGAGAGTTACTCAACTGTCTTGTATCTAATTATCGAATTGAAAGCATCCCCTTTCGTGTCACCATGTCCACGGCTTGGTATCAATGCCAGCTAAGGCATTCTGCGCGAACTCATCGCACCTTGCGCACTTAGCTTAGAAAAAGACAGGCCAATCTAGTAATACATTGTCTTTCCAATACTAAACTGAGTTAGTTACATGGGAAAGTAACCTGAGGAAGACAGTATATACTGAAGTTTGAAAACTTAGTACGCAGACCTTTGCTAACATATTAGGGCGGTTGCAGCGGTCTTACCCATTCTATTGTTTTTGACCGCGTCTGTCTTTAAGCCCAACGGCGCATCCATATATTGTTGAAGAATTGTTTCAACTATGATGCTGTAATGGAAAAATGTAACTTCTAAGCTGTTATCACACTGCTGCAGCAAACAAACGGCGTGTCGATAACTTGGTCGGTGTAAGTCATGGGGGCGTTGTTCGCCTTCAAAGTATACCGATACGCGCGGTTCAGCTTACTCCCCTGGATTATTTTTGTATAAAACCTTGGCCTACGCCACGACCTGCACAAGGTCCGGGTCGAGTAGACGAAAGTGGCCGAGAGGTTTCTTATGCCCCCCTAGCCAACTAGCCAGTTATCCCACTCGGCCACCAAGCCAGCTATCCAGCCATTTGCCAATCTAGCCGTCCAGTTATCTAAAGCGTTATCCAACTCTTTAAATAAACAATTATCCCAACTAGCCACCAAAGCCAAAGCCACAGCCACAGCCACAGCTAAAGCCCACGGCGAGACTTTACATAAACCTCCTTTGATAAGGTAAGTGGGCCAGCTACAACAAATCAGACCTAGCTAAAACGACCGGGCAGCTAGTCTACATAGCTACATGATTAGAGAGTCCCGCCCAGCCACCTGAGCCCCTCCTTCCTTAGCGACTTATTAATAACATTACTAACAAAACAACAAAAATAGTTAAAAATATGTGGTTTAAGATTTTTTATATAATTTTATTTAAAAATCATAATACTATTTAATTTAATTAATTAATTTTATTTAAATAGCAATTTTAAGATTTTTGTAAATAATTTATTTTTATAAATAATTTGTTTTATATAAATACTTTAAAATAAAAAAACTAAAATAATTAAAGTTATATTTTTTAAAGTTTTAAACAATAATAAAGCTAAATTTTAGAGAATTGTTATATAAGCACTTAAAAATTCTTATATAGGCACCCTTCAGCCCGAAACAGTCTAGAATAGCAGCGCAGCCAACCTGCAGCTTTTGCCAATTAGATAAGTCCTGAGCACTTGCTTAGTATATTTGCTGTGAACTTCTCCGAATTTCACTTTAACCTTGCTGCACAGGTGCTTTACACATTTCTATTAGCCAACACATTTACTAGTAACTTTTGGCCAAACTTTTCTACTAACAATACTCGTGGCAGACTTTATAGCGGCCTAGTAGCAGGGCTCGTAAAAGAATTATAATAGCCGATGTAAATGCTTTTTTTGCCTAACAACAGCAACTGTAACTATAACTAGTAATATTAGCCGGTCAAGGAGTGGCTGTTAAGGTTGCAAGAGCTGTCAAAGAACTTGGCAGACCGTTTCGGGCCGAAGGGCACCCATATAAAAAATGTTAGGTGCTTATATAACAATGTTGTAATTTTATTATATTAATATATAAAGCAAAATTTTCCAGTATTTTAGAAACTTTTTAAATTTTTCTTTTTATTCAAATATATAAAAAATCGACGTATTGTGAGGACCTAGTCGCCTTGGATCAAGAATTCTGCAGGAATTGCAGCGTTTTGGACAATATGATAATGTCGTGCCATATTTTAGCTCGATACTTGAGGCTGATGACTCTGTACGTCTCTTGATTCTCAACCTCGGCAAAATAGATGATAATAATCGGAATAGCTGGGTAGCTGGATAGCTGGATAGCTGGATAGCTGGGTAGCTGGGTAGCTGGGTAGCTGGATAGCTGGGTAGCTGGATAGCTGGATAGCTGGATAGCTGGATAGCTGGATAGCTGGATAGCTGGATAGCTGGATAGCTGGATAGCTGGATAGCTGACTAGCTGTGATAACTGTTAATTTTCTGGATAGTCGGATAGCTGGCTAGGTGGCTTGTTGGGATGATTGACTATTTGGATAGTTAGATAGTTGGATAGTTGGCCGGGTGATAGTGGGATGATTAACTAGTTAACTAGGTGGCACAGAAACCTCCGGCCGCCTTTACCTACCCGCCCTAAAACTTATGCAAGTTAAACGTAATCTAATGCGGACCATCACAAACAACGGATTGTAACTAAGGAGCAAGTCACCCTTAAGTTCGACTGTACTCAACGAGTCTTAGTTGCCGTGTATTTAGTAATCAAGTAATTAAATACTGCTAGAGTTATGACGCAGAAGGTACTGCAGGTGATGATATGAGGTTCAGAGGCGCCTTGCTGATTCCTCTAAGTACCTACCACATATCCACCTAGGCACTGCCCAGGGCCCTGTAACCTCATTTGCAAAGAAAGTGTGTTGGCAGTTACGCATATGGCCAGTAGAGAATATCATCTACCGAACCGAACCAGCAATATACCATTTTCAACTCTCGTGATCTTGGAATCTCTTAGCGTGTCGAGAAGTCCGCCATCGACGCTCTTTAACAGATATCAGCCAGACAATTGCCAGAATGGTAAGAGTGAGCGTAAGCCCAACTGCCCAGAAAATCCATTGGCCCTGTTCCATATCTCGTATGTCGGACGTATTCATACCGAAGTAGCTCGTTACAAACGAGAGGGGGAGAAAAACCACCGTCACGATAGTAAAGATGAAGATAGCCGTATTCTGGCCCTCGGCCCTAATTTCGAGCAGCAATGCAGCCTATTCGCCCATCAGCCAGGTTATGTTAGCCTAGAATATTGGTCCACTGGTAGATTGATATTTTGGATATTACAAGAAATGTAAGGAGGGCTTGACTTACCTGTCTCTTCAATCTCTCAGTCGTATCTTCTAGCCTCTCAAGGTCAGCTAAAAAGTTGTCATGTTGGATTCTTGCTTTGGATTGGAGTGTGTTGGTTAATCGAGTTGATTTTCGATACTCCAAGCTGTCCCTGCCATCTTGTCCATAAGCGTGGCGATCTTTTCCTCTTGACTCTTTTGGTCTGTCTATCAGCCCTACGTCTCTAAGGACGGGGACAGCTTCTGCGGATATAGCAGCAGAGAAGCTCTCTGCAACTTTAGTGACGATGTCTCGTTGCAAGATAACGATCTCCTTAGCAATGCGCAGTTCGTCTGCCAGTCTTGATAACTGATAGATCCAGGATTGCGTGACTTGGTCCCGAATGAGCCATTCCTACCTTAAAATTCAGTTCGTCCTAGCGCGGACTGACATAGGAGATCCGGGAACATACCAACCTAGCTATCTTCCGCGCATAGAAATCTACCACTAAGCGACTGGAATTCGAGAATCGAGAGGGGGTTGAGAAAATGCAGACTCTTAACAGGCAGAACAGCGAAGCATTGCTACCAGACTTGTGGATCTCATTCAACAGTAGAAGATTTTCCCGGTTATTGTCAGTTTCTGAATCTGCTGCATTGAATTCAAGGTTCAATTGCCCGCTCAGCTTAGCAAGCGTTTTCAATAAATCTTCCTCCAAGTCTCGCAAGGTCTCTCCCGGTCTACGCTGATTGTGATGTATAGGTATTTCTATTGCCGTAGCCACTTCAGGCTTGTGTGGCCTTTTTGCGCTTGTGCTTTGGCGTTTCCATGGGATCCATTTGCGACCCATGAGCGTCTTAGGTCCCAGCGCGTGAATCTGGCCTCTTGCATCAAGGTAAAAGTTAGTCGAGAACACGATGATGATTCTCCAGAGTGACTTCAAGCTGGTAAAAATCTCCTCTGAGGGCCCTTCTTCGTGCATGCGAAGCCGAATAGCCGCTTCAACGCTCGTCCACTTGCGCATATGTTCACGAACTGAGGATAACTCAAGTTCAAGCCCAAATGGTACTTTAGCGACGCCTGTCAGCTTCATCCACCAGAATATCGCATCTATGATCTTCAAACTCTTGGCATTAGGTACCTGTATATACGTAGTCCTATTAGCCAATTTTATTATCATATTCTAATCAGTAAAAACTCACTTCTTTAGTACTCTCTAAGAGTTGATAAAACGACGATAATCCTATGAGCATACTAAAACTCACCCCACATAGCTTCTTGGTAACGAAATCTACGAGTTTGTGTGAAAAACGGCCGAAAGGTAATAATTGGTAGACGAAGAGCCATAACACGTAGATGGCCACCGCCAAGAAAAGACCTTTGCTGGATTTCTGTGTCGATTGAATGTTGTCGTTGAGATCATCAAAAATGCCTTCGTCGAAGTCATCAACTTTGAATGGGGGGTGTTCCCAGTAATTATGTATAAAGCTAACCGGAGGATACTGGGGAGGCATCTTTAAATCCTTCGCGTTTGGCCATATCACATTTGCTCTGAGATTTGACGCGGTGATGATGTTTTCTGAGACTAATTAGTATTCTCTTCAATGACTGTGATGGCCTCAGTTATTATGAACTCACTCTTGTCAACAACTAAGCACCACAGTTCTCGGACATTGGCGGGTGCGGGTTTGGCGAGAGCCTTTATGACAGGGTCATTCATCAAGTCTCCATTAAATCGGTAGTGGTATTCGAGGAGAGACTTGGGGTAATGCATGGCAGGCGAGTATCTATCTTTAGAATTCTTGCGCAACCTCAACCCTGATGCTCCTACATGAAGGGTTGGGACTGTTACAAAGATGGGCTGGTTAGAATCAAGCCCAGTCGGCGTTAGACAGTCGAGCAAGTTCTCGTGCCATTCGTCGGCAAACAAGGGGTAGAAGCCTGGGCGAAAGCTTGAGCCATTCATGCCTCCCAATTCGTTATGCCGCTTGAACTTCCTCAGAGCTGTTATGATCTTTTTTCGCTCTTCATCATCGCGCGTTCGCAGTACGTCCTCCACAATCTCCTTCCCTTTAATGTAAGTTCTAAGTTGCCAGAGGAAAAGAACAAAGCCAGAAAGGGAAGAGGCGAAGACGAACCAAAAATTCATCAACGCCAATGCCGTAATTGTATGAAAGGTGGCTAATAACCAACATCAATCAGCTTTACACCTTCTAGGAACTAGAATTATGAGCGATCTACATACATCCAACGACACCTATACGGCGCCGTCCGCTCAGGTTCGAGTGCGACGGTGGACGTATCGCTCGGGTAGCAATGGTTAGAAAGGGGTACCGGTTTAGCATTTTCATCGTAAATGGTGTCCATAACATTGCACGTGATTACACCCAGCTTGCCACTGTCTTCGATTTCACTAGCCATCTCTTTAGTTCGATTTGACGCGTTCAGGAATTCTCAGTATCACCATAACTGCTGAAGAGGGGAAACTTTACCATGATTTTCTAGGTAACATAATACATAGGTGGGGTCTGACGTTCCAGCTGATGATGATGATCAGCCTCAGGTACTATCGAATCCTTGCAACACTCTAAATAGGATTAGTGCAGACAATGACCTGAAAGGCTGTAGGACAGAGAGCCTGCTGCTAGGCGGGTCAGGTACGGCTAAATGTGCCCTTAATCAATTGCGCTTCCTACTAAATTCAGTGTAGACTCAGTCAACCAAATGTACTAAACCCGCATACTATAACCCACCACTTATGCTGTCTGCTGCATTGTCAACAGTCCTGTGAAAGGCGGCGTAATAGGTATGCAATCGAACACTTCGTAGGTTGATATTGGTGAGGAAGGCGAAAGCTGCTTAGTATATGTCACTAGCTACAGGAGAAATTTGACCAGTTCCAGTGGTTTGACAAGACTTGGCTCAACAGTCGAATGATAGACTCGACTAGTTTCACGTTTGGCTCCAAAGCAGAGGTCTGGATACAGCTCCATAATAGTGATGTTAAATAGGCATCAATGCCATGTAAAATAGAAATACTGTGCTAAGCTGCACATGGCATCTCGTGTTTATGAGCAGGTCTTCCACTTCTCTCGCAGTGACTAGATATCAGACACATTCAATCAAACCCTCACTGAATCTCAACTCTAACACGGGAAGCATTCCGGACATCAACGCTTCCTTTACTAGCTAGTTTTAAGGATAATAGATACTTAATACGTCACTAAGGGAAGGTTGTCCAGGTACATAAGACGCCGGTAGACTCACGAGCATTAGTTTTTCAGTAAACGTGATTTCTGTCTCTAATCTGATTCATCAGCTGTGTAAACTTTCGCAAGTGCGTAATCATCTGAATCCCTTTAGTCTCTAGTGCTACTTGACGTTTTAGTCCTCCACGTTGGAATACTCATCTATGAAAATTATACTAAGATATCTTTCGTACGTCATGGGTAGGTTTTCCCCGGAGCAAAGTGGATCAAGCGCATCTATTATAGCAGGATGACGATAAATATCGACCGAAGGCGATACCTCCCGGATAGAACTGCGGTCCCTCATCCATATTTCAACAGCCCCTACAAGTAACGAAGGGCCGAGAAGGATATTGGCAGTTGGGAAGACGATCTACTGCCATTGAACTTACAGACAGGCAGCATAGTAATGGACTTCGCCAATTGCTAGCTTCGACCATATCGGCCCTGCTTTTATTCGGGTAAATTATGTGATCGTAGCGGTCACCCTAGACAATGTGTCTTGCAGATGAATGTGATCCATGGTTCCGTTGTCGTAGAGTTCCTAGAGCCACTTCCATCTCTCGCTGGAATTAGTCGTAGAATTCAATCAGGTAACAAGTGATAGATAACTGGCTACATAGCCCGCTAAATATTCTGCAGGGGTTCATGATACAACACCTGTAAACCCCGATTTAATGAGGAATATGCACTCACGATCTACAAGAGACTGCGAGAGTGAATTCTTATCTGTGTCCCCACCGCCCCAGAGGTATCATAGTCATCGTAGTTGATTGGAACCCACGGGCATTGACTTTCGATTATAAGTCTAAACTATACCAAGCGTACCAACACTTCTTCTCTGCATTATTACTGGGAACTGATTGTCGACTGGCTCGCTTATTCCGCTTCTTCACATCAATTTCTCTGTTCTTTCAATCAGGGTTTCCGGCAAACGACCTGCTTTAATTGTGGCGCTGTAGGTCTGAACGCAAGGTTGCAATGTACATTTAGCTGCACCAAAGCCCTCGCAACGCCAGGTTCCCTTTGAGGAGGAGTCACAGCCCGTAGTTCTGTCCAAGGTGAACACATCGTTGTCCTTTCTGGACACTAAGCAATACCACCCTCTCACGGGCCACCTAACCACCAAATCACCATGTCACCACTTCTATACATGAGCCTAATTCTACAGCTGAAATTGTAGCAACGCCCCATTTTCTGGTGGGTTTAACCATAATGCAGTCTTTTGCTTTGCCGTCATCATTTTAGACCTTTTTTAGTATATTATAAATATTAGCTTTGTTTCCGTAAGTAACCCAACTTTTTTAACTTTCGTTCAACCTTTACTTAGATTAGTCATACGGCCGGAGGTGTTCTACATACTACCAAGGTACGAAGTAATGTATACAGGGAACCTAACGTTCTAGTATAGAAAGTGAATAGAAGATCAAGGGGGAAATGCATGGCTATTACGGTTCCTGACAACTTAAAACGCGGTTTTGTGTAAAACGTGGTGGGCCGTGGAGTGGTGCCCTTGTTTGCCGACTGAATACCGAAGCCTTGAAAGCCAAAGTAGACCGCCCCTCCAATGAGCCAAATCGAAATGCTACCACCAAAAATCTGCCATGCCATGCTAATTCGAGTCCCTGTCATGCTCTTCACACCCGTTCGATTCAATCCCAAACCGGTATCATCACCCATTATTGTCCTGTCGTAACTCATCCCGTCTTTCCTCCGTGTCCCGCCCAACCTCCACATCCCCTACATCCCCATTCTTCTGACCGGCCGGTGTCCTAGGCCTTACGCCCAACTTCTGCAAAATCTTAACCGTCGCCTTATTCTCCTCGCGTTCCTTTTCTAGCACGCGTCTCTCCTTCGCCGCGCTCTGGCTTTTATCCCAGGACTCTTCCTCCAGCCTCTTCGCTTCTTCCGGCTGAAGGACCTTCGTCTTCTTCAGCCTCATTTTCTTCAGGAGCTCTTTGCTCTTGCGCTGCGTCTTGATGTACAGCTCCAGCCCCACGAGCACTGCGTAGCTGCGACTGATACTGACATGCGACATATCCACACCCTCGTCCTCGAGACTATGTACAAAGGCGCGGAAATTTGAAGCCGGGGGTCGGTAGTGCCCCGATAAAGGTGAGAGGCTGGTCAGCCTTCCGTTCTTGACTTTGATGAGCCCCGCGGCCGAGATTCGTGAGCCGTGAAGAAACGAGCTGTGCTGGAATGCTCCGCTCGATTTGATTCCCACGTACAGCCGGAACGAGGTGTCGGCCACGAAGATCCATGTGTTCTTTCGTACAGACTTGCGCAGCAGCTTGTTAAAGATGGTTGCGGCGGACACATGCCGGATCTTCTTGGTCCCTTTAGCGTTATCGAGGTCGGGATTTGCGTATTTCGCGGCCATGGCCGCCTCGAGCTCAGACTCTCGCGATGAGGAGGACATGGGAGAACTTGAGCTACTACGGTCTTGAGGATGGTGATGTGAGCTATCGTGCGGCTGATCTTGGATATGTCTCTCAACCTCAGGTGCGAATGCTGGCGTTGGGTCATCTGCCGGTACGATGCCGTGCATGCTGTCTTTCCATTCTTCCGTAGTGTCTATTCGCAGCCCATTCTTGGCCCACACCAGACGACCCTCCTGGTCAACTTTAACCAGATAATGTTGTCTCTCTTCACGATTTAGATACCGCACCCGCTCGCGGTCTAACCTCTCCCGCGGGCAGGTCGTTAAGTCTATATTCTTCCCTTCGCCATGGTCTAGCCAGTAGAAGAAGTTCTCCTTAGTGTCTGACCGCTTCCACTCCTCGTGATATGTGCGCAGGTTTGATCCGTATCGATGCTGCAAATCCACCATCTCGAGGAAATACTGCAAACCCATCACCTGCGCGTGCTTCCGCCGCTTCTCCTGCGCTTTCTGCCTCTTTTTCTTCAAGGCCTCGCGCTGCGCGAGGCTCATCTGCGCCCATTCTTCGCTATCGGGCGACGACGAGTCAGTTGAGATAGAATGGTCCGAATCCTCGTCTCCACCCGCCCGCCGCGCAATCGTGGCGGCCTTCATCCAATTTTGGCGCGCATTCGATTTGCTTGAGCTGGCCCTATTCCCACTACTGCCATCTGTGCCGTCGGTCCTAGGATCCGGGACGAGGCTGCCCCTCGCTCGGGGTTTCGTCAGTTCTTTCCACTGTGCGTCTCGAATCGCGTGCGTCCACCTCGTGCTGGCATCAAGACCTAAGCCCTTCATCTCCCGGCGTACGCGGTACCCGCGATAGCTGCGCTGGATGACCAGGGCGGCCTTCGACCTGAAGGAGTCGTGATCGGTATCATCATTGGTATCTCCATCTTCACCCTTGCTTCTAGTGCCTGGTCGCAATTGGGACACTGAAGACTGTTGTCTATGGCTGAATATAGAATGGCGCTGGCCTTGCGCTGCCTGTGCTTGCGCTTGCGCTTGTTCATCGCTCAAGGCCTTGGTGTGCATAAAGTCGCGCCGCGCCTCCACTTTAATGTCTCGAGTTAGTAATTCCTATTTTAGGCGAAACCGAAGGTGGTTTAAGTAGCATATAGAGCTCCTAAGAAACGAGGCTGATCCAGACAGGAGGTTTGTACTCTCGACAATGGCAAACGGCAAAGTTGAGAGAGAATAACGCTAGATATTACTCACTGCTCTTGCGTGCGGTTGCCTCGTTCTCGCGCCGTAGCTCGTTATCGCGCTGCCTGTGTTCCCTCTCGCGCTCTTCTTGCAGCTTGCATAACCGGGCGAAATCCTGGTCGGACGGCGGCTGGAGTGATTCCAGATACTCCTGGTGGCTGCGAGGCGATGACGTTGAGTCGGCTTGTGGGCCGGGGGACTGCGGGGGTGTTAGCGGTAGTGATTCAGGCTGCCCAGACGCTGGCGCCGGCTGTAGTGGAGTTCCCTGTGCCGAGGCCGTCTGGGCGTTCGAGGACAATGTTAGTTGCGTCGGGGAACGGGTCTTCGGTGACGGTGAATCGTCTCGACGCTCTTTCGGAGCGGTAAGTGGTCTCGCCGCCATTTCGGATTATAGGATCAAGTAATATCCAGGGCCAAATCCCTCGGGGGCCAACATAAAAATACACAGGTTGGAGTTCGTGGTGGTATTAAGGTGAGTCTTGGCAGAGGCTTATAAGAGCTGTCGTAAGCCGATACAGCTAGGCATGTTGAGGCAAATCTAGGAATGGGCGCAAGGAGGGTCTTCTATACTATTTTAAGGGCATTAAGATGGCTGTGCTGTCAATGGCTACGCTTATTCGAGCGCGTAGTTGGGAACGATGCTGCCATGAATATGCTCTGTATGACGTAAATGCACAATTGCGACCGGCCTTCGGCACCTCCCAAGCAGTCGAGGGGAGTCTATCTACCACCTACCAGTTCCCGACTTAGCCCGTAGGAAAGGACCTCGTGCCTTTCCTACCTAGATATACCTAGGTATAGGTTAGGTAGCGAGTAGCCTAGGACCATTTCTCTTCCTAAGTCCAATTCATCCAACTCGAAAGCCCACGATTCGTTGGATAAAACATATCTTACCTGCCAATTTATCATGCCTATTATTTGAAGGTAGTAAGGCTCAACATTGTATAGAAGACAATATGGCTTGCAGAGAATTTCATTATCTAAACATGCTATAAGGGAAAATGAATCGAGAGGTTTACAAGTTCTTTTCAATAAGAAAGTGTAAAGAAAGAAAAAGGTCGGCATTTGACCAGTTACATTCATCAAGTCTAATACAGCTATATCCCTCTCGTTAGAGTTAAAAATGCAGCGAAGCCAATGAGCAGAATTACCTAGTGACCTTAGTTCATTCTCAACTATGTCCTTCCCGTTGGCATTAAAATTGCAGTGAAGCCAATAGGGCTCGAAGCTGTCCAAGTAGGCATTAATACATTCTCCGCTATGCCCCTCTCGTTGGCGTTAAAAATGCAGTGAAAGTTACTCACCGGTTATGTGATAAACTAACACATGGAGATCAGTCTCTATACTCTTCGCCTGAACCTTCGGACACCTTTTTTGGTACTCTAAGGTACTGTTCTTGTCAGGTACAACACTCCATACTATTAGGCACTCGCGTCAGAGGTCGACCTTATAACCGCTCTATGTCTAATATCGATAGTGTATCCACGCGGAGCATCCGGTCGAGATGCACATCCTTCAGAGATATATCAGTTTTAGTCAAACGAGGATTGTGTGCATGTCAGGGGCATCTATGAACGGATGACAGGCGTTTGGGTCACTTCGACGCAGGAACAAACTGATGTGTGATGGTAGCAACCATCTCCAGCACCATGGAACACTGAAGATGATGGGTAAGGTATAGGTCCCGCATCATAGCTGACTTCGCCTGAATTTAGAGCGGCCCTCGCCGCCTAGGTCACTTCTGCCGTTCTGTAACTTCCTTGGTAGACAATTCTGCCACACAATGAACGCGCGTTGATTAGCTTGATTAGCCTTCGAGTTGATGTCGTCAGGCTACGAGCACTTTTTTGACGAACTCTTCTTGAGAACTCGCAAAGGTGATAGTTTCCTTTGAGGAAGCCAATGAACATTTCGTGATTATCACATATAAAGCACCCGCAAATGCTGTTTCTGTTTGTACTTGGGTTAAACGTTGATGTAGAAGGTGTCAAAGCGAGAGGGGCACTATGCTGTTGGGGAGATATCGCGATTCCAATTGGTCGCCAGCTCCAACAACAGCAACGACGCATTGACTCGCATTATAATAAAAATACCGTGCATCAAACACCGTATAGCTATAACACACGCTAGGTGCGCTATAGACTATAGGGACTTCCCCCAGCATCAACCTCCAATTTACAGGTCAATTGGCTTTGAAGGGGAAGAACGACAATTCAATTGCCAATGCAGGAGAAAAATTAAACTGCACGCTCCCATTTCTAATATCATGACAACTTTACCAGCTACTTCCGATGGCCACCACCGCATCGCGACGATCTGAAGGGTTCCAGCGCCCGCAGCAGAAGCACCCTCGCCGGGTGCAATCACAGCAGCAGCAACAGCAGCAGCAACAGCAGCAGCAGCTCCTCTCGCAATCGCCCGTCGCCCGTATGAAGCGCCCCCTCGATCCCATCGACAACCTAACCGATCCCCTAAAGACCAAAAGAGCGCGTATCACAGTCGAAATTCTCTCGAGACCGCTTACCCAAGCCCTCGGTCCCTCCAAATCCCTCATATTGAAGTCCCAGCTTTCTAATAAGCAATCCACGACGCAGCCGTTCTCGGTCGCGTCGATCCAAAGACCGTTTCCGACCGCCACCAATCCCCTCCCTTCTGTCCCTCCGGCTCCCCTTCCTACTGCTACCACGGCCCCTCCCGTCCAACCACCACCTCCCACGACGGCGACAAGCAAGGAACATGTCCTCACGAAACACCAAGCGAAGGTCATCAATGGCATTCGACACGAATTGGACAGATTGCAACCCAGTGTCGCTGACACAAGCCCGGCAGGCGGTCCACCTGGTCGCAAGTTGCGGTCTCAGGAGGCCATCCGCTTCAAGAGCGAACTTTCAGCTTATTTCCCAGAGTATGACGAGGTGATTGGCAATGATCCCAAGGAGCAACGTATGTTACAGATTCCGTGTCTCTACAGTACTCTATTGTTCAGCACCCGCGTCGCAGCGATGCGATCATGCGTGCGCATTAACAACCCAACCCCACGCCCACATCCTAGCACTTCAATGCTGACCTTCAATGTTCGCTTCAGATGTTCTCAACGTTGACACGCCTATAATCATCTTCGACACGGACCAAAAGTCATCAGATGCGGTTACAACTCTAGTCGACACTAATCCAAATCTGAGCCATTTTGAGCTCCACTCTTCTACAGTGCGGACTTACAGTGATCGTTTGTTCACTGATTTACACAACTCTCAAACCGTCAACTTCGACTTCCTCAAAACAGAATATGGTGGCAGCGATCTGCAAGATCCGTTACCAGATACATACTTTGCATCGGTACATAGAAAGGCTGAAAGACTAGAGAAATCCATTCGCAACTCAGAAAGAGGTCGCGCTCAACATGAGAAGGATCAAATCATCCGACTGCTTAGTGATCTCCAGGGCCATGACTGGTTGAGAACTATGGGCGTCAATGGCGTCACCGAAAGCCGCAAGAAAAGCTTTGAGCCTGCTCGTGATCATTTCATCAAAGGCTGCCAAGCCATACTCGATAAATTCCGCTTATGGAGCCAAGAGGAGAAGAGACGGAAGCTCGAAAAGGAACGTGCACTAGCAGAAGAAACCGATGAAGATGATGACGAAGAGCTCGAAGAAGAAGATGAAGAAGTCGAAGAACAAGAACAAGAACAAGAAGAATTAGAGAAGGAAAGCGTCGATGAAACTGACGCTCCAGACGACGTCGACATGGCTGACGCCGAAGAAGAAAGCACAAATGCTGCCGCCAGTGGAGGCGAGCCCCTAGATTACAGTGATGTCGATGCGGCGGCACGTCAGCTTCTTGATGAGGCAATGGCACGAGCTAAATATACGTCATCGTCAAGTTCATCCAAAAAAACTCGAGGCGAACCACCACCCGCGATACCAGATCTTGCCCCTCGGGAGTTCATTTCGTTCTTTGAGAAGAAGCACCAAAGAGATGCAGCACTTAGTAAAGATCGACGGAGGGGTAGAACAGTCCTAGCCTGGGGACACCCGATTCCAGAAATGGCCGAGTACGATTTTGAATTACCGGAAGATTATCTCGATGAAGACACCCTGAAGGCACATGAAAGACAGAAGAGACGAGAGAGGCGTCAACGCAAGCAATGAGCTGTCTACGTCGGATGAGTGTTTGATATTATTATGCTCTTCGTTTGTAATCGAAGACGAGACACGATAGCACTGCCTATTATTTGCTTGTAGCTGCATCGTAAGGCAGTGTACCACGACCATTGAAATTCACATCACGTGTAGCGTTACGCTACCAGTAGTAAAACCAGTCAAGTTATATTATTTATATAAGAAAACAAAACGTATTAATTCCGAGGTCTTCGCGTCCTCAGAGCATCTTCTATTACATAACCGTCTAGTAGGATTAACACAGAATATGTGCCATACTAGACTCCAGTAGAGTGCCTTGGGCTTTAGGCTAGAGGAACTCCAGTACGACCAAAACTTGG
Organism: Xylariaceae sp. FL1651; assembly: GCA_025201745.1. Classification (NCBI taxonomy): domain Eukaryota; kingdom Fungi; phylum Ascomycota; class Sordariomycetes; order Xylariales; family Xylariaceae; species Xylariaceae sp. FL1651. Next base: position 355,768 of record MU624246.1, read on the forward strand.
CGTTTCATTTATAGCGATTGATGTCTCAGACACTGTTAACTCGAGGAAAGTGCCAGGTACTGATAGATATGATAACTGTAACGAGGCAGGACCAGATCAGGACTGCATGCTGTCGTGTTTGCATGTGCTCAACACTAACTAAGATTTTGAACAGTAATCGATCGTTACAAAAGCATATTACAAAAGCCATTACTACAAGCAATAAACATTTATAGTATTTCAATCATGTAATCTTCGAAGTTAGACTCATTCATACTTCGCTTATCTACTCTTCACCTCATCTCTGAGGCAGTATTACCCTACGTTTTAACTCCTGCTCTAGCAACTTCGGGACAATCTCGATATCACAGGAGTGCAGAAAGTAGAAAGTAAAACGACCTTACCCCGGAGGCTCTATTTTCCTTGAATGGGTATTCCTATGCACTACCCACGCCCTCTAGCCAGATACCATTGATCACTCACCCAGTTTATTAGAGGGATGGTTTGCTATTCAAGTATGACTGGGATATCTAGGATTTTTATTTACTAGTACCATTAAATCGTAAGGTACGGTCGGCGTGCTGTTTGAATTGTTTGTTTGCTCCGACTACTCCCCCAGTCTCGTATTAGCTATATTTTCTTGGTGCCTTAAGTATGCCGGCGTGCTTTATCTTGGTTACGTAGTCAAAGGTTGTAAAAGCTGTCTAAATAACTATAAGGGGAGCTAACTCCAAGTTTCTACTTAGGAATAGATAATACACTTTAGAGAAGGTAGCTTGTGCTTTGCCAGTTCACTGCCTCAATCAATGCTAAAGGTATTTGCGATTAGTCTGAGTAATTTTGAACGTTTTATAGGGTAGTAAGTAAATCACTATCTTGAAGGATATGGGAATGATTTTCAATGAAACCAGATACGAAAGTGTTGACAATCTGAATGGTATTGATATAAGTCATCTATATAACTATTGCGATATCAGGCGTCAATATTTGTGCCATGACCCTATAAGGTGGCCAGGAATCAATAGAATTGAGCCCTAACCACCTACATCCAAATAGCGAATATGCTTCTATCTTCTATTCACTCTGTGATCAAACCCAATGACATGGAACTTATTCATTAGAGTGGGAGACCACTGAACAAATACCGCCTTTTCGTTAGGTCAGCGATGTTGATTTCGTTGACTTCTGCTTTTCTTGCAACTCTCAAAGTCAAGCTGCTCGCGTCACAGAGTAATTACACGTGGAATAAGGTCATAAGTATAAGCAAATCAGACGAGGCTAAGATTCACAGGAGTCGTTGCCACTTAATGAGAATAGCCCCCCTCGCACATACGTGGCCAGCCTAGCCTTTCCAAGGATTATGTGACTAAGGTAAGGTACTTGTAGACCTGCACAGTGCTGAGGTAAGACTAATTCTAGATAGGAATAAATGCTACTGGATAGTAGTACTGGTAGTAGCAAAGTTAAAGCCTGTGTAAGACTTGTGTGCATTAGGTAATCGTGCACGGACCATAAGCGGCACTGTAACCAAAGTTATGTAGGTACCAATACTAAGTTGCACTAGCAATGACGAGTGGCAGTCGCGTCGCCAAACTTACACAGCCAAGAGGCTCTTCGAGTTATCTCCGCAGCTTCAGCATCGTTTTCCTTTTCCCCTTCCTCTTGCGCTAGGAGCTCTACAGTTCACCCTGCTTCCTTTCTTGCGCCGATAGTACGCTATTTTCGTTGCACCCGACACTACTCATGATTACAACCGCCTGATACGACCGAGGCTCTCGAGACGGCCTCCGAAATGCCTGGCATCGTGGAGCCGGAGCTACTCGAGGAAAGCGACCCTCCGCCGGTAGAGCCGCCCGTCGACGACACGCCACCACGCCCCTACGTCGTTTTCAAGCAGCACGTCGAGCTCGAGATCGATTTTCGCGAGAAGCGCATCCATGGACGTTCTCACATCTTGGTTGTCCCCATCGAGGCCGATGTCTCGGAGGTCTTGATCGATGCGCGGCAGTGCGACATAGATGTCCAGAATATCACCGTCTCCAACTGCCCTGCTAAAGCTTCCTACAACGACCCCTGCGATAAAATTCCAACTCCTGATAGCTATCAATGGTCAGCGCCGCAATGGGCTGTCAGGAAACGTCGTATCGAGCAGCTCCTGCATCACCGGCGGAGAGAGGTACCGGTTATAGCTCATGATTTGGCATGCTGCCAGCCTTTGGATGGGTCTCTCCGGGTTACGCTACCTAGCGCTGATGAAGTTAAAAGGAAGAACCGCGATGCCCCAAAAGCAGACCAGCAAGAGTTGCTTATCCACGGCGATGGTAACGTCCAGGGCTACAGGATTAGCATACCTTTTGAGTTGAAGAATGTCAATAATGGTCTACATTTTGTCGGTGTCGATGAAGGCGACACGCGCTATCCTCACGTTTATACTCGCCACTCAGTTGAACCCGGAACCGCTTGCTCTATATTCCCTTGCATCGACGATCCAGGTTGCCGAAACCCCTGGAAAATATCCATCACTTGCCCTCGCACCCTTGGTGATGCGTTTCACCAGCCACTCGCCACTCAACAACGCCTGAAGAGTACCACTTCTCTTAGCAGCAGTCGCAAGAGGAAGCTCGGTGAAGAAGAACCTAGAAGACGAGATTATAATCTTACCGAAGAGGATAAGCTGCTCGAGATGACCGTTGTATGTTCTGGTTTCCTAACTGGCGAAGTGATTGATAAAGGCAATGATGCCAAGAAAACCATGACGTTCGAAGTGGACAAGAACAAGGCGGCGAAACACATCGGCTTTGCCGTTGGCCCTTTCGAGCATGTCGACTTATGGTCTGAATTCAGAAGCGAAGAGGATGATACGAAACTCGGCGTTAGTGCAGCCAAAGTTCACGGCTACTGTCTACCTGGGCGCGCAGAAGAAGTTAGGAACACATGCGCTGCATTGGTCACCGCTGTGGATCATTTTGTGCTACATTTCGGCCGGTATCCTTTCGAAAACTACAAAGTCTGCTTCGTTGACGATATGGTCGAGGAGACGGTGCCACTCTGTGCATTTTCACTGTGTAGCAGTAGACTTCTCTACCCTTCTGATATCATTGATACCGAGATTGAGACCACGAGAACACTGGTATACTCCCTTGCGAGTCAATGGTTTGGGGTCAATATTATACCCAATACTAAGGCTGACATATGGCTTGTTGTGGGAATCGCCTGGTTTATGACAGACTACTTCATGAGAGCTCTATGCGGAAACAACGCATTTAGATTTCGCATGAAGATGATGGCAGACCGTCTCGTTGAGATCGATATCAAGAGACCATCATTGCAGGACCTTGGTGAACATCTATATCTCGGTAGCTTCGAGGTCGACTTCATGAATCTCAAGGCACCATTGGTCTTATTTATCCTAGACCGGCGACTTTCTAAATCTTCGGGCTCCGCGGGCATCTCTCGAATCATATCCCGCATGGTTAGTAAGGCGAACACTTCCACTCAGGCGAACGATGACGTACTCCCGTCTGATTCTTTCCGCAAAGCTTGCGAAAAAGTTGGAAGCACACGACTGGAGAGCTTCTGGAATCAGTGGGTTATTGGGTCTGGCTGTCCTAGGTTCGACGTCTTCCAGCGATTCAACAAGAAGAAATTGTGTGTCGAGATGACCGTTCGACAAACACAGGACATTGCTGCGGCTAAAGCCAGGCCTATCGACAAAGACGATTTCTGGAGAGATGTCCGAGAAGAAACCCATGCTGTATATGCCGGAGAACTTCAACAGGCATTTACAGGCCCTATGACCATCAGGATACATGAGGCCGACGGCACGCCTTACGAGCATATAGTTGAAATTCGGGAAGACGGTGCCAGGTCGGTGAGATTCGAGATACCTTATAACACGAAATACAAGCGGCTTAAGAGAAACCGTCGGCAGCGTGAAAGGGCAATGGCCAACAACAACGCCAAAGAAGAAGGCCAGAAAGAGCTATACTATCTAGGGGATGTCCTGCAGCACCCGGATGATGTTGAGGAATGGGGTTTTCGAGATTGGGATGAAGAAACCGAGGCGAAAATGGACCAGGAATCTTACGAGTGGATTCGCATGGATGCCGACTTTGAATGGATCTGCGAGATGAAGACTAATCTCCCAGCGTACATGTATGCGTCCCAACTACAGCAAGATAGGGACGTTGCAGCACAACAAGATTCGATGCTATTCCTCAAGCAGTCCTTTGCTAAGTCAGGAGCCCACCCTCTCGTCTCTACCATTCTCACTCGTACTCTCTTGGACCCTCGATATTTCTACGGAATTCGGCTTATGGCTGCTGAGGAGCTACCACGACACGCGGTTCAGGATCAGGTAGACTGGATAGGACTCAGACACCTCCAAAAGACGTTCCAATACTTCTTTTGTTATCCTGGAACGACTACGCCACGGCCTAATAATTTCACGGACAAACGCCAATACATAATTCAATGCGCCATCCCCGAAGCCATGGCTCGCATACGTGGAGAAGATGGCAAATGCCCAAAGGAAGCTCGGAGATTCATTCTCGGGCTTCTCCAATCCAACAACAATGCAGACAACGTCTATTCGGATCAATTTTACGTCTGCAGGCTTATCAAAGCACTCGCGATTTGCCAGATCCCCGACGAAAAGAAAGCAAAACCACCGATGGCTATGTCGCTTTCCTTTGGCGATGGAGATGATGAAGACGAAATGATGGCAGAAGCAATGGATACGGAACCTGAGGAGTTTCGGGATTTAGCTCTTGAGGAGATTGAGCGATATCGCCGCCGAGACGAATATGCTCCGTCCTTCCAGAACTGCTTCACTGTGGCCGCTTTAGATGCCCTATGTCGACTGATGAGGGCGAACGTGATTCCCCAAAATCCTCTTACCTTCGTTCAATATCTGCAGGATAAGACAAGCGATGTTGTTCGTATAAAGGCATGCGAATCATTGGTGGAGATCGGTCTTCTAGACAAACCAGAGTTCTTGCGGTTTCTTCTCTCTCTCATCAGCACTGATCCTTCTCCCTTCGTTCGAGATCGACTGTTTAAAGCTCTATGTCGCGGCTTAGCAAGCATTGCAATCGGAGAGAATCCCGATTCTGGCAAGCAGACCCCGCAGCCGGTTAAGGAAGGGCTAGACCTAGTAGTTGAACAAGAGAACTCAATCATGGAAGAGAGACAAAAGGCAAAGGCGCGCAAGGAGGATCTCCACGCCGCCCTCGCGGCTTTGAGGGAACAAACCGAAGATGATGAGGAATTACAAGATGCGGTTTGGCGTGCGTTGGATTCACCCGTCCTGACTGTGGCGGAGCGTATCAACATCTTGGAGCTCTGCTCTTTGCTCGTCGATGATGATCCCTCTCTGGTAGTGAAGTTCAAGTATCCGACTAGTTGGTCTGCTGAGCGTGGCGAGAAGATTCGAGATAAGAAGTACGTTGTGAAGTTCCGAAGACGTTATCGAGTAGAGTCTCGGGGCACTTATGCCACTCCGACACTGCCAGCCCGGCCAGAGATCAAACGCACGATCACCCTGAATCTAAACAGAAGCGCCAGCATTAGCAGCAAGCCAGTTGTTTCTACGGCAAGCCAGCCTGAACCACCGCCTGCTCTTAATTCTGTTCCCGCCCCCCCTTCCGTTCCCGCTCCTACTCCCGCTCCCACTCCCAGTATCCCTCAGCCGAAAAGGTCCATCAGTGTCACAGTACCAAGACCATCTGCCATCCCACTGGAGCCTGTGGTAACGAAAAAGCCCACTGGTGTTACAGTACCAAAGCCACTTGCCAACCCACTCGAGCCTGTGGTAACGAAAAAGTCCAGTGGTGCCACAGTACCAAGACTGCCCACTATTTCCCTAGAGCCTGCGGGAACGGTAGCAAAAAAACAGTCAGGTTCAAGCGCTGCGTCTATTGCAGCTGTTAGGCCTACTTCTCAGGAGAGGATTGCGAAGAAGAATGGTGAGCCACGTCGAGATAGCATCTCGGTCCTCCCGCCAATTCGGCCAACTGTTGAGCTTCAACAGCCCGAACCGAAACTGTACATTCCCAAGGTCAACGGCAATGGTAGCCTTGCCGTTAAAGCCCCTAAGCAATTGAAACGTGCGAGCACAGAGAGTGAAAGTGGCCGTCCCTCGAAGATTATTAAACTGAACACATCTAAAATTATCGATGCTATGAGACAGTTGACACCGCGCAGTAAACGTGTCACTGTCAAATTTACAGCGTGGGATCGGATCGTTTCACGGCAAGAGAGTCCAGCTTCAGTCACGATCCGGGCCATGACGAAGCAGCCGACAGCAGAGAAGAAGCCTAGCATAGGCTCTAGTGAGTCAGTGATACCTGCAACGCCTCGTGCGCCTAATACAACTGCGGCTGGTCCTAAAGCGACACCTCCACCCCAATCTTCGCGGCCGAGATCCTCGACCCCTACCGCATCTCAGCCACCAGCGAACTCAGGTGGTAGCGGCGGCAGTGGTAGTGGCAAACCCAGAAAGCCTCTTCCCGACATGCGTAAACCACTCCCGTCCGCGGCTCCGAACCCACACCTTACGCCCTCCAAAACTTCATCCTCAGCATCCCCGCCTGCGCCCAAGCCGCCGCCCAAGCTCAAAATCAAGGTCAAACCGCCTTCATAGCGTCGATCGCCGTTTTTTCCTTGGTAGCTTATTTGAGCATATATAATTTGAGGCAAGAACGAAGAAAATGAGCGATGAATTCACTCAAAGCTGTGATCAATCTCCTCGCACTGTAGAATGATATGGTACGTCCGGTCTTTACGCAAGCGTGGCTGGAACGGAGATCATCTTTTTCCTCTTCCTTCTGAACTTCATTCTCCGTTGTTTAAGCATAGCAGCGGCGTTCCGGGATCCAAAACGGTAGTGGCTAACCCAAATTTGGACGAAAGTGGTTGAATTTGCAAAATTACCAAGTCGTGATGGAGAACTAAGTAATTGGCACGCGCAGAAAAGTACCCCTAGCCTAAAGCAGAGGTAGCTCTGCCTCCCTAAAGGAAGAAGCAAAGACTGGGCTAAATGAACGGAGCAGAGTTGGAACTCGAGACATCTTGTAAAATAATTGTCTACTCCAATTGATCGATGACTTGCGTGCCTACACCACTTTGCTTTGGCCAATACCTAACGAGAGATGGTGATAGAATATGTGAGTTATATCCACGAATGACTTGCAGGGAAACGTGAATACAACTGAAAGTAGCTCACTCAAAACTGAGTTTCCGTTTCTTCAGATTACCAAAGCCTTAGCACGACTCTTCCAAGACTATCAAATTTTCATTTTGCTTTTAGTTTATTAAGACACGGCATCTGTGATATAAAGTAATAAACGCATAAAGCATGAATCATCCGTCAACACAGCCGCGATTGAATTTCTCCAACAATTTTCCAACAATGAGCATCTAACTGCCAACTGTAAGATACCCTGATCCTTCCCCCCCACGTCCCATCCTACCCAGATCTCTTGTACCAGCTCCCTGAACGAAACACCGGGATAGTTGCTTCCTTTCAAGCCTATTTCACGTTCCTATTGCTAACATATTCTCGGGCAGCGATCGTGTTATTGCTTTCCGTCCAATCATTTTCAAGTCAATAATCCTCACTGGAAGGCAGGTTCACCACCCCAGCAAGCGAGAGCGAGTGGGAACAGAGCTGAAGTGAACTGAACGGAGCCGCAGCCAGAAGCGAAGCTCAAAAGCTGAGAACACCAGACCAAAAAAAACCTTAGGAAGCTAGAAGATGTATAGCATCGGACCGCGAGGCTCGCTAGTCCATCTGCATCTGGTCGCCTCCTCCTTCTCCTCCCGCCTGTTCTCCCCCTCCGTCCATCCCATCGCCAGCATAGCCATGGCCGTAGCCGTAGCCATAAGCATGGCCGGAGTCTTGATCACGACGCACATTAGTACTTGTAAATCCCGTCCTCATTCCGACCGATGTGTCTGTGCTCATATCCGTTGGCACCGACGCTGCTGTCGTATCCGAAGCACCACGCGCATGAAGGCTAAGGCGCGGAGGTCTCCTCAGCCGCATCGTGTGCGACCGCAGCCAGCGGCGCTGGCGCGGCGGTATCGGGGATCCCGTTATCTGGGCTGTCTCGGCACTGATTTGTGCCTCCTCGGGCGTCTCCTCAGCCCGAAGCCCGTCCCTGTAGGCGCTGTCTTCCTGGGCGGCGTTGAAAGTGCCTTCGTTGCCCGCCTGCCCGCCCACCTGCCTCTGGGGTCCCCGCGACGACAGCTGGATTCTGGGCGGTGTTTCGGCGGGTGTTCCTTCCGTCTGCGCCCGTAGCTGGATGCGTGGCGGCAGATGAGCCTGCGCCCGCGTCTGCGCCCGACCCCTTGCCCGTGTGTTTGCCACGTTCTCTTGTCCTTGTTCAGTCAAGTCCGAGTGCCAGCGTCCCTACCGCCGTCTCGTCGCGGGTCCTCCTGCTGCCCCTCCTCCTCCTCCCCCTCCTGGCCCTGCTCCTGGTCCCAGACCGGCTCCTGTATCACCAGGCCGCGCCCCAGCCGCGATGCCGATCCGCTCGTCCCGACTGCGTGTCACGCGTGCCGGCGCAGGAGGGGGCTCGCTGGCCTGCCGTCCGCCGCCACGCGCTGCTCCGATCCGCGTCGTCGTCGCCGCCGCCGTGGCGCCGCCTTGTGCCGTGTTCTGCACTGGCGTCTGCTGCAGGTGCGCGGGGGTTTGTGAGCCCTGGCCCTGGCCCGATGTTCCTAGTCCCGAGCCCGAGTGGGCGGCGGAGGGGAGTGCGGACGCCGACACCGAGCCCGTGATGCGCGCTGCGCGTGCCGCCGTCGCCGCGGACGTGTAGGCCGACGTCGATGTCGGGATGGACGTCGAGGTATGTGTGTGAGACTGGGAGCGCCCGTGGCCCTGTCCGTGGCCCCCTCTCGCTCGTATCTGCCGCACGTAGGCACTGCGCTGGGCGCCGGGAGACACGGCGCGTCCTGGTCCCACGCCGGCGCGGTTGAGATGGCGTTGGGCTGTGAAAGGATCGTCGTCGTCGTCGTCGTCTTCGTCATCATCTTCTTCCTCTTCCTCCTCTTCCTCTCTGTCTTCATCGTCGTTGAGAGCGGGCGCATTCGCGTCTTCCATGGCTTCGTCGACGCTGCTGTTTGGTGACGATGTCGAGGTGTCCATCGCGGTAGGGTGAGGCGGCGCGTGTCCCCGGACGTGGGTACGCGCCGTGTGAGACTTGGACTGCGATTGTAGCTGGGCTTGCAGTTGCGCGTACCGTCTGTCTTCGTATGCAGCTATATCCTCCGCTGTCAGCGTAAGGGTTGTTGGTGGCCGGCGGAGCATCGTGGAGGAATAGGAAGAGCAATTGGTTTTTGCAGAGGTATAGACGGAAGACTTAGAGTGGAGTATTGTTATGGGGCTTTAAAGAGAAAAGCAAGAAGTTGAGTAAGGATATCTCGAGTTTAAACAAACAGGTAGGTACAGCTGAGATTGTAAGGGTATGACAGTCAATCGAGGCTGGCGCGGTTGGACACGGTCCTGTTCACGTCTCACACAAATAGATGGCGGGGCTGTTGGCGAGGGGTTAACTCGGGCAGTCAAAGGCAGTTGACGGGATGGGCTAATCAGCCCTATATGTGGGTCATAGAAGGTGAACATCTCGTTCAAGTTTTATACGTAGTTCAGGGAATGACGAACAGCACCTGACACAATTGTATTTGGATAGCTATGATATCTATTTAACATATATACGAACACATTAGACTCTATTGGATTTAGGTAAGTAACTCTTTCAATATTTCATTCTAGTCAACACTCCGAGAAAATGGATAACTTTGTAGCATTCACAAACTTATCGCTTTGCTCTAGAAGACAACAAAGTCAGATTCCTTCTTTTTGAGAATATCCTCCAACTGCTATTTCACAGGTATTTAATAAATGCACAGTTTCCAGCTTTTTAGAGCAACTGTATAGGTATTGAGTAACACCTCGAGGATATTTCGTGGTGCCCATCAAGTCTAGCTGATAAGTAGTGTACCTACATTTTGTTGCTTTCATCAGCAAGTCGATATTGAAACAGAAGTATCACAGCCGTTCATGGCCTGGAAAGGCCCAACCTTGTTGAGCCTAAAACATATATCACGGAGCAGTCTAAGTACACCAGACAGACTCTAAAATGTTTTGCTAAGCTTCGGAATTGGGTAGGAACAGAACATTTATGCTGATTATGCAGTTATCTGAAATTATGCAACAAAGTGGTCGGCGCACTCTCTTCAATTCCCACCACCAACCACGCCTCTTGAATTTCTAGATTACCCCACTAAATTTTCAATTGAAGGTTTCCATCCAGCGTCGCGCTTTAACACAAACTCAACAGCCGATTTTCTAGAGAGAAATACAAACCCACAAGCGACCAGATTCGTTTACCTCAATGTTTTAGCCCAAAATACCCTAGACTCACCAAGGAATCACGAACTGTGCGATCCATGAATGCTCACGCCCTCCTAACCGCCCAAGGATGGCGGGGGACCGGCCACTCCCTACACCCAACCAACGATGGCACGGGCCTAACACACCACATCCTCATAAAGCGCAACCAAGATGGCGCCGGATTAGGCAGCAAGAAAGATCATAAACAAGAGGCTTGGTGGCTGAACGCCTTTGACCAGGCCCTCAAGGGCATCGACATGAAGAGCGGTACGATGAAACAGACATTAAAGGGAGGCGCCCTCGAGAAGATCACCGCACGAAATGCCGGCCATAAATACACAGGAGCCCGAGGGCTATACACATCATTTGTGCGCGGAGGTGTCATAGAGGGATCAGTGAATATCCCAGCGGCCCCCCTACCAACACCACCCGATAGCGGGGCTGGTACACCGCTAGCTATGGAACCGGAAACTCAGAAGAAAAAGAAGATAAAACACGACAGCGAACGCGAGGAGACGAAAGAGGAGACAAAAGAGGAGAGAAGGGCAAGGAGAGAGGCGAAGAAGCTGAAGAAAGCAGAGAAGCAAGCACAGCAAGAAGCAAAGATACGGGCAGCGGAAAAGGTCGAGAAGAAAAGGGCAAAGAAAGCCGAGAGGCAAGCGGCCAAAGAAAAGCTCAAGGCTGTCGAGACGAAAGAAGAACGGAGAGCTAGAAGAGACGCTAGGAGGAAACGAAAAGAGGAGAAGCGGCGGTTGAGAGCAAGTCGAGAATAAAACGGGGTTGAAGCGTTGTTTCAGTACAATCTGACATCATGCAGTGGGACAGCGGTTCTATTTCAGCGGCATCAAGGAGAGAACAGCATTCATATGCAAGCATTAGAAAGGCATTGAAGGGTATCGCAAAGTTCATTAGATCTGTTTCGGGACTTTGCCTGGTTTGTTTGATAGCAGCCACGGCCTTCTATCCCAGAAATCATCCTTAATAATGTCTAAATGATCAACCACTACGGGCGCTTTGTTCCGCCGCTTCCTATCGTTCTCGTCCTGTGTCTTGGACTGCTTAACCGGCTCTGCTATTTCGTCTATCGCCTCCGTCCTGTTGTAGCTACCAGGTTCCACGAGCTCGTACTAGTCAATGTGAGCCTAATCTTGCTTAAATCGAATATTGCGACACAACTTACATCACGGAAGACAACACTGCCCTTCTTGTATATTTCGGGCTCATTGTTATAGTTGATGTTGAACTTCGAGAATAGGATCTCGTTCTTGTCTGCAGACAACGTACCCTGGATTCCGGTTAGCTGACCAATATTCAATGGGCGAGGAGAAACTCACGGCAAGGAATTTTTCGGCTTCTTTTGCTTCCATCCCGCCGAGTTGTATCAGCGACCAGAAAGTAGTGTTATAAAGGTTATTGATGTGACCTAGTCTTCGTCAGTAGGAGCACCTTTGGAGGCCTTGGTTGACTCAGCATACAGTCAACCTGGCGCCAACTCATGTAATCCCGCAGATTCTGCACACTCGGATAGCATACAGCGCGGCCATCAAAGCTAGGCAGAGGAGACGACAGTGGTGTGTCTGGGAAGTAGGACGACCAGAGATGGACATAGTAAGCCGTAAAGGTTGAGGCGATGGTAGTTATCAGCTTGCTACATCGTCGTCAATGAGGATATCTTTACGACTGAAATGGACACAGAGCCCTACCTCGCTCTCCTCTCAAACAAGCTGCATGTCTTATGCAAGACGAAGCTGGTCGTAGTCAGCACAAACTCTCCTCGAGCATGGAGAGACACATACCTGTATTCATCGCTGACGCCATACGCAATGGTGATGTCAGGTAGTTCTGTCACGACAGCCTTGGCGGCTGCGTTCATGAGATCTAGTGCCCTCCGATCATTAGGCTTCTCGAAGTTGTATTTGGCACATAATCTGGAAAACGTATAAGACCTGATTCTTAGCTTCAGACGTGGGTTTGACTCACTTGCTGAAGCCGCGACCGTCCACTCTGACGACTATCCAGGTATTGGGCAGAAGGTTGTCGCTCTGTTCGAACTGCTTCACGTATTCATATCTTCAACAGGTAGTCTGGGTTAGTTCCGAAGTTACAGGTCTCTTTATAATATATGGACGCAGCTACTAACCGTGAGTTAGCCATGACCTTGATAGTCTCAGAAATAAAAATATGGTATGGTCCCTTGGAGCGCAGTAACTTCGCTGTAAGTCGCTCTCATAGATTCTCAAAACTAAGAATGAAAAACAGTGAAATGAAAGTACCAGGCCCTTGTAATCGACTCGAACATTACAGGTGTCGAAATAGGCAACTTCTGTTAATTATAGTCATAATTCCGGCGAGCGTGTTTGTACAGTACCAGCATCTTGTGCTTAGTGGGGGTCCGCGGGGTGATCCCCGCTATAAAGCACACCTGCAGTTACCCTGAAGCTGTACTATATATAGCGTAATGCAAGGCTACGACAGCTCCAACATTCTCCAACCAAAATCTTAAGATCAAACTCAGTGTCTCAAGTGTCGCAGACTTGCCCCGACTCTCCTCCATCAACAATCAAAGATGAATGCGTCAACATGAATCTGCTACTCTCGGATGACTACCTGCTCCAGGACTACCCGGAGAACATCACCAACACCATTCGCTCCGGCCATACGACATGTCTGCGCTTCAACTGCAAGGGCGACTACCTCGCCTCGGGTCGCGTGGACGGCACCGTTGTCGTATGGGACCTGGAGACCATGGGCGTTGCGCAGAAGCTGAGAGGTCATAGAGCGGCTATCACTTCGCTAAGCTGGTCTCGATGTGGCCGCTACCTCCTCTCTGCATGCCAGGGCTGGAGAGCAGTTCTGTGGGATTTACAAGATGGCACGAGGTATAGAGAAGTCCGCTTTAGGGCGCCAATCTACACGGCAGAGCTGCACCCTTGGAATCAGTAAGGAAGCTCATGACCTATAAGATTGTTTTTGCGGCCTCGGGCTAACAATACTATATAGCAATCTGTTCGTCGCTTCAGTGTTCGATGCAGCCCCTTCACTAGTCGACCTAAGCGGACCCAGCGACATAAAACATACCCTACCTTCAGCACCAAAACGCACCAATATCGACGCCGACGCCGCGACTAAAGAGAGACAAGCAAAGGAAGACGCGAGGCAGATGACCACAGCCACGGTCTGGACTGTCACGGGAGATCACATACTGGCTGGCACCAATAAGGGTCGGCTCAATCTCATAGACCCCAACACACATGAGATCATATGGTCTGAGAAGATATGCAGCTCCGTCGTGACTACGTTAAGATTAACAGGGTCTGGAAGGGAATTACTAGCCAATTCGCAAGATAGGATTATCAGAACTTTCCATGTGCCGAACCTCTCAGCAGAAGATCTCGACCCGGATACGATACAGATGCCGCTGGAGCACAAATTCCAGGATGTTGTCAATAGGTTGTCCTGGAATCACGTTACGTTCAGTGCGACGGGGGAATACGTCGCAGCGTCTACCTATAATAACCACGAACTGTATATCTGGGAGCGAAATCATGGCAGCTTGGTAAGGATGCTTGAAGGACCCAAAGAGGAACAAGGGGTCATTGAGTGGCACCCGCACAGGGCTATCCTCGCCGCTTGTGGGCTGGAGACCGGTCGCATCTACATATGGTCTGTGACGAGCCCTCAGCGATGGTCGGCATTGGCTCCTGACTTTGTGGAAGTGGAGGAGAATGTGGAATATATAGAACGAGAGGATGAATTTGATATCCACCCGCAAGAGGAGATCAACAAACGCAGACTGGACCTGGAGGACGAGGATATTGATGTCTTGGCGATGGACTCGAGAAAAGGGTATGGTGAAGACCATGAAGGAACAAGCTTTCGGATGCCAGTTCTATTTAACCTGGGGGAGAGCGACAGCGAGGAAGAGTTTGTGGCCGTATCGACAGGTACTGTGCGACGGAGAAGCCTGGGTGAGGGTCACGATGGCGAGGTAGTCGAGGAGGACAAGTCGGTTGCGGCCAAGAAAGTACCTGCTTCCAAGGGCACAAGAACCAGAAAGAAATAGTTGGTACCCTAGGGTAGGGAGTTACATGTATTCTTTTCGCAAACTTGATACCCCTCAATGATGAAAATATCAGGAACAAACTCAAGCCACCTAGATTCCGTTTCATGGTCATGCCGTCCATTGTAGTGCACGCAGATTAGTACAGCAGGGCTTAGATCAGTAACCAATTTTTTTTGCAAAGAGGCCTTGATGTTAAGAGTATGATGTCGATATGGGTACTAGGTAGATAAGTTTTACCACTAGCTCATCACGATAAACGTTTCCGCATATCTTTACTTCCACTCTCCTCCCGATATCATCGAAGAATCTTTCATCTAAATTCAATTCTATCGACTCCAAAGATGAGAATCAAGTTTTAGCTGCACAGGAAGAAATCGAGATAAGTACAAGACCGGAGGTTCAGTTTGGACTAGACTGACTCTTGAATTGATAGAAAGGAAATTTCTGGCTTAGATTCTCTTTTTTACCCGGAGGCCTGCCCGTTCCGCTTCATGGTGAACGATGGAAAATCAGTGATGATACCGCACCAAATTGGCGAGGTGATCTACTACGATCGCTGCGGCACGAAAATAGTTAATGTGGAATAACTTTATACTCGTCTGAGGATGTCCATGTACTAGACACCCTCGTCGAGTAAGGTCATATCGCCAACGCCTTAGTAGGAGGAAGGGAAATGTGCTGTAAGAGCGGTGATGAGACTTCCTGGTGTAGAGTATTGATGAGGAGTTCGACTGTTTGTGAGACATAGCGAGACCACCTCTTGCCAATTTGACTCAAGTACTTAGACTGCTTGGTTTGATGCCTCGGCGGACACAAGGTCATTAACCGTATTTTAGAAGAACACATTCTTAGGGGATGGTATCTGACCTGAGAGAGCTGAGGGACGAGAATGAGAGGTTTTACCCAAGAGCACTAGAAAATAGAGAGCTTGAATGAGAAAATGATTGTTACTTTACTTCACGAGATCGAGGTCGTGTAGGGAGATGGAAAGCCACACGATGTCCTTATTCACACATACACCAAAAAAAAAAAAAAAAAACCAAACGAGACTTGGTTGATTGGGCTTGGAGGTGGCTATACACACGGTTAGGTCGATGAAGAGTTTATGACCCAAAAAGGTAACCAGCAAGTAGTTGGTGGGATCCTTGAGGTTTTAGATACAATGACATCTATGAGATATAACAGCTGCAAAAACACAGCGAGCCCCCTAGTTTTCCAACCAGACAAAATGGGCGAACAAGCACGATAGGCCAAGCCCATCAGAAATGTGTAAAGTGAGGAGAGGCACGTGGGAAGGTTATAATTTATGATAAGGGCACATCCCGATATCAGATGTTCCCAGCTACCCACCTGATGGCGTAGTTGGTAAAGCAGTCGCCAGGATAAACTCTTGTGTCAGAGGCAGGGCCATAGGCATTCAAGGGTTTTCCGGTCTAGTGGATGTTGAGTTTGCCTTAAGCCATTGGATTCTTTTTTGCCCACCTTGAAAAGGTAGGGCGTTCGAATTGAGTCCTGGTTAACATACTACCTTTTTTTCCTTCTCTCTTCCATTTACACGTACTCATGTTTATTTGTTATCTTCTATCTTCATCTACCCTTTTATTTTCCCCTCCCTCTTCCTTTAACACATACTCCTATTCGTATATTATTTTCTATCTCCAGCTACCGGCTAGAGGAGAAATGAGATAGCACATCAAAGGCTTTAAAAATCATTTATTCCTAACACTAAGCTAATACAAGCCGCAACTACGGGCTATGGTTTTAGAGAGCCAAGTAGTCACATTACCTAGAATGTCATATTAGAATATCTATTACGTCGATTTTTTGCCACTTTTTAAAAAATAAAAAAAATAAAATAAAAACTCTCCCGGCATACCTTCTCAGAGGAAGCTCATCGCATAGGCCACAGACGGCCCAAGGGAATTGTCTCCGGTTCGCGACTACGCAGTATTAATAATAATGACAAAATCATCAATCATACCCGTATCTTAAGAAGTCACAGATAGGCTATCCCCGGCTAGTTCTTTACGCTGATACCTGGCTCAGCGAGCTTGAGGCAAGCATCCAGCAGGTGATCTATCCCGGAGGGCTCCCGAGTCGGACGTCACACCTAATATAGAGGTAAGAAAAAGGGCAATGAGAGATCGCTACCGTCTCCTGTAGCTTGCAGAAGCACGACACCTCGGCAGTACTGTGGATACGCATAGAGATCCTTAGGTTTAAAGGCTTCTTTTTTAAACGCGATGCCCTCGTAAATACACGCCTGAATCGCCATGTGGCGGGGGACTAGTTTCTGGATGGTTCTTGCGGTTATAAAAGCTCCCAATGTATTGGTTACCACTAAACATTATGGAGGGGGAGGCTACGCAACAGGCTTGCAGGGTAGACCCGATTGTGCTGGCTTATCTCGAGGTAACGTGGGAAATAGATATGTAATAATTACGTTGCTAGCGGTCTCAAGCGTTATCGACCCAGGAACTGAACAGCGTCGTCCCTTAATTTTGGGTATTTAGCCCTTGTACACCTCTCAAGACAGTAAGACCCTGCTGGGAACTGTTGGCAATCACAGACACCTCGTCAGCGGGCCCAAGACGAAGCATAATAATTCCCCAGGGCAACTTGCTGCAAAAGGTCTTGGTGTTCAGGAAGGGGAAAGATTTGCGATGTTTGAAACTATTAAAACTAGTTGTGCTGTAGCAGCTAACTTTTAGCTGAGGCATGCATCGTAGCATTCAGTTGCAAAGTGATTCTCATCAGCATGATAATTTGTTTCTGCTCTCCTTCATCTTTATCAGCAGTCTCACGGTCCCGAATCGCTTCTCAAGCGTGTCAAGTGATGAAAGACGCTAAAAAGGCTCAGTTATTTGAGCCATTATTCGTCGTATAACGGAACCTCTCCACCTAATCCATTTCGTTCTCTTTGTCTTTAAGGTCCTGAGATCCTAAAGTCGGATTGTCTCGATTATCACCATCGTGATTGGTATTGAGACGCTCCCGTTTAGACTACCAAGCACGTTACTCAAGGCCAACTCGCTAAATAGGTACTTTGACAGCAGCTGACTTATTTCAAAGGTCTTATCAGATGTCCGTTGTTGCTTGTTTTACAAAATCGGTCCCTATCCAGCCTTTCAACATGAAACTAATAATTGCCGGTCACAAGGCAGAAATAAAACAAGGAATTAGAACAAGCATTCCCAATTCCACATATCAGTAACTGTGGTAAGCTAATCGCTTAAAATTACTTCGCGAGCTCTCGGTCCTGCCAGAGCCGTAATGATAGAAGGCAGCGATCCTTTAAAGAAAGCTAAGTAGACATGTCATCAAATAGAGTCTTTAAGAAAGCGATATGCATTTTACCACCTCGTAGATCACTGGTTTCCATTAAAAAGTTTAGGTCATCGGGAGTATAATCATCGAGCGACTTAGGCTGTGTTAGGTACGGAGGCACCCAAAGACTAGTCTTGTTATCTTCTATTCTACGAAGCTATCTTCAGTAAGATGTTATTTTGATTCTTCGAGTAGCAGAAACTTAGAAGGTAAGAGCTTAGCAGTGAAGTGAATGCTGCCAATGTGTACGTCACAGTGAATAATACCACCTACCATGATAAGCCAAACGGCGGAGGAATATTCACACCCAAGTCTACGAATTATCGAGTATCTATTATTGAAGAGATCGTGGATACGAATCGGGGGAGAATAGGATTCAGCTCATTTACAAGCGGCGCTGTTCTCATCACATTGGTAGAACCCTGAGAGGTCGAATTCTTGTAAGAAGGGTGATGACATTGCTGAGGCTGAAAACAGGAACAGGTTTTAGATGAATCTAGGTAAATCGTTACATATGATATCTTCAGGATCCAAATAGTATAGTAAATAGCAAAGCGAAATGAGATTTTCTAAATGATTAGATGGTATGTTTCTAGACTGGTTCAACGAGATCTGAGCAGGCTAAGATTTCGAAGGCATGGTTGTAAGATGGCTGGGCTCAGGTAGGGCATCCTATTTGGGTACAGCGTGATAAAAACCGACCTACAAGGGCTTGGGGATTGGTCCTCAGGCTTTTATGTTCTCCTTTCCCAACAAGCAAATCGTAAGCAACGAGTTGCAAAGTTAAATCAGTAGCGCCAATTTATTGGTGCAGAATGGCTGACATGAATTAAGGCACAATGAAGACTCGGGACCCACTCATTGTCTAAGCTTTGACTCATCGGCGAGGGGGCTAATGTAGGGATACCTGAGGCGACAAGCCTCCACCAGCAAATGCGAAGTACTCGTCCCCTTTGTGGCGAAATCTTTTTTCCGGTAGCACCGATTTTCTGAATTAGGACTAGTGCACGCTCTCACGGTCTCTTTCCTCGTCCCTTCCATCGTAGATTCTAGCCGTCGCCTCACCACCACAACAACAATCTTCACGACATCGACTTAAGGCGAATAACGCGTCGGGCATCGCGCCAGCATCTCTCCAGCGAGCTCCCGATATCCACGCCAAAGCAAAACTACCGAGATTTTGCTCCGCGATCGATCGATCACCTGTGCGCGCTCGGGAGAAATTCCTTACCTTGAGGCCTTGCGGCCTACCTGGTCGGCACCCTCCAGTGCCATCAACCGGTCACTTCTCTGCCCTTGCGCACTTCGCTGTGTATCAACACCTTCTTCGCCTGTGTAACGCTGCGACAGTGGCATTTTGACGTCTACGAGATAACGATTTACGAACGCGATAAAACTCGTCTCCTCCATCGCCACTGATCTCTCCACCCTTCGCTATCTCTACCGCCGGTCAAAATGGCGAATCTCCATTTCGCGCACTCCGATGCGCCTCTCAAGACGGTAGAGGAGATCCAATTTGGTCTCCTCTCGCCTGAAGAGATAAAGAATATGAGTGTTGCGCATATCATGTACCCCGAGACGATGGACGAGACACGCACGAAACCGCGCCAGAACGGATTGAACGACCCGCGCCTTGGCTCTGTCGACCGCCAATTCAAGTGTGCCACATGCCTGGAGAATATGTCTGAATGTCCCGGCCATTTTGGTCACATCGAGTTAGCAAAACCAGTCTATCACCCTGGCTTTATCAAGAAGGTCAAGAAGATCCTAGAGATCGTCTGCACCAATTGCAGCAAAGTCAAGGCAGATAGAGTCAGTTACCTGCTCTTGTGTCCTGGTTTCACTGAATCTTGTTGATGCTAATGCGCCTACCACAGGAAGATCCAGAGTTTGCCGCGGCTGTTGCTACTCGTGATCCCAAGACCCGTTTCCAGCGCGTTTGGGCTGTCTGCAAAGCCAAGAACATATGCAGCAATGAGATACCGAAGGAGGAGGATAAGGAATACGAGCCCCACAACAAGCCCAAGCAGCTAGGCCACGGCGGCTGTGGAAATAGCCAGCCCAAAATTCGACACACGGCACTAAAACTTACAGCTGTTACGGAAGAGAAAGATGAAGAAAATGCCAAGGTCAAAGATCAGCGCGCAATCACTCCAGAGATGGCACTCAACATCCTCAAGAACATCTCCGATGATGATCTCCGAGATATGGGTTTGAATAAGGACTATGCTCGGCCAGAATGGATGATCATTACTGTCCTGCCAGTGCCGCCTCCTCCTGTTCGCCCTAGTATTTCTATGGATGGCACTGGCCAGGGTCTTCGAAACGAGGATGATTTGACATACAAGCTCGGCGATGTCATTCGTGCCAACATCAATGTGCGACAAGCTATCCAGGAAGGCTCGGCTGCCCACATTGCTACTGAATTCGAGCAGCTTCTACAGTATCATGTTGCCACCCTGATGGACAACGATATTGCTGGCCAACCCCAAGCCCTACAAAAGAGCGGTCGCCCTGTGAAATCAATTCGAGCTCGTCTAAAGGGCAAAGAAGGTCGGCTTCGAGGAAACTTGATGGGAAAGCGAGTTGACTTCTCTGCTCGTACTGTCATTACAGGCGATGCCAATATCTCACTTGATGAGGTTGGAGTGCCTCGGAGTATCGCGCGAATTCTGACCTATCCTGAGACTGTCACTCCGTACAACATCTCGCGCCTCCACAAGCTTGTTCAGAACGGTCCAAATGAGCACCCTGGTGCAAAATATGTTGTCCGCTCAGACGGAACAAGAATTGATCTTCGGCATCACAAGCGCGCGGGCCAAATTTCTTTGGAATATGGCTGGAAGGTCGAGCGTCATCTTCAGGATGGTGACTACATCATTTTCAACCGTCAGCCATCTCTACACAAGGAGTCCATGATGGGTCACCGCGTCAAAGTCATGCCTTACTCTACGTTTCGACTAAACCTGTCTGTGACGTCACCTTATAATGCTGATTTCGATGGCGATGAGATGAACCTTCACGTTCCCCAGACCGAAGAGACGCGTGCAGAGATTAGAGAACTGTGTATGGTTCCACTCAACATCGTCTCTCCTCAGCGAAATGGTCCATTAATGGGTATCGTCCAAGATACTTTGGCAGGTGTCTATAAAATGTGCCGCCGCGACGTCTTCATGACTAAAGAGCAAGTCATGGACATCATGCTGTGGGTTCCTAACTGGGATGGCATCATTCCGCAGCCAGCGATCTTGAAACCCCGACCTCGCTGGACAGGGAAGCAAATTGTCAGCATGATCATCCCCCGCGAGATTAGTCTTTACACAAAACCAGAGAGCCATCCCCATTGTCCGCCAAAAGATGATGGTTTGCTAGTTCAGTCTGGTGAGCTTCTGTTTGGTCTTCTCACTAAGAAGAACGTCGGTGCCGCTGGCGGAGGTATTGTTCATCTGTGCTACAACGAACTTGGCTCCGATGGCGCTATGGCCTTCCTTAACGGATGTCAACGTGTTATTAACTACTGGCTTCTTCACAATGGTCACAGCATCGGTATTGGCGACACCATCCCGGATAAAGCTACCATCGAGAAGATTCAAGTGCATATTGACGAGCAGAAGGATATTGTCGCTAGTTTGACTGCTCAGGCAACTGCGAATGAGCTAGAGGCCCTTCCCGGAATGAACATTCGAGAGACCTTTGAAAGCAAGGTTTCGAAAGCTCTGAACTCTGCCCGTGATAGTGCCGGTACAACAACCGAAAACAGTCTGAAAGATATCAACAATGCCGTTGTCATGGCGCGATCTGGATCCAAGGGATCATCTATCAATATTTCTCAGATGACAGCCTTAGTCGGCCAGCAGATCGTTGAAGGAAAGCGTATACCCTTCGGCTTCAAATATCGGACCCTGCCTCATTTCACGAAGGATGACTACTCACCCGAGGCTCGTGGCTTTGTGGAGAATTCCTATCTGCGAGGATTGACTCCTTCTGAGTTTTACTTCCACGCCATGGCGGGTCGTGAAGGTCTTATTGATACCGCCGTCAAAACTGCTGAAACAGGCTACATTCAGCGACGTCTAGTCAAGGCTCTGGAAGACGTAAGCGCCCGCTATGACGGTACTGTTCGAAACTCGCTCGGTGACATCATTCAGTTCATCTATGGTGAAGATGGACTCGATGGCATGCATATCGAAAAGCAGGCAATGGATCATTGGGTCTTACGAAATGCCGACTTCGAGGACCGATACCGTCTCGACGTGATGGATACAATCCCGCCTGATGTCTCCGATTCTCTTGAATATATACAGGACATTGCAGGCGATCCGCAGGCTCAGGAATTACTCGACTTTGAGTTCGAAACCATCTGTAAGGATAGGGATTTTTTGAGGGACCTCAAGATGCATTCCGAGAAGTTGGAAACGGCATTTCAGCTTCCTCTAAACGTGGGCCGCTTGATTGAAACCTCCAAGAGACTTCTCAAGGTCGATGATGCCAGATCGAGTAATCTCACGCCTCAGGACGTCATTCCTGTCGTAAAGAACTTGCTTGATGGCATGGTCGTTGTCCCTGGATCAGATGTTGTATCCAAAGAAGCAGACGCAAACTCAACTTTACTCTTTAAGGCCTTGCTTCGCTCGAGACTGGCTTTCAAGCGCCTGGCTTGCTTCCATCGGTTGGACAAGATGGCCTTTCACCACGTCATTGGAGAACTGGATCGTAAGTGGCGTAGGTCCATGGTCAACCCAGGCGAGATGGTTGGTGTTCTGGCTGCCCAATCCATCGGTGAACCTGCTACCCAAATGACTTTGAACACCTTCCACTTCACTGGTATCTCGTCGAAGAACGTCACCCTCGGTGTTCCACGGCTCAAAGAAATTCTGAACGTTGCTAGCAATATCAAGACACCGTCCATGATGGTATATCTTGAAGGCGGCGCTACCCAAGAGAAAGCAAAGAAACTCCGTAGCATGGTAGAACATACGAACCTGCGCTCCGTTACTGCGATCACTGAGATCTACTACGATCCTATCATTGATTCAACCACCATTCCAGAGGACAACGACATGATTGAGTCATACTTTCTTATCCCTGATGAAAGTGGTCCTCCTCTGGAGAAACAGTCTCGATGGTTACTTCGTATCGTTCTTGACAGACAAAAGATGCTAGACAAGGGTCTTACCATAGATGATGTGGTCACACGGCTCAGGCAAGACTATGGTAACGACCTAGCTATTATCCCCAGCGACGACAACAGCCCTAACCAAGTTATCCGCATACGCCCAATGCCAGACGATAAGGACGATGGCGAAAAGGCTATCGAGGATGACATTATGTTGAAGCGTTTGGCGGATCATCTATTAGAGAACTTGACGCTCCGTGGCGTTGGAGGAATTGAGCGGGTTTATCTCAATCAAGGAAGTAGGATTGCTGTTACTAATAGTGGGGCAATGATTCAACAAAAGATGGATCCATTGTGTGATGAGTGGTACCTGGACACCCAAGGCACTTCTTTACGTCAGGTCCTATCAGTTGAAGGGGTTGATGCCAAGCGTACCATTACCAATGACCTGTGGCAGACGGTCGAAGTTTTTGGTATTGAAGCAGCTCGTGGGGCTCTGCTGAACGAGTTGAGGCGCGTACTAGCCTTCGACGGCTCATATGTCAACGAGCGGCATCTTGCTCTTCTAGTTGATGTTATGACATACCGTGGCAGTATTGCAGCTGTGACGAGGCACGGTATCAACCGGGCGGACACTGGTGCCTTGATGAGGTGTTCGTTTGAGGAGACGGTAGAAATTCTCTTGGAAGCTGCCTCCCTCGGCGAACTTGATGATTGCAGAGGCATTTCCGAGAACGTTATGCTTGGTCAATTAGCGCCAATGGGTACTGGACATTTCCAGGTCTTTTTGGATCCGAAGATGCTAGACACGGTGATTTCAGACAACTCTAGGATGGGTCTGATGCCGGGAATGACGGTCAAAGGAAACCAGATGGATGGTGCCGCAACACCATACGACACTGGTTCGCCTATGGCAGATAATGGCTACGGTATGAACCTAGCCTCGCCTTCCATGGGTATGGGCAACTTTTCGCCCATCGTTGGAGCTGGTTCGGACAATACTCCTGGCTTCCTTTCTGAGTACGGACCACTAGGTGGCGGCACCAGTCCGTATAGACCTACTAGTCCCGGTGGCACCAGCCCCTTCTCACCCTCGTCGCCTTTGGGCTACGGTCACGGAAACTACTCGCCGACATCGCCAGGCGCTGGATACTCTCCTACTTCTCCAATGGCAGGAGGCCGCTATGCCAGTTCGCCGTCATTTAGTCCATCGTCGCCCTCGTTCTCTCCCTCCTCTCCCGGTTTCCGAGGAACAAGTCCCACGAGCCCAAATTATAGTCCAACTTCCCCAAATTACTCTCCTACTTCTCCCGCGCACTATTCTCCGACATCTCCGACTATGGGCTCGCCGACATCGCCAAACTATTCTCCCACGAGTCCTACTTACAGTCCAACATCTCCAGGCTTCAATGCCGGCGCAACTTCGCCAACTTATTCGCCTGTATCTCCAGGTTACTCGCCTACTTCGCCGACGTCATATTCGCCGACGAGTCCACAATATCGTCCAGGAGGTGGTGCACAGCACTCACCTACGAGTCCCCAATATTCGCCTACGGTTGGTGCCCTTTCACACTGTGCTATTCTCATCAATTACTGACAAGAGTGTGCAGTCCCCGCAGTGGTCGCCTAGCCGATCTCCAGCACCTGGTGGCAGCACCAGCCCCAAATAGTATGTATTACTCACTGTCACCCAGCGTCTATTTTGCTAATCTTATCGGCTATAGTTCTCCTACGTCGCCTAAGCAGAACTAACCTAACCGTTCTTGGCTCATACACTTCACCTAATTGTTTGAATAACATGCCAGGGCGTCAGGAGGGATTTCTATCATTGCATTATGGCGTTCCTGCGTTTCTTTTCCATTTCTGCCGTTATTGTCTCTTTCTCATAAACCTCCCGACGGCGAACTATCCACCGCATAATAGAGGAGAGGGTTTTATTCATTTTCAGTCCTATGCATTGAACGAAAGACTAGAGAGAATGAAAGAGGCACCAAAAAGTACCGAGTCGCTCCAGGAAGAAAATTCTGAATGCACCAAAAAAAAACTTTTGAACTAGATTGTTCATTGTCGGTATATTGTAAATTAATACCACAGCGCGGAAGAAAGATGGGTCTTCATTGATGGATGGGTGAAGACTGATGGTTTGCGCACCTACAGACTGGATGGATCGGAGACAGCGCGTGGTCAAGAGGACAAATGCGGATGCACAAGAGACCAGCTAGGCTGGCAAGCAGTATAAGGACCAAGAGGTTTGGTTCGAGACATGTGATCGGACAGGCAGGTAACATTCAGCTGACGTGGTCAGACTGTGATTACTCGACGGCAGACATCCCCAGAGATGGTTAACAAGATCAGAGTTCCGGCGGAAAGGCACGGGATGGACTTGTGTTTCGTTAGTCACAGTATAGATACATAGAGACAGGTCTGCAGAATGTTGCCTAGCTTGCTGATCAATAAATGATGATTGATACCATTTTCCCCCCATAAGTAAGGTGATACGTGCGTATTACCAACTTGGCTATAGTCCTTTAGCAACGGTCATAATGATTACTTGTTGAAAATAATCACCCTAGTAAACAGTCCTACAAAATGATGTGTACTATTAACCACATGATCGGGACCAACAGCAACTTGCTTACTCGCTGAAAGTGAGGACTCTAAGATACATCTTCGACAAAGCACCAGGTCAACCAGCCCGTGGGAACAATTTTCAACCGGGATACTCGCTAAGCAGAGGCTTTAGGACTCACCAACAGGCATGGAGATGGAGATGGAGATGGAGATGCACTAACACCAAGCACTTCGTGTTCCTGTAGGCGATGTTCACCGAGTCTGTGTCTACTCATCAACCCTCGAGTCGACGAGTTGATTCTCCCGTTGTACCGTACCGATACTTCTTTCTACATGGCTAGGTACCCGGGCGAGCGCGGGATTGCCGCGCGACTGTTCTCCAGCAGGTGGGCGTGTGCCTACCAGCTGCCGCGCGTATAATATCGGCGAAACTAAGAACCAACAGAGTGGAGTAACTCGTCATCATAGGTCCCCCCTTTTTTCTTCTTTTTTTCTTCGGTCTTTTCTCCGGTGGAGAGGGATGAAGGATCTCTCAGCTCGTGACAAGGGCCGGAGCGTGACAATAACAAGGTGGCTTCAACGGGAGAGATCATCTCCTAGACAGACCCTTCGAGGGTATCAATAGGCCTGTCAGAAAAATTTCTCTCCCCCTTTTCGCCATGCCCTGGTCTAACAGGCGGGGCGGCATCTTTGGAGGTCGTAACACAGGTATTTGCATGCGACGAGATGAGCAGAGCAAGATATCCTTAGATCAGCCCCCCTGGGGCCTGGGGCATGTTGTACGCGATCTTCCCCGAGCCCGCATGGCGCCAAACCAGACCAACAAGCCGCGCACGCGCGCCTATGAGTCAATGATGGAAGACGAGAAGTTGTATTGTAGTATCCAGTTTTGATTATCTGCTTCAGCTAGATTGGTGGTTAGTCCTTCGGGAGATGCGATAGGTCGGCGAGGCGACAAGGCAAACGTAAGGCAAGTATCAATGGCAAGGTAGTTAACGCGACGGTCGCCACCAACAGCCCGATCGCGGCAACGTGTTGCCGGAAACGAAGAAGCCGGCATCTAGGCGTCCCTGCCTTTCTTTTGATAACTGCTTGATATGAATCGGCCCTTCCATTTTGATGTTAGCGGGATGACTAATGGTAGGCAGTAAGTTATGAGGCAAGGAGGTAGGTGCTTAGCAGCACTTGGCATATACGACATAGTCCTTTGTCTGTTCCTGAAACTGACGAGAAGACGAGGCCTTGTGTGATACGTTCGCAAGAGGCACCTCAGCCTTCTCCGTCGTATTGTCCATTCAATGTAAGCAAGGAAAGCCAACAATTATCGGCGATGAGAGGCGCATGAGCGGAAGCTCCAAAACACAGTCATAAGTCACCTTGAAGGCAGCTATGCGACAAGTCCATGCTAACAGTTGGGTACCCAAATAATTCTTCAGTCGTCACCAACAACACCGAAACCCATACCTTTGACTTTATGAGACAAATTTCATGAGACCTAAAGAAACAATTCGAACGTCTCAAGGCGCGTTGGGAGGTGGAGGCCAGGGCTGCAAGGCAGACGGCACCAACGGGTCTGTTATATGCCGCTCTAGGAAACAGACCAATGACAAATTAGATTTTACCCAGGGTGCAATGTGCTCAAATCGAATGAGCTCGATCGACAGCCCTATAAGGCTATATTTGGCCTGCCGTGCAGCGTAGGGCTGTGTCTCAGTCCGGGGACCTGTGTATGGAATAAATTATGTGCAGCACAGTGTGGTGGCCCAGGACCGGGGCTAGAACTAAATGCCGAAAGGCACCCATCACCTTCACCATACTCACGTTAGTAGGCTGAACGTAACCACGTGGCGGCACGTAACCCCATCTAATGTACGTGATGGCATTGGCTCGCTTTCTACACATGTCGTGGTGTGCCCTACTGAATGTGGGTTGGGGCGAGATGAGTGCCTAGAAAAACTTCGATTCAGCGTCGCATCCCCCATCATCACGACTGGGTCAGGTACAGTAGCAGTTCGTTTCGCGATTTATGTCTCGTACTCAATGAAGCGTTTAATGACAGCTTGTCGTACGGTAGTGAGCTAGATTGAAGCTGTGGTGTCAGACACAGTATATGGAGCAGAATAATGCGATACACCTTTTGGGACGCATTGGAACCTCTTTTTGGATTAAGAGATTGACGAACCGACTGGTTGGTAAACGTCTCTGGTGCATGCTGCAAGTCACGCCATGGTGTGAGTTGAATCGAGTCGTGTTGGGGCAGTCCGCCCTTCGCTTTGTTGGTGCACTGATCCAGAAATTTAATACCTTTAATAGTATTAACCCGGCTTATTAGTGCGCGACGTCCAGTAATAGCAGATGAGTGATGACCAATCATACCTCGAGGTGCTATTAGAGATTCAAGAGTTACTACGGTCTTAGAACATGGTCATAAGTAGCTAGTCATGCAATACCAGCCAACATTTCTGTGAATTGCTAGAATCTTGATGACACTGGGGCTGAAACCAAGTATGACAGGATTCGAGTTGGATATCAGTACTATGTACGTAGACTCTAGATTTGGTAGCTTCGCTAGTACAGGTTGCATCTCGCCATTTAGCAAACATGGTACCGTAGCACGCCATGTTATTCATATCCATGGAAGTCGTTGGGTGTATTCAATGTTGGGAGAGAGACTTCGCAGTCTTGTACCTTGGCTTGCCGTTCCAGATTGGCCAATGAACTACAAGGAACCTCCTACTCGGTAAATATCGTGCAGGTTGCGCCTCGAATCTCCCACGTCCCCGGAACATCTGTCGAATGATATCATCGCAGTCCCACACCCATGCCGTGATGTGTCAACCACGTTTGGTGGAGTAGAGCGGGAAGGGAAGTTACTGGTTTCCACTTCCATCCAACGCGCATCTTGCCAAGCCTTGTGGTGTCGACGCAATGCAGCTCCAATACGTAGATCATAGCTTGTGGGTGTTCCTCTTGTCCTTAATCCAAATTTACAACCAATGAGCATTGCGCCCCTTCATACAACAGGGATGGTAGATGCCTGTTGTGGCTATTCCTACGCCGTATCACTAATGGGAAAGGCCAGGCCCGTCCCGGGGCCAGTCGGCAGGGGTTGTGCAAGGTAGAACTGCGATGGCGGTGCTGGCATCTTACAGAAATGAAGATGTGTGAGCTGGGTACTGCCAAACCCGACTGGCAGCTTATAAGGGGGCCAAATCAGGGGATTCTGCTGGCTGACTCGATTGATGGGTGACACCCGCGCTGAAGGGGCCATCGACTAGGGGCCGCATTGCAGCTCCGGCAGAAACACGTACCAGAAACGGGGAGGTAGAAAAAGCGAGTTATCATAGCCAAATACACAAATCGCACAATATAATCAGCTCTTCACCCCCTGAGATACTGGCATGAGAGATATTGGGTGTCCTTAGTCTTCACCGTAACCAATCGCTCCACTACCCACAATAGCTGCGGATTAGCTGTTGGAAATCGATGAGTTGGGGGCAGCATACCAAGCAGCCTAGAAGCAATGCGTCACCTTGATAGACCTGCAAGTAGCGCACTCGAACACCCGGGGCGCAATTATTGAGCTTTCGGGGCACTCGACCTCACAGATGTCCGACCTGCGACCCGCCGCTTGGCAGAGTTCGTCAAGGCAGACGAAAAGCCATTTAACCTCAACAAGATGATTGCGACGAGGACCATGACTACTGCCAGGGTAGCCGTTTCAACACAAACAGACGTAATTGGCTAGCTAGGCATTCTTGAGAGGATTTCGTTGGTATGTAGTCGGATCCAACACTCACAAGTGCAATTGACCGCCTCCACGTCATTGATCCGATGGGTACTCTATTCTGTACACGTTTTCTTAGCGAGCTAGGCGCGGTCTTAAACGCGAGACAACTACCTCAGATTATCTCATTGGTGTGTGCACCGCCGCAGCCGCCTAACAACTCGGTTGCGGATGCTCTTGGAACTTCTAGAAATGCCAGGGGTAAGTAAATACACCTCAGTTCGACGATCTACAATCGGCACAGCAGCTGTTCTCATTACCCCAAGTAGTATACGAATTTCGCCCGGAAATGACGAAGTCCTCTCGGCTAAGCGGGGTTAACAAAGTATAGTCGGCTTGCTACTTGGCTTCAAGGTACTGTATCTTGCTTTGCTGCTAGCTGCGAGGTTCCAGCTGTTATTCCGGTACGATTCATGGCTAAGCAAACTTGGACTGCACAACCCATTCAACGGATCGAACGAGCCGAAAAATGAGTTGCGGTGACCTGCCGTGCTCCGATTTGCAGCTCTAGGTTTCACTGCATGAAATTTGATCGCTCGCTGGTTCATTTTTGCACTTGCTCTGTAAGATGCTACAAGGTCGGAGACACCAAACGCAGTTGGCCATTCATACCGAGAGTGTATCATCTCATTGGATCAGTAGCGGAGAGGAGTCATTGTGAAAACGGTAGCCTAAGGCTCTTTGATGGGACCTGAATTAGGCAGAGTGAGGGTTACCTCGACTGAGAATTAGGCCTCGTAAATTGCCAAGTCCGTGGTATTACAGAACGATGAACCCATCTAGAGGCTATGTCGTTGTGGCAGCGTTGACGCGGGCCGCGTCAATGGGCCAACATCCCATTCAAGCCTGCAGTAGTCGCGGGTTTGGGGCCAATTAGGTATTAGCATGCGGCCGGCGCCAGTTCAGCTCAGATTCACGGTAGAAGAGTCATAATTGTATGAAACAAAGAATAGGAAGTATGATCGTCGGTCCGAGATTTAAGTAGCCTTCAGGCGGCTTATTGAGCGATGTGCGACGGTGGGGAACTAAGAGCCAGTCACAGAACTGATTGGGCATCGGGGATTTCCCATTGATATGGTGTGACGAGATAATCTTTGACAGAGGGTCGAACTAGTAAGTCCACCGAAGAAACTAGGAGGCGGCAGGATGGCTCATACAAATGAGCGAGCACCAATACATGCTTGGTGTTAGGCAAAGTCTTGGATGAAAAGTCGGGAGACTGAGAAAATAGACTATTTGGTAATGGGCGTTTATATTGAGTATTATGCGCTTATCAGGACTAATCATCATTCATGAGGTCATGTACTTATCCATGATAGATCGGGGGAAGTGGACCCGACATACCTACATAATTGATTTGAATTTTCAACTCGTGGCTTGTCAATGTACCCCAGACACAGCCCCAACTCCAGTAAGGGACAGCAAACTATAGCACGGCTAGGTAACAAACACAATGCAACGCAACGAACGCTAGATTCATGTCACTTAGTTATCTGACAAAGATAGGTAGAACACCTTCCCTTTAGTCAATGAGTCTAAGTTTCGTTAGTTCATGTCCTTGCTCGGCGCTCCCACTCTCTACCATATTTCTCTGTATTCTAATTCGGTACAAGTGTTGATTCTAGTATCACATGATGGTCCGCATATGCGAGTTCGTTGTCATGCAGCAGCGATAAGGAGGAGGATCCTAATTGCGTTCGCCCCCCTTTAGTCTAACACCAGCCTCGTAAGCTGATGGTTTCAGTACGTTAGTTTCAGTGTCTATTCCTGTTAGGACATGTTCGGTGATGCAATATCACCAGCTGTTAGCATGCGCCCCCGTCCGGTACTAACAGGTCCTCCAACAACACACTCTCTCAAGCACGTCCAAGGTGGCCATGCTTGCCTTGATTCTACACCTCGGCCCTGTGCTTTCGGGAAGGACGCCTTCTAGCGGCGGAACTGTCAGCGGCGGCATGCCTACTTCCCGCATTCTCGTGCTTGTCCAACGCTCCACTGCTGCAGCGTGGCATTTTGACAGCATCAACGGCCCTTCCGGCTAGGTCGCCACCCGATATTGGCTATTAGTCACCACGTTTGCTCAGTTTAGTTCAGATAACATAGGGTTAAGAGACAATGTATTTCAAGTGAGAGGAAAAGCACACTCAAGCTTGTATAAGGGTGGCCAAAATCTAGCGCCGCAGACAGACAAAAATTCCAATATATAACTAATAGCGACTTTTACTATAACCAGCGGAGTGAAGCCCCTGCTGCATGCGTGCTGAGAAATAAAGCAGACACAAAAAATAGTAGTAACTAGACTTGTAAGGGAGCGAGAAGCTCATGAACCGGCACTGGGCCAGATCATACAGAGCAGAAAGAAAAATGTGAGAAAGCAAAGCAAGGGTGATATGGAGAACATAGCGATTGCTCGCCCGATAGTCTTATCCACTACCACCATCCATTATCTTGGTCTTTCCTTCTCCATGCCTCGTAACCAGGCAGCGCGCGGTGCGTTTCCTGGAAGACTCATTAGCGACTGCCAGCGTAAAACGAAAGAGGCGAGTTAACATACCTGCCATCATTTACTACCCTTCTGGTTGTAGGATCTAGCAACAACCATCCTCACAGGTTCCCGAGTAACTGGTTTTGCGCTCTCTTATACCTCCGCAGGTTGAGGGACTGGCACAGCGGACTACACCCATGTCGCGCGAATGGCCGCAACTGTAACTTATGACCTGACGAGTGCACATTGTGGAATCGGTTGGCGAATTACTAGTGGGGTGCTGTAGATATTCTGATCAGTATCAGGTCCGAAAAATTCTCATTTTCTCGAAGACGCACTGAAGGTATAAATGTATGCAATCGTTCGGGTGAAGCTAAGTGTGATATCGAGTCGATATATAGCGCAAGACAATGGCAATAAACGACTGAGCTTGGTGATTGTTCCCACGTGAGATGAGAAACTGGGCTGCTCCTGAAGATGTAGAACGCAAGTGTGATGATCAGAGAGTCGAGTTCAGTTGAGTAGTGAGCGGAAGGGCAAGCATTTATAGAGGAGGCGATACGAGCTTGGGGCCGCTTTCGATCAAGGAGGTCTCCTATTCTTGTTTGCTTTGAGGTGAGTCTGCGAAATTCTGCCTTTAGAGGTTACTAACGTTACATGTTGGAGCAACGATATACCTAACAGTTATAACAGAATTGTGGCGCACCACAACGGAATCTCATCATAGGACCATAATGGATGGTCAGTGGACAGACCTAAAATTATACCTGAGCAGGTACAGTACATGGGGCGACTTAAGAATAGTGGTATGCCACGCTGCCATTGGAAAACGGAGATGGCAGGCCGGCTGGCTGTCACGATGTCGACGCAACACATGGGATACCTGCGTTCGATAGACTGCCTAACGATGCAAGGGATGAACTACATACATACATGCTTAAGAGGGAAAGGTGTGCTAAGGGTGTGTTTGCTAGCAAATAAGCTAAGGGTGTGTTTGCTAACAAATAAGCTAGACCCTTAATGGAGACACGAGAGAGCCTCATGCAGAATAGTTGCGGACGAGCGGGAAGAACCTTGAATCCACGATATGTAATGAATTCCAACGACAGATAGCCACTGAGCTCTGAGAATCGAGAATCACTAACGAGGGGTGTCGTGTTGCCCGAACGGTGAAAGCTATAAACGGAGCGTTGTTGGTTCTATGGCCCAGAGCACTTGTCTATCAAGAAGCCTCATTGGCGGCGAAGTCACGCCTAGCTCAATGACCGCGTTACAACAAGAAAAACCATGTAAAAGAAAGCACCAGGGACTGGCCACCCTAGACGTGTGAACATATGGAATAAAGTCAGCCACCACTGGATGTAGATAGCTTCGGAATTAAGGTGTGCAAAAGGCCACACCTCGACTCCAAAAAGTCAACGGGGACTATGATTGATACACAGATACTTTGATGGGTAAATGTAGAAAGAATACTGGAGCCATAGGAGAGTAAAAAGTAGGTGTTAGCGACGATTGGACTTGTCTAATCTCCGAATCTAGATAGGCCATGCCAAACGAGAGCGGGCATTTTTATGGCGTACGGCCCATCGCCTTATGGTACAGTAGTAAAGGGATTGCTGCAGAACCCTGCAGGTTGGCTCCGTAGAAGACCAGGATGCGCGATATAGCTAAGCAGCCGGAAGGTCACTTCTAGTAAGACCTACCATGCCGACTCGGTTATACTGAATGGTGACTGTTGAAAATGAAAAGACACTCGCCACGACTGGAAGAAAGAACTAGGAAAGAGGAAGAAAAGCTCGAAAAAAATATATATATTAATAACTATGTAATGGAAAGTGTTGATTGTAGGTAATGTGATGTGTTATAGGTAGCGCCAGCTAACCGTATTAGGAGCTACTATTGCTCCATGGAGTAAGCAGATTGAGGTATCTACTATTCCGGATACGGCTAGCGCAGTGCTAAGTGTCTTCCAATGGAAAAATATGAAATGAACTTGTCAAACTCGAAGCGACCAGCCCAGCCGGTGACATGGGAACTGCTCGTGGTCAAGGCAGCCAAATCCCTTTGCAAAAGGGTGGCTCTATCAACAGTACCAAACCCACCTAATCACCAGCGTGACAACGTCCCCGTCGACTTAAACGGTCAAACTGTTAGTTTCGCTTCAAGCCTCGTCCAATTTTGTCACGATATTCCACTGTTCAGACAAGATCGCAGCCTAACTCACTGCGCATTGCAACGGTACGATCTACTACTGACCGGCGGTTCCCTTGCTCGAACCCTGCTCAGTTTCCATGCCCTTCTTATGAGGCCAGCTGTTGGCGAGCTACTTCCGCTACAGAGCCTGTAGTGAGATCTCAACATACTCTACTTTCCCCCTGAGGCGTGACAAGCGAGCGGGAAATTGCATGGCCATGCCCGATTACAGCTCTTTAGACTGACGCGATTGTCTATGTCTATTTACTCTTTTTACCCTTCTACTTCTCAAGCTAGACAAGGATAGGAAACTAGACAGAAGAGCTTCACCATCGTAGCTCGTACTAACTCACAATAGTCTCTGTTCTTCACACGCGATTGCTGACTTCGAAATTTCAGCTTCCTTTGCCTAGAATGTCAGATCTCACAAGCAATGCTACGCCCTCAAGTGAGTGATAATCCTCAACACTGAAATTAGACGACGTAAATTCATACGCATTTCTTCCAACCCTCCCTCCTACATAATTCAGTAGTAAAACGAACTTCTAAAGTCTCAGCCAAGGCTATACATATCGTTGGCACACAGACGCTCGCCACATGAGATTCGGAACCTGCTGCGGCCATCGTGCCAGCCCCTGACATCAAACGACTTAGGGTCGGCTTCAGCCGTAGAGTCAACATGTCTAAGCCAATAACAGGGACGTCAAGTGGCATCACCCACGCTGTCCACTAGACTTAATCCATGTTGATACTCCGGACTGTCTAGCAGGAGCTACATATCTCCGTGGCCAAATAGGAATTCGTGCCGTTGACATCCTCA
Source organism: Xylariaceae sp. FL1651 (assembly GCA_025201745.1). Lineage (NCBI taxonomy): Eukaryota > Fungi > Ascomycota > Sordariomycetes > Xylariales > Xylariaceae > Xylariaceae sp. FL1651. The sequence goes on from MU624246.1 coordinate 390,508, forward strand.
TCACAGAGGATTTCCTCAAGATAACTTGATTTTCGCTGAAAGTACGGAGAGCACCATGATCAGGCACCAATCTTGTCGAGACTATCACACACTTTCACTTTTTTTTATTTTTTTATTTTTTTTTATTTTTTTTTCATTCAACTCTAGAGGCGTCTGTTGTGCATAAGCAAGCTGGTCCATCCAGGGCTTGTTCTTTCTGCCGACCCACCTTGCTGTCTATCATAGGCCTGGTTCCGAGGTAAGGTAGTGTAATAATGAGATAGGCCATGTGTTCAAACGAGTAGCCACCCATATAGCATCCTTAAGGTACAAATATCTACGGCCCCCAGCCAAAGTACGTATAGCGAGTCCTTAAGGAAGCCGCTAGTAACCTGAAAGGGGAAAACGAATCATGTATTCTTACCACGGCCCTTTACGGTTGCGTTAGAGTTAACCGCTTCATCGGATCGGCCTTTTAGATGCAACCAATATCTAGGCTTCCCGTCAATGCGGCCTAAACTGCAACCAGAAACACCTAGAGTAGCCCTCCTGGCAAATCTTCTGCCTTAGGGCTATATAAATGTATGGAAATCATTGCGTAGACAGGATATTTCTTGAACTCAAAGTGTCCGGTCCGTCGTAGACAAGGTACACGCACCGAGTTCTTCTTTCCTTAACCATTGCAAATGTTTTATGAGGTAGCCACGCGACTGGCTTTTGGCATATGGGAGTATGGTGAAGGGTGTGCCATTAGAGAGTCATGATTGCGTACCAACATAAAACAAGGCGAGTTAGGCAATTGTTAGACGAGCACATCCGAAGTCTACTCAGGGATGCACTAAATTTTTGCCTTGATGTGACTTCAGCTGCTGTAGGGGGTACTCGTACGATCGGTTGAGATTCTTCGTATCTACACAGCTGTCGTCGCTGAGTGTCACCACATAAGTTCATCACATCTGAACATTTGCACTTTGCCCCGTTACGGTTCACGCACAGTTACCCTCGACGGTTTACGTGGGAATCCAGATACTGTGGGAGATGTAGCATCCAAACCTTTTCTATGTGAAAGCTTTTCGAAATACAGCTCTCTCTTCATTGCAACGTAAATGTAGATGTCACACTGGGTTTACGCAATCCTCGCCCCTTTAAAGCAGGGATATACGCGGTTCTCGCGGCAAAGCTGCGAGGATGCGCGTCTGTCATGCCAACTCCTAACATCAGAAACTGTGACCATACTTTGCCTTTCGCTTAAGACTCTATACGACTTCCTATTTCGCTTCTGAGTTTAGATATCCTCTGTAGACCCTGGCTCTGAAGCGGTAGAGCTCTTTTGTATGGCCAATCACGGAGATCCGCGAGGACGTAGTTAAGCGCCCTATAAAAGGGTTCCGTAGCCTCGGGTCGCGTATGCCATCCATAGAATTGCATAGAGTTTAACCCCTATCATGATTGTAAGTCAACGTACAAAGTATGGAGGTACTCCAGATCGTCACACTGAGCACATGATGAGTAGGGAAGACGCTGGAACAGCAATGTCATGGGATGGGGGAGCACGTTGCGGCACATATCTTAATCGGCCGCCCTCATGCAACCAACCAATTAATTGGACCTGAGTCAGCCATACTTAGCAGCATCTAATTTGAAAACCAACAGTCAACCTATTAGCTCTTGAGGAACCATATAAGGAGTCATACCGTCTTCGGCCCGGCCAATGCTGAAGAGGAGTAAGACCGTTATAAATCCTCAGTACCATGAGTAGTTTACCCAGGAAGCTCTTGCTTCATTCCTGGACAGAAACAGTTAGTTGCAACTATCTTACCAGCTCCTCGCAGCGATGTAGAGAATACCAAGGTGTCTTTGTTTCTATTCATCACGGAGTTGTTCACTGCCGATGGACCAGTATCGTGAATAATCCTATTGACCTCTCGATGCCATGTCGCCAACCCCCTCCGCTGTGTGGTATGGCTGCAACTATCTTTTGCAGGGCATCGTAGCTAACCTTGTCACCTTATATGCAACGTTGAATGGAGGGTGGGAGGCAAATAGTAGGAGCTATGTTAACGGTTGCAGGCCTTTAGAAGGGCGATGCCAACCATCTAGCAGAGCTACAGACGAGCTCCTCGGGCTCGACTGCTAGGGAGTAGACTGGGGCGCTCATTCAATCAAGATTTCAAGACTACACATAGTATTTCGTGTTCGAGCTGTCATATTCGAAGGCTTGGCTCGCCACAAGTAACCCGGCTTCCCCTTTAATCCCCTAAACACGGGCTTGTTCCTATCACACGTTGACACACGTCTAAGCATTTACCCTGGGCCGTTGATCGATTCATCATCTACCTCAACCCGATGAACTAATTTTCGTCCAGATGCCCCTTCACTTGGGAAGCCGCCCAGAAACACCATGGAGACTAGCGCATACCAGAAGAAGACCAAATCCGAGCCTCCGAGTAGATTGCCATCCGCGATGCGAAGCTTCAATACAGCCATGCAAATAGGGGCTACGCTAAACACTGACTGTCTCTCAATTACTAGCTTTAAATAGCTACTAAGTTAGTTGCTGCTTGGAGAAGTGCCCTGACATATGATCCCTAGTCTAAACGCTTGACTCTGGTATTATTCACTCACACACCTCGTTGCATCGAACCCTCTATCTAAGCCAAGCAAGACTCCTAATGCTTATCCCCTATAGACTATGCGTATTTCTTGAGAAAGCACACAATAAGCACTCCTTTCTCCTACCTCTTACCAGGAGGTGAGACGTTAAACCTTGCTGTATGCACCCCAAGCATCCATGTATATGATATTTCTGAATTGTCGTCGAAATGGTTCTAGACGGATTTGAAATGCTGATTCGATAGCGACTCTTAAGGCTGGCCGGTGAGCTTCTCTTTTTGGAACGATAAAATCCGCTTACCTCCGAAACAGACACAACCAGGCGCATACGGCCGGCCCGTTCTGGCAGCAGAGAAGGGAGATCCTGGAAATGGGAGTTCGCTTGAGCATCTCGTCCTCCGAGGAATTCTCGTTAGCGGCCCCGGCCTCAGCCAATGGCAAACACGACAGCGAGCTCAGCATCCGAAACTCAGCTCATTGCCATGTCGTTGAGATCTCGTTGGAGCCGGGAGTTCGCGAGGTTTCATAAAGCTTAAAGGAGCCGCATCGTGCTTCTCCACACTCCGGTTGATATAAATCAACGTCGTCAGTCCACGTCGAATGTTTTTGGGACAGCTCTTCCAGTGGTTTCTAGTCCCTCTGCAGGGTCGTTTGTCACCACCTGCGCTGACCGACGCCCCCCCTCTTTGTTGGTCCCCCATTTCGAGGCGAGTGGCCCCCCTAGACACGTAGAACGGACCAATTGCGCAAATGGCGGAAAATGGATAACCCCGGGGCACACCGTCCAGGGGAACTTGGCCCTTGGTGCGGAAGTGCTGATTGCTCTCAGAGGTCAGTAAGAGGTGTGCTTGGCCATTTGCTGCCAATTGCGCACCCCACGTGTAGGTGATCGGGTATGGCACAGCACAACTTTGTGCACGACGCCCGCTGGATTTCGGGGATGAGCCAGTATGTCCGCGAGAGGCGAACATGGGCGGATTGCCGTCATCCCTCCCCATCCCTTTGTTCACCATTTACCATCCTGAGGAGGCCCGCTGCGACCGTACCAATCCCAAGGTCCAGGCCCCCCGTCCTGCCGCGCCCAGTGACCAAGCATTCACTATGTTCTCAGGTTCTGGGCCAGATACGCTGACTGGGACCGCGCGCAACCTGCGGCACACCCACACACCTTGACGCTTCGGATACCTTGATACCTTGGCACCCACTCGGCACCCACTGCAGTAACAGACAAGACAATATAATAACGGTAAGCCTTGGCAACTCATACGCTAGAAACAATGGGTGACTCAAGAAGAGGTGCGTGATGTCTTTGTGGGGGTCCCAGCCTAGCCCGTGTATTCCAACCAACAACCTTGAGGCCGGCCGTGTTCCAAACCGAGTATAAAGAGCACCCTCCTCTCTGATCTTCCAGGCAAGAAGGTCTTTACACTTTCCAACTATCTCAACCTAAATCTACTAGCCGTTTCACACCAACACACTAACAGAAACCGTTGTCTTTTCTCCAGCTTGCTGACTTGTCCGTTCGAGTCCAACAACCTTGACAACTCTCCCACAGTCATACACAAACATACAAAGGGCCACACCTACAAACCTACCAAGACCTACCATCCATTACAACAGACAAAATGTCTTCCGCCGAGCAGACCCAGAACATCACCAAGGTGCTGCCTAAGCCCATGACCTTCCTTTCTCTGGCTCCGGAAACCTCTGCATCGTACCCTCTTGCGCAGAACATCAAGCCCGCCACTACTACCCGTCGCAGCTCCAGTGTGAGCAGCGCAGGTAGCCTCCGCGTCCTCAAGCTCGGTCCTGTCCACTGGGGCGAGCACCCGGATGAGCACAAGGAGGACTTCCACGAGGTTGCCGTCGAGTAAACCGGCCTACTACTCTTCCTGGACAATGAGCATGCTTTTCGACAGTTCATGATCCATTGCACATCCTCCTGTATTTCCTTGTGTGTATCTAACTAACGGCCTACACCCGGAATCTCCAAGGGACCCGCCAAAAGAAACCAACAAACCTGGGCGGTATATCGTCTACGAAACCAAGCATTCAATTGATTTTTATTTTATTGTATCTGAACTTCGGGCGGCGTTCATGTACCTTACTACAGAAACGACAAAAAACACATTGCGTCGGGCAAATGGAATGGGAGAGCTGATATTTCCTCGGCTACTCTAGTGGCGTTTCTGATGGGCTGGGGGCTGGACTAGGCGGTCCCGCAATAGAGGGAAAGACTGAATCAGCGCCTACACAAAAATATTGATTTACAAACCGTTTCGGTATCGTTCCGTGCGTTGGTGCGTGCATAGTGTCTGCACGATGGTTACATAGTCCTTTGATCACGGGGGCTTGGCGGGCATGGACTTTGATATAATTTGATTCGCAACCAGAACAGAAGCAATTCTCCTCTTGGTGTCGCACTTTGTACAGTCTCATTCACACCGCACTTATACTCTACCTATTAGACAATAAAAAGACTCGTGCGAATTAGACTGGGAATAATTGCAACACATTGGTTCGGTCATCATACATACGACATACAGTAGACCATTAATGCATCCTATCTATCCGATGCATTTTATCACCTGCATGCGCTGCACTACTATCAGTGAGGGGCGAAGGATTGGTTTCCTTCTAACTCCCGCCATCTCTGCGCGCAGACGGTACAAGCGGACATGCATCAGCGGATCTACATACCCTGGCTGAGCTGTCCTCATACCATTGAACAGATGCTATATCTATCGGTCTAGTAAATACCAGGATAATTTTCGCAATCCAGCGAGATGAGAGCCATACAGCGCGCTAGAGCATGTCGATGCCATCTTGTCACAATCCCCCACTATTGCGCGTGCGTGCGTCGCATCGCGCCAAAAAGACAGGGGGATTCTTGGCAGCTAATCTGCTGTACCGTACGTGCCTTAGTACTTTGCAACCTCCCAGCTGAACGTGAACCTCTGCGTCCTTCTGGTCCCTCTCGACCCCCTCAGCCATAGAACGATTACCTGTCCACAAATCCGCGTAGAACAGCCGCATCGAGTAATAAACTTGCATTTTAAGGACCCACCGCTTCCCTCTTAAGGCTCTGAGATACTTACGTTCTGCAATATGGAGGCTGGTGACAAAAAAGATGGAACACTTTTCACCCACCACTTTGAACACTGTTTTGAAGGTGCATTTGCAGCAATTCGTAGCTAAAAACAACGATTCTAGTGTTATTTTAATTATAATTTTAGAAGCTTGTATATTTGCCTTTAGCATTTATTACTTTTAATATTTTTTTCCGGTATAAAATTACGTTAAGTAGTAATAGTTTTTTTGTTTCTGGGCCAGGGCGGGTGGAAAAAGTGTTCCATCTTTTTTGTCACCAGCCTCCGCAGGTATGCTGCGTCATGGTGGGCTGTGACCCAACTTTGGGCGATTGGTAATACTGGTGAGTCCAAAGTTCTGATAGGAAAAGTTCTAGAAAGAAGAGAACAACGTGACGCTACCTGCATTATAATGTGCCACTGGTCTTGTTTCTGCCTGCCGGGCTCTCCCTCCTTTACAGCGTTGCATGTCCCCTTCTTCTTCTTCTACTTTGTCTTGTATGTGGACATGCACCATCAAATGCTCCCATATACGAGGACTGAAAGAAATGCTTCTCACCAAATGCCGATGCATACCGCTTCCATACCTTAGATAGACAGTCTGCGAGAAGGCATGGTTCCGTATAACATGTACACATAGTCTGAAAATCGAAACTGCGTCATTAAGCGAGGGTATGGTTGTTAATGTTCGTCTACCGTTTCATACAGTACTACATAGCCACCACCTACCCAAATATAGATAAGCTTCCAATCCCAAAACCCCGTTGTAACTCATGCAACCTTAGTACGAAATGACGTATATTTAGGTATACTACTAGTACAGTAGTGAGCGATGAAAGAGCAGGCAGCGTAACCGACACAAAGAGACAGATCAGAGAAAACCCCTATTCGGATATGTACCGAGGCTGACAACGAATAACAAATTACATCAAAGGGCCAAGAATATACCAAGACAGCCATGACCTTCCAAGACATACCAAGGAAATACCAAGACGGGAGATTCGGAGCTTCGGGGACAAATATGGCAATTGTAAATCAGGCACAGCCGCTAAGATTGACAGGAGATCTACTTCAATTGCTTACCCACGTTGCTACGTCAGGTAGGTGTGCGACGATGCTATTTTGAATACAGCGTATACGGTATCATAGGATTGTACCTATGGAACCCAAATCGTCTTACACCAGGCACGCTAAAGATACCTATCATAATATTCACAAGTTATGCAGATAAGAAAAAGGTATGACCGCCTCCTTCAGAACCAATTAGAAAGACGTCATTGCCGTCTTTCTAAAAACAGAAGACTAACATGGAACGGCTAGGTACTGAGAAAGGATCCTCCCGGAGCAGAATCCGGAGCAGATCAGAAAGACCCTGCGCCATCTTTTACACCTGTCAGTGTGTACAATACAACAAAAAGACGCTACGGCCCGCATAGGCTTTCGGCTTCTGGGGGCTTATCGCAGTGGGGTGCGGTGTGTTGGACATTGTCTCCCCTTCAGCCAATCAATTCCTCAAATTGAAACATTTCCCTCTTCTCTGTAGAGTTTAGCTTCGGCAGATATTATCTACTGTACGTATATCTCCGCGCGTAAAAGTCTACTAGTGCATGTGCTGGTGAATATTCTCTGCGCTATCTGCTTTTATGCCTCTGCTACCCGCCCCATGACCTCCTACACTTAGAACGGTCACCGGGGAGTCACGAGGAAAGAGCCACAGAGTAGAACGGTGGAAATAACCGCCTACGCGGAGGTAGGAAGAGGAGAACTAGGCCAGCTAGGATTATGTCCTTACAGTAGGTGGTCTGGAGGGAGCTAGTTAGTGGAAGCCAAACCTGGAGCTTGAAGCCCAGACAACAGGGGTCCGCCTGTTTTCTCTTATCCGACAGTGTGGGATTACCGCCGATCACTGACGCGCCAAGGTCCCCTGCCTTTGATACCTGCTGACATCCCGTTTGCGTTTTGATTGCCTGCAGTGCCTTGGCCTGCCGAGCTGCCTGTCTACGACCCTACGACCCTACTTGCCTTGCCTGTGATAACGCTGTTCATCTGAACATATCTCTGATAAATCTCCTTACTGGTCTGCCCTTACGTTGTACAACCTATGATTATATGGTTAGCTGCTGATGAGACTCTACAATCTCTTTGCCTTCTCGGATGGAACACTTCAATAAGCGGGTATGACGTATGCCTCATCCTCCGGACAAGGCACTCCGTCAGATCTAGGGAAACACAAAAAGAACTTTACGTTGGCACTATCATTTCTGATATGCTCCTACCCTTAAGATGATGCGAGGTATACCTTTTGTCATCACGGGTCCATTCATGATGTCGCCCTTACCGAAATGGCGGGGCTAAGAAAAAGTCCTGTCGGCTGCTTGCTTGCCTGCCATGCCCCTGCCCTGCCCTGTCGGCATACAACCTGAGTGCTGGCGTGCGAGTTCACTTCTGGTAGGGCCTGGTTCAACTATACGCAGGCTGCGGCTTGCACACACATGAAAATGCAACACAAACAAAAAACCTTTCAGATACTGGTAACTGCTGCGTACAGCAGCTTTTCGCAACCTGCTTGGCCACCACCACCACTACCGCATGCACATAATCACTCACGGAATTCTGACGGATCGTGCATGGTACGGTGTTCCCGTACGACGCCAGACGAGCGGCCCCATTGGGTCCTCGCACATGGGGAACGCTGCCGCCGGGTCTAGGCATGTGCCTGCCGCGGGATGTACGTCTTACCCTACATCTGCTAGGTTAGGGAGCTGTATGTAGGCAGAGCTGCACGCAGAGCTATGTGTGCCCTACCACAGAGTCACCTTTCGATCCCACCCTTGCCCTCTGTTTGCCCATGTCTCGCCCCTCTTTCTTCTGGTGACAGTGGCCAGACTTCTTCGTTCTAACGTAGTCGAGATCTGGTGTGAGGGGGGGGAGAGGGAACTACGCGTTACAGCTTGGGTGATGGCCGAGGCTCTTTCGGCGCCCAAGCCGAGCGTTGCACGACAAGGTAGCTTGCTACCTATTGACCGAAAAGGAGAGGGGTCTGTGAGTATCTCCTTGCTTGAGGTTGTCAATAAGGCTTAGCTACCGTAGCCGATAGCATGCAGTGACAGGGATTTAAGACGCTTTGGATCGGCCATGACGGTGCGTCTCAGACAGCTTGCATGACGAAACGAAAGCATGGGAGGCGGTCGAGTTTTAGCTGCAATATTATGCTCAGGGTTATAGAGAGGCGTGTTTGAAACGACTTTCCATACTACTAGGGGAAAGTCCTTAATCGAGCACAGTAACATCAACGGGGTTTTCATTTTTCGAGCTAGGACTTTCGGGAGCCTCATCTGATGTACATACTTGCTTCTTAATTATCTACACCGCTTGGTCTTTTATTGATATGCCAAGCCTGGAGGCACGCCTTCGTGTAAGCCAGCCGTAACCGACTGCAGACGTACTGCGTAGGCTACTACCGCCGCAGATTCAGCTCGGATTTAATGACTGCATATGCATTATCATAAAATGGCGATCGGCTCTTTGATGGCCAACTTTATTGCTCAATCGGCCATGCAGAAATACTTCCCCCGTTTTTCATCAGCTTTCGAACCGATATCCATTCTATCATCGGCGCTTATCACTTGCATAAATGCATTTGATATTGCGTTTACGCTATGAAAACGAGAGGCTTTATGCACCGCTTATCCCACATACTGCCGAGAAGACAGAAAGCACGTCCAACACATCTGTGTCACTGGGCACCTCTTGGCCGCGCCTCGTCCTCCCTTTCCTCTGCCTTTATACTTAAGACATGACGCGTTCGTAGTGTAGACTCTCCGTCTTGGCCATCCTGATGGGGGGGCATCGGTTGCTCGGGAGCTGCGGAAGCCAAAAGGACGTTGGTTCGTCTCGTTCGAATAAATAAGTCCGAAAGGGTAAGCAAGCAAGCCTACCACGGTCTTGGCAGCTGCAGTGTACGTCTACGTGCTACACGCTGATGGCCCCCCCCCCCCTACTCACCCGGCCCAAACGGGGATGTCTGAGGTGGCGAATGTTTTCGAGAAAGAACCAAAAGAATGCGTCCGTGGCGGAAAAGGGGAAGGTCAATGGAGGCTTGAAGAGAGGGGGGGGAGACGGACGGCTGATCAACAGGACTGCCGAAGGCTGACAAGGCTGGGCCCGGCTGGGCACCGCAGCCACCCCTCGGCGGCACATTTATTAGGTTGCGGATGTGGTTGGCTGAGGGAGATTGAGGAAGGGAGACACGAAGCTTGGCGGCTGGCTTGGCCTACTTTGTATACGGTCTATCCTGCTTGGCACGTCGTGGGATGAATCAGTTGGCGTTTCCGGTGCCTAAGGCGCGTCCCGCCACTGCAACTGGAATTGTTTTCCTCGAATGCTCGAAAATAGGAGGTCGAGGAAGCACGCAATTATAATAGTGGATGTCGCTGCCGTAGTGCATAGCGGGGATTGATTATCTTGATGATTGATTATCTTGGTATTGGTCCCTCCACTACTGTAATTACTCTAATACGAATTGGTAGTAGATGCTTGGCACGTACTTGGCTCCGGTCTCCTCGACGAATGTTCCCTCTTGATGGGATATGTCTATCGAATCTTGGAGATTTTAGTGTGGGGGATCGACGCTTTTTGCTCTCACGTACGGTCTTCGCCAAGAAAGGATAACTTGACCGCCAATATCTAAAAGCCCCTTTCTCCGATTTTCAAAATCCGTTGACCAGTCCCCAGCACATCTACCATGGCCTGCCAGTCCAGACTAACCCAACCCGAATTATCTTGCCCAGTTGTGAGACAAGTAGCTCCCATCGACTCTGTAGTTTTCTCCTCAGATGTGACGGTCCCATTCCCATGGAATGAGCAGAAAATATTCCAGTGAACTTTCCAAACGAATAGCTCGACGTGGTGCAGATCCGGGTCTGCTAGCAGCCGCAGAAGGGTCTGGAATGGTGGCCGCGTGATCATATCAGAGTCAGAGGGTTTGAAGTTGTGCGAGCTTGGCGGCCCAACACATATCCTCAGTTGTCGCAGGCTGCCGTTCAAGACCATATCGGAGATCGTTGGCGCCAAGATATCCTCGAACTCGCCACCGATGCGCGTCAAGTATAGGGTCATAGTCTGTACTCTCCGCCGGGCATCCTGGCCCTCTTGACTCAGAAAGCCGCCGGTTTTTGTGAGATGGATGGGCAGGCGGTGACTCTGGGCGTTCAAAATGAAGCGGTTCTGCCCGTAGAAGATAGCCGACGCCTCCTGATATATCTGTACATTGACGAGGAAGATGTATAAAATTGTTACATGGTTAAGTGTTGATGAACCGAACAAAGTTCGGTTATGGAGGATGGTGCCGCATTCTGAAATAACAAGCTGAGACAGAATATTGGTGCGGAGCTCTGCCGGGAGATCGAGGAAGCGGAAGCCTGAAGGTGCCGGCATGTCAGAATCTTCGTTTGAGTAGCCTAAGGTGGACAGTCGAGGATAATCTCTAGATGGCGAATATTTGGATAATGTTGCCGGAGAACGTCCCAAGAACAAGCTTAGTAAATGGTAAACTATTATTCGTAGACGCGGCACGATTAGGACATGATTATAACGAGAATGAAGGAGCCAAAGATGATTGTACGATTAGAATCAATTATATAAAAAGTCAAATTTGCGAATATTGATTGTTTCTTTAGTATTAACGAATCAGTGATTCCCGGAGGTTTGAAGGGCTCCCGTACAAAGCTGGTGACATTAATTGCATTATTTAGAGGGACACTAAGAGTTGGTTGTCGAGCTGGTTATACAGCATTCTGGATGATCATGTTTGCCGTCCGTCATGTTGTGAGAGACCTTTGCGCATGAACAATAATCCTCAGGTCGTTGGTTCCTTGGGCTTCAATGCACTCGACCGCTCTGATATTGCCGAAGATCGGTGGGTATTATGCAACAGGGCGAAGCTTTCCATATATATTCAGTTAAACGAGATGGCGCTGCCAGCGATAAGCAGATAACAGGGAGAACTGGTGGATTCAATTCCGTTGCAGAGCTCAAGCTTCAACATCGTGTCGCGCCGGCTGTGGCTGTTTAACAATTATCCAATCTGGCTTGCACATTGCCTACTAACAGTTCGATTCTGACACTCCCCTGCTCTCATATACATCTTGAGATGCAGCGAATATATTCACAATGCAGTGCTACACGGAGTTGACGCCTCCCACGGCTGTCACAAACTCCATTAGCTTGCCCTTCCTCTCGGCGCAAAGTAACAACCTCGTTGTCGCAAGAGCCTCTCTCCTCCAGATCTTCACCACCAAATCCGTATCTGCTGAGCTTGACAATGCCCAAAACGCCCAGTTGCAGTCTTCTGCTCCGGACCAACCCTACGACGCGCGAACGAATGACGATGACGGCCTCGAGGCCTCGTTCCTCGGCACCGATTCCGCCCTTGTTCGATCCGATCGTTCTCACTACACGAAGCTGGTGCTCGTAACGGAGTTCCCACTTGCTGGCACGGTGACTGGGCTTGCGCGCATCCGATACCCGACGTCGTTGTCGGGAGGAGATGCGCTTTTGATTGTTTTCAGGGATGCCAAACTAAGTATGGTCGAATGGGATCCTGTGAAACACTCCATACAGACGACCTCAATTCACTATTACGAGCAAGAAGAGCTGCAAGGGAGTCCGTGGGCTGCTCCACTGAGCAACTATGTTAACTTCCTAACGGCGGACCCAGGCAGCAGGTGTGCTGCTCTGAAGTTTGGCGCGCGCAGCCTAGCTATCATTCAGTTCAAGTCGCTCGAGGAGGACGTAGATATGCAAGACTGGGATGAAGAACTTGATGGTCCCCGCCCAGTAAAAGAGCTATCTCACACGCTCGCAAATGGAACTAGCAGCAATCAAGAGACACCATTTTCAACTTCATTTGTTCTACGCCTGCCCAATCTTGATCCTAGTCTCATCCATCCCGTGCATATTGCCTTTCTACATGAGTATAGGGAGCCCACCTTTGGCATTCTCTCCTCGATCTCCTCGCCGTCTTCGGTTCTAGGGCGGAAGGACCAACTATCGTATATGGTCTTTACTCTTGACCTGCAGCAGAAAGCGTCTACCACAATCCTTTCGGTGAATGGCCTCCCACAAGATCTCTTCCGCGTGCTTGCGCTTCCTGCACCAATTGGGGGCGCGTTACTTGTTGGGACAAACGAGTTGATTCATATTGATCAGTCCGGGAAGACCCATGGCGTTGGTGTAAACCTCTTTTCGAAGCAAGCCACATCATTTAGCTTAGTGGACCAATCTGAATTTGACCTTAGATTGGAAGGCTGCGAGATTGAAATAATATCCGCTGAGAATGGAGAGTTGTTGATGATCCTCAATGATGGCCGCCTTGCCTTAATCACCTTCAGAATAGACGGCAGGACTGTGTCTGGATTGAGCGTTCAATTAGTCACGGTCGACTCTGGGGGAACTATCGTGCCCACCCGTGTAGCAACTCTCAGCAAGCTGAATAGAACATCGATGTTCATAGGGAGTGAGGACTGCGACTCGCTAGTCGTCGGCTGGACTCGAAAGCAAGGATTGGCAGGCAAACGAAAACACCGGCTCCACGATGCTTCTCTTGATCTCGACATGGATGAAGAGGACCTAGAGGACATGTTAGATGACGACGATCTTTATGGAGAAGAGTCTGCGCCAGTGAAACAGACCGTGAACGCCCCTGACGGCTCCGGAGGAAAAGCGGGAGAACTTATCTTCCGTATACACGATCGCCTTGTCAGTGTTGCCCCAATACGCGACTTCACGATTGGCGCGATTTCTGGTTCAAATAACGAAGAGCAATCAAACCAAGCAGGCGTATCGAGTGATCTTAGCTTGATTTGTGCGATAGGAAGGGGGAACTCTGGCTCCATCGCTATAATGAACCGGGCCATTCAACCAAATGTCATTGGGCATTTCGAGTTCCCCGAAGCCAGAGGATTCTGGACAGTTGCTGCCCAGAAACCTATACCAAAATCATTACAGGGAGACCGGGGCGCCACCTCTCTAGGTGCAGACTATGATAATGCAGCGCAATATGACAGGTTCATGATTGTGTCAAAAGTAGATCTAGATGGTTACGAGACATCAGATGTTTACGCTTTAACAGGAGCTGGATTCGAAGCATTAACTGGAACCGAATTCGACCCGGCAGCCGGCTTTACCATCGAGGCTGGGACTATGGGCAAGCATACAAGAATAATCCAAGTACTCAAAACCGCAGTTCATTGCTATGATGGAGGTAAGAAGCCAGTTCAGAATCTTGGCGTACATGCTGACCAAAATGTGCAGATTTTGGTTTAAGTCAGATAGTACCAATGCTCGATGAGGAGACTGGGGCAGAACCCAGAGTCGAGTATGCCAGCATAGCTGACCCCTATCTCCTGCTTATTCGGGATGACGCAAGCGTGTTCATTGCAAAAATCGACAACAACCTAGAGGTAGAGGAACTCGAGAAAGAGGATACTTCTCTATCCGCAAAAAAATGGATAGCTGGTTGTCTTTACGAAGACAGGTTTGGTGTTTTCTTGAACGTCCCGAGTGACAAGGGTGCGAAACCCGGAGAGAACATTGTAATGTTCCTATTAAGCAAGAGTGGTGCTCTTCACGTACGTCAGACGATTTTGCAAAGATAGATATTGCACTAACATCCTTGAAGGTCTATGCTCTCTCAGATCTCACGACACCGTTATACGTTGCTGAGGGTCTGTCGTACTTGCCCCCTATTCTTTCAGCGGATTATGCAGCTAGGCGAGGAATGTCTCGCGAAAATCTCAAAGAGATCGTTGTTACTGATCTTGGAGACAACACATCTTCTTATCCCTATCTTATTGTAGGTTTCTCGCCCTAGTAGTCTTACCCTTTGCTCACTCTTGCTAGGCTCGGAATGGCCACGACGACGTGACTATATATGAGCCATTCCGAACGACTTCGGAATCCACCGCCAGCCTTTCACAGTCGCTTCATTTCCAGAAGCTGCCAAATTCCACGGTCGCAAAGGACTTAGAGGCATCAACCGAGGATGATGTAGACGAACGAAGGACATATGGAATGCGGCGATGCGACAATATTGCCGGATATAAAACTATTTTCTTACCAGGCGACTCGCCACGTTTCATCATTAAGTCCTCCAAGACTCAACCAAGAGTCATGGAGCTTCAAGGAGGTGGCGTGCGGGGCATGAGCTCGTTTCATACAGAGGGCTGCGAGCGAGGGTTCATTTACGCAGATTCGCAGGGTATCGCTCGGGTCTGTCAAGTTCCAATCGACAATACTACTTATGCTGAGACTGGTATGTCCCTACGGAAACTACCATTGAACGTCGACATACATTCTGTCTCTTTCCATCCGCCGTCAGGAATTGTTGTTGTTGGCTGCGGTGTCTTGGAACCATTTGCGCTGCCCAAAGATGATGACTACCATAAGGAATGGCACTCGGAGAAAGATCTCCAGCAGAAGCCTACGGTCGAGCGGGGGCTGATCAAGCTTATTAATCCTACGACTTGGACGGTCATCGACACGGTTGAGATGGAACCATGCGAAATAGTTATGTGCGTCGAAACACTCCACCTAGAAGTGTCTGAGTCGACAAATGAACGAAAGCATCTTATCGCCATTGGGACAGCCATATCTCGCGGAGAGGACTTGCCAGTTAAAGGTCGAGTTCTCGTGTACGACATCGTGGCGGTCATCCCTGAGCCTGGCCGGCCAGAGACGGACAGGAAACTCAAGCTTATTGCGAAGGAAGATATTCCTCGTGGCGCTGTGACAGCGCTTTCCGAAATTGGTACACAGGGACTGATGCTAGTGGCACAAGGACAAAAGTGCATGGTTCGGGGTCTTAAAGAGGACGGCTCCTTACTACCTGTCGCCTTCATGGATATGAACTGCTATGTAACTGCGGTCCGCGAGCTTAGAGGAACTGGGCTTTGTCTCATGGCTGATGCCGTGAAAGGTGTCTGGTTCACCGGCTATACAGAAGAGCCTTACAGGATGATTCTCTTCGGGAAGAGCTCAACGAAGCTAGAAGTCTTGACCGCTGAATTTTTGCCCGACGGGAATGAGCTTCTCATCGTAGTCTGTGATACGGATGGTGGCATCCACATCCTGCAGTTTGATCCCGAACGTGAGTTTTACTCAGCCCCTTCTCTTAAAGACCACTCGCGATAGATACTGACGAATAGCAGATCCCAAGTCCCTGCAGGGCCACCTCCTTCTCCATCGCACCTCATTTTCCACTGGTGCGAATCTACCAACGCGCAGCATGCTCCTGCCACGGACGCTACCAGCTACGTCAGATTATCTGTCTCAGCACCATGAAACCGACGCCGCCACCAATGGAGACACAGCGGCGTCGAGCCACCCATCAACTATCCTCTTCTCCTCGCCGACTGGTGTCCTCGCCACGCTCTCGCCGCTTTCTGAGCCGCAGTACCGCCGCCTGTCTTTCTTAGCTGGACAGCTGCTCTCGTCTCTGCCGCACTACGCGGGTCTCAATCCCAAGGACTACCGTGCGCCTGCGTTCACGGGCGCCATCGGAAGATTCCCACCTGGCGTTGACGCGGGTATGGGACGTAATATAGTCGATGGTACGGTTTTGGCAAGGTGGAATGAGCTAGGTGCTGGTCGGAGAGCCGAGATCGCCGGCCGCGTTGGGTTCGCGGGTATGGATGAGGTGCGCGATGTGCTTAGGGAAGTACTAGGAACGAACGGGTTGGGCTACCTCTAATGATGCTTTGAGGCCGCATGGCGAATCGAAAGTACTGGTTGGACCTTTCTTCGGGACGCCAAAAAAAAAATGGGGGAAAAGTCTGACTTCCTTGGCTTACTGAGGGCTGGAAAAGAGAGGCTTTTGGTCTTGGAAGTGGGGATCTAGTAGATCTTCGCTGTGTACCACAAAGCATCTTTGCTAGATTTGTCCGTGGACAATTACAATATATATTATTCATATCTCACACGTACACGATCATGAGTGCGGGCAAATTGCTTTTGAAAGATAGTCAAATATTCCCTGCCTGTACTGAGACCATTGAGTCCCACATAACGCCTAACCTATTATCCATCTATTCTCATCCCTAGTCCTTGTTCTTGCCCTTCTTGAGATCCCGCTCAATTGTGTACGACGGCTCGCCCTTCCCCTTAAGATCGTCAGGGTGGTATTGCTATTATCACGTGATTAGTAACAACACTCCAAGGCTATCAAAACAGCCAGTCAACCCCCCTTTTTTTGTAAGTGAGGCAAAGAGGGGAGAAAGGAAGGGAAGCATGAGGGAGGGGGCATGGATAACTCACCACGTGATCGTACCGCCGATACGCACCGCCCCCGGCCTCGGGCTCGCGCTGGACGTCGGCGCCCTCCTCGTAGGCCATGACGTTGCCGTCGTAGTCGACGCCGCCGGGCGGGACGGCGGCCGTGCCCTGCAGCGGGACGTGGCGCCGCACGGCGTCGGCGACGTTGGCGGCGGGCGTGGCCCGCAGCGCCTCGGCGTTGGTCTCGCGCACGGCGGCCAGCGGCGCGTGCCGCTCGTCGCGGTTGCGGGACGCGAGCGCCGCGTCGTACGGCCCGTCGTGGTGGTACGCGCCGCCGGGCCCGACGACGTCCAGGGCGTCGATCTGGTCCGGCCGCGGCTGGTTCGCCTTCCGCAGGTGCGGCGACCGGTGCGCGGCCTTGGCCTCGCGCTTTATCTGATCGAGGGGCCGGGGTGGGGAGGACATTGTGTTGTTGTTGTTGGTGTTGTTCTTTCTTTTTTCTTTTTCTTTTTTTGTTCTTGTGTGGGTTTTGGTTGGGTGGTGTAGATATGGATGTTGATGTGGGTGTGGGTGGGCAGTGAGCAGTGGGCAGGCTTTATCTCTGCTGCTACGAGAGGAATATGTTGTGTCACTGCTGTTGAAGAAGGATTATATGATAGTGAAGTCTTCTCCTTTTTTGTCTTTCTGATGTTGGGGTTTGAACCAGATATATCGGTTCCGGAGCCAAGTTATAAAGGTTGGTCTCGTATAAGAAACACAGGGTGTTAGCTAATCTCTGAAATTCGATATTTTAATTCCAATTGCCTTGTTGTTCGAGTAGACAGGGGCAGATAGGTGCAAGATGGGATGATGGGTACCTGCAAGGCACGCGTAATGACTGGAAGCTATGATGTAATGCTCCAGGCGGCGGGCAGGTCGCAAGTTGCAGGGATGCTATGCAAGGCACTGGCAGGCAGGGGTGATGCACCAGAGAGACCGATCCACAAGCGGCTCAAGGGTTGTGACGCAAGCTTGATAACAAGGGTCATTATCATTGAGATCCAAACCTTCCATGGCCCATTTCTTGATATCGAGTGTAGATTAGCCTTCTGATGTGACAGACAACCTTAGTTATGCCTTAAACAAGAACTACGTTGACAATATATGAAAGTTAAGATCGTGTGGAGTTGTGTATACATGAAGTAGGACTATAAAACATATCGTCCTAGTTTATAGGCAAAATAGGTATTTACATGTAGATAGGGCATCCTTGATATACTTCGACGCTGCTTTTCAAACGTTTGCATTTCTCCATTCTTTGGCTTTCAGCCCCATCATGTACTTCTATGAAATGGGGTTTGAAATTGCTAAAAAGAATTGCCGCAAAAGGAGACATCCATATATGGGTTAATCTATGTATGAAAACACGTGGTATTGTCCGTGCTATCGGGTACAGAGCCGGATACTTAATCCCATGGAACAGAAATTGTATCCAGGTACCTACTGTAGGTCCCCGGCGTCATTCCGAAGCTCGACGCTAGTGCCCGTCCCCTAAAGCGGGCTAAACTGCACTCAAGTGGGACCAGTGCAAGCCACAACGGGCTATATCTTAAGAGGTCGCATCACACTCTCTGGAAATAGATACAAACTCTACAATAGCTCTTAGGCCATCCATCTATGCTGCTTGACTTACAACACTAAGTTTTGCCGCACATGGCTGGATATGGCTCTTGTAGACTACTCCTCGGATAGTTCCGGGTCTGCAGAGGGTACCAATTCGAAAAAGCAGAAGATATCTCATAAACAAACAGCAACTGATAAAGCTGACGAGCTCCCGCCTCTGCCATCTGCCTTTCACGACTTATACGCCTCGACAGTACGGGTCAGCACAAATGACGATCCGACGCTACACCAGGGCCGCAAGCGCGTGAACCCTCACAAGGTCGGGAACTGGCCGAGCCACTTATACATTGAGTGTGAGTCTTGTTTTATATAAACTTCGCACACCGCTTTTGGATCCCCTTTCCTCCTCACACTGCACCTTGTATCTATCTCGCACTTCCAATCCCTCTCTGGCTATACCATGCACATGAATACATGTACAATTTAGACAAAGTGCTTAACGCAAGCTGACCCTGCGACAGGGCACCCCAAACCCGCACAGCGCAGCCATCTCAGCGCGCTTCTCTCACAACTAGAAGATACACTTAGCTCTTCGCTGAAGGAGCCCATCGTCTTAACCTCTTTCCTGACATCAGAGCTCGGCGCGCCCCAGCCATTGCACATCAGCCTCTCGCGGCCCATCGTGCTAAGCACAGCCCAGAAAGACGATTTTCTCGCACGGCTCGAGTCCAGCATAAGAGGCAGCGGCATCGCGCCCTTCGAGCTTGCGCCGCTGGGGCTGGAGTGGCACCGCACCTACGAGTCCGCGCGTTCGTTCCTGGTGCTGCGGGTCGGATGTGTCGATGCCGATGATGCTTGGCACCTGCTCGAAGGTGCCGGGGAGGATGTGGACATAGCGTCTCAAGAAGATAGAAACAACGACGGCATCGCCGCCGCCGGCGGCCGGGATGGAAACAGGAAGAGGAATAGCAAAACGGCGAGCGCGAGCAAGGAAATCAAGGGTGTGACGAACCCCCAGCTCACGTCTCTGCTCCGCCGAAGCAACGCCCTCGTCACAGGCTTCGGACAGCCAGCACTGTACGCATTCGCGACAGGCTCTGATTTCAAATCCTCTTCCTCGCCCGCATCCGCCTCTCAAGCTTCCCCGGACGCTACCAGCGAGACCGCGAACAGCAGCGTCGGCAACGCCTTCCACATCTCCATCGCATGGTCGTTCGCTGTGCCGACGGCAGAGCTACGGCGCGCGACCGAAGACGTGTTTAACAGTAGTTTTGCAGAGCGACCAACGAGCGGCAGACCCACTGATAGCGATACCCGCCGGGCAGCTACTCGAAGCGGTGGAAGGCAGCCCGATAAAGATCCGACAAGCACAACGCCAGCCACCATACGAGACGCGGTATGCGCGATGCGTGTCCGTGTCAACGGCATCAAAGCTAAGATCGGGAACGTAGTGACGCACGTCCCTTTGCCCGATCCAAAGAGTCGGAAGAATGGTAGTGGTGAGGGATGGGGTTTATTTGGTGCATGATCACAATAGCAGCTCATTATAAATCGCATGAAACAAATGTCATGATGCGGTACCAGGTGCATACGAGTAATGTATAGTTTAGACACACAACATAAAACTGACGGTAGGCCAAATGAGTTATATTCAAAGTGTCCTTTCCTCGTTCCGTAAATGAACCAAACGCCTATAAACTCCGCCAATGGGTTTTGCGTATGTTAACAATGCTTATGCTCTGGAGATATCCACTCTGCTTGTCCTCTTATACTATAGGGAGGACTAAGTAAGTGCAAATACCAACGTCTCCTATAGCCCTTTCTGATTCTAATTCCGGGCTTGATACAATACTGCTTGCTTTGTATCCATAATACAGCCTCACTTTCTGTATATGTACATGCGCAACACGTGCTACCCTTTGCAACTTTCAAGCAAGCAAGTAAGCAAACAAAGACAGTAGAAGTAATCATCCACGGATAAATCTACAACTCATCTAAACTTGGCCGTTGTATATGCCAAGTCCTGGGCGTAACGGGAAGTCCAATGTAGAACTCCCAGAAGCGATTCAGCTCAAATAATACGATGTGGAACCTATGCATTGAATTCTCCATTAGCCGGGACAATATTCAAGGTCTGAAGCTGAGTAGAGCAGAAAAAGTTTGTAAAGACTTACAGCAACTTAGGGAAGCCAACCCAACCCCTATAAACCATCTTCACAGCACCTATCACTTTACCCATTTCTGCCCAAAACAAATCCCCTGTGGTATGGGGATTCCGGCCCGGCTTGAGCGGCACGTCCTCTTCGTCCTCGTCATCATCATTCCATTGGTCACTATCGTCGTCGACTTTTATAGCCGGATTGGTGAGAGTTTCCTTTGGTAAATCCGTTGATACACTGATAGCGTGCGGTTTCTTTGCACGGTCAGGAATCGGTGACACTACCTTAGGCTTGCCTGGTTCCTCAGTATCTACCATGTTCCGGAACTGGTAGAGCGCGTCCATCGAGCTGCTAAGCCGCGCGTACGTGTTAAACAGCGCAACTAATTCCGTTCGTTTAAGGTCAGGAACTTCGCCCCTGTCGTTGTCCGTTTCAAACAGGACCTTCAGCGCCGTGCCGTAGCCCGAGGTTTGCACTTTACCCCACAGCCGGCACTTATCGCATCCAACACAATCCATGATCCGGCTCACGTTTCGAAAACGATTTCGAAAGTCTTCTTTTAAGGAAGGGCCCTCGCCGTTCTTGAACATCAGGCTCTCATCGAAGATCTGAGGGACAGAGGTGGCTGCTTGCGTAACGGCGAGAACCTTGGCTTTTGTAGCAGCATCCTGGTCTGAATCCCCTGTGCAGAAGGTGTAGTTTTGCAAATACGGGCCAAGCTTCGCGATAGCGCGAGTGACTAGCGCGTAGTTAAAGTACAGATTCGAAATACGCTCGGGGTGGGTATGTACTCTCTCGATGTAGCATTTCACGTTAGGCTGCCACTCGCCTGTGGTTTGGTTAAGGAAATCCCAGCAAAGATGAGTGCTGATACTCGCGTGCATGCCGGATATGACGCGGTAGAAGACACGCTTCTCAAGGCACTCATCCTCGTTTTCCAGGCCAGTCTGGGCAAAGGATGTGCTTGGGTCCTGATGATGCTGCTCGTAAATCTGTTGTCGTTCCGCCGACTGAAGGACATTGCGGAAATCATGGGCGGCTGGTCCTTGGAGCAACGAGGGCATGCCCAGGGAAGCCGATTTAGGGAATGACGATTTCTGGAAGCAGTTCTCGCGGTAAATGGCATCCCATACCATTTTTGCGCCCTCGCCGGTGAAACCGGTGAATCGCTCCGGATTATGGACTAAGCTCACGTAGTCGCCCTTAGCGCTCGTGCTCTCATCCTCCGGCACACAATAATCACGGTCGTCGTATTCATCATCGTACTCTACCACGCAACTTTCGCCTACGTTTTCTCCCAACAGCCCTTGTAATGGTCGTTGAGGCTTCTCTTTTTGCAGCTTCTTTGCCGGGTGCGTCGCAGAGGGTCCCACTAGCTTTCCCAGCTCGCTTGCCCTCCATATTTTTGGTATATCCTCCTCATTATCTATCGTATTTACGGCGCAGGCAATGTTGCCACACATGCCATTTTCGTCATTCCAGAAAGGACATTTTCGATTGAAGAGATTCAGGCGGTAGTAGGCAAAAAAGTCGGTTTCCTTTGTTAATTCGTCGATGGCGGGTTTTACTTTATTGTTGAGGGCTTCAAGAGTTTGGTAGGAAACGCAAGCATCGTTCACGATGGACTTGGGTGATATCTGATAGATGTGGCTATTAGAAACTTGAAGATGGTATGACGGTGTGGCTGCCGCCACTGCCAGTCCGCTGACAGTAAGGAAGAGAGAAGAGTGTCCAGAGAGCAGTGGGAACAACATACTGCGCAAGCATCATCTTGCTCTCCTCTGCTGTTTTTACACTGCGCAGGTGAACCCCAAAGCGCAAAGACAGTCAGGAAGAAAAGCTTCCCAGCAGACGGCATGTCGGCAAATGGGCTCGTAGATATGGGCACCCCGTTAAACGGTAGGGCGATGTGTCGGCCCGGACGGTTCTGGTGTATAGAGCACTGGCAGGAGAAGAGGATGAATGGCACCCTCCTGCTTCATTCGGCAAATGGAGAAGACGGGACAAGTCGAGGAAGGTCCCAAAAACACGTAGCAAGGCAGGAGTAAGGGGACAAAGTGTCCGAAATATGGAATTTAGCCAGATTTTGGATTCCAGAAAGCGGGAATGTACAAGTAGGTTATGTACCGCCACTTGGTCTAGCCCCAACCCGGTAGATTCTAACGGGCAACGTGTCGCAAGAATACGGTAATCAGTGCGCTAGACTAACAGATTGGCCGTTTAATTAGAAACCACTGCACTCACTTCTGGCTCGTCCCATTTATAAGACTCACAATATAAGCACAGCGTATGCTTCAATAAAAACTTAATATTATACCTGTGCGGTGGCAACTTCGGAAACAGATTGTCTTAAATCTATTGTCAGAATCTCACTTTGAAGATAACCACAACGTGTTCTTTCAGACGCGGCCGATTAATAATTGAGGGTACTCTTTCCGATGTACTTACTTCGATCACCTAAATCGAACAATACGACGTCATGCCAGACGATTACAGGCAGGTGGTACGACACTAGCGGACAGAACAAACTAACGCCTCCCAGGGGCATGTAGGAAGGCATGTCGGGGCTGGGCCAGGCGAGTCAGGGTCCAGCTGAATCATCGGGCACATCGGAGCACTAGCTTTAGGTCAGCTTGAATACCGGCTGGACCCCTCCGAAATCACCCCACTACTAGTGAGAGTACACATGTGTAATTACCTTACGGTGTCGGTATCCATGTCGAACCACTCTCTTTTCTTTCCGACTTATGAGTCGACACTTTTGAACATACAGTAGAGGAATGCAGCTTGGCTACTTGAACCAGAATAGCATAGTCGTTCGTCTAAAAGCTGGAGCTGCCAGTATTCATGTGCGCGTCCGTCGCGGTGGGTCTCGTTTCTCTCCTAAAGAGAACCATCCGCATCTGGCCTGCCAATGTTGCATATGGTGGTCCAGCGGGATTGGTCAATTGCCCAAGGTTTTTCCTGGCTTGGTGATTGGTGATGATACTCTCGTGATAAATGCTAACGGCAAAGATGATCTGCCCTTGATAGAAGTCACACTACTGTATAATAGAAGCCACTTTGGCTGTATTAAACCATCAGGGGGAAAAGAGAGCAATCATCTCATCATTCATTTCCATTCATGTTCCGTCTAAAGACATCGTATATATAGGCCGAGAGGCTGTTGACCGAGGTCGGCACGTACGCGGGGCTATTGCTCGGTATTCCCCCAGAGTAGCCCCTCCACCCTAATATGTAGTCTGATCTTGAAACATAGCCAAGCGAGCTCCATGGTAGTCGCGTGCTGTTCCCAGACTTTTAATGATGCCAAATTCCCCATACTGTAAGGTTGCAAACTGTCAACGACAACTATATGACCTATTTACCATCACAACCCCGGCAAGAGCTCCCACGAGCCCAGGTTGGTTTAGACCTACGGTGGGCTAATCGGTCGATGAGTCGAATATCGGCCGTTAGTCGTCGAAAAGTGAACCCATATCCATATTAAATGCAATTGTCGCTATGCAGTAGGGGGGTAAGATGTAGAGTAGTCTAAAGAGGCAGGATAGCCTCGCAAACACGTTGTTTCACAAGCCGCTACGGTTGGAAATTGAGTGGGCGTCTAGAAAACCGCGCGTTAGTTGCCACCGACTCAGAGGTAGTGCCAACACAATACTCACTTGAAGAGTAGGATATGCGGCTCCGGCTCATGAACTTCGTAGTGCTCCCAGCCCAAGCTCTGTTGTTTGAATCTATCAGTCCAAGCTGGGCTCCGTAGCCGTAAACTGGGTAGGTAAAGGGTCCCACATACCTGAGTGATACCCATTGCGCGCCACTCGTCCTCCCATAATAGCTTCAGAGTACCCTTGGACGTGTCGTGGTACTCCTTGGGAATTGCCTTGAGCATAGCCTTGGGAAGCTGGACGTGTCGGTATTCGTACTCGCTATCTGAGTAGCTACAGCCATATTAGTCATATTGTCGCGAATCTCGGGGAGACAAGTCGGCCGGCCTACCGAGCAGAATAATGAATCATGTCGATGAACTCTTCGAGCCGCGCCCGCTCACTGTCCTTCAGAGGCCGGGGTTCGTGATTGCGACGACTCATGTCGATGTCCACGGGCATACTATTGGGGTTGCACGTTGGTAGAGCAGATGCAAGAATAGGATCTGAGGTAGCTCTAGCGTGAAGAAATCCGAGCACCTTGCAGATGCAGGTGGCAGAATATGAAGGCTAAGTGGGAAGACTAGAGGAAAAGGGTAGGTGCAAGGTCGCTAAAATGCGTGGTTTTGTTTCACCCTGTGTGGAAGTCTGGTGGCGTGCCTTGGGAGAAGAAAGCGCGGTTTGGAACTATTGTTGTTGTTGAGAAGGAAGCGCTATCAAGTGCGAAAGGTGGACGAGGTCTGCTGGGTAACTGTCTACTTAGAGGGGACTGCATAGTAGGTAGTCGCGCTAGTAGAACTAATGGAGGGGAAAGTCAACAAAACAATGCCTATAACGAATTTCATTCTTTTACAGCTTATCTGCTCCCCTCCAGACCTTATCGATTGCAGGGGCTGCACCGCCACATATGTGGCTGTCATCACCACCAAGCGAAGGTGTTGGTTTGACTGTGAGACCCGTGCTTGCTCGTGCTTCCTCTCTATGCTGCACCACCACGTTGAGCTCATTGATCGATAGCGACTCGGCAGTATCTCTTTCTCGTTCACCTACCTAAAATCACACAACAGGAAATATCTACGCATCGAAGGCATCTCCATTTCGAGGGCTCATTCTTCGTTATCGTCATCATCGTTGCAAGTATCTTTCGCAGTGCTTGCAGAGCCCTCCGACACGACATCCCCCCCGCGCCAATAAACCGCGTCAAGCTTCCGCGCTGCGTGCACTTGCGCTCAATCCCCAGTGACAGTAGCGGTCAATGGAGACCAAGCGCAAAGCGAGCGGCGCGAATGGGCTGGAATCTGGAGGAGCTGACACACCCGATCGCGCTGCGAAACGTCGCAAATTGATAGAGGTGAGTCGCCATCGTTTCATTTCCCCTTGAGTATTCCGGTGTGTTATGCGAATGGTGCAAAAATGCGCGATGTTTTGCGACAGTAAGGTTGTCGTTGTTGCTGCGAAAGGACGTGCTGTCGAGTGCTCTGGGCTTGAAAATGGGTTGCAGCAGGTCAGCAGGGTTAGCTGGAACGGAGCTGTCCAAGGCCGTTCAAGGCCATGCGCAATTCAATGCCTTGTTCCTCCTCATTCAATCCACCACCAAAAAAAGGACCCAAGCATCTCACCTTGCATCTTATTTGAACGCCCAAACCGCTATCTCAAACCCCCACCTATACTTTACCAAGCCGCATCATTACTCTTTGGCTGACTTGACCCCCCTTCTCGTAGGAATATGGTGATCTATCGAATGGTGAGACTTCAGAATCAACAACTGCATATGGCTTGAACATTCTCGAGTCAATCAGGGCAACCACGGACAAAAAGTATGTAGACCTTGACCGCAGCGAAGCCTGCCCTCCCATGCAAACTATCAATCCCCACGAGTCACGATTGTGTCAATCATTCTACCATATTTAACAGTACGTTCTTCTTGTGCGCATGGTTAACCAGTTTTTCGCTTCGTAGTGGCCGTGCAGTATCTCCATATTTCGAGAGCCTTCCCTCGCGAGCGGACAACCCGCAATACTACAAGAAAATACGGCTTCCGCTGTCATTGGAAGTGATTGAGCGCAAACTTAAAGACCAACAATACCCGACGCTCTCTTCTCTTGAGAGCGACTTTAAGCGCCTTGTCTCTAATGCGAAGGAGACCAACGACCGAAACTCTACTATATTTGGTGATGCGGAACGTGTGCGCAAAGCCGTGAGCAATTTGATGGTGAAACACAACCCCGCTTATAAGTCTGGCAATTATCAAGCGGTTCCTACACCACTGCCTCCTACGCCCGAGCCGGAGGATAATGAGTATGATGAGGACGCAGATGGTGAAGCGGATGTTGATGTGCACACCACTAAGGGGTATGATGCGGCGCCAGCATCGCAAGGTGACGCTGAAGACCTCGAAGCTGATGAGGACCAAGAAGATGAGGATGAAGAGGGAGATGATGACGAAGACGACGACACTCAACCAAGCGGCCGGCGAGGATCGAAGAGAAGAAATGCCGAGTCTTTACCTTCACGGGATTCAACAACACCAGCTCAAAAATCCATCCTACGTGGTGGTAAAGCGGATCATTTCTATGAAGATGTACCATTTAAAGGGCTTAACTTTCAGCAAGCCCAAGAGAAGATTGTGGAGGAAATGATTCGTAAGAAGGAAGACTCGTAAGCCAATTCTTCAGATATATGGTCAGATGTTCTTGGCTGATGAAGACGCAGAGATGATTATCCGTATTTCGAACCGTTCATTTATTTGCCCCCTCGTACCTTGAAAGACTACTACGAGGTTATCGCAGAACCTCTTTCTCTCAAGAAATTGCAGAAACAGGTCCGCGGCCAACATGGTCGGTCGGAAGCAACATATGTCAGTGACTTCAAAGGCTGGGCTGCCTTTGAAGATCAAGCAAGCCTCATTTGGAAGAACGCCTATCACTACAACGAGGACGGCAGTGATATTTTCGTGATGGCTCAGGAGCTTGAGGTCAGTTACACCATGCCCTGATTTCATAATGCGTTGCTGACTAGCCTAGGAAATGTTTCAAGAACTCCTCAAGGAGGCCAAGGCGAATGTTATGGAACCACCTCAACCCAAAATCAAGTTGAAGTTACCCCATGCCGTGGAAAACCCCGTGCATCCTAAGAAGATTACCATTCATGTGGGAGGCAAAAATAGTGCGACAGGGTCGCCAGCACCAGCAACTGGACAGTCTGGAGACGGAGAGGCAACACGAAATGGGACACCCGTAAATAGGAATCCTTTTAGCGGTGGAAGTTCGACTGGCACATCAGTCAACTTGAGTCAACTAGAGAAAGCACGAAGCATGTCCGCTTCAGCAGGTCCGCCCAGCCCGAGCACGGTGGGTGTAGCAAAAACTGAAGATGTCGTACAAACGGCTCCTATAACCCGACCACAGGCTACGCCTACGACATTCCAACACTTCGTACCAGCAGTGATGCACCCACAGGGTTTGCTACCGAACGGTAACGCTGTGCAATACCAGCAAGCTTCCCTTCCACCTCCGCCTCCGCCTCCGCCCAAGAGAAGCGCAGCAGACATTCTCGAAGCGCAACAATACCGACCGCACCCTATAAGTAAGTATCTTTCCCTGAATCTTAGAAATCTATTATTTACCAAGTTCCAAGGGGAAACGGAAGCTCTCATGCCGAGTCTTGTCATTACGACTCACCCTTCCCTTCAGGTTGAAAACAAATTGTTGATGACCTTCCCCGCCAGTGCGACCGAATATCAACAAGAAATCGTTATCAATGCGCCGTCAAGCCATTTCCGACTACAAATCAAGCCACAAGTCGCGCCGTTCCTCGAGGCACAGCAGCGAGAGTGGAAGCTCAATGTGATGCACGATGCCACTCGCCTATATCCTTCATCGGTGTCATTTGACAAGCGAGGGGAGCCAATTTTCGATGCCACATTACGGTATGGAATCAATCGTCTCGAAGTGACTGTCGTTGCCGCGCTCCCGAGAGGCGAGAAAGCTCCAAGCGGTCTCAATATGGAGATGGAAAGATTTGTAGTGCACTTCAATTTGCTAAGGCATTAATGCTTCCTTAAGTAAAGGCTAAGGACTCAAGAGCAACCTTTCCCGGGGGAGTATCCGACGTGAGGGACATATTACTATTTGCCTTATCCTCTTCACCGAAAGCGGCACTTATCGCCTCTCTCTCAGACACAGAGGATCCATATGCTGTTCCGTAAGATCTACGCATATGCAGACTATATCACACCCCGTGATACCGTCTGGAACCGCATTAATAGTGGATTCACCGATCTATCCAACACTGTTCTTTCATAATGGGCTGATCTAGAACCCTAATCACCTCCTATATCGATATTCACGGAGTCCATCAATGCCAGTCAATTCTGGCGTCATTACGTTTAGTTATGAGCCTCCTTATGCTGTCTCGAGCATGACCAACAATGTTCGATGTTTCCAACTACTAGACTGGAATCAGTTAAGATTCTTCGCTAAAGTGGGCTGCGCGCTGTTTGTGTATTTGCTTTGCTGGATTCGGAATTCATTGTGCTATAAGCAGGCTGGAGTGAACTGCTAGGAAGTAGTTCAAGCCAGCTGCTAAGCACTTGCCCCTTGCTTTATTATGTACAAGTATACGGCCCCTATTGATATCCATGCTGGATTCAGGGCAGAATCGCGAGGACTAGAAAGCTGTCAGGCGGTTCGTTGGAAGCCTACCGTACTGTGTAGTTATATTAAGAAAAAGTAAGCAACATAATGGAACAGCGTTGAAGAACTGCATCATATGCAACACCGTATGTAGCCAGAGTCACATACTATGGTATAACTGTGCAGTGTCCATTCTACACAGCAGCTTTATGTATGGACTTAAGAAATGGTCAAGACACATGCATTGTATAAAGGCGTATGTGACTTTAATAGTTACCCGAAATGACTGCTTACCTAAGTACGTAGTGGGACCTAGTGGAGATGCCTATCGTAGTGTATAAGATCTACAGGACCCTCATTCAGCTATCGCGGCTTATCTAATGGTAGGCTAGGCAGTTCACAGGCTAGAGGTGGGGTTTTGGATTCACCGCTCACCGCTTGGGGGGGCAGAATTTTTTTTCCCATAGTCCCTCCACAAAGCCAGCGAGATTTGCACAAATAGTTCCTCGCAGAGCTCCTGTCCCTTGAAAATTCCTGTCTTTTCGGCATCTCCTCTCCCAATCCGTTCCCCCCATAAATACCGCAAAGATGGCCGAAGAAGTCTATGATGGTGCCATTGGCATCGATTTGGGTATGTTGCGACGGCCGGCGATTATATTGCTACCTGATGATTCTTCCTTGAAGACTAATAACCGCTAATTTCGCTTCACAGGCACAACCTATTCTTGCGTCGCCACCTACGAGGGAAACAATGTCGAGATCATTGCCAACGAGCAGGGTAGCTTCACCACCCCTTCATACGTCTCTTTCAATGAGAAGGAGCGTTTGATCGGTGAGGCCGCAAAGAACCAGGCTGCCATGAACCCGCGCAATACCGTCTTCGATGTCAAGTAGGTCAACGGCTTCATCACTAGATTCAGCTTATGTTCAAGAGAATTCGCGCTGACTTCAAATCTATTGTAGGCGATTGATTGGTCGACCTTTCAGCGACCCTATTGTCAAGAAGGATATCGAGTCGTGGCCATTCAAGGTTATTGAGCAGGGCAGTTCAGGCAACCCCGTCGTCCAGGTCGAATACCTCGGAGAGACCAAGACTTTCTCCCCTCAGGAGATTTCCGCCATGGTTCTCACTAAGGTGAGCCTTGTTTCTCACCAAACTCGCAGCTAGTTGAACAGCTACTAATACATGCTGCGTAGATGAAGGAGATTGCCGAGACTAAGCTCGGAAAGAAG
Source organism: Xylariaceae sp. FL1651 (assembly GCA_025201745.1). NCBI lineage: Eukaryota > Fungi > Ascomycota > Sordariomycetes > Xylariales > Xylariaceae > Xylariaceae sp. FL1651. The sequence continues at coordinate 420,732 of MU624246.1, forward strand.
GTTGAGAAGGCAGTCATTACTGTCCCGGCCTACTTCAACGACAACCAACGTCAGGCTACCAAGGATGCAGGTGCCATCTCTGGTCTCAACGTTCTCCGTATCATTAATGAACCTACCGCTGCTGCTATTGCCTACGGTCTGGGTTCAAACAAATCTAACAAGGAGCGCAACGTCTTGATCTACGATCTTGGTGGTGGTACTTTCGATGTCTCCCTGTTGAACATTCAAGGCGGTGTGTTCACCGTCAAGGCTACCGCTGGTGATACCCATCTCGGTGGTCAAGATTTCGATACCAACCTTCTAGACCATTGCAAAAAGGAGTTCCAACGCAAATTCAAAAAGGACATCTCGGGCGACCCGCGAGCTCTTCGTAGACTTCGGACTGCTTGTGAGCGTGCCAAGAGAACCCTTTCCAATGGTGCCCAGACTACTATCGAAATCGACTCGCTTTTCGATGGTGATGATTTCTTCCTCCAGATCACCCGTGCCCGTTTCGAGGACCTCAATGCCAAGGCTTTCAACGGTACTCTAGAGCCCGTTGCCCAAGTTCTGAAGGATGCTGGCGTTGAGAAGAGCGCTGTTGACGAGATTGTCCTCGTTGGTGGCTCGACCCGTATTCCCAAGATTCAGAAGCTGCTGAGCGATTTCTTCGACGGCAAGAAGCTTGAGAAGAGCATCAACCCCGATGAGGCTGTTGCTTACGGTGCCGCCGTTCAAGCTGGTATCCTCTCTGGAAAGGCCACCTCTGCTGACACCTCTGACCTCCTTCTACTGGATGTCGTTCCTCTATCTCTTGGTGTTGCTATGGAGGGCAACATCTTCGCCCCTGTCGTGTCTCGCGGCCAAACGGTCCCCACCATCAAGAAACGAACCTTCACCACTGTCGCTGACAACCAACAGACTGTGCAGTTCCCCGTCTACCAGGGTGAGCGTGTCAACTGTGAGGATAACACATCTCTGGGAGAGTTTACCCTCGCTCCTATCCCCCCCATGCGTGCTGGTGAGGCAGTCCTTGAGGTCGTCTTCGAGGTTGATGTCAACGGTATTCTCAAGGTCACTGCCACCGAGAAGACATCCGGTCGCAGTGCTAACATCACCATCGCCAACTCTGTTGGCAAGCTCTCCTCCACTGAGATCGAATCTATGATTAACGGTAAGTTCAGAAGCTATTACGTTCAAAGCCCCACAGATTACTAACTCAGGGAACAGATGCCGAGAAGTTCAAGAACAGCGACGAGGCATTCAGCAAGCGATTCGAGGCCAAGCAGCAATTAGAGTCATATATCAGCCGTGTCGAGGAAATCATCTCCGATCCAACTCTGTCCCTCAAGCTGAAGCGTGGCCAGAAGGAGAAGATCGAAGAGACCCTCAGTGAAGCCATGAGTCAGCTTGAGATTGAGGATTCGTCTGCTGATGACTTGAAGAAGAAGGAGCTGGCCCTGAAGAGGCTGGTGACTAAGGCCATGTCTTCACGATAAACACGTTAATGATTTTTCCGGTTTTCACCCCTGGAGCGTAAATGGGCGCTGGTTAGAATGCGCATAAGCGGCGTATATCACACACAAAGCGCTCACATGTGTGAATGATAGACATATATCAAGGGCGAAAGATTTGTCTTCGATTTGCCTTGATATGTGTGGGAAAAGAAAAAAGGTCTTCTCGGATGGTTTACCCTTTTCTTCCGAACTCTTATACACCTTCGATCCTCTCGACCTCTCACGCAACCAACCATCTGGTTCTCGGCGTACTTGCATGTAGACTAGGAAGACTGGACATGATGAGGGGAAAATTCCCCAATGAAAAATGAAACTTGTTCTAAAAACCCTTTATGATTCTCTTTCATGCAGCTGTATCGTGCATGGTGATTTAATTATAGAAACTCTTCATATCGTTGTTGGTATACAGGAGCTGTGGCTACTAGTAAACAGCACGCCCAAATATTCTTACATTGTGCGAATTAAGGTTCAGTACTAAAGTATACCAACAGGTTATGCTTATGCCTTAACGATGGACTAACTAAGCAATAAGACTTTGTGCCCCTGAGTGATGTTTGTGAATATGTCATTTGCGCCCGGGTCTAAGCTTGCTTAAAACATTACGCTCCGCAGCAACCAGACTTCAAGACATCACAGATGTTGCCCGAGCTAATTTCTGCCTCCAACCTCCGCATATGTGAATCGATTAGATGGTTTCGGTTTACTGAGAGTGCTTACTTATATATGACGGAAAGGCTACTTAGTGATGGAAAGCTAATCATCAGACACCCTCTACCTGATTATACTACTCTTCTGAGACAAACCACATTCCCTTTGTCTACCTCGTCATGTTCGCATTTCTTGAAGTGGCAGTACTCTACTTGTATGTAGCAGTAGATAGCGTTGCGTACCAAGCCATTATGAGTTGACCGGGAGGCTCTCGAAAAGATGCATGTGCACCCGGGATTTGGGTTCTTCACACAAGGGTTCATCACATGAAATCAGCGCTGCAGTCGATGCCAGAGACTACGAGGTAGAGCACTTAGTTTAGCTTTATATAGTCTTCATGAGGTTCAGGTCGACGTTCCCTCTGTAGTTCAGGCAGATAGGTACAGGCTACCAAACTCATTATATGTCTTCGAGAATCATACATTTTCTAAGTATGCTATTCCTTACCTTTCAGGTCATAATGATTATTGAGCAGCAGTATAACTGATTGGCATAAGAACACCTATTTCTCGCTTGCTACTTAGATACGCCAGACTATCTGCCTATTACAGCTATCGAAAGGGCTTGTCTGCATCAAGCAATGATGGGGCATAATTATACATGGCTGTCATGGCAGGAGACGAGAGTTTCAGGATTAGTCGACTAATAAGGTAGAATCCGGTCATTCTGTCCACTTCAGCTCTAGGCCAAATTCATTGAGAGACCCCGCAAGGTGTAACGAAATAACCTATCTCGACGAGCTGACGGTTGCCGGCCAATCCTTTAAAAAAAAAAATTTAAAAAAAACCCCGGCTGTATCGCGCAAGTTTCCGGAAACTGTCCGGTTATCACCCGACGACCGCAACAAGGGGCCCTGCCAACATCTCAATGCCTCTGTGAAATCAATGCCGCCCAAAAGAATCGGCAAATCTCGTCGCCAAATATCTGGTATGCACAAGCCATCAACTTCGACTATTGGGGCAATTCGACTCATGACGTCACAATAATGCAGACTAGTGGTGAATAACGGAGGGATACAACTCGCCGCCAACCGGCCTCCGGGTCATCACACTTATGTTTAGTCGGCAACATAACGGGTAATATTGAAGCTACAAATCTGGGTTTTGATAATTCAAGCCGAACTCAATTGACGAGGGTTGATATTTAAAGATTGATGATACCGAGGTAGCACAACTTATTTACACAGGCATACATACGTACATGACTACATACCCCGTGCAAGAAGTACACACTAAAACAAGCATAAGACACAACACAAAAGCCAGCTAGCACGGTGGTTTTCTCATCCTCCACAGGGCATCATGGCCAGCTCCAAGGAACCCAGCACCGCTCCAGCCACTATGCGCGCCTGGCTGTACAGCAGAGCAGGCAGCAACCTCGCGACGGCCATGACGCTCAACCCGCACGCCCGCCGCCCCCCGACGCCGTTGCCGGCAGACCGGCTGCTGGTGCGCGTGACGCACATGTCGCCGAACCCGGCCGACTACAAGGTGTCCGAGCTGGGGCAGGCAGCCTCCGCGCTCGCCACGGGCTCGTTCGCCGCCGCGTCGCCGGGGATGGACTACGCGGGCGTGATCGAGGAGATAGGGTCGGACGTGCTGCACCGCAGCGCCACCAGCGGTGAGGAAAGCAGCCAGCCCTACAAGGTCGGCGACGCCGTCTACGGCCGCGTAGAGAAGACCGCCTTCGGCACGCTGGGCGCGTACGTCCAGCCCGCGGCATCGGGGTGCGTCCCGCTGCCCCCCGGCGTCGACCCCGCGCACGCCAGCACGCTCGGCACCGCGGCGCAGACGGCGTACCAGGCGCTGGTCCCCTACGTCCGCGCGGGCCGCGGCGACGAGGTCTTCGTCAACGGCGGCAGCGGCGGCGTCGGCACCTTCGCCGTCCAGATCGCCGCGCGCGCGCTCGGCTGCGTGGTGACGGCGTCGTGCTCGGCGCGCAACGTTGCGCTGTGCGCCTCGCTGGGCGCCACCACCGTGCTCGACTATACCTCCTCCTCCGTGACCGAGGCCCTGCGGGCGCGGGGCCGGGTCTTCCGCCTCGTCGTCGACAACGTCGGGTCCAGCCCGCCGGACCTGTACAAGGCCGCCGACGACTACATGTTGCCCGAGGGCACGTACGTGCAGATCGGCGCCGAGCCGCGGCTGGCCGACATCTGCGCTCTCGCGTCGCGCGCGCTCCTACCGGCTATCTTGGGCGGTGGAAAGCGAAGCTGGAAATTCTTAGTCTTCGAGCAGCGGCGCGAGGACCTTCAGCAGCTCGGCCGCTGGATGCAGGAGGGTAAGATTAAGGCAATTATCGACGGGGATATCTTTCAGTTCGAGGATGCGCCCAAGGTGTTCGAGAAGCTAAAGACGGGGCGTACGAGAGGCAACTTGGTTGTCAAAGTCTCAGATTAACGCGGGTTTTATCTCGAAACACAATGATACATTCTGCATCGATATTAAATCATTTTCAAAAGACGTTTGCACGCTTCAAATCGGGCCACATGGTGCATACTAGTCCACTAGTGACAAAACAAATGAAGGAAGCCTCAAGCTCATCATTGTTGGAGATATCTATATATTCGTCTTATCTATTCATGGCATGAGCCTCTTTAACATCTTTGACGCTATTCCAAGCTGGTTGCCTATAACTGTTCGTGTGGCAACCGGCCTGTCTATGCGTTCGGTTTATACTTCGAAATACAATCAAAGCTGTACGGCTTCTGCCACAATACTACCGCCTTTGCTCTCCAAGTCAAAGCTCGCTTAACGCCTGATATGATGCCTGACTGTGTATACCAGCAACCGAAGATAAGATTATATGACTGTTAAAACTGTCGGAAAAAAAAAAAAAAAAAAAAAAAAGGGTAACGCAAGTCGCTTCGTTTGCCAGTTGTTCATACGGCAGCCTAACTCTTCGCGGATCTTTCGGCAGCAGTGGTCATAGCGAGCCCAACAGGCGTCATAGCGCCGCTCGCTTGGGGGGCCGGGGTAGTAGATCGGGTTGGGGGTTGAGATCGGTTGTGAGCCATGTGTGCTCTAACTAGATGACCAGCAGCAAGGGCGCTGCAAAGAGATAATTCACCGGCGAGGACGGCAGCGCCGATAACTCGAGCAAGGCGGCGAGCGTTGTCGCCTGGGTTTGTTGGGTGAGATCCTCGAACGCCCAACATGTCGAGCATAGCGCCCTGAGGTTCAAGAATCGTACCACCACCGAGCGTGCCAACCTCAATCGATGGCATAGAGACAGCAATTTGGAGAGAGCCGCGGAGACTAGATACGTATTAGCCAAACGACTTGCCACAAAAGAGTGTACAATATTGTGACTTACTTCCTCATGGTAGTAATACAGTTAGCACTTTCTACTACCTGTGCGGGATCCTGTCCTGTAGCAATGAAGATAGCGGCTACGATGTTGGAAGCGTGGGCGTTGAAGCCACCAACCGACGCGGCCATGGCAGACCCGATAAGATTCTTGGAAATATTAAGTTCAACGAGAGCGTCTACGTCGCTCTTTAGAACAGCTTTGACAACATCACCAGGGATAATAGCTTCAGCAACAATCGACTTGCCGCGGCCATCAATCCAGTTCAGAGCCGCTGCCTTCTTATCAATACAGAAGTTTCCTGAGACTGAGATGATGGACATGTCGTCGAAACCGGCCTCATTGGCCATCACGTTCAAGGCGTGCTCTACACCTTTAGAGATCATGTTCATACCCATAGCATCACCGGTCGTTGTTTTGAATCGAATGTAAAGGTTGGTGCCAGCGAGAGCTGTCTTCATCGTTTGAAGTCGAGCGAAGCGGGAGGTTGAGTTGAATGCCTTCTTCATCACCGCCTGCCCTTCCTCCGAGTCAAGCCAGATCTTGGCAGCACCAGCACGTTCTAGAGTCTCGAAGCTTACACAAGGTCCACGGGTCATGCCGTCACCGGTCAGAACGGTCACAGCGCCACCACCTGCATTGATGGCCTTGGCACCACGACTTGTGCTAGCAACCAACACACCTTCGGTAGTAGCCATTGGAATAAAGTAGCTCTGTCCGTCGATAACCAGGGGTCCAGCAACACCCACAGGAATGGGCATGTAGCCAATGACGTTCTCACAGCAAGCACCCAGAACCTGCTCCCAAGCATAATTCTGGTATGGCAGCTTCGATCGTTCCAAGAGACTTGTTGTATCGATGGTGGCTCGCGTCCTGGAGATAATTGACCGCCGGATTTTGACGGCACGTGTGCAATCTCGGAGACTCTTCTCTAAGGCATAGCCCGGTATTTTACCCTTCAATGACAATGCGACAACCTCCTCATCACTCATGTCATAAATACGCTTCTCTTTGAGTAAAACGTCTAGCTCTGCGGCAGTTCGCATAGTACCAGGGGATGGTGGCGACGAAGGAGGTTCCAAAGGAGTAGGTGCCGGCTTCGGAGCAGACGCTAACTGGACGCTTTCGTCATCGGTCTCAGCCGGGGTAATAGGTAACGTAGGCTTCCTCTTAGGCTGGATACCACCCAGTGGTAGGACCACTCCATCACGAGGATCGTTGAATCTTTCGGCAACCGCGAGCTCCTTACGGTCGACAGGATGGTCCGGGATATTTGGATCTTTGATTCCCCATCGCGCAACATTGAACAGGTATCCATTGAGTGCAACACTCATGGCGAGGGCGATCACAATCCATTTGGACAATATCGGGTCCTCCAAACTCTCAAAAATGCTACCCACCATTCGTCCACCTACACCATATTTATGTAGCTGCGTGAAGCCATGCTCGCCCTCCAGACCTTCTTCTACTTCCGTGGACGGTACGGCGTAATGCACTGAGGGGTACTCCAATTCATACTTGATAGGTGTGAGGATAGTAACCACTGTGGGTCTAGAATGACTCCTGGCATTAAACAGAATCTCATCCAGACCATTGGAAGCAACCTTGAAAGGGTCCAAGGGCGGTATGCTCACAACACCTCCTAGACCACCAGACCAAGATGTGACACCAGATAGCCCAGTTGTCCTAAAGGGAATTGTGAAGATATTGGCAAGGTTGAGTGCAAAAAAACCTACAACCATCCAAAACTTAAATTTGGGAACACTGCCGCTCTTGGCATTCTTTCCAAAGAGAGCTTCGCTGGCCCGATCTCCCGTATCCCGTCTGGGCCAGTCATTGCTAGAAGCAACATTCTCAGCAACACGGCGGCTAACGCCGTCGTCCTCTAGAGCTCGGCGCATTTCAACGTGGCGTCGCATACGGTTGACCTCGAGCTTGATGCTAAGAATAGCAGTATAGAACGTAAATAGCAGGATGCAATCAAAGAATAAGATCCAGGCAGCCAAAAAGCAGAATTGCTGCAGACCTCCCTGCACGCCAGACGCAGCACCAGCAATCAAAATCAAAATCTCGATAACGTAATCACGAACGATCTCGAAGCCGGTGTCCTTGATGGCCCGGGCAACGGCGTATTGGATCACGCCTTCGGATGTGCTCGACGCCTTCTGTCCTGCCTTGCCTGTGCTGCTAGGTTTCTGCTCGGGTTTCCGATATTCCAGCGCATGGGTTAGAACAGCTCTGGTTAGGACAATATTTTTTTCAAACCCAATTGTCACCACCAAAAATGGCAGACCCTCCGATAACAGAACAAAACTAACTGGAACTCCGAGCTTGGTTGTGACATTGAGACCAAACAGGAAGGCAAAGGTGGAAGAAAAAAGAACGCTGATGGCTAGCCAAACATTGGAACCGAGCTTCTTCATAGATAAAAACAGCGAAACAAATGTAAGATGCATAGACAGGTAGCCCAGAACCATGATGATGATGTCGAGAGTCTCCGCATTCTTTAGAAGATCGAGGAACTCCGAATATGCATTCTGCACCCAACGTACAAGACTGCTTCCTGAGTGACCGCGAGCCACTTTCATAATCCACATTTTCTGCTCATCCTGGCCAAATTCGTTCTGGCGCAATTTCTGATCTGGGTTATCGTTCGGAATCTCTTGGACAGCAGCGACAAATTCAGGGGCTTCACTGTACTTGACAGCGAAGGCAAGAGTACTGTCCTGAGAATAGGCGGTAAGAGAGTTCGAGGTGGAGGGGAGGTGAGTCACGGTGAGGTTATCTGGGAGAGGCACAATATGCGGCAGAGGAGCTGTCTGTGCCGCATTTTCAGTAGAATCGGGGAACACCAGTGTTATCAGAGCCAAATGATCAACATCAGCGGGAACCTTGGCCTTGGAATCGAACGTCTGCCACCTCCAGGCGTCAGGCCCGGTTTTCAGACTCCGACTTCCTTCTACTAATGAAGACCATTCAGAATTTCTCTCATTCCTAGACACATCCAGCAAGCTCTCCCTCATAACCCCAACATAGGTAGTACTGGCCAATAATGCGATACACACAATGGTGTGGACTGGGTGAGAACAAGCGATTTTTGAAAAGAACTGCAAGATGGGTGTAACCTTCTTGTTCGCCTTGGATGGAGGAGCATGGACGTCATTTGGTTGCTCACCGCGAAAGCGGGAGGGAAGAAACGAAGAGGCAGCAATCATGTTGTACTACGTCGACGGCATTAGGCGGGTTTCGATACAATGCGACTGTGCTTGAAGAAACACGTTAGCTCTTGTAGTGCCAGCGCAGTGTATTCACAGTTGTCTATTATTAGAGAGACCACACTGCTTGGGTAAAACATGGGGACGGACAGCCGCCGTATTACAACGAGAAGCTCGAGGTAAGAGATAGCTTCGTACCTATGTACTTGTGTCTCACACCCAATGAGACTAGCCTTGCGCCGTTGGACGTGTTGAAGCTGTGCCAACTGGAAGACGGGTATAAAGAGAATGCTTTGTAGTTTTGTTGGATAATTGAGTGGGTTGGCTACAAGGGGAGAAATGAGTTTATCGGTAAGATATTTTAGCTCTCTCTCATGCGCTGCCCAGTTTACTCTCTGTTGGTGTGCGCCCGAAGCTGATCAAGAACACAAATTGATCAATTGGCAGGCGGGGGCTTCGCCGTGACCAAGGGCAGGTGACAAAGAGAGGGCTGAGAGAGGAGAGAGTGTGAATCAGTGAGGAAGGACTGAAGGTCGAAAGAAGAAAATGGGATTGGTGAAGGGGGGTAGCAGGGCAATTGAGATTTGGATAGACGGCGAAGAGGAATTTAGTGGGATTATCATGAAGACCCCAAAAAGGGTTGAGAGGCTTAAGAGGCCCCTAAAATTACAAATTTGGGCCCACCCGACGACCACCGACGCTACTATCACGCTGTCAGATAGACCAGGTACAAGTGTATAGGACCGTGCTTGTTGCGTTCGGGCCACAGAAGGTACCTATGAATAACGGGTAGAAACTCCGATTTGTGGTAGAGTGCCGCCCAAGTTATCCCTGCCGGCCAGGTAGCGCCGAGGTCTTTATGTTCCCGCTCACTATAGATCTTACCTAAAATAACAGAGAGAACTAGCTACCCCACCCCCCATGAATAGCAGGTTCCCTCCTGTTGGAAATTGGAAAGTTTGAGATTGCCACTGTTTAGTGCACGAAAGCCACTGCTCCCGGAGACTTCCATATTGTTCGTCTCTGTTTGCTAACATGTTGAAGCTCGTTTAATCTGAGGGTCCGAGAAATTCGATAAAGCCTACGTGCCGCTGAATTTCCATTCGCCACACTATTCCTGCCTCTCATAAAGGCAATTTACAGTACAACACATCTCATCCAGTCTAAGACTTAGCCAGTAGGGCCCGTTAGATGTGGGTCTCTCAAATCGTGGCTCATTGTTCGCCAGCATGGCGTAGCTACGACTAAAGTAGACATGCCGGCCGAGTTGCTATCTCGTCAACTTGTTAACGGCACCAAAGTGCCATTCCTAGCTGCTAAGTAGAGTTCCCACCGCAAAAGCTCTCAAGGCCTCAGTCGTTGCAGTTGATTTTCAAGAGTCATTACTTAAAACTTCAATACCTACTTATTTAGTTACCACTGCATGCTTTTATTCACTATATTCCCCCACACTAACAATCCTTATACCAACCCAAAGTCGAAGCCGAACTCGAAATGGGAAATCCCCGAAGGAGGGCACACACATACACCGCTATCAAGAATGCCTTTACGAATGACATAAGCGAATAAAGTCGACACGTACTAGCTAGCTTACTTTGTACAAGCGTCTCACCTATGGCGGCTTACGGGCTTCGTTACCGATATCCTTGTTCTGTTAGCTATTTCCAATCGCTTTTCTTTCTTCCTAAATAAACGTACGGGTCCTATGTTACCTACCTACTCTGTAGATACCAACGTTGCAAACTGCCCAAGCCAACGAACATTGCCACGTACAATGGTCATTTTGTTGCTTCTCGGAAGGAAATACAGTGCATAATGTTACAGCATGTATAGTAGGCTATACCAAGTCGGAGATGCTCATCTTTCCAACATCTGCGCATGAGTCTGATAATAAAGAGTCAGATTGTGCAATTGCCGTCAAATGTCCTCTTATAATTGGTCCATTGATTATCTGCGCCTCTGCAGTACAGGTGAGAAGAGCTCACCATCTAGACGGCATGCCGGCCGTGATCCTCCTCCCCACCGGCTGATCCATGAATATGTTCCCGGCCGCTTACTGGTCAACTAATAGCAAAAGAGCATAGTAGCTATGCGATCTGCTATGAAACTACGCCTTCGCATCATTGTAATACATATTACATTGAAGTCTAAGTTTGAAGACAATTCTTGAGCGACGCTCACCTCAAAACAAAAAACAAAACAAAAAAAGAAGTTAGACCCCGCCTAAAATCATATCAGAAGACAAGCCATCCTGCTCGTTGAACATGCACGTATGACTGCTTCCTGCATGCATACGTGCACCGGCTCTAGCTTCGCAGAATCATAAGACCATGATAACATGCCAAAGAATAACTTAAACCGGAAGTTCTCTAGGATCTCATCGCAGCGTCAGCTCTGAACCCGAGGAACACCGTATAGAGACACTTTAGCTAGGTAAGTGATAAGCTACGATCGACTACCTAAAACACGCGATAATCTGTGAGTACCTATACCAAATCAAATACCTCTGGCCGTGGGGCCGGAGCGTTCCAGAATCTGCAACCGAAGCTAAACGAGGTCCCGATGCTAAGGTGACCTGCGTGGGTAGGAGAATTTGCAAAGACACCGGCAGCTTGTAAGCCACAGCGGCACACAGGGGAATATTCGCACCGGGGTTGGGCCAGGAAGCAAAGACATTCATCGTCAAAATGCTGACTACTGCGATGTGCGGACCCATTTCTTTCCCTTCCTGGTCTCCGACCGCCCTACATTGTCTACTGCGCAGTCATCAAGCGCAGGACCTCAGGGCCCTCCATGCTTACGATCTTGGCGCCCGATCCTTCGATACCCTCTTTGCATTGAGGCCAGCTGCCCGCGTCCACCGCCCTCGTGCACTCCTCGATCAGGTAAGTCCGAAATCCTTCCTTGGCGGCATCTTCCGCGCAGCTCTTGACACAGTAATCGGCCGCGAGCCCCACCACGTAGACATCGGTGACGGCGTGCTCGCGCAGCAAGGCTGCGAGGCCGCTGTCGCTGACCCGCGGCGACGCGAACGGGTCGTAGAAGGGACTGTACATCTCGACACGAGCGTCCGTGCCCTTCTCGACGACCCTGTCCAACTTGTCGGCGTTGAGCTCCGGCAGCAGCTCCGCCCCGGGCGTGCCCTGTACGCAGTGCACCGGCCACAGCCGCGACGAGTAGCTCTCGGCCGCGTTGTGCGGGTTCACGATGGTCACGAAGTCCGTGTACGGTTGTTTGTCCTGGTGGTTCGCCGCGAACGAGATGTGGTCTCGCGGGTGCCAGTCCTTGGTCGCTACCTTGAGGGCGAACGGCAGCTCCAGCAGCTTGTTGATCGGCGCTGCGACGGCGCGGCCGTCTGGCACAGCGAGTGAGCCGTTCTATCTTTTAGTCAGTGGCCTGTGTCGACCCGAGACTACGGGCGGAAAGTAGCTCCGACGCACCGGAGGGCAGAAATCCTCCTGCAAATCCACAACAATTAACGCGGGTCTAAAATTACTAGTCATGTTGGTGGCATTTAAGAATATAAGTAGTTATAATAGGTTGGTCGTCCGTTTGTCGTATTATTCTGATGCTGGCCAACAGCCTCGATCTTACCGTGGTAATGGTGGCGGTTTTGATAACAGTATGATAAACTCCAACAGATTGATTAAACTATCTATTAGAACATGCTGGAAGAAGCAGGGCTTGCTCTGCTAATCAGATCAACGTCAAAATTTCATGCAATACGGGTTTGCAAATGCTTGTTGTAAGAAAGTTGTAATCGGAACAGAAGGTTCAAGCTGAGAGCGGGAACAAAGACGGGTTGGCACCAGTCAATGCGGGGCCGGCCGGACTATTCGATTTTAACGGATCTCATGATGCTGAGACAGACTCTGGCGATACTTGACAACTCACTTTAGATACAATGCGTCTATAACCGCACACACACAAGTAAGCTAATCGATTTAGAAATCTGTTGAGAATTGTCTGGAATCTAATCATAATATCTACGAGCCGTCATCTTGTCATAAACCGATATAATATCCATTTGAGATATTTATTCAGAGGGGTAAAACCGCTATCAGACTTATATGTGTCAGTATTAGCAGTAAAAACTCACAGATCGCATTATAGCTATCTAGAACCATACTCTCGCTAAGCTTTGTGCAAGCGCCCCAGTAGAGCTGTTGCTACCTGTGTTGTTATCTATTTAGCAACTGCAATTCATTGTATTTCTTTATTTGTTATATGTCGTAAAGGTCGTCAAGCCTAAGAGAAACGCTATTAAGTGATGCAGTTGTCATTTACGTTATGTGAATCCCAACGTGAAGTAATGACCAGCGCTACGACTGGTCGCGGAATAGCCTATGTAAACGCTAGGTAAGCTTTGCCTCCACATAAGTAAAGTTCTGACCATCGCACTAGCCTACCCGTTGCCGACTTCAAGTCTTTCCGAGCTGTTTCATAATTACTTCACAGCCACTCGGTCCTTCTCACTCTCTCACGCATGCTGCCTGATGAAAACACCAATCCTCCGCGCAACCTCCTCCGCGCTTTCATCCCAGCCCAGTTTCTCCCCAACGAGCAGCGTGTCATGCGGCGCGCCTTCCTCGTAATACGTCTCGATTTCATTCCCCTCGACCCGATCCATCTCGCGCGTCCACTGCGTGGCGTCGATCTCAAAGATCTCCGCCGCGCCGATGCTCACAAAGATCGGGACGGGAGTCGCGAACGGGTGGCCCAGCGGCGTGATGTACGGGTCGGAGGGCGACACCTCGCTGGCGTAGTACCTGGCACCCCAGCGGCAGAGCTCGACGCCGAGGTAATCAGAGTTGAAGTTGGGGTTGCTCGTGATGGTGATCTCGGGCCAGAGGCTCTTGATGGGCGCCACCCACGGCGCGACCACGGCCGCGCTCCCAGGCTGCGGGATGTCGAGTTGCGGGCCGTACTCGACGAGGTACCGCAGCAGCGCGATGACGAGGTTGCCGCCGGCACTGTCCCCGGATATCGTGATGCTGGCGGGCGGGATCCCGAGCGTGCGCACGAGATGCAGGTAGCTCGTCAGCGAGTCCTGCAGCGCCGCGGGGAACGGAGCCGAGGTCGGGCGGCTTGAGAGCCGGTATTGCGGGCAGAAAATGGCCCCGACTTTGCCCTGCTCGAGGAGCCGCTTAGCCATGGGTCCCGAAGCGTCGGTGCGGCCGTCGCCTACGACGAAGGCGCCGCCGTGTATGTGCAGCATCACGGACCCCGCGCTGCCGGCGTCGACGGGCTTGTGTGGATACCAAGTGCCTCCAATGACGGCGGGCGTGACGCTCTTGCTCTCCAGCGGCCCGCGATACATGTCAGATGAGAACGGCTCAATCTGCTCGAACCTCTCTTTCTCCTTCCCGGGCTTTAGCGTCAGCGGCTGAAGCGTCTCTGTGCGGCTGATCAGATAGACGAATTCTCGGAATAGCCGGACCATGAAGGCCTGTTTGAAAGTCCATTTGGAAAGCGGTCGCGACTGGCGGAAGAGGGCGTAAGTGAGACACCAAAGCGGTGCGCGAGCGATGATAGTACCGGTGTAGACGAGCTTGTAGACGAAGCTCACAAGCGGGTACGAAACGAGCGGACGCCCTGGAAACGTCACCTGAACCATTGTTGTCCTAATGATGAAATACTTGATCTTGGATTTGGAATGCTGGGGAGGCGAGGCGTGGTTTGGCAGCTCCGTGACTGTACTCTTCTCAATTGGAAAGAGTTGATTCAGCTCAGCTTTGCATCTACGTCTGCTGATTAAACCAGTCTATCTCCATGCATATGACCGCAATTAGCCAGTGCTTAACAAACGTCGTGCTGGGCCCGGGTATATCTCGTTTTGCGAATGGATAAAGAGGTTCAAGACAGCCTCAATAGCTCCAATGGAGAGTTAGGAGGGGGAGTCGAGCATGGACTCCAACTCTACAAGGATTCTGATTTTACATCAGAGACGTATAGGTTGCACTAATGGAGCTTCCTATAGGTTGCCATTTCAGCTCTCGAATGTCATTGCGTACATGGATGCCGAGGCAGCTTGGGGGATATTGTCTCCACATACCAGGATCTCCATTCTGCCACCATTCAATACAGTCAAGTACTCAAGAAAGTCTATATTCACTTCTTTCTCTTCTTCATTAATGCAATTCTCCAAAGCACAAAGAGTCTCAAGAAGCTTCCAACACTCTCTCAACCACACTCCTACATTAAGTCGAGTCTGTTCCCATTCATAGAGGGGTAGGTGGTATTGTTGCGAAACCAGGTGGCCGGGACAGGCCCACAGTTCCAGCGGATACTATTAGCCGAACGCCACTCACTACGACTATATAATAAGTCCCGAGAACATCATTCAAGCCAGTTAGCAATGAGTTTTCTGGTAAATCCGAGATTATAGATGTATTGCCTCACTCTAAAGTGCAGTTGAGACATAACTCTTATTATGTCGAGGACGATCTATCGCACCCCTGTTAGGACCGAGAACCATGTTTGAGAATGAAGATCATGAATCAATCACACTTTATTCTCGATTCTCCCGCTCATAACAGAGGACAAGAAATACGACGAGTCTAAGAGCGGACCTGTTTTTGGTGTATGTGCCGCCAAGAAATGAGAGAAATGAAAGATCAACATTCGATCGGCAGTTTGCATCCTCACAAAGGCAATAGCCAGATATTCGCTCTTATATTGTGTACCATGATAACGGCAAGGCCTTGTTCACCATCAACTAAGTATCGCCGAGCACATGAATGGCTGATATGACAAGTTAGCCAAGGCAGAGCAGTGCTTCGATCTTTTGTCTCATTCCTCCATCCTTTCAGAAGTTAGGAAAGATAGATCCGGTGATTACGGAACGAAGACAACTGTTATTATCTTAAAACTAGCGAGCACTAGGCGAAGGTGTTAGGCGGCCCAGTTACAGAGTGAGGATAAGGATCACCAAGTTAAACAGGATATAGATAAAAGCTCGTTGTAACCGGTTCTTAAGCCTTACGAGCTCTAGTAAAGTTCTAGAGCCCTTTTATTCATATACACCTATAGTATATACACGACGCAGAGTAATTGCTATATTATGCATACTAAGAATAGCAGAGGAAAGTTTCAGTAACTAACAGTCAGATTATAGCAACGATGAGTAACCTACCAGAATTACTCAATCCCACTTACAACAATCCCTATTCCTGTTTCTAGAAGAAGCAGGAGACGTTACGTGCAACTCATCGATGCCCTCGTAAGGCTATACCAACAGCCAAGAGTATGTTCGTGAACGAATGGCGGCCTAGCTTACTTACGCGCAGTATTGTCCACTTGAGCGCCTGCCGCTATTCGCAGTTAGGAGGTAGGTCTACCTGCAAACAAATGCTTAAGCGTACTGTAAGAAACTTCGCGCATATGTCATATGAGTTCTCAAGACCGAATATCCAAGCGGAGGGCGCTCACGGATGAGTCTTCTTCCCCAGATTTTCTTCTCCGCGCCTACTGGTGCGGAGTGGTGGAGTTTCATCACCACCACTCCCCAGCTTCTACCAGGCTCCTTCTTTCTCCGACCGGTTACACGGCGAACAATTTAGAAATCACCTCCTGAGTTATGTCCTCGGTTCACTACATTATTAACCGATTTTATCCAAAGCCAGACTGTTACGATTTCACCTCGCTTCCCACGTGGACGCAGCTTATAGACCGCGCCTGAACCCTGAACGGAACACTACGAAGACAACATCGCCACACCAGTTCCACCATGACCCGCACAATCCTCCTAATCAACGGGCCAAACCTGAACCTGCTCGGGACCCGCGAGCCGCATATCTACGGCAGCACGACGCTCGCGGACGTGCTCGCGCAGGCCGAGTCGCAGGCCGCGGGCCTGGGCGTGGCGCTGCAGAGCTTCCAGTCGAACCACGAGGGCGCGATCATCGACCGGATCCAGGAGGCGCGGGGCGGGGACGCGGGCGGGCGTGTCGACGCCATCGTCATCAACCCGGGCGGGTTCACGCACACGAGCGTGGCGATCCGGGACGCGCTGCTGGCCGTCGACGTGCCCTACGTGGAGCTGCACGTCAGCAACGTGCACGCGCGCGAGCCCTTCCGCCACCACAGCTACTTCCAGGACAAGGCGGCCGCCGTCATCTGCGGGCTGGGCACGTTCGGGTACGCGGCTGCGATTGAGTTCGCGGCGAAGCACTTGAAGATCAAGGAGCGGTTGTGAAGAGGAAGAGGGGCGGTGGCGGCGATGTGATGATGATAATGTTGGTGGTGATGATGATGATGATAAGAACATCTTTAACGGGTCGATAGACAACTCGGCCGTGATAATTCACGATAATAAATTCAGATCAGTTTCCATTTCGAAAATCCGATAAGAAAACGGAAAGAAGCTTTAAAAAGTAGTTTTACTTATTTATATTTTCCTTGGGCTACGTTGCTCGTACTAAACCCATCTTTATGCAATACATATGTTTGCTCCGTCAATGATTTCGTTACTGATTCGCTTCATCGCTTCGTGCCCTCAAAGCTAGCATCCTGGGTAATGATACAGTACAATTCGGATCGGAGCTCCGGAAAGCGGCGTCTTAAGAGCCGCGTAATGACTTACCCGGCCATCGTAATTCCCGCCGGCGTGGACTTGTTTCTTTTAGGCGCACCGCTATTGTATAAGTGATTTCTTGTCAAGTACCGAGTAGTTGGTAAGTAGTACATAACAGTAATATTAGCCTTCTTTAAATCATAATTCGACGGTAGATCACCAGGCAGAGAGAAGAATTCTTAACATGTATTTTATAAACGCGCGAAGATCACTGTCTACCGTCTACTTCTAACCCCCTCCCTACAAGGTAACCTAGCATAGGCAAATGCTACGAGCCAATAATGATACATATAACACGTCTCTTTAATCGTCAAATAAATGTATCATATAATTTAACCAAGAAAGGGGATCTTCTTCGGGGTCGTAAGTAAGGTCAACAACCAATTCGATACCTTGCCCGTTCCCTACTGAAAAGCGATTATCCGTTTTCATGCAAGACCAATGAATGGCTTCATACCACTTAGAAGACCAACAATACATTTGCGACGTCTGGATCGGCTAAACCTCAAACAGCTGCATAGCGAAGTATGATCCCGGATAGTCGTATGCCTTGCTCTCTCTGACTTGCCGTAGTCTAGCCTGTGCATCTGTTTAATCGTCAGCAAGGGTTTGAACTAAACGAAGCAGAAGTCGCAAACCTGGCCTTCTAGCCCACTGCCCTAACGCCCTCATAAAGTTGCGTTGCGCATCGTCGAGATACACGAGTTCGGCGTCCAGCATACTTCCCCATTGAACACAAATAGGCCAGTGGCTGCTGCATCCGTGGCTACAACACTGTATTAATGCCCTCGCTCCTCTATGCAACTTTTCCAGCATGCCGGTATCTGTGTAGTACGTCTGGTCGAGTGCGTAAGTCTGGGAGACACGACCGATCGTACTCGTAAACGAGGGAAGCCTCACCTGAAGCGACATCCTTACGGCACACTGATGGTCATGAAATGCCGCGAAGTCGTAATTGTTCAGTAGCACGAACGTGGCTAGAAACACGGCAAGCCAACTGCTCATAGTCCGGTTCTCGACAAGTTTCCTGAACAACTTGACAATATGGGATCGAATAGGACGCAACATTGACCGCATTATCGCGTTCAATTGCTCAGCGACGACTGGAGCGACCGGGACCCTACTACTGAGAGTGTCTCCGGACGGCCAGATTCGATCGCTCGGAGACTCTGACTCCTCATGTATTTGCCACGGCTCTTCTATCATGCGACATATTGCCCAGAACTGCATGGTCTTCGCCAGGAGCAACCTATCATTACTATGTTGCTATGACATTCCAGTCAGAAAGTCAGAAAGCAATTCAGATGAAGGGCACAAACCTCTTCTCGGTGAATTGTATGCAATATGAGCAGGAAGGCATTGCCTTTCACACGGTTTTTGGTTGATTTCGAATGTTCTAGGACGTATCGGAACCAAATAGCCCGGATGTAATCCAGAATTTGCGACTGCGCTGCTTGCGTTTCATCTATAGCATAGGGAGGATAGAGTGCGCTTGGTTGGCCGCCCGGGGCATCTTGAGATTGAGAAATAAACTTTCTGAGTTGAATTTCGACATGCCTAGCCTTAGGTTCATTCTGACCTCTAAACCCCTGCGTCACCATGAGAGTCTTACTACCAGATGGTGCCCAGGTCCGCGTCACTACCGGATTTGGGCCTGGACATAGAATTTAGCGAATGGACCTATACGGTGCTCGATAGGAATTCACTTGCCTGGTGGGTAGAGAAGTATATCTTGAAGCTGCCTGTATGCACAAAATGAGTTACTGGCCGGCGCTGGCTCCTGTGTATGGGACATTTCGAATTCGTTCATATGATTTGATACCGGTGAGAATGATTGTAACAGCTATAGATCTGTTGATAGCATAGCATTGGGCAGTAAAAGAGTGAAATGCAACATGTAGACGTCTCGTAGTTCTATAGAAACGCTGCTCTCGAACTAGAACAATACTGGAAATCAAACTCGCGCAGGCTGGTTGGATGTAAGAGATGCGACATGGCTAGATTGAGAGCATAAGACCCAGTAGGGAGTAGCCATGAGAAAGAGAAAACAGTCACCATGGGGGACAGCGAGCGTCAAAATGGAACTTGCAACCTATTATTCAGCCACATAGAGTTTAGAAGGTAGTCGAATTCAAATGACAGGGAAGTGTAAGTGGCTTCTTATACTAACTTTGCCATTAAGCTCTTCAATGCCAATTCGGTACCTGCGCTATGTAGAGTAAACACATGCTGTGCTTAAATTAAATATGTATATAACTTAGAAGGGAAATATACAATGAGGCATTAAGTTCAACGAATCGAGTCGACAATATTTAACACGACTCCATTGTCAAGCAGATATCAGCTAAGTTTCACGTACACTTCGTTTATATCTCGCCATGTCCAAATTGGTACGAATGCGTATACCGAGACACCTGGACTCCTATTTCATGTATTTATCATCTAGTTCTACTTCCTCAGAGATGCAGGGCACTAGCAGCCCTCAACACACTCTACGTCAAGTACTTCCCTTTTACAATTGATAATCCATGGTTTATCCAACGGACAGACCAGTCTGACCACTGATTGCATCCATGATCCCTAAGACTAGCTCATAGCGCTCTTATGCAGGTCATTTTTGAATAAATCACCCCAAATTACTGTTATTAATCTGATAGTGACCCATTACCGACAGAGCGAGCTTCGTAGCGTGGAGTTGTTTTGTCGAGTAATTACCAGTTACTCAGCTGGTAACGAACTCAGCTTTTAGACGTATGTGCCTCCCGACAGCAAAGGGTGTGCATTGACGAGCCTGTCGATTCGGATCGCTGCAAGAACAAGTAAAATGAGCCTAGTGCTGCCACTGGTCAGAGAATTATGAGGTATCTGAAATAGGAGGTCGTCTAAGACGACGTGCTCTATCACGCTTTGTTATCACTTGGCCCGATGAGGGCTATGAATCAGAAGAGGGGCTCGGTACATATACTGTCATGGGACTTTCCTAAACCCATTTCTATGGTATCTATTCCGAAGCAATTGCCATACCTTGAACTCGCTCGCTGAAGTCCTTATTACAAAACAAAACTAAGAAAGTTGGCTGCGACATGACCGCCGTCGTGTGAGCAGAATAAAAGGCGTCTCTAACCCCGTCCAGAGAGTGCTGTGCATTTTCGCCGCCAGTAATGCTACCCCTTTTCCCAACGCCAGTTGTAATATACCAAGTTCAACGCTATGTTGTGAATGCTTATCCTATACCATGTCCACTGAGTAGTGAACCTCACCGAAGTGGGGCTTGCTGCTTTGGACGTACCGTCCGTAATCGTAGGACTATTGTCCTCGGGTCGAATTTCTCTGTCTGAGGGTCCCACCATGCGTAGGCATCTACTATAATAATAGCACGCGGGGTATTGATTTCCACAAGACCACTGACGCTTATCGAGCCTCGCGGAGGATAATCTGGTGCCTTCTGCCATTTCTGGGCCAGTTTCTGCTTGAACTTATCCCATGGCCCACTCGTATGTTCCTGTGCCGTACGAATTCCGTACATATCCTTCGCACTCGGCACGGATGGGACTGCGTTGCCCACGCCGGCTCCCGAGCCCAAGGTCTCGGGGGTTGTTGTGGACCCCGCAGATCGCTTGTCTACAGAGGGCAATGCACCAGTAGCTGAACTTTCACTTGTTTGACCTGGAGATGGTAGTGAGGATGAAGAATCCGGATCCGACTTTCCTGGCGGCTTCTTGAGCTGCTGATGGATCCTCTCAATAGTCTGCTGCATACTGGCCAAGGGATCTGTCTTAGTTTCGTACCCAAAGAACTTGGCAATAGTTATGGCGTTTTGGGTCATCAGAGCGCTCGAAAAGCTCCATAATGACAACGTCAATGCTGATGGCCAGAGAGCTTGCCTCGTCCGGAAGACCGCCAGAGAGTCGACTGGTTGCTCAGTCCACGATATGCCATCTTCGTCGAACGATAACCTAGACAATAAGTATGTTAGCCAATTCGCCATATCACGAGGATAGTTGGGATGAATCGCACCCTTGCCGAACAAATGTGGGTGGCGGCTTGTAGGGATACTGCAGATCGAGCCAGTACTTTGAGACCTTGGTCTCTTTTCCACATCGCTTCATGAGGACAGGATGGTTGGAGACAGCGCGGCGGGCCAACTCAGCAAGATTGCCTACTTATGGTGAGCGTGCGATGTCCCGTAGAAGCCTAGAATATACCTACCTCGTATTGACTTCAGGAGCGCTTGATTCTTGCTGATTTTGACATAGGTTTGCCATTCGGGGTCTGTGCTTCGGAACGGCGGCGGCTCAACCATCTTTGTGAAACCAGGAAAGGGTATGAAAAGCGGTTCGGCTGCTTCGTCAAGTTCTTCGCGCTCCTTTTCCGTCAAATGAGCTTCTTCCTCGTCGAGCCAGCGGCCAAGGGTGCCAAAGATGGCTCTTGTATAAATTTCATAGCAAGCATAGTAGACGCCGGCAGCGATGACAAGATTGCTAAGCAAAACAAGTCAGGACAAGGCAGTTCTAGTGGCAGCGGGAGATGAGAGAGTGGGTAGGCGAGGGGTGCGTACGAGACCTTGAACCTTTTCCTCCGGAATTTGACTCGTTGTATGCGAACAACTTCGGGTGTTGAAGCCTGTGTACTATTAACTCGGGCACCGAGAGAGAAGATGTTCTTTCGTGGTCGGAATAGTCGAAACATGGCGGGCAGGCAGGCGTTGAGGCGCGCCACGAGCCGGCGGCCGGAGCAAGAAGAAACTATCGTCGTCTGCGAGCTACTAAAAACTGGACCGCTGACTGGAAGCTTCGGGGAAGGGTCGACGAGCCGACGTGCAGTGTTTGCGACGGGTCTTGTCGGCTCAAAATAGTGTGGTCGAAGACAGACCGTGTACAGCAAGGAACTGTTGCCTTTGAAGTGGCTGTGTGTTGATGTTGGCGTTGGTCGCAAGTTTGCCTGTCAAGTTCAAGACGAATTCTTGGTCTGGAGGGGACCAGGTGTATACCTGTGGCGCGAGCCTACCTGGCACTTGACCAGAATAAAACTGTACTGTACCTATGTTAGGTTAGTTAGGTTAATCAGATCAGTACGTATAATCTGCTGCTGCTAGCCGGAATGTTCTATAGGTTACAGTAGACTAACGACAGATTGGGCTTGGCGTCTCCGCTACTCAGGCTCGGGCTCAGCTCAGCCTATGGTCAGTCAACGTCTAAAACTCACGCAAAATGAAACGGTTTCAAAACGGTCAAGTTGTAATGGTCAAATGGAGTTACTATGTAGACATAGCTAGGTGTATTTGTTGCTATTACTCCGTTGGGTATGTGTGTTTTCAGATATTGAGATTATTCCGAACCAGATCGAAGCATTTCGACAAAAAATATCTCGAATCTGAATTTACCGACTCCCCTTATGACTAGCCGACCCTCTTCTAGTTATGGCTCCTAGCATGCCGATTACTCCACAAGCTTAAGATCAAAACCGAACTGCGATCAAAATTCCCTTCAGAATCGCTAGCCTGTGGTAATCTCGAAAACTTCAGGTGTCGGCAAGGAACACTAGCTCAAAAATTATTTGATGCGCATCTCGGTGTTTTCGCTTCCACTGTCTCTCATACAACCCGAGCGCCACGAAGTGGTGAAGTAGAGGGCGTGACCTACTTATTTCAGCTCCGTCCCTGAATTTTAGCTTCTCATTGTCCAAGATGAATTTATGGAATATACCTCTTCTAGCGGCCACTACTACGACACCAGCAAACACACCATCACAGAATAAATTGCAAAAGGCTTGGTAGTCATATTAGACATTGAGATGCAGAGTATAAAGCAAATGAGGGCACACGCCGGGTTCGATGAGCGATAGGTCTTCATTAAGCCACCAAGCATTGAAGAGCTGGAAGCACGGCTAAGAGGACGTGGTACAGAAAGCGAGGAAAATATTCAGACGAGGCTGAAGAGGGCCCAAGCTGAGCTTCAATATTCCAAAACACCCAGAGTTCACAATATCATTATCACCAATGATGAGATCGTAGAAATGTTTCAAAGGCTTGATAAACATATTCGGCACGGTCTAACAGTATTAATCATTCTTTGGCGTCCTTTGTCGCATATCTTAGCCTTCTGCGTTTCTACGTGCGTAACTGTGTTACAAGCTGTCTATGTAAGGTGGTTTGATCACAGAGTGGATAAAGGCCTATTAGCTGTTGGGAAGCAGGTAGGAATCAGGTGTTCAGGGCTCAATTCTATTGATTCCTGGCCCTCATTAACCCTCAAAGGAGCTGTGAGGCACCAATACAATTAAATCCAAAAGGCTCGATACGGCCGCCGTAGAGGGTATTGGCACAAATACAGCTGACACTGCGCAGCCAGCCTACAGCTCCTTACAGGAGATTCCTAAGTTATTTTCTAGTAAACTTGGTGTAGCCTTCGCTGAATCCCTCTTTGATCTTGCTACGTTGTTGTTTCAACACCCGTTTTCGACCCTTTCAGCCAACTCCTTCAGCCAACTCTTTCTACCACGAACAACCACTTTTTTGAGCCAGAACCACCGGAATCTATCGCAAAAGACACGGAGAGCGATGACGCTAATCCCAAACCCACCAGAAAGTGGTTCTGACGATGGTCAGTCAAAGTTGGTCAGTCATGCGGGCACCCAGATTCGGCCACCGCTTCACACCAACAGGGGCCTCCTCACTATTAAGACGTTGCTCGCTTTTGGGTAGCAGATACGATAGCAGCAGCTCGACTGCTTTCGAATGTATATGGGGATGCTTACTATAACTTGGTTATTCAGAAGCTGCGGGCTGTTCTCGTGTGCATTTTTCCGTGCATAATGACCACGGCCTACTTTGAGAAATACCGACTGAATATTTGGCCGAGTGATGTGCTTCCGCCTGCACAGATAGTTGACACAATATTCGTTGGAATCGATGGTGCTTAGTCAAGACATTAGTATTTTTTTTTTTTTTTTTTTTTTTTTTTTTCAACGTTAGAAACAAAGCTGATTTATAGATACTTTAATAAGGTAAACAAGACCAGAGAGTATTTATAAAGTACCGACAACAGTTGCGGTCGAAGAAATTCACCAGCGATAACATCTCATCTTAATACTTCGAATACCACTGCCAGTATCCGGAGACAAAATCGGCCGAAGCGGACAATCATATTGGTCTGACAAGTCCCAACATACTAGCACGAGAACATCAAATACATGGTATGACCTCCTAGAAGGGCCAGGAACATAGAGTATACATGTCGAATCTGCTATTGAGACGAGTAGATGACTCACTGTTCTCGCAGTCAGTATAGTTAAGGAGAGTATCCCGAACAACATACCAAAGCCAACTGCTAGTTGGCTACACAATCAAGGTTTGAGCGCATGACTTGTTTCCTTTGATGGACTTTCTACTAACGAGGTATCACCACTAACAGTATGTCTAAAACTACGTTCACTTGGCTGAATAGTTAGCATTCATCCCGAGATTTTTTGTCTGTTGGCCTTAGGGAGCGTGGGCTTCTGTTACTAACTTCATCTAGCTCAGCATGAGCTCCAAGCTGTAGCCCGTGTGTCACCAACAAGTGGTTGATTCACTGTTGCACTTCAGGCCCGCGGAATTGTCTATAGAAAGCAGAGATCTTGACAAGCCAGTCTTTTTTTCTTTCCCAGAGCTTCCCAACAACACAGACCCTGCCTTGCCTTTCCATCTCAACCAATCTACCAAAATCAACATTTTTAACCAAATTTACTTACTCTTCATCCTTTGGCAACAGCACAGAGCCAACAAATACTCACTTTCAACTTCCACTCCTATCTTCCTATTGCTCCCAGTCTTAGCAACCAACGCACCAGACGGTAGGCAGTGCACTCACACCTTCCTGTGTCACTGAAACTGACTGTACTAATCCTCATTATCCAGAAATGTGCCGGTGGGTTTATCTAGCATGCATCACGTGCCATGCCAGAATCAGATTTGGGACCTGTCAGCCCTGCAACAGAGCTGGCTCTTGTGGTGGCCCCTTTAATGAACCTTGGTTCCACGGGCACATGTGCAAAAAATGCTGGTTGGCATCGAACGACCAAAATTCGACCGACGGGGCCAATTGTGAACAATGTCGGTCGAGAATTCAGTCATGGGTAGACAAGTGTAGTGCATCTGGCACTGGCCAGAGAGGGTAATGTCGCGGGAGTGTGGATCTCTAGGTCAACAAGTAGGATATCACGAACCGGGGAATAGAGACCTTGGAGATCACACAGGTATTTAAGGACCATGTAGAGGGCATTCTCAGGATAGCACTTCTAGGAAGGATCATCTTAATATATGGCACTAAGCGTTCTGTTGATCAAGGCACTGATGACTACTACACTTCGCTGGTATATCTACGATATTGCAATAGATAAGGATACATATATGGAAGGGATCAGGGATACTCATGTTTTTTCTTCCTTGAGTAACAGTTATTGAGTATCTCGTATTCAATCGAACTGATTGTTGTACCAACTTGTATTCTTCTGTGATCCCCTGGCAAATCTAACGAAGGTCGTGGTTGCATATTAGCTAACAGGAGCCTGAGCCTTTGGGTTTTCGAATACCCACTCGAGTCTTATTTTAATCTCTAGAATATCTATCTATGTACGGAATTCCCTCCATAATTACTGTGTACACAACCGCTTTAGGCTCTGTGTTGACCAACAATTAATTTCTATCACCTCTCCCCTACTTAACCTGCCATCTGGCTATCTAACTATCTAACTATCTAACTATCTAAAATAGCTAGTCGTTCGAATGTCTGATCAATTAATATTAAGTTGTCATATAGATTTCATAAACGCTTCTTTAATGAATTATATAATCATGGTATTAAGCACGGGCTAGATTCAAATTAGTTAACTGTATAATCAAGGTATTAAGCATAGACTAGCTTGTTTAAATGATTTCATTATATAGTACGTGCAGTAGAGCTTATTAGCCATATCGGCATAAGCCACCGAGTTGGTAAGCTACGTATATACGGGCGATGAATGTAGTGCTAATTTATGGAAGTCGAGGCTAATCGAGATGCTAGACTGGTCTATTAATCAAGTCAAGGAACTTCACATATAGCTACCGTGTCGATATCGAGACTTTTAAAAATGGAAGTCCAAGCCTCTATTTTATAGTATCCCAAAAACAAAGTTTCCGCGTGAAAGGTTTTTTGCCTGCTAAAACCAAGATAAGCCACCGAGGCAAAAACCAAATAGCGTTATTAGTTATCGAACTTAACACCACATGTAATTTACTAAGTAACTAACACCAAAACTTCCCCTTAACAACAAACTTTTCTCGCGAAACACAATGGCATCGCCTGATCTGTCAATCTCTACTTTCCCTACTTCGATAGCTCTACATGAAAAGCTGCTGACTACTACGGGTGCATTGGTACTTCCGTTTCAGCTTCTCTTTCACGAGACCCTCGTCCACAAAAGGGGGATTTCATTATAAGCATTGCAGAGTTGCAGGCCTTTGCACGATATGTTTGGGGTTTTGTTCAAGACTAAACAGATAGGTTAGCAGCCAATCAGAAATCAGAACCCCCAACATCGACACGGAAATTACAACCTTCAGAGTATCAAGTGCCTTTGTGGTCTTGGGCTTCGGTGTCGAGTAGGATATGATGATCATGATGGTATTAGCATAACTCCTTGTTGATTGTTGAGGCTTGATGATAATATTTCTGCCTCAACATCATGGCCTGCTCTCCCAGAACCAACCAACCATTTTCTAGCTTACACCGATTGCGAAAAGACGCCGAGGCAGTTGAGAAAGGCATAAGCTAGATAATGCGACAACCAACGGATATTAATTACAAGCAAGACCGGTTTATAATGAAGTCATCGGTGTCTGTTTATTACGGCACATTTAAAGTAATTACTACAAAGATAATATACAGGTCGGGTTTTATTTAAGAAGAATTGTATGGAGCTAAAAACCAAACAAAACGGTTAATGCTGCCTCTTTCCACGTCTTGGTAGATAAGTGACATAAACTGATAAAGGGTACGGTGAGCTTATCGTTCGACAATTTACCTATGCAGTATACATATGTATTCCGCATTCTTAAATGAATCTGATGGGTTTTGGTACTCTACGAGTCACTGCTGCTATCATAATGATGATCATGGCTTAATATCTAGTATGCTTTCTGCATGATCAGATCAAAAAGAATTGTACAGATTATACACAGATTATATTACAAAGCAGTATCAAGTTTTAGCGTACTCGACCACCTACACAACGCTAATTTGTGTTACGTTTCGAGCAATGCTGCACCACCGTATTCTTACCGTAGATTAAACTGTCTAGCTACCGTATCACGTGCCCACTGCCGCATTACGACTGCCTAGTCCACCGTCCTATACGGTATGCTGAGCTTCTCTGGATACCATCCTTGCTTTGGCCGAGACTTAAACAACCTCCAACCGTCATATCTCCTTGACAGATAGCTAACCACGCCGTCGCATCAAGGCACATTCGACTTTGCCCAACATGAAGCTGCACAGCTTCTTGATGCCAGCTCTAGCTGGCATTGCCGCCGCTGATTCGGCACCGCAGCATGCCGAAGCGTATATGCTCAGGCACAAACTACAGACTACCACATCCAACCCTCCATCGATACCAAACTCACTCGCCGAAGCCATCCTCCTCCAGCGCCTCAGCTCACCAGAACAGCCATCACCCTTAGGCCAACTCCCAAAATCTCTAGACGAAGATGAAGCCATATCATACGTCAATGAATTCGGAAAGCCGTCGCGACCCCTGTTCGACACCACCGATGCAAACGAACCAAGCCAGCTCGTCATCGCCTTCTCCGGCGTCACCTCTACCCAATACGAGCAACTAAAGGCCGCATTGCCCCGTGTACCACTAGCCTTCACAGCTCCCGGGCTCAGACAACTGCCGGTCAAGACCAGCTCTGATTGTGCATTTGGGCCTGCTATCAATCCCAGGGGCAGCGAGAACAGCAAATGCTGGAATGGGAAGACGCAATATCTACATTACGATGCGACTAAGGTAGGACAGACCGGTCTTCATTGATCCGCTATGAATCTAAGCTGAATGCTAACCCCTCCAAAGAACAGCAATATCATGAAGCAACTAAGCGTCAACCTCGCAGCGCTGAAGTCTTACGCTCTCGAGGGCCTCATGGAGACAACAATCGTATTCCTCGATTCAAAACCCCCCTCTACCTCCGAAGCCGAAGAGCTCCGCCGGCGGCAACTGCCGCAGAAGGAGAAGGTGATCTCTGAATCATCCACCGCCAACGCCAAAGCCGACACCACCTTCGTGTCGAGCACGCACAACACGGGCGACAGACCCTTCGACGCCTTCGCGGGCCGTCCGGCGGTCGTGCCCAGCTGCTTCGCGTCGCAGAACGCCTGCGAGACGGCGACGAACTCGTGCTCGGGCCACGGCGAGTGCAGGAACCGGTGGGCGAAGGACGACACGGACAGCTCGTGCTTCTCCTGTTACTGCGAGAAGACGGTGGAGAAGGATGAAGACGGCCGGAAGCACATATACCGCTGGGGCGGCGCCACGTGCCAGAAGCAGGATGTCAGCACGCCGTTCTGGCTCTTCGCCGGTGTTACTATCACTCTTGTTGCTACGATCGCTTTCTCTATTGGTCTGTTATTTAGTGTCGGCGAGGAGAAACTGCCTGGTGTTATCGGGGCTGGTGTGTCAAGGTCGAAGTAAGGAACCGACAGGAAATTGTTTATATGGGATAATTGTATGCCATTACAAACTAGGGGCTACGGGAGGAAGTATGCGAGCTTGGAAGAAGGAGCTCGGTATATGGAGCACGGATGAGTCCAGTCTCAGATTAGGTAGGTCGGCCAAGCTGGTAATTCTGGTGTATCAATATGTATGCTACTGGAGGGTTAGGCCTTGCATTCTGGTATCAGCGAACTCCACCCCTTTATTAAAGAGGGCCATGACATTTCATATTCATGTCAAGTAGAAGAGGATAAAGACAAGAACATGTTTTCAGCTCTAATGAGTATGTCCAAGTGATTTAACTCATTTCGAGTTTTATTTATTTTTTATTTATGTTTTGGTTCTGATGAATAAGGGGGTATCATAATTCCATCTGTGCCTGTCGTATAGGCGTCGTCCCAAGACTCTCTAGCCCTCTTTCGCCTGGCGTCCCGGGGCCGTCTGGAAACTGCCCCAATAATGCTCTCGCCGCCGCTATACTGCCCTCTCCATTTACGACCGAATCGCCTCCTGTATCTCCTTGGCCATTAGCCCTTGCAACTTCGGTTCCGGCGGTAGCACCCGGCATCATGAGCGCCCGATATCGCTCCCCGGCCTCGTTCAGCAGCCTCTGCACCTCCGGCTCTCTCTTCAGCACACCCTCGCGCTCGGCCTTCAGCTCGGCGACGTGCGCGCGCATGCGGTTCAGATCGGCCTCTTTCCGCCGCATGCGGGCCTTGAACTCCTCGACGAGCACGCTGAGGTCCGGGAGCGGCGTGATGCGCGGCGGCACGGGCACGACGCCGTCCTGCACGCCGAGCCGGCGGCGCTGCTGCTCGCGCTCCTCGGCCAGCCCGTCCATGCCCGCGCGCGTCTGCGCCGCCTCGAACGCCGCCCGCCGCTCGGCCTCGGAGTCGTCGGAGCCCGCCTCGCCGTCCGACCCTACGCCCTCAGCGGCCGAGATCAGGGAGGCCATCTCGGCGCGGTGCCGCTTGCGCGCCTCGCGCTCTGCCTTCCTGCCTAGGGACAAGCCCCCGTCCTCGACGAATTCGTCGAACCCTTCGCCCAGGTCCTCGTCCTCGGCTACCAGCCGCGTGTTGGCCTTGCTAGTGCTCTTTTGTGACAGTACCGTCAGGTATGAGTCCCCTGTCCTCCGCTCATCCCTGTTGTCGTCGTCGGATAGCGAGATGAAGTCTTCGGTGTCGCGGCTGCCCTTTTGCTTCGCGAAACGGGCGCGCCGCTCTTTCTTCTCTCGGATCTCGGCTTCTGTCAACACGGCCGTTGTGGATGCAGAGGGGCCGACTAACGAGCGTGTGGCGGCGGTGGTGGTGTCAACGATCATGGCGCCTTCGAGCTCGGAAGGGTCAAGAGACATTTCGTCTTCAGACGCCATTTGTAGTTCAGAAAGCCTCTGGGGCGCGTTTGGTGTCGCAGACTGTAGTTCAGAGAGGTACTCTTTGCTATAACGGGGACGGTCATCGTCGTCTTCCAGGGATCGCATAGGAAGTCGGTTAAGAGGCAGATTCTTGGAGATGCCTTTCTTGTAAGCGCTATTCTCAGTAGCCGAGACCGCCAGGCTAGCTTTCTTTGGTGTGAATACTTCTTCGCCTAAGACCATAGCGCCGTCATCATCATCTGCTGTTGTTTCGCTCGGTCCAAACGAAAGTCGCGAGCTTGACTGTCGCTTCTTGACCTTTGCGAGCCCCGGCCTTGGCGTTGATGGACGTATGCGTAGCGGTGCACTGCCATCTTCTTGGTCGTCGGGCTCGTCTGTGCTATTTGATGCTGTGACTACTTCACTTATCGTCTCGTCGTTGATGTTGATACTCTTGCGCAGCGAGGATTGCTTGAATGGCTTTCGGCTCTTGAATGTAGGTTGCAGCGCTGGTTCTTGGGGTTCTGGTGGGGGGTTTAACGACTCGATCGAAGGGTTTCCTTCGTCATCATCCTGTATTGTAATCTTGCGCGCCTTCCTCTTGGCTCCGAATGCACTCATTGTGGAGGAATCATTTAAGAGGTTCTACGACAATGACAGTTATGACGATTGCTGTAAATTGCGAGGTTCAAGGTTGCTTGATGCGCTCGACGGAGCTAGGGGAATTCCTTATCGATAATCATTATCTTATCTCTCTATAAGCTACGCCTGCTGCTCGATCTCGCGAAGCCGCTCAAGTACATCCCACTCTTTTGAACCTTACAACGCTTTCCACGTCCAGCTCTTATCGTAAACCATCTTCAAATACCACTCCCTCCTACATTCACCAACATGGCTCCTGCACAGCCAGAGCTCAAGAAGGTGAGCTATACCCAGAAAATCGACAGGGTATTGTTGAATTACTCATTAATTCTTCCACAGTACCTTGACAAGAGGCTATTCGTTCAACTGAATGGTAGCCGCAAAGTTATTGGCGTGCTCCGCGGTTACGATGTGCGTTGTCCTTCAGGCCTAATATTATTCCATATTCGAGATTGTACGAACTGATTATCAGACTAGGTTTTCTTGAATATTGTTCTGGATGACGCCGTGGAGGAGAAAGAAGGTGGTGGGAAGGACAGGTTAGGGATGGTCGTATGTGTCATGCCGCAGCTGTCCCATCACTAAGCAAGCTCTGACTGATGCGCATCATATAGGTTATTCGAGGCAATTCAGTCGTCATGCTGGAAGCGCTCGAGAGAATCGGTGGCGATCGCGACAAGTAAGCTGCTTACACTACGAACTAGGAAGGCTATAAAGAACAGACGCACTGATATTCATGATCCAGGGCTCCCAGATGATCCTCTTTACCTAAAGAATCGGTTATCAGAAACGGCGTTCAGGCGAATGGACAAAACATTAGATGGGCTTCCCTCCTGCGAGTGTCACCGCGGTAGCAGCATGTGCTGCTGTGAAGAACCGTATACGATTGGGAGGTTAAGGCTTGCAGCCGCTACTTCGCAAAACTGAGGAGATTCCGGGGCTGTGTATGGGATTGAGACTTCGAGTCAGAACGATATACCCTTATGAAGCAATAACAACTACTGATTTCGAGTCTGTCGTGACCGGATACTGGGCCTACTATTAAGCTAAGCTGACAAGCTACCCTATGTTGACAACTACTCGCACTTGCATGTCCTCCAAACATGTATTACGACTATTTTAAGCAGTCTCCTTGCCGACGGACTCCGTATATCATCTCATTAGAAATTATATCGAAAAGCTTCAGTGGGCGCATAATTAGGGACCTGCCCTTTGGTTGATTTGTTGGTCTTTGCTCTGAGGAAAGTCATCATCAGCTCCACCGTTCCCGCTCACGATGCAAAGATAACTGCTGCACGTAGGTAGGAGATACTTTTTAGGACTGGTTCTGAGCTGAATTCATAGATAAATGAGTGATATCTCTGGCTTCACGGACCCTATTCTCTGCCTAGATTGATTGTGACTTTTGGATCCGCCTTTCTGTTGTCGCTTGTTGACGATCGTTTCTCATAATGACCACTAAAATCTAGTGCCATTCGCTACACACTCCTACATGGATTACGGACCTACACTAGAGTTGTCATAGCATCCCGACATATTATAATGTTGCCCACCGCGTCGAAAAGCTTACCGTGCCTTTCATTCTTAGCGTCTATATTTCCTATAATGATGTTACTGAACAACATCAGCGGTGTTCCCTTTAGCTAAGCGCATCGATCGTCTCAGCACTCAATGTCTTAGTCTTCGGGTTAGTTATCAATCCAACTGATGAGAACTTAGATCTAACAATGAATGGTTAGTCTCGACACAGGCATGGTCGGGCCTGTGACGACCAAGCCCCGTTCAAGTCTACATTCGGCGAGCTTTCCCCGAAGTCACACGGTCTAGTCGTGTCCTCGATCTTGCTTCCGGAGTGCCCTCACAGCTCTCATCACAGGTGTACTCGCAGACCGGTATGATCGTACGCGCATGATCGCGGTAGCCTCGCTGATATACGGCATGGGCACGACGCTGGAGACAGTGCCCTTTTGGCTTGCGATGTTCATCGTTGGGCGATTACTCAAAGGCGTCGGCGAGGGCCTCTATCTAAGCACCGAGTACGCACAAGCGTGCGAAATCGTGCCTGCGCAGAAAATGGGCGTAATGTCCCCTATCGCGCAGTTCATCATCACGCCGGGGCTGGTTGCTGGCTTTTTTATCTGCTACGGCACCGCCCACTTGTTCGGATCCATTTCATGGAGTGTCCCATCGCTTTCCAAGCCGGCATTGCCTTAGCCAACGCGGCAGCTTGTTCTCTTCTACCGCAAAGCCCTCGCTCGCCGCAGGCCCCCGGCCATTAAGAGGAGGCAAATCGCATCATCGACTAGTTGGGACTGAAAGAGGCTGAGAAAGTCGAGTTGCGGTCGCGATCTGCCGAGGCGCTGCCACACTCGCCTGATGTGCCATTCTGGCAGAGCGTGCGCGAAGCGGGACACGACTTCAGAGGAGTATTCGATGCTACGTTCTGTAGCCGCACGCTCTTCGGCTGCTTTCTCTTGGCTTTTCAGCAATTCTCAGACATCGACGGTGCGCTCTACAATGCGCCCGTCCTGCTACAGATGGCCGGGATCACCTCACAGAGCACCTCGTTCCTGGCTTTTGGCGCCAGCGCCATCGTCATCATGATTGTCACGCTTCCGGCTACGCTGTTAGCGGATGCGTGGAACAGGTAGACGTCTGCTTTGGTAGGCGGCTCCGTAATCTTCACGCTGATGTTCATCTCGGGCTCGCTGTACGCCGCCGGCGAAGTGCACGCCGACAAAGGCGCCGCGCGCTGGGTCGTCATCGTGAGCATCCATCTGTTTGCCGCCATCTTCAGCTCAACGTGGGCCATTGGCTTCAGAGCGTTCTTGATCGAGAGCTTACCGAGCAAAACACGGAGTAGCGCTTCGAGTCTCGCACAGAGCTCCTGCTGGGTAAGTAATGTATCCACTCGAGCTTAGATATTTTTGAAACGATGGTCATGAGATTGAGCTGACTTCTGTATAGTTTGCAAATTTCGTCGTGGCACTTACAACCCCTATAGTTATCGCGAAGTCAACTTTCGGTACTTACTACTTATTCTGCTCTGCACGGTATTCTCCGCTATTTATATGTTGGAGACGAAAGGCCGTACGCTCGAGAATGTCGAGACGACGTATTCTGAGAAGCAGGGACTCAGAAAACAGGCGCTATCTACGGGAAGATGGCAGCTACCTAGTAAGGGGTTCAGGCTACAAGCTTACCAGATGAGCGCGTGAGGCTACGTAATAATTCGGGACATGCTATGCCAAGTCGTCTCAGTGCTTACATGATTTCTCCATATATTCCATAACACGAAGTAAAAGTAGATCGACCTGCTTCAGTACATATTGAAGACACGTTCAACCCCACACTTCATCGGCCACTTGTTTGACGAGTTTAAGCTTCTCCCACATCCTTTCATCAGTCATGCCCTTGCCACCAGCCAAGCTGCTGCTGCTAAATCCACACTGCGGGCTTAGCGCAAGACAGTCTAGTGCCTCACTGATGTCGATTCCCTGCGCCTTAGCGATAACCTTGGCCGCATGCTGGATCTTCTCCTTAATCGCCCGCAGGTCTTCAAGTTCCGCCTTCTTAGTAGAGATGAGACCCAGCACGACGTTCTTGCCCTTGGGCAAGAATCTCAGGGGTTCGAAACCACCAGCACGCTCTACGTCGTCGAACTCGAGGTAATACGTCTCGTAGCCCGTCTCGTTGAACAGCTTCTTAGCGATCATCTCGTATGAACCGTCCACCCAGCTGACAGACCCGGACATGTTACCTCGGCACAGATGCATGCCGACGTGGAGGTCTTTCGGCTTCTGAGCGAGCAGCTTGTTATGGGTGCGAGTGTACAGATCCAGAAGCTCATCCGTGTCGGTGCCATCCTTCCTGCAGCCTCCAAGGAACATGGACGAGCAGAAATACGTCAGGTGCGGGTCGTCGACCTGGATGTTGCGCAGGCCGGCGTCATACAGCGTCTGCAGCTCGGCGGCATAGCACTTCGCCAGATCGTCGAAGTACTCCTGGTCCGAGGTGTACCCAGACTCGGGCGTCCACGCCGTCCCCGGCTTTAGCTGTATGTGCTGGTAGTTCGGGGCCGGGACGGTGAACTTGGCGGCGCCCCACAGGTCCTCGGGCAGGTTGGCGCGCAGCGACAGCCACTCGGCCAGGTAAGGCGACTCCTCGTACGCGATCTTGCCGGTGCAGACGACGGCGGCCCGCGTCTTGGCGCCCATCTCCGCGAGGACCGTCGTCGTCGGGAAGTCGGAGCGGAAGGCGTCCGGGA
Source organism: Xylariaceae sp. FL1651 (assembly GCA_025201745.1). Taxonomy (NCBI): domain Eukaryota; kingdom Fungi; phylum Ascomycota; class Sordariomycetes; order Xylariales; family Xylariaceae; species Xylariaceae sp. FL1651. The sequence goes on from MU624246.1 coordinate 456,028, forward strand.
TCGGCAGCGTCGGGCGCGCCTCGAAGCCCAACAGCTTCTCGAAGAAGCCGCCGTAGTAGATGTGCCGCGCGTACTCGCCGTCCGTGATGGGCCGGACGCCCTTCTGTAGCTGTAGCTGGACCACGTCGCGGATGGCTTTGCGCTCGGCCTCTTTGACGGATTCCGGGATCTCCAGCGAGTACATCTGAGACGGAGAGGCAAGACTGGCGCGAGCTTCGAGGAGCTCCTTGGGTCTCAGAAGAGACCCGACATGGTCGTTTCGAAAGGGGGGTGCCATGTTAAGCTGATCTCTTGCTTGTACTTGATATTTTCAAGTTGTAAACCTCGACGAGGTGTCACATCGGGATTCCCGAAGTCTCCGCCGGGCTTTATGGGACGATTCTACCCCCGCCAAGGGGATATAAGAGCATCTGGATAACATATCCGGCTAGTTGTGCCTCCGCATCTATAATCATTTGTCAAGCTGATGTAACACTCTGCTCCGCATACATTTCATTTGGTCGTTTGCTGTCGCTCCAAGCTTTCGAGGAAAAGTTGTGAAAACTTGAGATTCGTTATCATCTCATGACATTTGGTGCTGTGTCTAAATTGGTTGTAGTTGCCAACGAATACTACTTGTTATTACCCGCTTTTAGGGCTTTTCATATTACGTTGCCATTATACTTAGAAATGTATCAACTCAGTAATGACACTGGTGGAAGAGTTATAGGTTGATGTTGAAAGTTGTTCCGGAACTCGGCGGGAATCTATTTTAACCCGACGCTCAACTCCAGCACAAATCTGACAATTTTAACAGGCTACTAAGGTTAGCCCTTTTATTGTAGCATCCTGTTGTATAACAGCCGCGCTTGATTGTTGCAGAAAGACTAGCGCTAGCGCGGAATGTCTCAGATCTAGGGATGCGGCCAATCAGTATCTGTCTATCTTGTTCTAGTCTACTATGCAGCGCTTATTCCCCTTAGCTAGACGAGTCCCCGTTTCCAACTTCCCGTGCTCTTCTTAACTTCCTCCACTGCGGCCCGTTCCTGATCTCGAGCAGTAAAAGCGGTCCGCAGATACCAGCAAGAAAGCCGAATATCGTAAAGCACCAGCCAGCTCCGACCGCGTCTATGATGGGCTGTAAAGCTGCGGTGCCAGCCGCCGCCAGAGCACATCGCACGATATTAGCTGATGCTGCTGCAGTGGATGATTTGTCGGGATTCAGGTCCGTAATCAGAGTCCCGAAGGCCTATGACCAATCAGTTCAAGGTAGCGCTACGGGAACAAGTGTAGGTAGCTCACCACAAATGCCGCCGACATAGTAAACCCAATTATCGCTTGAATGACTAACGGTATGGCGACATGCTGGGGAGGATATGAGCTTATGCCCTTCATGTAGCCATGAGACCTATTCGTCTTACCAACTGTCTTTCGATTGCCCACCCGTATCCTGCCGTCCCGACAGCTGACACTGCAATGACGTAGAACGAACTGCGTAGTCTGGCTAGTTCTATCGGAAACTCATCTATAATCGTCTTTTTTACTTCTTCCGCATCATAACCGTGAGTCTTTGCAACTCTGGCGTACTCGAAGTCCAACACTTTGCCTGAAACGTATTAGCACTAGTAGAGATGGGCTTCGCAGTCATATCTACCCCATATATACACGCTAGCAAGGCAGCCTAGACCGAACGGAATGTAGATGAGTCCAGCCTGTAGCTCCTGGTATCCGTAGACATGTATGAATAGCGAAGACAGTGAGGCTTGGACGCAACAGTACGTAGCATAGTAGATGCCATTACAAAGCTGCACTATGAACACATCTTTCTCTAACAGCAGCTTTAGGCAAGCTAGAGGATTAGGAAAGGATGGGCGTCGACTTTTCACAGCTGCTGTTTGAGATGTAATGTTTGCTCTCCGTCTAGGATATAAGAAGGAGAGAAAAGTTCGATTTATGCCTGTAGCAGGAGTACTGCCGTTTCCCACGATTGCGCGTGCCGTTTCAGGCAGAGCAAACAAGATCGTAAGTAGGCAAAGCCCCCCCAGAATCACAAGGAACCAGAATACCCACCTCCAGCCGAGTTTGGCAGCAATAGCGCCGCCTATAACTGGGCCAAGAGGCGGTGCTACGTTGGGTCTGAAATCTTGATTAGCGACTAGCGAATCTAGCAAGTGTTGGTTGAATAGTTAACCCTAGACAGAATATTCCGACATAAGAACCTCGTTCTGAGGGAATAGCAATATCTGAAATGATGCCATAACCGAGCGAGATTGTTCCTAGAAGCATCAGACAGCATACGCCAAGGCACGGACCTCTTGCACTAACCGGAGCTTCCCGCGCTCTGTACCATTCTCAGGACAAGGAGAGCCGGGTAGCTATTCTGCACGGCCAACCCGATATTGGCAATAAAATAGATAGAGAGAGCTAAAATGTAGATCGGCCTTCGACCAACCTTATCGGCAGCATTTCCCAATATGGCCGGCGTGACGCCCGAGACGATCATATAGGTCGTGATAGCGAGATTCACAAGTCCGACAGACACACGAAGGCTTGAGGCGATGGGTGTGATAGCTGGATAGAAGATGAAACTGCTCAGAGGCGAGAACACGCCAGCGAGAGCCGATAGAAAGATGATCCATCGCTTTTGAAGTGGTGTAAAGATGGAGAAAGGCACTGAATCTGCATCGACAGTGCTTAACTGTGATTTCTCTGCCGGCTCAATGTCTTTTCCACCTGCCATTCCTAGAGTACTGAGGACATGCTATCATGTAAAGACAATATTTGTTCCTGAGATATTCTCCTCTTTGACTGGCTAGGAGGACAGATTGGTGACACCCAGGACACCAATCTGCTCGATTACCTAATTTGACATCAGACGAGAAATATGTGCCCGACACATGGTCGAGCATAGGGTAGCTCTATGAGATGACTGGCGATAATCGGTTTCCTATTTTGACCATGATCAATTATAAGTTAGCGGTTGAAATCCCCGCTCATCCGTCTGCAGGCTGGCGGTTGCTGACATCCTCATTGGTGCTCCTGGAGTGATATGCAGATAGCCGCGCAACAGAACATGCTGTTAAGCCCCCAAGCATCTTAGCGTAGTCAACTATTCGGCACGGCGATGATAGTAGAATCCTCTTCAACTAGGTGCTGCATAATGGTTATCCCCGCTTTAGTTCCTTAGGAACTTATAAGAAGAGGATGCCAGCTTATTTTCTCCTCAACGGAGCGTAGTATTTCGCTTTAGTAGCTGCTTCACCTCTCAATCGTTTAGAAACACCGAATATTAGTTCTAAAGGACTAGAGTGACTATAATGGCCCCTGGACCCCTTCAGCTCCAGAGTGAGCTCAAAGAGCAGCTGACGGCTCTGAGTGAATCATTAGGTGGCCAATTGCCCTTAGATGAGGCTGTTCTAGAAGGTTTTTATTCTCTTTCACAATAACCGACACAGTTGAATGAACTGGGTGTAGCCAGGCAGCTAACATGTATAAAAAGCTCTCCCAGAGGGGACAGAAGTACAGTCAGCCCATAGCTACGGTCTCTCAGCTTGGTCCTTCACGGCGAAAATCAATGCTACTGGGCCGGACGGCGCGCCGACGCCTTTTTTCTTAAAGGCAAGTAAATTTGAAGCAAGACGTAGGGAACAGAAGCTTTTTTTTCCGTAAAGTCTAACATGCTAACCGTGAAAGCTCTATCTCTAGTATGTCGCTGGCGATTTGGGTAAAGCACAATTAGAAGGAGAATATACTGGCATGTCAAAACTACATGAAGTAGCTCCAGACCTGGTCCCCAAACCGATTGCTTGGGGAAAGTTGAAGAGCTCTGTCCCAACAACCTACTTCTTTCTTATCGAGTTCAAGCAATTCTCACCTGGCCTTCCGAATCCGGCGAAATTGGGGGCCAAACTGGCCGCGATGCACCAGAAAAGTGCGGTGCCCAACGGAAAATTTGGGTTTCATGTTCAAACATATGATGGCGCCCGTCTCCAAGCCGTTGATTGGGACGGCAGTTGGACCTCCTTCTTCTCTAAACTTCTTGCTGAAGCATATCGCCAAGACGCAGATACGAATGGAATTTGGGCTGAGCTCGACATAGTATTTCGCAGAGTTCAGTCCCATCTTATACCGCGCTTGATTGGAGCCCTTGAAGCAGACGGGCGCAAGGTGACGCCGGTTCTGATCCATGGGGACCTATGGGATGGAAACTTGGCGAATGATAGTGAGACCGGCGACCCTTGGATTTTCGACTGCGCGGCATATTATGCGCATAATGAAATGGAGCTTGGTATTTGGCGCACTGAGAGGCATCAGTTACGAGCTAAGATCTTTCGAAGAGAGTATGCAAGACACTTTAATCCGAGTGAGCCCGAAGAAGAATGGGATGATCGGAACCTCCTCTACAGCGCGAAGACAAATTTCATGCACTCTGCATGTTTTGCTGGCTCGCCTTCCCGTCAGCTGTAAGTAACAAGTCTATGTCCCTGGTATCCGTGGCTGAATTATTTAGGGCTTTTAAAAACCTGTTTGAGTTGATTCAGGAGTACGTACCGTGGGACGAGGACTCGCCCGAGCTAGCGAAAGTTCGAAAGGTTGCCGAGGCATTCTGATATGAACAATGTGATTCAGCAGTCTACGTGTAGCAGCATACAGTAAGATGGCTATATAACTCAGTGGTAGTAGCTGAATGTTGTATCCTTAGCTATCTCAATCTTAGTACATTTCGCTGAAAGGCGCACGGGATGGACCTATCCGTCCTCAAATAACTCGCATCGTGTAGTTGATACGTATAAGAAATCTACGTAGATGAGACAAAAGCATCGAAAGTGGCATATAGCAACGCAATTTCTAGTTCATAGATTGTATCATATTTAGCTACTTGGATAAGTAACTAGGTTGCTGATACAAATGTGGCACAAACTTACTCAAGTCGATGCATAAATCTGCCTCGGCCGAATAAACTTCAGATCAAATAGCAAATATGCAACAGCTGCAATGATAGAAGTATATATCTACTAGCTGTCGAGAGATCTAGATATTCGGATACAATTACCATTTAGACCCAATCGATGTATCAATAACTATGATATCTCCTTTATGTGGGCAAAGAATTGATCCCGAGGAAGTCATGTACAGCAAGCCAAGACTCTGCTCGGAAATCAAGTCTCGCGGAATGAAAAAATGACGAGTGACAGCATCCGCACCCCTAGAAGATTTCAAGTTCCATGTGCAAACTCCGTAGCTCTTATCAAGAAAGACGAAGTGCTGGTTCTCGAGGATATTTAACGGCCTGATAACCAGGTTCCCAACATCAGAAGGGACTGATACACTTTTCATACTGCTTATATTATTGGATTTTTCGGAATCAACGGAAAAGTCGACGACGACGAAGCGATATGAAATTCCTCTTGAGGGTAGTCGCCGGGAAATGGTGACCAGTATGTGCCCCTTGAGATGGGTTACTAGCACGCTTTCCACAGATTCGAGGATACTTGAGCTTTGCAGGTTACTGTCTACTTGTTGGCCTAGCTCCCACTCTTTCCTTGCCCCATCATGCGCCTTAGGGGTTTCGAGTGTATCGAGTTTCCATTTAGAAACCTCAGTCATCCTAGACGAATCTAGCACAACACAACTATAAGGTGTGAAGGCAAGTGTATTCTGAGGGGAAAGAGGATGAGGAACCCATTGTGATCCGACATAACTAGTGGCGACTTGGTGTTCTCGTAAAGAAACAGGCGCTAGCGACCAGAGCTGCGTCGAGCCGTGATATACGACAAGAACATATTTTGAGTCAGCCATAAGGATAAGTTGAAGAATACCCCCTGCCTCATGCTTCGGTTTGAATCTAGCAATACGACGACACTTCCAGCCGCTTGGTGTCGAGTCAATCTGGACGAAAGTGAGCCGCTCACTAACCTCGGCGTATATTAGGTAACGGCCGTCCTCGCTCCACACAAGGTGCTCAATGCTCAGCCCGGTCGCAATGCGATCCACCTGGATTCTCTTCCGGGTGTCTAAGTCTAGTAAGGCGACTAAACCCTCATCGTCACCAAATGCAACGACAGCGTGACCGGGCATCGGGGCAATGATATCTACCGGAACGGGATTGTCTGCGAACATCTCTGAGGGATAATTTGATTGGTCAACGCTTTCGTCGGGCGTATGACTACTAACTGGCTTGTCGTCTTCCACAGCCAGCCTGACAAGCGAATTAGGTTCCCAAATCTGGCACGAACTGCCCCGGATATCATAGAATCTTCGACCATCTTGGCTGAAGGCGAAGCTGGTTACCATGCTTTCTGAAGTTAACTGATAGATTAGAGCAGATGTCTGAAAGTCATAGAGTTTGATTGTGCCGTGTACGCTACAGATCGCGTATACTGAGCCATCTGGGCTGAAACGTATGATAGATGGCCACTGCCCGGGGTCGGGCGGCTGTTCTTGATATGTCCCATCGACGATATTGAGCTTGAATATATGTCCGTCCACGAAAAACCCAATTAAGTCTTCGCTGTTATGATGCCAAGACACCTGTTCTACGAAGGGAGAAGCGTCGGAGGTTCTCCCCTGCTTGTATTCGCGGCTGACGCGCTTGATGACTTTGGCTGAATCTAACGACCAGATCATCAACGGGAACCTGCGATAAGCTGCCGCTATCTTGGTATGGTCAGGGCTCATTACGAGCGCTGTTGGAGAGTTCAAGTACGTGCCCTCTAAAGATTCCACGCTGTTCAGGAGGGACGAGTCAGTAACGGCCCAGCCTTCGCTTTCATTCTCAAGAGCTACGCGAAGCACGCATCTGCGGTCAGACCCCAACATCAAGGCTGTGTCACTTTCCACGAACTCCAGACAGAGAGCCTGCATTCCTGGCGGATTATTGACCAGATGTAGAATATTCCCGGTCTGACAACTCCATACTTTCGTTGTAGCTGATCCGTATGTCGCGATTCGATCGCCCGTAGAATTAAAACAAATAGCCGAGATCATCTCACCATGTTCCCAGGTCAGTGTTCGATGAAAAGTAGTACAGTCCCACAGTAGGACACGACCTGAATTGCTGACCACGGCAAGATACTTCCAGGAGCTAGCTAACAATGAAGCCTGCTCGTCACTTCCCACCGAAACTCTAGCAAGGCAGTCATCCCAGTCTTCTGAAAGACCTTGGACTATCGGAGATGACACGGCATGGCCAAACGCTCTGTGTATTGCAGAGCTTCGGGGACAGAACGGTGCGACACAATAGTGAATGCAAGTAGGATCTTGAGATAAGCTGCTGCCAAATCGACCGGGTAGCTTGAGAAGGTCGCGCGTCCACACTTCGAGTAATTCTAGATCTTCAAAACGACGCAGCGAGGCTTCCCGAGTGACGTCGATCTTACGCTTCCTCTTAACAAAAGTTGCAAGGCAATATGAAGCCTCAATTAAGGTCTTTAGCTGACCAAGTGATGCCAGAGCTTGTATCCAGGTCAAAATTGAGGGTTCCTTAAAGAATTTAAGCAGCAGGTTAAGGAGTTCATCACTCTCATCTGCAAGGCCTAAATATTTAAGGTGGTGCATCCATGACGTCGCCCTGTATTGAAGAAATCCCGGACCCATTGAGTGTAAAGAAGAGCGAAGACTCTTATCAAAGAAAGTCGAGATAGACTTCTGGAAAATGTCCAGGTGCGCATCTGACGAAGCAAGAGAAAATGGAAGTGTTTTAGTTGTAGTTAAGTATTCACGAGCTGTCTGGTGTAGTAGACCAATTTGGTTGCCCCCTTCTATCACAAGGAAATGGCCGCATAACCTATTAATGGTGCTGGGCATGTCAAGAATGTGGCCAAAATCGGGTTCCAGAATGGCTGAAAGCTCCTCTATAGTTATAGATCGGCGAGAGTATATAGCCCACAAAAGGAGCTGTCGAGATAAATTTCGGTCCGAAGGCTTTCGAATACGTGTGATAGAATCTTCCATCTTCTGGTAAAGTGATTCCATCCCAGGTGGGAGTTCTACGAGTGCGTCTCGTACGTCGTCGTCTGTATGACATTCTTTGATCTCTTCGAGGATTAAGTGTACCCAGAGAAAGTTATCGTTAGCTTGGTTCAGCACTTTAGTCATAATTTCCTCTTTGATTTGATCATCCCAGCCTATGTATCGCAATTCTTCTTCCACGTATATCCGTATATCCGTAACATCTCGGTCAATGGACGCGGAAGCTGTGGACATTTTACTGCCAAGGCGAGCAAACGATGTAAATAACCCTGGGTTTATTCTGCTGGTAATTAAGATATGAATTGGTATTGTCGAACTTTTTACCTCTGCTAGTAGCTCGAAGACTTGCTGGCTTGAGGCAGATTCATCTAGACCGTCGATGATCCAGTAGAAAGGAGGGCGAAGCTCTATGGGGAAAAGTAGGCTGACAAATACTTTCTTCCACATTGACTTCCAGTCAGCTTCTTTAGGTTTGTACCCACCATCTGCAAAACTTGCCAGTGCCTTGCGGAATGCTGGAAGTTGGGCCGCGATTTGAAATGCCAACGATTTGAGTAATGCAGTTATTGAACGTTTTGTTTCATCGCCAGTTCTGAAGAAGAAATGTTGTACTGCTGCGCCTGTATCACGCAAATTGCTGACAAGGAATGACGAGAGAACAGATTTCCCCCGTGCTGGCCGCCCGTGAAGCCACAGAAGGTTTGAAGTTGACGAAGAGAGCCACGACCCAAACTTTGGGTGCTCTAAGATCCATTCACAAGTCCCTTCTGTCCGGCGGCCCAAGAAGTGTGCAAGGTCATGTTCATAGTTATCTGAAATTGATAACAGCCCACGAACTTTGCTCATCTCTGCTTCAGCTGACTGCGTACCTGTGAGAATGTCAGACGGTTTAATACTAAAGTCAATTATCAAATAACCCTACTTGTCCTAGAATGAGACGAGACAAGAGATTTCATAGCTGCTAAAATGGCTCGATAGTTAGGATCATCTGGAGATTCGAACTTGCAAACATCATGATGATCAGCATTTAGAGAACGCGATATTTCGCCTGGGTAGCCCAGTTTCGCCGAGTCTTCATCTAGGACCATCTACACAACTGTCAGATGTGGTTCCCAGTTGCGTGTTGCACACCTAGAAAATCCATACGGAAGAACTCAAACCCATTGAGGTCCGAAGAGTTTCATAAAATGAAAATATTTGCAGTCGTGTCGCCAAATGACGAAATTGTTCATTAATACTCTTCAGGAAGGGTCCATGCTTTCCTAGTTCGGCGACATATTGCTTTGACGAATTTCTGAAACTTATTGATAAGAGTTTATTCAAGATGTCGGCCAAGTCAGCGCCACGGTGAGGAGTAGCAAGGAATATGACAGCCTTGATCGACTGAGTGATTTTACTATAACGATCATCCAATTGGGCTTCTAGATATGCCTAGAGGATAATTTAGTCATGGTACATCGTCCCAGCCTTGTTTATGCTCACCTTCTTGAACACTAAGCCACCCATGGAATGCGCAACGATAATAAGAGGGGCCTTGTGGAAATTAGCATGCGTCGTTAATGAGGCAGGCTCGGAAACGTACTTGTCCTAGGCTTATGCTAAAGCCACTCTGATCTCTCCCATAGAGCATATCAAATAGGAGGTTCTTTGCAAAGTCCGTAATGCCTAAGTTACTACTTTGTGACGAGGCATGGAAGTCTGCATTATATCCAAAGGTGAAAATCCTGGCCTGGCCAACATCGTGATCATTCGGCAGCCATTTTAAGGGCCAGAACAAGTCCAAATCATGGTTCTTGGACCATGTCAACCTACTAGAGCCGCCCAGTCCATGGATGAAGATGATATCTGCGGACGGCTCTCCTTCTGGAACGTGTATCAAAGTCAACCCATGTGGATCATCGGCGCGGCTGGGTGCACGCGGCTTAGAACCGGTCGAGGATATGGTTGAAGGTGCTGAGGGTGCAGACGTAAGGCGCGGACGCCGGGTTAGAAGGCCAGGGGTATTGGCTTCATCGCTGCTGAGGTAGTTTACGCTTGGGACAGCCGTACTCGAGGTTTCCACGCTCTTGCTTCGCTCTACGGAATATCTCGAATCCGTTTCGCCCGCAGTTTCACTCGATGAACGGTCTCTAGAGGACGAAAATAGTTTGCGACGGAACTAACAGAGAACAGCCAATGAGCTTCGAGAACCATCACACAGTCGAAACGTGTTTGCTAGTCTGGAGAACGGTAGGATAAGGTATTTATACTGACCATACTGCTCCCCCCTTACCGCAGTACTCCACGCCAAGAAATAGTACTTGAGTGGAGTCTTCCTCTTATCAGCTTGCGACATGTGGGTCATCTCATTCCAACAAGAATACTCGGGTTGCGTACATGCGTTGTATACTGGTGAGGCGACGACAATGTCGAACTAACACGAGATGATAGGTGATAGGTGGGGAAGGTCGGTCAGATAATGTTTAGAGTATCACAGCCTCACAATTTGCTTATGGCGCTGCTGTGCGACTTGCACCTATGCAATGCTTACCAACAACATATGCACCCCAGCCCGCCCCCACGGTCTTTGGGCCCTAATCGCCAATCCAACGAATAAGAGCCTGGAGATCCTCGACCGCCTTTCTTTTCATATAAAGTTGTTCCCTTTCTCGTGTAGAAACATCGCCAGATGAATGGGAATATCTAGAGTATGGTAAAGGCATTTCGTCGTTCGGTCTAGCACTTCCGGAAAACAAGAGATGGTAAGTGGCAAATGTATATCATAATTAGCGATGCAACTTATTCATGTTTGTTCAATTTCGTGGACAGATAGATGGTTGACTGTCATTGGAAATCCGAATAGAAATCCAAACTCGAATCCGAGCTTTGCATTGACAATTCACAGTCTAATAAATCATGGCATAAGTCATCGCCACGATGCCCACATGCTGCGCCGCTTGAGGCCTCCTAAAACAATGATCTGCTCAAGAGTAAGACTAGCCATATAAATATTTATATAGTCTTCCCAAGTACATTAGGTCCACACTGGTTAATACTACAGCTAGCTCTAAATGTTTTTGCTCTCCCAATAAGAAAAGAAAGGAAGGAAAATATAGGAACACAATATTTTCACACAATATCTTCACACAATGTCCTCAACTTATAGCCCTCTACTCCAAGAGCGGCGAGAAATACGCCTTCTCCGCCTGCAACCCTCAGCTTCTTTCGACGACCCAATCCAGTGCTCGCTCTTCCACGCCTTTCTTGGCGCAGCGCCCGAGTACGAGGCGCTGTCATACGTATGGGGACATCTCGAGTTCACGCAGGAGATCTCGCTAGACGGGCGCCCATTCAAGATAACCAAGAACCTCGAGTGCGCGCTCCGACACCTCCGACAGGTCTCGGCGGAGCGCGTCCTGTGGGTCGACGCGCTCTGCATCAACCAGGCGGACGTCGCGGAGCGCAGCCACCAGGTCACGCTGATGAAGGACATCTACTCGCTCTGCGAGCGCGACCTCGCGTGGCTGGGGCCCAACCCAGGGAGCATCCGGGTGCCACGGCCGGAACCAGGCGCCGGCAGCGACGAAGAAGCGAAGGCGCTGGAGGAGGCCAGGGCCGAGGCAGAGAAGGAACTCAAGCGCGTGCAAGAAGGCATGTCGCTGTTTCGCAAGATGCACGAGCGCGATGCCGAGACGCTGGATACCATGCTGGATCGCTTCCGGGCCCGGGCCCGGGCCCGACGCGATAAGGACAATAGCCCCAACTGGCTTCTTTCAAGGGAAAGTGAGATGGCGCTACGGTATCTCTTTAGGAATGCGGAGATATGGTCGCGGGTTTGGGTGATGCAGGAGGTTTCGTGTGCGCGCCGCGTGCTGCTCGTCGCCGCGAATGAGACGTTGGATTGGGACACGGTCGCCTCGTTCCTCGGGGACGAGAACAAGCCCTACGCAGACGCGTTCCACATCACAGGTGGCCACGGCAGCGTGAACGGGATCGTGGTCAGCATCTTCGGGCTCGCCCAGACGATCCAACAGCAGCGGCGCATCGTGAAGGACGTCGAGGAAGGGAGCTACGAGTCCACGCTCATCGACGTCCTCGCGAGATTCAAGTACGCCGACGCGAGAGACCCGCGGGATCTGATCTACGGGCTGTTGGGTCTAGTGTCAGAGAGACACCCGATCAGGGTAGACTATAGTAAACCGGCTGAGGAGCTCTTTGCCGATGTCACGAAATTCTTCATAGACAAGGCCGCGAATTTGGATATTATTTGCCAGAATCCGTGGCTGACGGGCGAGAGCAAGTCAAAAAATCGGAGCCGGGACTACAAGAAGACTGAGCCTCTGCCGTCCTGGGTGGCAGACTTTACGGACGAAGGACGCTTCGATCAGTTCGAAGAGGGTCTCGAATCGATGCTGTTCGCTCAGAGAAACATCTTCGCCGCGGGACCTCCGAATTGTCTCGTGCCCTGCAAGGTTTCGCAGGGAAAACGGCTTCATGTTCAGGGTGTGGTAATTGATGAGGTGGGCCCCATCTTACAAGAAGGTGAACACGCGGTACGTGAGGGTGAAACCCAGACGATTAGCCAAGTGTACACACTACCGAAGCAATGGATGCAGCTATATTTCGGCGAGAAACTGCTCGATGACGATGAGTCGGCAGTCTATCCCGCGACAGGTGAAGCTCTCTTCCGCGCATACTGGCGAACGCTGGTGATAGACTGCAAGTCGTATCCCATAGAGAGGCTCTCGCAAGAAGATATAGAAATCGATGATAAAATCTTCAAAAAGCTAACCCGGCACGACTTTGATAAGAACGGTGTGGAGCCTGTCTTCAGTTTGGTCAGCAACCTCGTTTCGCGAACCATGTGGTGGCGCAATTTTCGCCAGCGGTTTTTCGCACAGTCAAAGACTGGTCTGCTGCTCATGCTGAGGAAGGGCATCAAGGAGGGGGACATTTTGGCAATTTTAGACGGAGGCAAAGTTCCGTGCGTTCTACGACCGGTCCAGGACGACGACAAAGGGTTGGAATATCGCTTCTTAAACGCCGCATATGTGCATGGGTATATGGATGGGCGGGCGATAACCGAGGTACGTCATGGGCGACTCAAAAAACAAGAGTTCATACTTGTTTAGACGTTGCCTATCCTATTTGCTAGCTAGAACTAGACAAAAGTTGGATATGGAGGGCAGAGTATACAGAGATAAAATTAGAAGTAACGACATAGAAAGTCGATATCTATTTGAGTCTTACAAATCATCCTACTGCCTCGAAATCAGCCATCTCGGATCTTTAGCATTTCTGTCATTCAACGATTCAGTTTTCAAGGCCACAGAATGCTAGGTGTGAGGGCTGCAGTCGTACGAGGCAGTTATCTCTCAAGCCAAGTTGATCTGAAAGTGTAGATATACATGATACTAACAGGTCGATACCTACAGAAAAGGCTACATTAGAGCAGCCTAGTCTTCCTGGCTAGGCCATTCTTCGAAGATTAGCACCGCTTTCCGTATGTTGTACCATTTCGACCATCGTAGTGCTTGGATTCAAAAGCCAGCTATTATATACTGACAAAGACCGGGCTTCCTCCGGCTGCGGCCCAGGGGCTCATGCTGCTATCTTTTCAAGCACGCTGGAGAGTGACTGGCTAGCGAACTGGACTTCCCTAGCGACATGAGGCGCTGTCGGAAATATTTAGAGAGTTGATTATTAAGATTTAACACACCGTCTATGTTTCATTTTCGTATTCCAGATGCTGAGTTAGCACTAGGTCTCGCCAAAACGTAATTGGAAGGCGATAGCAAAGACCAGACGCATGAACTGGATACCATATGAATCAGACTAATTAAATACTATCCTGTGTCTGGCGAAGTCTTAGAAAGAAGGATTATTTGTTGACATACACACCAAGTTCGTGGTTCTTTCCTTGTATCTAAGTTTACAAATATCCTAGAACAATGGCCATTTCTTGCCAGAAAGTTTCCCTCTACTCTAGCTTAGAGAACAGTTATGCAAAAGGTGATCTCTCATCATCGAGGCTCTCATATTTCTTAGCTAAAACTACGCAGTAACAGGAAGACCCTAAAGTTAGATTTAAGTTGGCTCTCTCTCAGAAGTTAACTTGATACTACGAGGTTTACTATGAACAACGCTTTGGTATGCAGCACTCCCTCAGTATCGAGGAACGCGCTAGTAAAACAAGTTTATTCAGGTGCGAATTTCTACCTTGACAAAATCAAAATCTCATTTCCCTCCTTAAACGCTCAGCGCCTCTTAGAAACTCAACTCCAGTGCCTGAGTCTAATGGACTATCACAGCAGGTCGAGCGCCGGTCTAGATCCTCCGGTTGTTCCAATAGGAGGCAAAAATTTGAAGTCTAATACAAGTGAACTTGCTCATCGTCGATCCCGTTCGAAAGTTTCTATTTACAGAACGCCTATTTCAAAATCGCACACACACGCACACATAAAGTCTGTAGCAATACGAAATGCCGTGTCGATCAGAAATGATGCCTAAACTAATTTGACATGTGAAGAAGAGTCCGTGTGAAACCTGACTTATTTTCCGCAAGACGCGCTGCGAGCAAGCAAGCCAGCAAGCGAGCGAAGCGATCGCCCTTCTTCCCCCCCCCGAGACCGGCTCGGCTCCAAGGCCCGACTGGGCCCTACACCCACGTCGGGTGGGACACGGCAGACTCCTGCGACATCGCAAGGTCCGCCGGTGCGCAGCGCCTTCTTTGCATGCGAACGAAGCGGCCGGGCCACGTTTCTTTGCGGCGCCTGCAAGGGAAGGGGGAGGGGTGTCGTCGCCGGGGAGCAGATCCCGTAATCCTCTTAGCCAAGACAAATAACGTCCGTGAGTGGGCGACAGGACGATTCCGTCCCATCCCCCTGGCTAAGGCCGCGCACGCTCTCTCTCTCCCTCTCTCTCGTTACAAGGGAAGGTAGCATGTAATCAGCAAGGCAAGGCAAGGCAAGGCAATGCACAAGCAGTGTGAGCCTCGGCAATATATACATACCCGAGTTAATTATTGCCCACGACGGCGAGACATGCGAACCATACAACCTACTTTCAAGGCCTCGGTTTTCGCTAAACCCGGTTTGCTCCTCGAATCTCGGAAGTGGAAGAAAGAAAGAAACAGCACGTGAGTTATTTCGAGCATGGAGTATTTAACGAGAAAAAAAAAAAACAAAAAAACATGCCCTCTAGCTCTCGGCGCAGGACTTCCTAAATCCGGTATTAGGACGTTCGATGATGTTACTGAAACGAACAAAAGCGTCGTCCATTGCGCTCCCTGAACCCTACACATGTTCCCTGCACGCGGGATAATGTTGAGTAAAATAAAGCAAAGTAAAACGCAATCAGATAAAATGTGATGGGGAGGTGCGCTGTCATTGTGCGTGCTTGGAGCTGCAAGCAAGCAAGCTGCATACGACGTTCGAAGCACATACATGCCTACATATATACATACATACCTTACCTACACCAAACATCCATGCACTTGGCATCTTATCTCATACACATATACACCTATACATACATAGAACTGTACGTGCATATACAAATCTTCCATGGTTCGAGAAATGCGCATAGTATGGTGGCATTGATTGCTGCCTTTTCACATAGCCGGCAGACGTTCGGGACTTCTGCGCTTACCCCGGCACCGAGGATCTCGAGTCCAATATTCTTTTTCGCTTTTTTGTTTCCCTTCTTTCTTCTTCCCCCTCACCCCTGCACAATCTCTTACGTCAATGGTTCGGAGTGGGAGAAGCGCTGGCGGACGTTTTCGGGGGTAATTATGTAAGGCATGTAAAGATGCTTTGGTTAGTCTACTTACTTAGTATATACGTATGTATGTATGGGTGTATGTATGTATGAAACGAATCCATTAACGGAGAAGCGCGAAAACCCCATCACACTAACGCAACGTCCTGTCCCGGATTGAGCGCCTTGCAGCTTTCCTTCTGTGATCCACACACTGGGGCGCATCCCGTATGTACCTACAATAGCCCCCATGCTACTGCGACGGCGTGCATTTATAGATGTACGTATGATATGTGCGCATGGAAAATGTAAAAGTAGATATCGGCCGAGATCGGCTAAACATACTAGATAAGGTAGGTATTGGTATTAGAAAAAGATTCGTACGTATGCATGTATTGATGGTATGTATGTAGATATGTGAAATAGGCTCCAGATGTCGTCGTTCTTTTCTATCTCTCCGTTGGCGATACATCTTAAATGTCAAACAGAATCGCTTGTCTCCCATGTGATGGTTATGTAACGGCTGTCCCGCGCATGCTGCGGAATACGACATTTTGCTGCTGTGTTACGTACTGCACTTATTATAGCCCTCGAGTCGGGTTCTTGAGAGGATAGAGGGGGTTTCTTAATATGGGCTCAGGGTGGAGAAAGGTAGCACAGTAGCACATGAACTATTGGCAATTTTATGGACTCGGATGATGTGTAGATTTGGGGTTTTCGCGGCTGCGAATCCTGGAACTGGGTGTCGATTTCGTGATGTGCGCAGTAGGCCAAGAGCTACGCAATCAAGTAGTTACCGGGACCCCCAAACCGGCTGAGACATGGCGTTTCTGTGCTATATGACATCTCCAAAGCAGATTGAAGATGTCCACATAGAAACTCACAAAAAGAGGCGGCCAGCCTGTCTCAGCTAACAACCAACAACACCACAGCTCGACGTAGGCAATGGACGCGTGGCGTTCCTGAAATGGAAGTTGTCGATTGTCATAACCACTGTCTGATGAGAATGCAAGAGATTTCACAATTTGGAATCCCGTTCCTGGGACGTCGTCGGTACGCGGGACTGTGTAGGAGGTGCTGCGTGTTAGAGGATTGGCCCCGTTTTTGAGGTGCAGCGTCGAAGTGGTTCTGGCGAGGCGCTTGGCGTAGCCGAATACTCACATGGAGGCGGCGCACTTACAGGTCGACGACCTTGTAAGTGTTAGTGCGGCGATAAAGCCTGGAACGGCAAACACACAATAGATGCACCAGATCAGGAAAGCTGCCATCGACATTGTCTAGGAAGTCAACTTGGCAGGCCCTTGGGCGAAATACGATTTGATCAGGTTTGACGACACTTATTTCCGAAATAGAAACCGGCGCAACCGCTCATGCAAATATTCCCTGAAGTTGCAAGCCCACTAGCGCCACACTAACACTTACCATCCTATCAACATATAGTAATATCGGTGATGTTCGTTTTCATATGCATGGACGGCTCGTCAACGGTACGCGACGATGTAACTCCACAAGAACTCTGATATCCTGGATAACCTGGATAATTATGAGAAATCATGGTTGAACAGCTTGGCCCGGCCAATTAGGGGATGCTCGAATGCGGTGCAAACTCAGAATGTGTAAGCGTTTGCAAGCTCTTTCTGGACAATGAACCAGATATCTGGGGTTGTGGTGCCATATCAAGCCACCGTTTATATGTTGTCCAATCGGCAAGGGAATGTCTGATCTGGGGCGTATGTATGGACAGGGAGTGTACGATCATTAGTAAGACCCCTGAAGATCTGGCTATCGAGCGTCCGGTTTGGTACCTTCTATGATCCTTGAAGCGCGCCGTCTGTGCGCCTGTTGCATTTGACTGCAGTGGCTGCTACATGTACATGCATGCCATGGCTCTCTCTTATCCGCTTTTCGGCTTTAGGTGTCTTGCATACATTACCCGTCGTTGGCGGCGATGGCGACGAGAGGCGTTCGCTGCAAACTGGTTTCAAGCTTTATTTTACGGCTATAGTATTCTGGTTACCGCGAGAACCTGGGCCATGGCTCAGAAGTTCCTCGTCGACGTCGCATGCGAGACGGATGTGATGGATAGTCTATTAGACGTCGAATATTCAATGAAACATAATGCAGGCTGTGATCCGCTCTACCCGGTCGTGATGAGTCCTAGGTAAACGATATGATCGGTTTTTGCAAAACATGAGCGCTATTGCGGTAAGAAGTAGATTATGTTGCCGGTTCGCGTCTTGGTTCTACAATCCAGCCTGCCGGCCGTCCTACAAGAAATGGCCGTAATAGCAGGCATGCTCGTGATACAACGACTTACTAATTCTGAAATTACATACCAGAATCTCGTAGTTTTCATGTTGGTAGGCGTAGCTCTATACTGCGGCGAAATTAGCGGCAGCGCAATTGGTCTCACGGCCATCAAGGCCCATCGAATTATACTCCCTGCTGTCTTGCCTGTGATGGCACCCCACAGTGAATTACTCGGCGCATGAAATTAGCTTCGCCATGTTCTGGGCGTAGGTGACCACACTGTGCACTTGGACGCACTGTTGTTACCAGGCGCATGGGAGATCATTGGTGGCCAAAAATGTTGTGACCTCGAGCCTATGCGCCTTACCATACCGCGCATGGCTTGTCTTGCATGATGCATGTATTCTATAGATAACCGGCCGATGGACATGTCCGTATCTCCTAAAATTACGAGTATGGCGAGCAAGTTTAATCCCTGATCTGATCGAGAATTCTGGCGATCGATGGTTTTGTTCTTTTAAGTCAGGTAGGATAGATGCTACTATACACAGATAGGCTAATCCCCACAGAAGCAACCGCTTTCATCGACTCACATACAGATGGAAACCCTTACACCAGTGGCGCTCATCCTTGGGAAAAGGTGGGGTGGTTCTAGATATCGAAGAGCGCTTTACAGGCTCACACCTATTATTACTAACTCGTAGGTAGTTGATAGAAGGCCTCCGTTGCCGTCAGTGAATTTTATATTTCGTAAGTGAGACAGGCGATGCACACCATCTGCAGCCAACTACACGCACAAGTATGGTGACATGGGGGAAGTAGTGCAGCGCCCCAGACGCAGGTCCAAGAAGATGAGGTTAGACGCGGTGGAGTTGTGTTCAGGGTCCTCGAAGGGGTAGAGTACTAAAGTATCAAGCTGCGGATCTAATCGCGGCTGGTAAAGGTTTTACTGTGCATTTACAATAGCGCGACCGTTTAACCGAAGCCGGGGTCATTGTTTTAACGATGTGGAGTGGTTCATCCTGTAGTGTCAATTAAAGCCATAATGTAGTGGTACTGCCCATTGGTGCTCAGCTGAGACCGTAGGCTCCATTCAAGATACAAATACGAGTGCTTACAATGGGTGTGAGGCGGCTAAAATAGATTCAGGTCCCTCATGAATAAGAAGAACTGAGATCACGTCACAACGCATCACATGTTGTCGCGTTCACGTTGACAATATGGGCGAGTGGGTGGTCAGGGCTTAAGCGTGAGAGCAGGGGTTGGTTCTCCCTGGTGAGGAGAGAATTGGAGAGGAGCAGGGGTGCCTGGGGATGAATTGGCCAATCCAGTCAGCCTCTTCGCCTGATTGAGCAATTGCCTTCCGCCAGCTAACCAACCATCACGGACGTGACAAGAGGAGCCTCTAATTCACGACAACAGCGGCTCTCCTGGGCCCTATTTCGCGCTGAGCACGCTATTTAGAGGTGCTCGCGTGACACTGAATTGGGTCTTCCTTTCTTCGTGATGTGATGTGAAGTACTAAATCCTCCGGCCCGAACGGTCTTCGTATCTCGGGGCAAGCTAGGGGGAATACACGAGTCATCTGCTGCCTTCTCCCGAGGGAAACCGTCGTGGAGTGGTCTTGCACAGCCTGTGGTGCTCTTGATGCCTGGATCTGGGACCAGATCTTACTTTTGAGGTTCCGTCTTGCCCTATCAAAGCTAGTTCGGAAGGCAGTTGTTCTTCGCTGCGGTCTTGTGCATGAATAGTCTACACATACATAGGTAAATGAGGGGGAAAGCCTGTCAGCCCCATCTGGTCCCCACACGAAGCGAGGGTATCATCGTTGCGCGTCTCTTGGCTTCGCCTCGGACTCCACGGCCACTTACACCACCACCACAACCCCGCATTAGTGATTTCGATATCATGTAACACCAGTCTCAGTCATATATCACTACCCAGTGGAGAGGGGGTCTCAGTCAGGACGTTCAACACGAGCTGTGGCGTTGGATAAGGTGGTTTACTGAGAAGTGATGGCGTTCCTGTTTCGGGTACGATACATCATGCACGAAGGGGCCCGTAGTTGCCAGAGGCGTCTGTTATGTATATATCTAAGATATGTAAGCGTTTGAGGATGTGTGATGACTGCAAGCCGTGGAGGCTGCATAGAGAAGGCTGCAGAATCGGTACTTAGGCTCATGCAGGTGATCTTGCGTTGGCGTCGACGTTGGTCCTGACGCACGAGGAAATGCCTGCTTACGCTTCTTTTGTAAAGGTAGCATACCGTCCTAGGATAGGCTGATCAGCGGAGAAATATATGTGCCACGCACCTGAGGAGGCATAGCTCCATGGACTACTGCTTATTTAGAAACGCATCTCGACAGGTAGCTTCGCCAAGTGTGCAGGTAGTCTCCCTGGTATTAGATTATAGTCTACCTAGACGCTGAATCCCACTGATGACGGCGTTTTCCTGCATGCCCCTAAATTAAGTGGGAATACTGGCAGCTTGGCCCTGACTTCGCCCCGAATGGCAAATGGTAGATATGTCCAATTATCAGGGAATCCCGTTTCGCTAGTCCAGCCCGCATTATGTACGTGAAGGTGACATGGCGCATTTGGAAAAGATAGGTATCGAAAAGCCATGTGGCTTGCAAATCAAATGGAGGGCTGAACTCCAAATGTTGAGGGAAGATGTCATCTCGTCAAGTCATCCGACCGGCTCGGAAGCCTCGCCTATGGAATGTGATGTGTCAGAATGGTAAATATTTCCGAGGTACTGTCTGCTGTGTAACCAGAAATGCTAATACTGGGTTCCGGCTACATATCTGCGGCCGCACGGTAAAAGCAACTTGGGTCTGAAATCCAATTTCTGATACCATGTTTGGTTGAGCAGCCTGAAAATCTATTGTATCGCCGGCAAGCCCATGCATTGCGCACTCTAAGAGCAACAGTGCTGAACGTTGGCCAATGCCCGACGGAGACGTATACGAACTATGTAGTCCTCTAGCCCGCTGCGTGCTCCTGTATTGGGTGTCTCTCTATGTCTATTAGAGTCCGAGGACATATTGGCAAAATCTCAAACTAATCTTCCCCTTCCCAGGCTCCGTAGTCCGTCGTGATAGACATTGCCACTGTTCCATAGAAGTGAAATTAAACCCCCCCATGGCGGCCAGATCATGTGGCTGTTGAATAGAAACCAAATCGATTAGGCTCGGTCAAATCGACATGATGCTGAACTCCGAGGACCTCCCATCGCGTCCGATATTAAAACCGACCCCTGGTCCCCATTCCGCATCCGTTGAAGTCAAACGCTTTTAGTTGGAAAATAATTACCACAAGTTTTCCTTAACTTGTATCGGGTCCTCAACCCATCGACCAGAATCCATTAGCAGCCAGGAGCCGCGTACCATGCGTTTCTTAGAAAAAGTGCTGTTTTTCCTTTTCCGACAGTTAAAACAAAATAAAAAAGCAAACGATGAATTATAGCGACAAGACAATCATGAATCGTAAATTCGTGGTCTCATTTCGCTAACACGCGTTGATGCGAATCGAAGAGGGACCAAGCCTGGGGTAATCGACCCAGGTATTGGGTGAACCAGGTGACTGCCGTAATCGACGGCATTCCCGGTTCCGACTCAGCGGGAGCCTTCTCATAATACCCCGCCGCGCCGTTGCGCAACCCGTTGTGCAACCCGTTGTTGGTGAGGCGCTCTAGGTCATCTGGCCGAGGCGACGGCGTCGCGATACTATCGCTCCTTCGTGGACGCGGTGACATGCGGAGAGCATCATTGGCATCGCCGTCTGGTCGACTGCCCCAGGAAGTCTAATAAAAAATCTTAGCAAGCTGAATTCACCTTCTTTCGTGATATTGTGCAATCATACATACCATGTTAAGTGTAAAAAGCGCATAAAGCTTGATAAGACCATGGAAATAGCCGAACAGGATAGACACAGGGAGAAATACAATGTCACTTGGTTGTCGTCGAAAAAGACCAACAAGTTTGATAACTTTGGTGAATGCGAACATGAAGATAAACTGCGACCAAAAGATTTGTCGACGAGCATTCATATCCCATCCCTCTGTACCCCACCAGAGCGAAACCAGCAAGAGAGGGTCGATGACAAATGCGAGAGATGTAAAGGTCGCTATGTGTAAGGCATAGGTGCACCACGGTTGCTGACTGATGACATATCGCTCGCGAAACAGGCTCGTCCAGTTGCTGCGCCAATTGCTACGGGACCATCTCGAACATTGGTAGAGAAACTTGCAACCGTTCTCTAGGGTTGTCTCAATCTCACACTCCGGCTCGTATTGAATCCAAGTTTTCCATTGGTGGTTAACCAGCCAACGAGTCACGAAGTTGTCGTCATCGGCATTCAGAATGTAGTGGCGCCATCGTTCGGTCTTGAAACCCTCCAGGAAATCGTGGCTGGAAAGAATCTCTGATCGGTAAGCTCCAGTCCGACCAGACATACAGGAGGTGCCTCCGTCGATGTTGTGTGTTGCCGAGATCTCGAAATTTCGGCGCTCGATATAAGCAGCGCCTAACCAGTTCCAGATTTGTGTGGACCAAGATGCGTCTGGCTCGCGGCGTACTCGTTGACAGGTCCCAACACCACCTACTTCGGGGTCCTCAAACGGCGCTAGGATCCAGGGCAAGAGGGTGGACGGCCATGTAACATCATCATCAGCCATGATGGTAATAGCTGTCCTGACATTGGGGAGCGCTTCACAAACCTGAAGTCGCTTATTGGCAATTGAAGTGAAGAGCACGCGGACATTGGGGGTCGACAAGCTCTTGGCAAGCTTCTCAAGCCCCTCATGCTTATCTACCGTCGTGACGAGGATGAGTTCATAGGGCCTACATGCGAGAATACTCTCAAGTGAGGGACGGAGTTCCTCAAAGACGTTGTGGATAGTTGGGATTATGACCGTGACGTCGTCCGCAGTAAAGGTTGGGTTATGGGGGATGGGCTTTGACTTATACAGCCAATGACTGAGAGTGTGAACAATGAGACGTAAATAGCGATGGACCCTGCTTGGCAGTCAGATAAAAATTTCTGGGTTGTGTCAACTAATGAGATACACCAATTCAAACTCACCAGAGGAGCCAGAAAGTAAACCACCAAAACTTTGCCGACGACAGAAATTCAAGGTATGGGAAATTGACCCCGTCCAAATAATCAAAGGACTCCATTATCTTAGAGCTCAGACAGGCGCAACCTAAAGTAACGGGCTTGGCTAAGGCAAGTTGTGTATCAGAAATGGGCCAAGGCCAGCGTAAGGTAACCGGTATGTGGATCAAACAAGGCTACCTGACGCTCTCCTAGTATTCTCTGGTTAGGGGAGAGGCAGCTACTTGAAGATAGACTTCTTCAAGATGAGAAGGTTGGAACGAAATCCGAGTTGCTTGCAGATACTTGAGTGTTGACGGACGTTTTCCAAAGCAAGCCTAGTAAGTGCCTGTTGTAGATAAAGAAGGCCCAATGACTGAATTGTGTAGGTAGCCGGGAGACGAAAATCACAAGGAGCAGGGTTGGAGAGCTGCTTTTTATAAGATTAATTCTGCGTTGACAAGTCTAAGTGACGAAGATCAGTGGTGAGTAGATGAATAGATGAATGGTCAATAGATGAGTGGTGAATAGAGTGGTGAATAGACGAGCAATAGCGGGCATCGGTCCAAGTCGAATGCTCACATAGGCAGTGACGTGGACTGTAGGATCCGAAGGCGGGAGATGTTGATGAGATGACAACGGTCTCAAACATTCAGACGATTTGGTATTATTGTGACTCGGTCTTTTTGCTCGTTTATCTCAGAAAGGGCCACAGCAAGTGTCAATGGAGGAGTGCGGGAGCAGAATCACACACTATAATACACAAAGTGCCACCGGCCGAGAAAACTCAAAGGAACAAGATCATTATAATAGAGAGTAGGCTTGGATGAATTCAGTAGCAGCATCGGCTGTAATAAGAGAAGCCGTTGAAGTAGGGTTATGGCCTAGACCCGAGAGAAGAGCCATGGATATATAGGCGGATAGACCCATATGACTCCATTCAGCCAAACGGTCGATATCACCTACCTGTATCCGTAGACAATGGACGATGCATTGGAACGTAGGGAATTATGGGGAAGGCTGTGAGGCGGCTCAGCTGCCTAAGTAGGTAATGCTCAGATCGAGCTACCTTTCTGCAGGTGAATGACGGCACATATGTGTGGGATTTGGAGACGCACATGTATAACAGGGGGGCTGTCTAGTACTTCATGGGTAGCATACGTGTAGAATGCAGTAAGTGGAAATCTGAAAGTGAATATACCTCAGCCTGTCATGCCAGAGACAGTAGTCCGTATCGGGGAGGTATCCATTCTCCTCTGTATCTGTATGGACGTGCAAGCCTGCAGCTAGGGCTTTGCTCGATGGAAACAAACTACCACACCATGTTGCTTGTACACAAAGGTATTCGCTCGGAGCACTCGGGCGTAGCAGTAGTAACCGGGTTATAATTAGTATTATATCAACTTACATGGACCTATTGGATCTGGCCTGTCGCAAAGAAGACGGTCCAACGGAGGTAACCGCTGGCTTTGAACCATTGAATGATCATTTGGAAAAATACATTTAGTTTCCAGAGGACGATAAAACTGAAAGAAAGCTCCAGACTCGAGAAGTTTACCGGATTGGCTGGAGCCACTGGAGACCAAGTAGCTAAGAATGGTCCGCTTGTACGTAGTAGGGGTTTGCCTTGCAGCACTATCGACCAGGGTGGTCTTGGAGGCTTGGGGTCGGAGGGGGGGCTCCTCCAACAGGAGCTCCCCTGACGAAGCCCTGAAAAGAGGAGGAGAAGACGTACGATAGCGGATTGGTGGGGTTTGGCCTTGCAGGGCTAGGGGCGTGTAATAGTGCGGCAGCTGCTGCTAAAACACGTCTCTGCGTCGATGCTACGTGATTAGAGGCCTTATAGGCCGGTAGGTGAATGTGGTAAAGTACCAAGATAGTGAATTGATAATGCGAAACGCAGCACTGTGTGATTGTTACGCGTCTATGTCTTCGCCCTATTATGAGACATGTGGGGGTTTCTTGTCTGTTACCAGGTTACATCCGCCGCCATTCGTAGACTTAGAACAACTCATTCTAGTTAGTTAGGTCTTCCTAGTCTTTCTATCCTTTGTTTCTTCTACCTAATACGCCCTGTTGCGAGAATAGATCAAATGGAAGATAGATTAGCAGCAGGTAGTAAATTAACAAGCAAATTGTGCGGGGAGCTGCCAGGTTTCGATTATAGCCCTATTCTACATGCGACTCCTGCTGCTGTGCTCAGCGTTGTTGCCGCAAGATGAGAGGCCAGCATGCAGCAAATAGAGGCGAAGAGACACAGGCTTGCGGCGATCATGCAAGCGACCGTCGTCCGATGTCTAGGACGGGAGGGCCCGATGGCCGCAACGAATCAGAGTCCAAAACTCTTAGCGAACGTGAATAAAGTCCATCACCAGCCGCATCGCGCGCTTCGTTGACGAGTTATCTGACCAAGTCCCCAGTGCTCTTATACTAGGGGCGGAATGCCGTGGAGGTAGGGCTAATTTGGCCACAAACGAGCTCTCTACGGCGGCGTGGTGGCGCTTCGATTATCTCTGAGACAATCTAACATCACCAATGAAACTTGAAGAGAGGTCAGAACCGGCTTATCTAAGGCTGCCTGCCCGTGAATCTTGTGCTTTATCGATGTCCTATCATCGAATCACTAGTCATCGCCAGCGGCACTTGCACCACGTAAACCCCGTTCTTCTGCCCGCGCAGATCGGCTATTATAACAAGGCTACGCCCGTTTTCGCGCTTGAGTAAAAGTTCCTATGGCGTAGGCTAGTAATCGAAAGCGGCAGTGAGACACGGACTGGACAGCAAGAAAATTAATCGATCTCAAAGACTACCCCATGTGTGGCTGCAGGACTGAGAGTCCTCTGCAGTAGCTCAGACCAGTGGTCCACACAGTTGCTATACGAGGACAATGAGGAGCAGCAAGCACTGCGAAGAGTTTTTCTTCTGGTTCTTGGTCCCAGGCCCACGGCACGGCTAACCTGGATGCGGGATATTGGCCTAAAGACGGAGGAGCTGCCCGTTTCGCAGCCCCGGTCTCCTTGAGAGCAGCGGGCTTATGTTAGAGCTCACATTCATAACCCCGGCAAATGACTTGTGTACAGGTTGTGCTACTATAATAGCTGAGCACGGACCTTTCACTTCCTTATAGGAATCCTGAGAATCAATGCGGTCTACCAGGCTATAATTCTAACGGACAGAGAAGCAAGGCATGTAACTGGGCCTGGACGAGGTGAGACGGAGACCCGGTGTAACTATTCCGAAGGCGCATATGATATGTGTTCAGATCTGCATGACTTCCGCGATATCAGGGTAGCTGGCCAGAGTACCCTGAGATACTGCGGCGTAGGACAATTCAATTGTCGTTAGCATCAATGACGGCATTGCCATGAGTCTTTACACCGAGCAGAATACATGAAGACACCGCCGCGGTCGGAGCTAAAGATGTAAGGTTAGACGCCTACGTGAAGATAGTAAAAAGAAAATCCATACCGCCCGTCGGTGGGAAACATGCCGTTCAGTGTTACCAGGGTCTGTCTTGCTCCCCTGCTTGTCAAGCTGTTACGCATATGCATTACATACTTCCCATGCCTCCTACGCTGAGGCATCGAGGTAGGCCTGAAGGAACGTGTAGCCATACTCAGGCACGACGCCACTCCATGACCGAATAAACGCTGGTGAACCATGGATCAGTACAGCCGTGAGGGGTAACCGGGCTAATGACAATAGACATGATGATGAAAACGAGAAGCCCGACCTGCCCACTGAAGACGTTACCTAGCAGGGTTTCAACAGATCACAATGATTCCCAGCGGCCCGGCGTGGCGTCACAGCCAAACCCTGGAGATTCTGCCGGTTCCAACTGACGGCCGGCCGTGGGAATCTGCACGCGCACACACACCGCCAGAAGGCAGCGTGGCATTCGGTACAAGAAGCATTCATCCCCAGACAAGGCATTAGTTGTGACGAAATCTCGTCCGATCTTGTTCTACGTCGTGGTGGTGTAGTATTGGTTTCGGTTGGTACAGCTTCTATCCGGATCTATCCTGCGGGTGTCTAGGAACGGGCGACAGGGCCAAGGCAGGCCGGGTCCTCTGGGAGTCTGGGAGTCTGTTGGGACCCGGGTAAAAGCATATGAAGTGCCTACACATCAGAGACCGGCCCCCAGGGCACGTGGACAGGTGTCAATGAGAGTTAATGGAGGAATATCTTCATCCGCCAGGGCTCCGAGCTTCACGTTAGCATATGCGTGTAGTTTATATGAAATGGGACGGATCGACACCCTGGCGATCACGCCCGGTCCGAAATAGGTATTCATCGTGATGATGTCTGGGGTAGCCTTGGCCGATCGTAAAAGCCGTTGGCCAATGACCTAATATACCGTGCCGGTGCACTTCGGCCATGCTCCTCTTGAGCGAGGTCCGAAAATCTTGACCTGATACCGAGCATGCCCGTGCCCTCCGCTTCTGCAGTTTCACATCATCTGCATGTCACTTTGCGCGCTCAAACAGAACCAAAGACAGGAATGCGATATCTTGCACGGTAACCCAGGCTGGTATAATTTGTGCTTGGTGCAGGGGTAGGGCTTAGGAAGGAAATGAGACTCCGGACTGCGTGGATCACTACTTTCTCCGGTCTTGGCTACAGATGTCGCGCAAGCTCAACCTCGACAGAAGAAATAATTGGCTGGCTATTACACCAAGTACAACCGCCCGTCTTCCATTCGACATGCGGAAAAATGGTAGCTCTAACAGCTCAACTGCCAGGGGGGTTGATGCGCATCGTCTAAACAGGCGTGATAGTAATCTGCAGATATGTATGGACTACCACTGCGGCTACTCGATGTACAATGATGAGCATTCAACTCACCCTTGACAGACAGACAGCCAATGTCGTAAAGCCGGAATGGGGTGCCCCGGTCCACACGCCGCAGGTCCAGAAAGCCGGCCCTGAACTGTGCAGCATATCAGATAGAGGCTTAACAAAAGGACAACGCTGCCAGATATGACAACACATGATGTCAAAGGCTGCTGTTTCATAAAACGCTGGCGATTGCAGACACATTCCAAATTACTCAGGATAACCAAGGAAGGACGGGAAAGTCTGCTGTTGAAAAATCATACGTTGTGACCAGAAACGAACGAGCTGCGTGCGACCTTGTCATCATTGTTATTAGTGGCCCGTTGAACCCAGCGTCAACTTCGATCGGTATCCACATCGTCGCGCGCGATGTTGTGTCTTTCACCTATAGCACAGCCTTTTAGTCATAGTTTAATAGATACTGTCTATCTACGAACCTTAGTACGTGTTTGATCCAGTGGTAATCATTGCGTGTCTCTTTAATGTTAGCTTGAGGCGTGTGGAAGCGTATATGGCTCTATTCGAGTTTCAACAGCAAAGACAGCAAAGACAGCGCTGTATAGGTACTATCACTTCTATCGACAGAGTGAAATTTTCACCACCGCCGACATGGGCATGACGCTTGTCATTTTGTGAGGCCTGTACAAACACATACACAATACAGATGCATACTTACCAAACGTACCGGGTTATATCCTAGCGAGTAACTAGCTACTTAGCCACGACTGGCCATTTCAAAGAACCCGGGCCTTTTTTTTTTTTTTTTTTTTTTTGTTCTTCTCGTAGTAAGGCAATATGCTTTCTTCGTGCATGAAACTTTTACCGAGATATTAAGACTTCTATAGATCGAACCCTATAACACTAATGATAAACAGGGACTTGAATGCTTTGCACAGGGGCTGTCACGTCAAAGCAGATGTAACATCTCTGAACCGTAGCTCGCATGAATTACTTCATATCTGGTTGCATATGTGCTCTCTCGATTAACAAGTGCTGTACAGGCGGCTCGCTTGAGGCATACATCAACGCACCCCAATGAGCAGTGCGATATGCCATAGTTGGCGGTTACACGTGCACTGAAAAGCAACGGTTTTCTTAGCCGAATACTTCACCCCAAGCCATCGTTCGATAACAGTCTTTTTGTTCTCGCCTAGGACTTTCGTACTGTCGGCACAGGCTCGTCCACGGTTTGGCACGGACCGAAGCTTTGCAAATTGTGGGATAATAATCCAAGCACATGCAGCCCGTGGTCTAAATTAATGCCCGGGAGAAAACTAGATAGTGCGCGCTGTATACTCCATCTGCTTTCCCCGTTGTTGACATATCGACGAATGCCTCATGAGAAGTTCCTATTTAGTTACATAAACACGTCAGACTCGTTTCTCTTAGCCTGATGGTCCATCCAGGTACTATCTCTAGTGGAACAGGGGTGTGTGGAGAACGCGGGCCTACCCATTGTTGTCTATGACTTTGAGAGTTCTGGCATGTCTAGATAGAGACCTCTTGCACTTCTTCATTACTGATAGACTTTAGTAATGGGGGCTCCCGCATCCCGTTTAAACCCGCCGGATGCGAAGGGGCGCCGAAGGAGCAGATAGCAGCTTCGACGTAATAAGAAAGAAGCCCTCCCACGTCGAGGAAGACGAAAGGAGCAGGTCCCTAGAGATTACCGTGGCGGCCGCAGCCTCATTGTGCCATAAGTGCTCTTGTGGAACCCAACGGAGATATTCGGCATATTTCGAAAAATATTCTTCCCAGCCGGGGGGCTGATTCGTTATAGTGCAAGGGTTGTCTGTGACTAAAGGCGTGGTACCACATTTCCCAGCATCATACTCACCTCCACGGCGTAGGCGCTCACCGAGCTTTAACGAACGAACCCGTAAAGTGTATTGCATATTCATGTTGGAGAGCTGGTGATGGCCTACCAATCGTGGACATCTTGGCCAGGTGGAAGAATATGCGACATAATCCTGAATCTAGATGGGAAGCATCGTTAAGTCTCTGCACCCACGACGGCAGCAAGTATGGTAAATGCTTTCCTGCAGGGACCAAATCCACTCATCGGCCTCCCCCTGCTGGTAATGACGGAGGAGTTGTAGAAAGTTTTTCGAAGTCTTCGGTGTTTAGGATTTCTAATGTTCATAGGCTTCGATGACGCAGAGGTAAAAGAACACCCGCCGAGTTTTCATTTTCATCTGTCTAAACCCATCTTCATCACGGTCTAGGATCTTCCCGCGTGCCGATTAATTGATTTTGCGCCCATCATTACAGAAAATGTCGGCCCCGGCCCAACAACTGTATTGCTCGGCAAGGGTTGAGCCCCCACAGCCGAAGCACGTCCGCGAGAGTATTGAATAGGTAGGTGGCAAGGGCCAGGAACGACATGCTGCTATGGTCCAAATATCCCATACTTGTATGAGGCCTGTGTGCGCACCCATGGCGACTAAGATATCTAGAGTATCACATTGTACCGATTTGTTCCTCGAATCCTCCAAACAAGAAAAAGACAACCGTCACATACTTTGTCTTCTTTACACAAGTTACCATCTTGTTCACACAGGGGTTTTATTCACCCCCTGCCTTGCGATGAACCCGTGCGTTTCAACCTGCAGCTGCTGCTTCGGCTTCAACAAGCACCATCCCGTACATCCGTCCCTGTGGACTAATAACACAGTAATTGACTTATAAATGACAGCATCGGCAAATCCACATGCATTTGGCAGCTCCAGAGTCTCCTCTTACAATGAAACCTTAGCCTAGATCCAAGATAACCTCACACGGGCCCACCGCGGGAGCTTCGCGGAAGCAGTAGGATGCATCCGGTCAGAGAGAAACGAGGTGATGTGAGTCTGAATAATATGTGCGGCGGAATCACTGCATCTAACAACAATAAATTTCAGAGGCGTATCTCCGCTGCCGCACTACCACTCTAAACAGTCTGTATACTTCGCTCCAATTCTCATACCCACAAAGCACTGAAGGACTTGTAATCGATCAAATTAGATCCATACCTATATAGCGCACGATGACTCTGCCCAGGGACTATGCATATGCAGCAGTGCCAGGTATGAGTAAATTATTTATGTGTCCTGCTGCAAGCCCTTCTGATTCCCCGCTGCTGTGCTTGTACCGACGAAAGACTTGACGCCGCGTTTCACATTCAATACGGATTTCCAAGGTAGTAAGAGGGGAAAGAAAAGAAGGAGAAAATTTTTTCTTCTTTCCCTTCTTTGCTCTGCTCCTCATAGCCATGTCCTTTCTTGTTCAAAGATGCTACTGCCGTGACGCAAACCAGGTGGCGGTCAGTATTCTCCTTGACAGGGCAAGTTCTCATTCCCTGTTCGTAGCCGCATATTGACCTCATCAGTCAATTGCATATGGCGGGCAAGGGCATCGATATCTGGACATCGTAACCGCCCAACACAATTTTCGGTGGCCGTCTATGCCAACGACACCAACTAATACGGTAGTCGGCCGCGTGGCCAGGCCTGATTAGCTCATTGTCGTGGTTGCGCATGACTATTCCACTAACTCTCTTATCAGCCATGGTCGCATCCCCTAGTAGGATGGATATTGGATATGTGGCAAATGTGGTAGGGAAAGGCTCGCTCCTATGACGGCAATGACGAAAAATGACACAAGACTCTCAAGTGCCTCCTCCTTACGGACATTTGATTCCTAATAACCCGAGTATTGGTTGAACACCAAGGCTAATGACTCCAACAGTTCAGCCTCTACGTTTATTCCTACCGTAATATCTCAAGCATTCCCAGCCTTGGGAGAGCCACACCTCTCGCTCTTATCTGCTAGGCTAGAAGACAGGAGGTTGGGTTACTTCGTGACTGGAATTGGCATACAACGAAACATGACAGCTCACCAGTAACTACCAATCTCATCTCATATGCAGCGGGAAACACTGGAGAACTACTTCTATGGAGGCGAATTCTGCGGGACCGCAACTCCTAAAGCTCGGTACAACGCCCTGGCTTATTTGCTTAGCCGGTTTCGTGGATGAGCAGTATTGTACGAATTGCTTATACTCGTCGCCCCCTCACCCCTCCTCCCGACTCCCGTGCCAGCCGACCATTTGCTGCTCCTAGTCATGGAAGTAGAGATCTTCACTACTTTGAGGGGTAGAGCAGTGGCAGGTAACCACCAGCGAGGGTTTAAAATAACGCTGAAGACGTGATCTCCGCGGGAAGCGTGGCATCCTGGGTTTGCACAAGCCTTGGGCAGCGCGTGATCATACTGCTCAGGTGATACGTGCTCATCGCGGACTTGATTCGGTAACTACGGAACATGGACTAATGATCGAAAGATGGGTGATATTGCCCTTGGTGAAACAGTCGCGATGATCCAACTGTTTTTAGGCTCTACGATAAGACTACCCGAGAAGGAAATGCTCCTGGAGTCATGCGTCAAAAAGGAAAAGAAGAATAGGTGCGGCCTTCCTAAACCGCCCTTAGGTAGACACAGTTTCAAGTTGAGAGCCTCCGGGTTATCTATTACTTTGACCATAGGGAAGATAGAGGGGAAGCCTATGCTGATCACTAAGCTAACAAGAAGCTAATGAACAAGTCACAGCTATGTCTTGTATTGCACCTAACATCAGAGCAAGAAAGCCATGCTACTATCGTGGTTTGGCATCCGCTTCAGGTTTCCTGGTCGCAGTGATCGCGTGTAGTCAAATGCGGGAGGTCTCAGCTTAGTCGTCTACGGATTCCCCATGTGCTATGATGAAGATTACACAAAGCATGAATACTCTCTATGTGAGCACTTCACGGCTTCACCCCAACATACTCTTTCCCATCCCTAGAGCTAAACACTCGACATATGTATCTTTCGCGCCGTAATGTAAAGTGCTATGAGGTAAGACCCCATAGTGACAATTTTAGCACTTCCATCAACATTCGAAGAAAAACTAGCAGCGCCTCTATGGTAATACTCATAAGGTTTGATCATCTTTCTATGATCATAAATGTGTGCCTCTTCATTTCCTGAGAAGGTATTGACATTGATAGCAGATAATAATCACCGAGTGGAAGCCTCGTCTTCTTTGTCAATGAGGGCTATATCTCACCGAATTAGACTTCAATTGAAGTGATTTCATCACATTATATCGGCAGCTTCCAACAACTCAGATCCAAAAAGAAGATTCTCCGTGAGATACTCAACGCCAAACAAACGAAACGTAGCTTGATTCACTTACTCCCACCTCCGCTTTATGACTAGCGCTCTGGCTTGCTAGAGGATCATCGCCATCATAATGTAGGTTTGACCCTACCTTCTCACGTCCCTCGGCCCTGCTCCGTTGCTGACTTATCTTTTACTCATCGAGTCGACTATAAGAAAGAACCTGTCTTCTTGCCATGCTGTGGGCCGATATTCACTGCGTGATCCCGACGAAGACTAGAGCAACACCAGAGGGCAATGATAATCCCGCCGGACCCGGTACTTCGTTCTGGTGAAGACTGCTGGCTTCATCGTTGTCTCGAAGATAACGGCTAGTGACAACGCTTCACACTTATGGCGTAATGAGATCTGATCTGATCTGCTACTTACATTGTATGCGCCCGGAAATCTAACCTGGAAAATGAAGAGGTTCTTTTATACTTCAAGTGGATACCTTCACGATGTGCATGCTGATTTGTACTGGCTAGGTGTTGGGTCAAGGCGCAGATCAACGCTTATTTGGAGCGCCTGAGATTCCTCACCGAGGTGTACGTGGCAGTGGACAGTCATTCCGTGCTGTGCTGTGGCTGCAATGCGCGCGCTTGTGCCTTGTCAGTTGAAAAATGTCCGACAGCGCACCCAGTGCTCTCTTGCGCAGGGTCCCTTGGAGACGCTGATCGCCGGCTGTCTACCCGAGAAATGCCAAGGGAACTGACGCCTGTGTTGATAACACGTTACTTATGAGTTTGGGCCATGAATTGCGCGTTATCAATATGGAAGCGAATGTAACAGAATGAGTTGTCGGCTACTAATACCCCCCGATATGTATTATGCGACGCAGCTCGCATTATGGCCGATGGATGGACCGACACCTTAATGGTCTGATTATCGTATAAGATTGAAACTTTTAAGTTTCTGCTCATCTGAAGCTGGGAAGTAGGGGGGATAATGGAAATCAAGGAATAGGTGGATGATTCAATACGGGCGCTGGGCTCCGACACTGACGGACTCCAACAGCCCCAGAGTACCTGTATAGCAGGAGACCTTGGATTGGAGAATAATGATGACATTAACAGATATATGAGGAGAACTACCATCTGTAACCACGGGTACGACCAGTGTATCTAGGTGGGTTAAGTTACATAACAATGCAAGCACTATACGCAATATACGAGAGGATGCATTAATTATCGCACATGTGAATGGTGATAGGTAGATGACTTGTTAATGACGGGCTAAGCATCATTATCACGGCAGTCGGAGGAGTTCTCACATTAAGATCTACCTGTTTAGCATTTAATTAAGCTCATACGATTTTCTTGAAACTTCCGTGACAGTGGTAATGAGTTTGCGATATTAATTAAGCCGTTCACTTTGATGACGTTGTGAAACACCGGAAACATCGGAAACCACCATCTTATGCCAATCGATCACTACCTTATCTTAGGTATGGTACGTACCTACAGTCACCTGCGTACTGGAAAGGAGGTTTAGCCTGGGGTAATCGACTGAATGAAGTAGGTAGGTGAATCTCGAAGCTCAGCGGATAGTAGCGTATCTTTCCCCTCTTTTGAGACCTGTCGATGCTCACCGATTGATACACCGGGCTGAACGTTACTGTCGCAGCCAGCTCTAGATCTGCCCAGCCCCTGGTTGAGCTAGATAAGCCAGGCTCCTTTCAGCGCAGTCGGCGTGATCGAACGGGACAGACACAGGGGATGCCGACCACTGACAGCAGCGACAAGCATGCACTGGACCCCTCCTCGAACCTCTTTTACTACAGGACCAGGTACTATTATAGTAACTTCAATCCCCCAAAACTTCAAAAGATTACCCCGAGCTGGGCCGATTATCTTCCCCTCTTTGGAAACCAGGTCACCATTCCACGTGCAACCTCCAGCAGAGCTCCAGCTGTTGCTGAGGGAGCCGAGACCCCCCGTATCTGACCTTCCTGGGACAAATGAGGGGCTAGAGATATGGAATGAGGCTGAAGCGCGATCGTCTCTTCCTTTCCCCAGCTGTTTGTTGGTCCTTTGTCGGTCTCGTTCTCACCCCCCGTCGATCCCGGGCCCCTTGTTGCCGGCTGCCCGTACCCCCGACAATTGCTGAGGATATTGGTCCCTCTGTCTCTCACTGCCTCGCCAACGCCGCACGCCAACACCATTTAGCGGTCGGTCCATCAACTCGGTCATCTTACCACAACCTTGTCGACCCGAAAAGGAGCAGTTGGTTTGATTTCCCCCTCTTTCTCTCCGCCTCCTCCTGCTATTCTCCTATCCACCTCCTGCCATCCATCAACATTCCTCATCACCTATGATTCCTGTGCATCAATTGTTCACTCTAGTACTGCGTCTTTTGTGTTTCTGCACACCTCCTTTCTGTACATACTACTAGACCACGATAACTATATGCGGAACCTCGCTACTCGCTTGGTCCAGATGAGGATGTCTGCGTGATCTTTGCACCAGCCACCATCCGCTACGCAATCAATTGGCCAAGCAAGGCTGTTTGTTGTTATCCTCATCATGAATATTATGCCTGGCTTTTCCACATGATTTAAGTCCTGTCCTTCGGCAACCTTACCAGCCGGGATACCGATAGACCCGGGCTTACTGAGATTGCATTACCCACAAGCCTCGATCTTGGCTATCTTGGCTTTCGAATAGTTTACTCGCTACCCCATCTGCGTGCTTAGGAACCATCAAGTATTTTCTCGGTTTCACTGCGCTTACGCCAGTCCAATGTGTTTAATTCGGTGACTTTCGCCGTGCGCTTGTCGGGAGCCATAGACGAGCTACTGGCCGTGTCTTGGCCGACCGTCCTTCGAAGAGAGATAGCTGTATATCCAGCGTGGACGGAGTGCGCACGTATTTAGCTTGTCCCATCACTATATAGCCTGCGATGGCATCGCTACATTCCCTACCTACCTTTGGGTCGCATGGTACGAAAACAAAAGACGGCAAATCAAAAAGCAAATCGGCGGTGAGACCGATCCTTAAAAAGTGGTCGCAGTCAGAAAAGGAGAAGAAAAGCCTGGATTTGGACCGAGGATGGGATGAGCAAGATGATCAATTCCGCAGCGTACGGGGCTGGGATGGAGGCTCATCGCTCGCCTTCTACGATGAGGCAGCTGCCGGTCCTGATGTTGGTGGTGGAGGAGGAATACAGGGAGCAGTAGGAGGAGTGGGAGCACTTGGAGGTGCTACGAGCGCACGACGGTTCAACCACTCGAGATCAATCAGCGGTACAAGTCACGTCTCGGTCGCGACATCTAACAGTAGCAATGGTGCAGCTACCACTCGCCAGACCGGCGCACCATTTGTGCATCCGTTCCAACAGATGCCGCGTACGTCGACCCCGCCGTTGCTGTCGTACGCGAATTCGTTGGCTTCGATAGCCGATGCGCGTGATTATTCGCCTACCACCATCACCGAGGACGAAATTGATCTTGTCGACAACGTGGACCCTCCGCCTATTCACCATTACCATAACAGTCACAGCAACAACACTAATACCCTCTACATCCACCACGCACCCCGTCCTTCACACCCTATAAACTCAAATTCGCACTCACAGCCGACTCTGAATCTACAACGCCCCTCACTGGCCAGTCAGCGCACCTCATCCTTCACAGATGTTTCCAATGCACACTCGCCAAAACCCCAACTTCAGCCACCACTTCGAGTCAATACCTCACGCACCTCGTCAAGTGTTCCCGCACAATCTTCCCGATTAGCCAATGTTTCCAGTCGGTCAGATCTCTACCTCGACCGCACTCTAGAATCTCCTACCTCGTTGAATATAATGTCTACGAGCATCGCATCGCCATCCAGTTCCGTAGCCCCCATGTCACCCCTTCGCACCTCCCTCGACGGTGGTTTTCCGCGATTACGTGCCAAGTCTGATCTCGACACGGCCACTCGTGCCGAGCACCTACGGGCAGCCCGCCGGAAGTTCGAGCTAAAGGAGCGGGCTAAGGACGAGAAGTATGCTCGTGAAGAAATCAAGCGCCGAGAGCGCGCTGATAACAAGCGCGCATACGAACTTGAGAGGCAGGCGGCAGCGCTGCATAAGGAGCAGCTTGCGGCGAAAGCACGAGAGGAGGCTGCCGAATTAGAAGAAGCCCTCCAGCGTGGGAAACACCATAGAAAAGTCAGCGTTGCCAGCAGTGGCCGTCCTAGCCTGTCTCTGCCTAGACCCAGTCTATCTCTTGGCCGGCCTAGTACGTCGCGTAAGAACACGTCAAGCCAGCTGGGCGAGAATGAGAAGTTCCTGAGTAGCAGCTACGACAGCACAGATCCTCGTAGTCCTCCAGCTTACGGGAGGGCGGCGGGAAGTGCTCACTCCGTTCAGTTCTCTCCACCCAAGCGCAAAAATACAGCAAAGAAGAAAACACATGGTGCCTGGACTGCATTTATCCTGTGGCTT
Organism: Xylariaceae sp. FL1651; assembly: GCA_025201745.1. Taxonomy (NCBI): domain Eukaryota; kingdom Fungi; phylum Ascomycota; class Sordariomycetes; order Xylariales; family Xylariaceae; species Xylariaceae sp. FL1651. The sequence continues at coordinate 493,498 of MU624246.1, forward strand.
AGAACAAAGCTGCTTCGGATGGGTAGAGATTGAGACTCCTCAGTTGCTCGGCAGGTGATAGGAACCAACCACACCAAGCATGTTGGCCTCATACTCTCATGTTATCTGGAACAGTACAGCACTTGAGAACGAAAGGATCGATCGATAACCAAGCATTTGAACATCTCACTTTGGAAGGCGCTTTACGAATCACATTCATATTACAATCGCGACACTACTAGACTCGGCGTTTAGGTACAGGATTCCTGCACACTAGCTGGAAATTTAGGGTATTGGTTTGCCCCTCGTTACATCAGGGAACTAGAGAGACAACGGTTAGGGTTCTGATTATTATTTTCTGGCGACTTGGTTTATGCTTTCGGGAGAAGTATAGCCTAGCACCCTACGTGACGAAAGGGTACAGGCAGACCTGGGAACGCGGCATGATGTCAGGTGACTTTCCACCTCGCTAAGAATGCTTGGGAATATTCATCACCAGCCACAAGGCACGAAATTATCCTGTCTAGAGATAACTAGCAGATGCCAGTGAGTGAAAAGGGAAACGGGTTGCATTGCATCATTGGCTCGCATTATTTCTTCTTTGGCAGCATAAGTTTTGAGTAGCGTTGCATCACCCAGCAGGAATATGCCAACAGCATATGACAGGCTTGTTTATTCAAATGCCTTTACATGATATTGATGACTTGTGACCTGTTGTGATTTTGATTTATTTATCTGCTTGTGGTCTGGTTTATCTGCGTTGTCCACGTATCGTGCATGGCTTTATGCGGGTGGGCGGCCTAGGCCCTAGGAAACATCGAATGATCTTATAGCGATTCATACCTCAGAACTGAGCAGTTTTAGAATAGTGTCAGACAAATTTGTGTGATGCACGATGTAGATGCCAGAGCCTGTAGATGAGAGCGGGTGGCGCGAGGTAGTTTACAGGTGTACTTTTAAAATATTATTGTGTCTAAATTCATCTCATGTGACTAACTGCGAGCCATTCAGTGAAGTTTGCTTCAAAAATTGCCTGTAGCACACAGTTCCACGATGTCGTCACTATGTGTTTCACCACTGCGACTGAGAGATATCTAGGGAAAGTAATATGTGCCTACATGAGCAAGCAATATTGGATATTGAAACTGACTCGTTTGAATGGACGGGGTACGTACCTACTACAGCGGTAGATGAAAGGATCAATGGTGATGTGTTGCGGCAGCTAACCTATTTCAGGCATGTGCAGCGCAAGACCGGGGAGATCTTCAGGGGTGGTAACATTTGGTTTACCGTTTGCCGACCTTCCTTCCACATGTCCGTTATTCCTTCATTATAGGATATCTGCTTGAAAATGCATATTGGCAATACCATAAATATCAAATCTTTTACGTCGACTTGACGGAAAGCGACCACTTGACTAATAAGGTTGTAATGATCTGGGCAATGATTGACGCGGAGTTCAATGCGGGCGTGCTGTTTACATTGTTAGGTACTTCCGATTATTGGATTTTGGATTAGTGCCCAAGGTATGCACTTGAAATCTACCGCTAATACATATATATCGAAGTTATGCACCATGGAAAAGAGAAAGCGGGCACCGTGAGCGAGTAGATAAATACAAGGCGCTGTTGTGATGATGAATATTATGAGTACAACATTGACAGCTAAGATGCTTTCTGGGCGGCTTGCTGGGCAATGAGGCTGTGCAGGCTTCTATGAAGTTTCTGGGCGCGAATCTCGAACGCCATGACCAATAGCATGCAAGCATGGGCACGCAAGCCCCTATTGACATTAGCTGTAGGGACTACTGCGGTCAGTACGGTGTCCATTGCAACCCGTACAAATTCCCGGATACGTAATCTCCACCACCTGAACCACTTCCAGTCTGGGACCTGCTTGGAGCCAAGACGCTTTCTCCCCTTTTGTCCACCCGCCAATTCGTCAATCCGCCAGTCTCCCTCACCTGAGTCGTTCATTCATCTGGTCTTGGATTGTCCCTCTCTCCTGATTCTCTGCATTGCTTGCCGCTCACTGTTGACGTCGACACAACACGAGTTTCCACCGCCCTTCCGGCATCACGTTCGCTCTTTTCCTCGTCACTCACTCAATTAATCGGCCCAACTGTTATTGTAATCGCTTAGCTGTATTCAGGACACTATCACCCGCACAAGGGTCTTGACATTCCTTCACCCGTCCGCAGCTGAAAGCGCCACTTGTGCCACTCTCCGGCAGACCTCCGTCATTCAGACTAAAAGACAACTCGACCAACACCATGGTGAGGTTACCAGCCTCGCTACTGGCCGCGTGCGGTCTCCTCGCTGGCAAAGCTCTCGGGGCCCTCGAGGTCAATCTCGACGATACAGGTTCGTACTTATTCCCCGTTCAATTAGCTACGCAACTATATCTATCACCGTGAATCGCCAACTAATTGGCCCCCTTTCTTCAGAATCAATCAAAAAGGCCGCCGCCCTTGTCGCCCAAGATCTCCTTACCTTCTATCACGGTGATGAACCTGGTTGGGTCCCTGGTATTCTACCTGGACCTCCTCCCGATGGCGACTACTACTGGTGGCAGGGAGGTGCTATGTGGGGTGCTTTGTTGGATTACCGACACACAATGGGCGACAAAGCCTACGACGACATCATATCGCAGGCTTTACTTTTCCAAGTCGGCCCCAACAGGGACTTTATGCCTCCAAATTGGACCGCCTCGATGGGCAACGACGATCAATCTTTCTGGGGGTTTGCGGGCATGCTGGCTACCGAGACGGGGTTTACCGACCCTCCACCCGACCAGCCACAATGGCTATCACTCGCTCAGGCAGTTTTCAATGAGCAGACCAACATAGACAGACGCGTTACCGGTGGGAACTGCGATTGGGGCCTACGTTGGCAGGTGTATTCAACGAACAACGGTTATGACTATATCAACAGTACGTATCGCTTTGTTTGCTTTTTCATAGGGTAATCGAGTCAACTAACAAGCCATCAGCCGTCGCGAATGCCTGCTACTTCAACATGGGTGCCCGGTTGGCCCGCTACACAGCCAATACAACTTATGGTGATCTCGCAGAGAAAACCTGGGATCTGATGACGAGACTTGGCTATATTGGTGACAAATTTGATGTCTACGATGGCGCACACTTGCCTAGTTGCACAGACATCAACAAGGCACAGTTTTCCTACAACGCCGCCATGCTGTTGCAAGGTTGTGCTTTTATGTACAACGTGGTACGTATCTTTGTCCTTGCCATTCTTCTTATGTATACGTATTCCACCACAGCCAAAATGCATACGGTTGTTCTTGATTGAGCTCAACGAAGGAGCTATTTAAGTGTGGAACAACGTGTTTTCCTAAACGGGAATCTATATAAGATAAATGCTAACTTGATGGAACTAAAATAGACCAATGGCAACTCAACATGGAAGGCCCGCCTAGATGGTATGACAGACGGTATTAAACGCGTCTTCTTTCCTAATGGTATTGCTTATGAGCCCTCTTGCGAAACAGCTCCGGCTGTTTGTAATTCGGATATGGAATCCTACAGAGGTTATATGCACCGGTGGATGGCCAACGCCGTCCAATTGGCACCATACCTATATGACACCGTCATGCCCACGCTCAAGACCTCGGCCCAGGCCGCTGTGAATCAATGCACAGGTGGTGCTAATGGACGGATGTGCGGCTTTCACTGGAGTAGCGGCAAGTATGACGGCCTACAAAGTGCCAGTTTACAGATGAATGTCCTGGGTGCGCTGACGGCTTTGGTGATGCCGAGTGTGGATCCTCCGTTGACCAACGGGACTGGTGGCACATCAAAGGGTGATGTCAATGCTGGTCAAGACAGCACAGCACTGCCAACATTGGCTCCTATTACAACTGGTGATAAGGCAGGCGCCAGCATCCTTACACTCCTAATCGTAACCGGTGCTTTATCAGCCTTCGCATGGATGAGCATGGACTGAGGAAGGAAGGTTTGGTCGGACGATCACGTCGGATTCGACCGAGCCATACATGTGGTAATAAGTCTTGTTAAGTCAAGGCCTTGGGCGAGGAATGAAGAAGTCACCATATAGTTTGCTTTTGCGAACCCGTTCCTCTTTAGACAGAGGAGGAGAGATGGAGAAAGAAAGAACGCATCAATGTGCATACGCATTTGAATTCTCAATTTACAGCCGGTCATTGCCGGAACTAGGGAAAGGGGGAGTATTCGGCGTTTGTAAGAGCAGTGCCTTTGTGTATTGAGTTTTGCTTGTCATCTAGCATGACAGACCCATATAGACAGTTGGATACGATGAGGAAACACATCCAACGCGAGCATATGGGCTACCATCAAATCGGCGTCCAAGTGGCTGTTCTGTCTCCGCAAATTGAGTGTAATTTTCATTGTACTTGAAATCTCAGTATATGATTTATTGTTTCGTGGATAGACGTCTAAAACTGCTGGGACTAGTCGCTTGTGCAGTTCTAACATAGCAGCTGTAACGATCAGGACGTAGTCTACTATAACCAGCTCATCTCCATATAGCCGCTAGCCTTTATAAAGTCAGGACGTTAGCTTTGCCTGCCCAGCTAACATATGCAATCCTTTTCTTTTAAGACATCCTGATGTGAAGTTTGAGCTGTCTTTTTTGGTGGAGATACTTGTCTACTTAAGTGTCTAGTTCTAACTCTTATATATGTATATATATGCGTAGATATGTAAGTAGGTGAGGCAAGTAGTTGCTTTCGCTAGAGTACGCATAGCTGAACACTTAAGCCTACCTAGCTATGTAATGGAGAAGCTGGTGGCATGATTGGGGCTTCTAGTGCAGTTATAAAATAGCAGTCCATACCCTCTCACATTGCAGGGACCGAGAAAGTATACTGTAGTGTGGAGGGCCCAGCTTAGGTTATCTTACACCACAACCACGGTCTTACTTGCTCTTCTTTCCTAAGGAGTCCGAGCGAATTGGAGGTATGGGTATCTGAAGGGACTATTACACACAGGTTAGTTCAAATATCTGTAGGGATTATGGTGACGAGATCCGATCGTTCAAGTAAGCAGGCGAAAATAGCTTCACGCCGAGGCTCAGCTAGCTAGAGGGAATAGGGACGTGCCTAAGCACATCACCCTCACATTAAGGTTGAACGGCTCAGTGCCCTTTGATCTTCTGCAGGTATAGATAATGGCTCCGGTACCTTGGGTAAGCTTCTTTAGGCAATATTCATTCTTCGAGATGGACCTTTTTCACTATACTCCAGTTCCCAATGTCTCCTGGCCTCCCGGCACCAGATTCTTGCTCATCATGTGTTCTCCTCTACGAGGCCAACGCACATGGTTGATGAAAAACTTACGTATAATATTCAATAATGAAAGTCCCGAGCAAACAATCTGGATGGTCCAAAGCAAGACGAACAATCTTGTCAGAGATAAATCCCAATATAGAGTTGGATACCTCTGTCGGCGAGTCTCAGATAGCAGATACCCGGGTCTGTTTCGAGACAATGCAACCGATGACATACAACCGCTTTGGGCCCGATTCATTAAGGGCACAAAGGCGCATGACTAAAAATAAATAAGCCATGAAAAGTACTCAATAATGGCTGGCGTTTCCGAGGCCACGAGTCTGCACTTCATCTTGCCCTCCTGCTGATAGCTAGAGTAGCTAGTGAATACCGACTCTATCCCCCCTTGCGGGGATCATCCCATACGCTCTGGTTCCATTTCCCACCCTTCCTCCTCCTTCGATAGGGAGTTTTCTTCTCTCTGCGGAATCAGAATTACTTGTGACTAGACGATGGGGCGCGTGGGAGAAACTCAGAGAGCGGATAGAGATGTCCCTGCGTCGAATCTTCCTGACCTACCTAAGCGTCTTTGAGAAATTCCGCCGAATGGGCAAGTTGGTCAAGGGGTATAAGGATGGAATGAAAGGTTTTTGTCTAGACTTATGTCTGAAGAATTGAGATCCTTGTCTCACTAACATAGTTGTGTTCGTATATGGCATGATGTCTGATTTTTCATACTGTTGCTAGTGTGGTATCGTGATAGAGTGAGCTAATAAGCTGACTGTAAGGCTTACTTAATATGTTGGTCGCGGTCTCACCATATTTACAGCTCGACGAGTGTCGCAGTGTGCTAGTGTCCATGTTGTGTAACGCTAGGTGACTAGATAGCTAATATCCGTCTTTGACGGCTGATCTTCAGGTATAGTGCTAGATATATCAAGGTTCTAGGCATTTGTGACACGTAAATGAATATAAGGACGAAGCCACGTTGGCGGACTAGATCATACCTGCTACATGGCCAAAGGTTCGAACTCGTTGTGCCAGTCGACATGCTGATTTGCGACAGCTTCCGAGACACATGTGCCGTGCTTATATACCCCGGAGCTCTGCCGCAGAAACGCAGCTTGCCTGGACGTTGTGTGACAGTTTCATTCCAGCTCATTTATGAACTGTTTCGATGCTATGAGACTCCTATATTCAGACTGTGCTGGACAGGACAAGAAATCTCTGATCTAGGTTTGCGCTGTCTTCAATAGATGATGAGCTTGTCAACGGGCTTCATTTCTGGCCGCGAGAGCTAAGGACTGCGTAGACGACCTTGGAATGATATCAGGCCGCTCTAGAATAGAAATTTTACATTTGCGACAGAAGATAGGAAGTCATTACTGACGGGCAGTGAAATCCTTAGCCGTTCGGGACTCTTGGTATGTGATTGGCGATGTATGAAGAGTATAGGCTGTTACCCAGTCATAGCAAGTGAGGCAACAAGTCACAACATTCCTACCTGCTATACGTTCTGCGTGTATCCTAAATCATATTGACTTCCATACCGAGGACCCTGACAAGATACTTGATTGATAAAGATAACCCGACAGTCTGGGTGCGCGTCTCGGTTAGATTGGCTATATGATTGAATGCCGAATTGCAGTCTCACCCGAGATTGGATGATGAACGCGACCGCGTCTAGAACGAGCCTGCAATATTCAATTTGTACTTTTGGCGACCTGCACTATAGCCAACATGGCCATCGTCATACGTGTAAACTATGAATCCGAATGCTGATTGGGTTGTTACGTCTTAGGAAAGAAAGAAAGAAAGTGAGTGAGAGGTATGTAGTCCATTAAATGACAAGTTAAGTGAACTAAGAAGCGATGCTTTGTTCATTACCTAGTCATTTAGTGAAGATACATTGACGGTGTAGCCTATGGTACCGATGTCGTCGAACTGTGGTTGTACCAAGGTTGATCCATGTGTCCATAAATTGGTTCAAGCGGGTGTACCTTTTTTCTTCCGAGTCATCACGCAGACGAGAAGTTGAGGTATGAGGAGGAAAGGAAAGCTCAGCAAGGCGTTCGTTCAGCCGACTGTCTCATTGTGCGGATCCCTGTTTTCGTTCATTTCCGGTCTTCATGCAAAATAAACCAAGATATTCGGCTGCCAATTCGAGAGAAAAACGAGAGCAGTGGCATGTGCTTTTGTCAGAGTTTGCATAAGACGAAGCAGAGACGGTGGGTAAGCGACCTGTTCTTAGCTCATCTAGAGTAGTAAAAATTCGGCGTACTAGCCCTGTTGAGTCGTTGACCGATGGTGGCGTGAGCTATTCTGTTGTTGTGGGTGAAGCGTATGGAGGATGCAGCAGCGCGAACAGTTGCTGTTGTGGCCGCTGTTTCGGCCACCATAATAAACAGAGAGAAAGCAGGAAGGCCCTAGGCATTAGAGCTACCGGCAAATATTCCGGATTTTATGGGGACAGGAAAAATGACAGTAAAGATGGATAGTACCGGTATACGCGGTTCCAAGCCCGCATGGACGCTTGTACGGCAATGATGGGATCATGGTTGCAGCACTGGATCTGTGGAGTGAAATAAAAAAACAAAGAAGCAAGGATCAAAACGTCAGCCTTGCATGGTTCATGGCATCCATAATACTGCAAAGAAGAAGCCCAGAAATGATCTAAAAGAGAAAACATCGGCAGTCGGGAATACATAGCCGTCCCCAAAGAAAGGCATAAGCAAACTGAGTCGCGAATATGGTGTATAGCATTTGATGTTTCAATATGACATGATGGGCCGGGAGGGAGCGCACTTAGCTGCGGCTTTCCATTAAAACGTAGAACCCTGCCGTTTCAAGATTCACGTATAGTAGCGGCTTGTTGGTCTCTCCAAATCCCCACGTGCTTTAGTCCATGATGCTATTGTCATTGACTTCTACCGTACAACCAGCTCCTCTGCTACTTAGTAAAATACTCATGACGGATTTCAGCTTGCAGACTAGGTACGGGAAATGCCAATATATATGCTTGCTACTGCCCCGGATACACTGGAATATTAAGTATTTATTGCAATGTGGTGTGACGCATGGGGAAGGCATTATTGAGATGTGTCTTGTTTTGGATCCGATACTGTTGTACCTCGTGGTACGTAGTTAAGAAAGAACCACTTCTAATGAGGTTCCTTAATGCCTTCAATATTAGTTTACGGTTCGTTGCTCATTCAATACAATCTAGAGAGCTCCCTGTACCTGTTACTTGTACAGCCCAAGAGCTCGTGAGGTAGGAAACAAAGCGGTAAAGGCACAATTCAATAGAGCTAAGCAACAAGTCTGTAGCGATGAGTAGAGTGGAAGGAAACTTACGCTAGTATATACGTGTAGGTACTGATGGCGGGTGGATATACCCATGGGACTTGGCAGGTTATTGAAAGCACCCATGTCTTTCGGAACCAATAATCAATTAGCTTCGTTAGATAATTGTTGAATTAGTAAATTTTTATATACAGTAATATAAGTGGGTAGACTAAATAAACTGGGTTGGTGAGTAGAAATGTACCTATTTTAACTTGCTTGTTGAACGGAAACGTACAGCACCCTTATCATATGCTACCTATAAAACGCAACGCCATATTGGCCTTAAACTCAATGGCTACATTTTATGTTTGTAATCCGGTATTCAATGTCGCTTCAATGTTGATGTTTTCGGTGTAAGTCAGGACTTCGATGCTTCCATGCATCCTGCAAGACCGAGCGCTGTGTGGTGATGTACCTGCATTTAGATGCTGGGATGGCGAGCTTTGGTTGGACGTCGGCACCCCCACACGTTTTCTGTATATATATCGCCCAATCAAGTTAGTTCCAGATTAATGCATAAAGAACTCGAATTACATAAGATAAGGATATGCAACCAACAGTTATCTAGTGTAAACATTTATCCAGTTCTGGCTAGCGGAATTGCGGCATCTCACAGTACGGTACATGCGCCCTGGTCGAAGACTTCGAAACATGGTTCCTTGCTGGTGTCTCCATCTCATCCATCTTGCAATTTCCCAGATTAGGTGCTCCCATAAACCCTCATTTCCTTGTTCGGATGGGAAACAAGAAACAAAAAGAAATCGAAGAAACCACGGGAATCATGCTGACAGCTCTTCCTGCAATTTCGCATCAATTACATGCGATGTGCTTGGTTTGTTTCTTCCGTTACTTGTCCACTATATAACATATTGTTTAGCTCTATGACAACAATACATTTCGACTCTTGTGCTATGCAAGGGATTACTTCTAAGCAGGTCTACTCTTGGTGTGATTCCCTTGTGGCGATCATCTTTGTCCAGCGTATGGTTTGCTGATTTGGTAAAGTATTCACAGTGCGCTTGGCTCTCCTCGTGACACTACTGGAAAATATTGCGACTCAAACGATTAACCCATTCCCAATATCCTTCTCTCTCGCAGTAAAATAATAATGGAAAGTGAAGAAACCGTCGCTTCTGATATATTCAAGCTGGCCGAGTCTACAGATTACAGGTAGGTAGTACTTGTTGGCTGGGCTGCTTGTACATACACCCCGTTTAATTTCGCATTAAGCCTTTCTAAGTACCTATAGGCAGGTGGTCACTGTTTCTAGGCTAATATTATGCGCTGTGTTTGGGCTACAAAGAGCTAGTATGGTAGATATGGATTAGCTCCGTTTAATTTGCGGTGACCCGACTCAACTTGATTCTCGATGCTTTTTCTCTTCGCATGGACCGTGTATTCCGTACCCATAATACCAGCTACTGTACATAGGTACGTCCTAGACGCCAAATTCGGCCCAATTTCCTCAGAAGCAGATAACTCTCTACTCCTTTCCTTCCTCCCTTCCTCCTGGGGTGTGTGTGTGCCAGTGATTCCTCTTCGGACAGGAATCCAGAGGCCCGGGAAAGAAAGAGTGGCTGCTTGTTGTCGCGACCATTTTTTCGTTGTTGTTGTGGCAGCTGCGTCTGCGTCTGCATCTTCGTGCATTTGCCTGTCTGTATGCATCATATCCCCCCTATTAAGGACCCACGCGTATTAGGAATTCCACACCAAGTACTCCGGCAGCACTGCTAGGAATACCATCAAAACCGTCCGATACACTGGAGGACAACACCGAGCGAGCGACTTTGGCCTCTACAAGATAATAGACAGAACAGCATACACCATACAAACGAATCAATCACCCATCAATCGAAGCAACCACTTAGCTCGACTAGCATCATTCTGCATATCTATCTCCAACCATCTAGTAGCTCACAGGCGCCCAACGATACCATATCAAGGAACCAAGCTGGTCCAAGGTCAAGGTGGCCAAGGAAGCGCGACTGAGAACCACTACAACCCGCCACCCCAACTCGCCTGTAGCGAGCAGTCCTGCGCTGTTCTTTTCGAAGAAGAGCAAGCGAGCGATATCAAATTCCCTCTGTAATACAACGAACAAGGCTGGCTCATTGGAGGGTCAAACGGTTAGACCGCCTTTGGAATCCATTGCATTAAGCCGGCGCGCGTTGTTCAGCTTTACACAAATCTCACCGACCAACAGCCAGTTCTGTTTCATGCTTGCTCGCTTTTTTCTTTTTTGTTGTGTCTGATCGACTGCATCGCATATCAGCCGGTTCATCCTGTCCAGCCTTGTCTTTAATTCAGATCTCTTGCGACAGCTACTGCTAAGGTATTGTTTGTACTAGGCTATTACAGAGGTCCAAATTTTATGTCTATCGCGTCTCATCAGCTTTGAACAATTTGTCGCTCGTTCTACGCCTCGAGCGTAGAAGATGTCTTCCGCTGCATTGCAGTCAGCACCTCATCAGCCAACGAATTCGCTCTCTGCGCTGAACACCCACTCGCCATCTGCCTCGTCAAATCGGCAATACACCCCGGCCCAATCTCCAAACCGCGAAGGTCGTTATGCAAACAAAGATTATCCCTCCGCCTCGCCTGCACCCTCGTCGAGACGCCCCTCCAGAAGACCTAGTGGAAACAGCACCAACGCGACGAGTCCTGCTCCGACCTACCCGGAACAGTCACAACCATCGCCCATGGCTTCGCGCACTGCCTTGGCTTCGCCGGCCCCGGTGACAGCTACTTCTGCGGAATACGAGAAACCAACCTCGAGTCGGCGACGGCACGAGCCGCCTGTGGCACCACCACGAACCTCATCAACACAACAGGGGAATCCGGCTTCGGGGGCAGTAAATTCTCGTAGAGCTGCGCGTGCTGAAGAACGTGCTGCAAACTCCCCTAAGCGAACGCCCGGAGAGAATAATAGGACAGGCGCCAATGGTTATTCGGATGCTGGTCCGTCCCCATACGACGAGCCAAGTTCGCGCACCAAAAGAGGGGCATCTCAACATGTCGCTCAAGAGCTGTCGCACACATCCAACAGCCCGAGAGACTATCGCCAGACTGCGATGACGGCGATGCCTGTGCGGACTCGGGATCAACCTTCAAACTCTACGTCATCAAAGCAGCCGTCTCGTGAGGCCAGTGAAGTTCTTAACAGAGTTATAGTTTCCCAGCCCGAAGATGACCTGGAAAGAGAACAAGAGCGGCTAGGGGAGTCTCAGCCGAATCCGACGTCAACACGTCAAACTCTCGACGACAATGATGACGATGATATCGCCGCGCCGCCTCCAGTGATTCCTACACATGAAGCTCATGACGACAGCCGGCGTGGTGGTCGAAGCCGACACGATCATTCTAAGCGGGAGAAACTATCTCGATTTGGTGACTACTATCTCGGCAATACCATTGGCGAAGGCGAGTTTGGAAAGGTTAAGCTGGGTTGGAAGACAGATGGCGGTGTCCAAGTAAGTAAATAAGTTGTCGCATACTCTTGCCAGCAGGCAACTAACACACTGAACCAGGTCGCTATCAAGCTCATCCGTCGCGATAGTGTAGGCAATAACCCATCGCGCTTGGCTAAGATTTACCGTGAAGTCTCCATCTTGCGAGGGCTCTCACACCCCAACATCGTCAGATTACACGAGATGTCTGAAACAGAGCGTCATATCGGAATCGTTCTCGAATATGCGTCCGGTGGTGAACTCTTTGACTACATCTTAACCCATCGATACCTTAAGGACCATGCGGCTAGGAGGCTTTTCGCCCAGTTGATATCAGGCGTTGGCTATCTGCACAAGAAGGGGATAGTCCACCGAGATCTAAAGCTAGAGAATTTGCTTCTTGATCGCAATCGGAACATCATCATCACTGACTTTGGGTTTGCCAACACCTTCGATCCAGTCGACGAGTTAACAGAAGAAGAGGAACTGAATCTGTCGGACCGCGATTTCGTCAAACGGGTTAAACTGGATAAACCTAAACCGGACGGCACGCGTAGAGGCGACTTAATGCAGACAAGCTGTGGAAGCCCATGCTACGCAGCACCAGAGTTGGTCGTTAGCGATTCGCTCTACACAGGCCGCAAAGTCGACGTCTGGAGTTGCGGCGTCATTCTGGTACGTAAAATACCCTCTGTAAACAGCACCAAAGCTAAGATGAGCTCCTAGTATGCTATGCTCGCAGGATATCTTCCTTTCGATGACGACCCTGATAATCCGGAAGGCGATAATATTAACCTTCTATATAAGTATATTGTTAATACCCCTCTCACATTCCCTGAGTATGTCACTCCGCATGCGCGCGATCTCCTTCGACGCATCTTAGTTCCTAGTCCGCGCAAGCGAGCAGATTTATTTGAAGTAGCCCGACATAGCTGGCTTAGCGAGTATGCTCATGTTGTAGAGCTTATCACCAGTACCACGACGACCCCCAGCGAGATTCAAAACACTACAGTGCCCTCTGATGAAGCCGAGACAGGAAACTTGGCCAGAAGTGCTTCTGTTCGGGAACCACCTAAGGCAAAGGCGACTACTACAACGGCTGTGGGCGATTTGGCGAGGAAACAGGGCAAAGTGGACACGGATGAAGTGGCGCATACGAAGCAGCAGAGAGACAATAAGCGTCGGACTGTTCAAGTGGAATATGTTGCTCCTACTACACAGACCCAAAGGGGAACAGAGCAATCTGATACTCACGCCTCCCCCCGTGGGAAGACCAAGGCTGCATCTTCTAACCAAGGCCCGACCGAGGTTCACTCCTCGCCGCATGACAAGCCGCTACCAAGAGATCCCCCAGTTGGAAAGGAGTCCTACACTGGCTCACCCAGAGATCAGAGGAAGCCACCTAGCGCGCACCGACGGGAAATGGGTCTTCCAAGAGCGAACCCACCACGCTCTGCATCTGATCATCCATATATGACAACAGCTGCTGGCGCATCCGCATCACGACCTGCTACTGGTGGCTCGATGCATTCTGCTGGTTCTAGAGGACTTGTTCCATCGTCACGGCCGTCGTACGGCCAACCTTTACCCCCTACCGTTGCTGGTACTAACGCGCAAGGAAGCATACAACAACCAAAGGGTTCAAAGAACTATGTCATATCCAATCCAATCCCACAGGAGACGCCGGACGTAAGCTTTGGGCGCCCTAGTATTAATCTGCCACCTAAATTTGCAGACGTTTCTGGGTTCAATAGCCAAACCCAGCAGCAACCCGGCGAGGCCAAGGGTCACAGGAGATCTAACACGATCGGCGAGATTGGGGGCAAAATATTCGGCCGCAGCGGATCGATCTTTAGCGCTCGCAAGAAGCGACCAGATCAGGCAGAGAAAGCGTCCAAAAAATATCCCCCTGTCAGTATGTCCAATACTATGCCCAGCGACTCTAGAACATCTATGGATTCTCGAGCTTCCCGTAGGTCGTTCTCCCTAGGACTCGGAAAGAAGCGCAGTGGTAGCATTGCTGGATCACAAGTATCATATGAAAAACCACCAAATGCCAGACGTTTCTCTCTCCTGAAAGCGATGGGATTGAGCAAAGAGCCTACGACCCCGCCTCCTGATATGTCGCAGCCTGATCTCCCGATTCAAGATCCCCCAGAAGTAGATAGTTACGGTCGGTATGTCAATCAACCTCAAAGCCGCGGACATGCTGGGCAATATCATACAGATGGTATGTACGAACAGTCCCAGGAACAACATTTAGGATCAGCATCTCAGCCCGGTTTTGGTTCGAACTCAGGTCATCGGCGCTATCCCTCAGCTTCGGCGTCACAGCCTTCAGCGATTCCCTCCTATCTACAGCAGGGGGCAGTTTTAAACTCGGGATCTGAGTCCTCTATTGAACACCCGCAGCGGAGGCCACCCAACTCAGCCCCTTACCAGTCCGGTTACGACTCAGATCAGTATGACAGTCGTCAGCCGGGAGGCCGACAGGGTACGCGTGTGCTTCAGAAGAACAAGAGATTTGTGGATGCATACGACGAAGAAGAGTATGGTAGACCACGCGATCATGCCGGAAGCAGTGGCGCGGCTAAGAGAGTTATGGACTTCTTTAGACGAAGGGGCCGAGCACGGGGTGGTGAGGTCTAGGCAGGCGAGCACAACAACCGACTCTTCTCATTGGAACCACAGGTATTCTCACCCGCTAGGCATTGATATAGCCAGCCAGGTGAGAAATGCGCACGATCAGTTGCGCATCTCTACTGCCGGCGCCTGGCTGGCGATTATCTGATATCGTGCTACGATGCCACTGCCGCAGCCTAGCAACCTCCTTTTCTCCACCCTAATAATCAATACCCTTGAGGAGTGACAAGCAAGGCACTCCATGCCGACTGATTAGCCTCAGTTCCACGGATGACGTGATGTGATCACAGTGAATGATTCAGAGTTATATTTCTCAATTTCAGCAACGGGCATTCAGCAGGGAGTTTGAATGGTGGTTTAGATGGCCTGTATTGGTGGTCCTCTCCTTTTTCGTCGTCAATTTTCTCATGTCATAGCATGTCCAAATTATTCCAGCTCAATTTTTTCCTGTATTTTGGAGACCTTCCAAGACTGTTGCGACTAGTCTGACAGGCTAGAAAATCTGGGAAGGAACGTAGCTAAAAAGCGACGGTGTCGTGGTAGTAACCGGAGATACATTCTCCTCGATGGATGCGTATGGGTTGGTAATTGATGGAACAAACATTTTAGCAAGCAAGTAGTGTTAATAGATACCGCTGTTAGAGGCGAGGTTGAGGGCGAGTGGATGATAATATACTGATAGAAAGCTCGCAAGACTTGACTGTAAATGCCAGCGAAGGATAAATTGACTAAGACACTCGTGTACTTGTGGTGGGTATTATTATTCATGAATTAAGTATATCTATCAAATCTATCAAACAATCAAACAATCAGGGGAATTACCGTACACATACACTCGCCTAGCAAGTAAATCTTCGCTTTCTTTGGGCTCTATATACCATCCCCTTCTTACACCACGTCTCTATATCCCTACGAATAAAGCATTAGCTGCATGTGAATCACCTACGTAGCTTGCCATCGTTAGAACAAGATGGGCTACAGAGCCTCGCGAATAGTAAGAAGCCTTACCGACCGCTAATTGTACGATGAACATAAGCATGTTATAGCCTTACTTTCTTAATTTCGGTGCTAAATAAACAGATACCATCAGATTTTGTTATTTTTTCGTTGAGCGTTCCCGACATATCCGACAGCCCTCTTCCATAGGTGGATGCTATTCTGTCCCCCCTTTTTTAATACGTTTTGTCCCGTCGTAACCAATATAATGCTTCTTCAACTTTCTATTTTCCAAAGAGAAGAAATCCTTTGTCGAGTGCTAATATGAAGCCCAAATAAATACAGTTTTCCTTTCCTTATCTCTTTTTGTTGGTTCTCTCCTTTTTTTTTCTTTCTTTTTACTACCAATCTACCTACAAAGCCCTCTCCTTTCGGTAACTGTCAGCAATGAGGAAAGCCAGCTCGAGCGCCTGCCGCTCATTGAGACGCGGGTCACAGAAGCTTGTGTAGTTGGTAGACAGGTCATCCTCGTCGAGGCCCTCGCTGCCGCCCAGGCACTCGGTGACGGCATCGCCCGTGAGCTCGAGGTGTACTCCCCCCAGGTAGCTGCCCTCGTCCTTGTGGATCTTGAGCGTTTCCTGCAGCTCGGAGAACACGTCGTCGAACCGCCGCGTCTTGATCCCCGTCCCCGTGGACCGCGTGTTCCCGTGCATGGGGTCGCACTGCCAGATCACGGTGCCCTTGTACTCGCTGCCCTCCACCGCGCGGATGTGGGATGGTAACAGCTCGTGGACTCGCGACGCCCCGTACCGCGTGATCAGGGTTATCTTCCCGACCTCGCGGGACGGGTTTAATGTTCGCAGCAGCTCAAGGAGATCGGACGTCGGCGTTGACGGCCCGACTTTTACCCCGATCGGGTTCGCGATACCCCTAAAGAATTCGACGTGCGCGCCGTCGATCTGCCGCGTGCGGTCCCCGATCCAGAGGAAGTGCGCCGAGGTATTGTAATACTGTTTCTGCGGCTCGCTGCTAGGGGCAGTTCCCGCTGCTGCTGCGTTACTCGTAGGAGGCACCTCGGCCGAAGCTGGCACGTCCATCAGCCGTGTTAGGTTCTCCTCGTACTCGAGCAGCAAACCCTCGTGGCTTGTAAACAGATCGATGGTGTCGAGCTTGGGGCTTCGGTCCGCACCGATTGTGCGCATGAAACGCAGCATATCCTGCAGGAACCGTACTGCCGCCGTGTACTTAGCCTTCAGTTCTGGGTCCTTAACGTGACCTAGGCTCCAGTTCAGCGGCCGATGCAAATCTGCTATCCCGGCTGTGATGGCAGCCCGCGCATAATTCAATGTTGCCGCCGAGTGGTTGTATGCCCTGCATTTTGTTAATCCCCGTATAGATTTATTTCTCTGTCTGCGTCGTAGAAAAGGTGGGAAGGGGCGGTATATGATGTGAAATTAATCTTCAGCAGTGTAAGTTTTCATGATGAAAGTAGGAGTGAACTCACTTGACCAATCTCTGCGGATCCAACTGACGGTCTTCGAGATGATATCCATTCAGGATATCTCCGCGGAAAGATGGCACCTCCTTGCCATCGACAATCTCTGTTGGGCTGGAGCGCGGCTTGGCGTACTGTCCAGCCATGCGGCCGATGCGCACAACACGCTTGTCGGCACCCCATATTAGCACCAGGCTCATCTGCAGCAGGAGCTTAATCTTGGACTCGATGGCGTCCTGACGGCAGTAGTCGAACAGCTCGGCGCAGTCGCCGCCCTGTAATAGGAAAGCTTCGCCGCGGGCCACGTCCCTCAAGTTTTGCTTCAACTTCTCAATCTCATGCGGGTGCACGATGGGGGGCAAGCGGCTCAGTTCATCGGTTGCCTTGCGCAATGCAGATACATCTGGGTACTCGGGACATTGCTTGATCGGCTTTGTTCGCCAAGATGAGGGTGACCAGTTTCCATTGGCGGATGCGCCGTTTGTTTGCTCAGTTGAAGGCGTCATGTTGACCTGTATTCAGTCTTGTCCTGGCCTCGTAAAGGCTCAAGATGCAGGGAATAAACCGACCTAGTTATATATATTGATTATTCTTCAACAGCCGGAAACAGAAATATTGTGTCAAGTAGAGCCAATGGAAGGGCTAATGCATGAGCACTCTTTCAGGAATGTGAGATATTCTCTACCATAAGAATTAAGTGAGATGGCTCGTGAGATGACTCAACAGACAATGAGTGGAATGAAGCCACTTTACAACGGCAGTAACATCACATCAGTTACCATATTGGGATAGCATTCATTCGGCGGCATCCCACCACTAATCCCACCACTGCATAAAAAACTTCTAGCTACACTAGTGTACAAAATTTACCCGCCACAGCTACACTACCGGTAGTAGAAGCTCCCCGCCTTTCAGCCCACTAAGTTACTAAACTGTGGCGCTAGTTTCTTCCTAGGTTAGGTAGGTACTATGCAGTCTAGTCTAGGTAAAGTAGCAGAGCTCGACTTGCCATTTTTATTATCTAGTCTGCATCCAATTCTCAACACTCAGCTCGTCACGCCCTTTTTCTGCGCTACAAACCCAACCCAACCCATCAGCTACGAACATTGAACACTATGGCCGAGCCACAACCACGCACGGTACATGAGGGTGCCACGACCGGCGACGTAGAAGACGAGTTGCAGGAGACACACGCCAAGTCGGCCGAGGACCGGAAAGCGGCCGCTGCGCTTGCTAGTATGGATGCGAGAGGTGATGGCGCCGAGGCTGCGGAAGTCGACGCCGCGGCCGTTAGCAAGGCTATGAAGAACCTTGGTGCAACTACAGCGGAGAAAAAGGAGGTCAAGAAGGTCAAGGTTGACGCCGCGGATGTTGCGCTACTCGTGAGTCTCTCCCTATTTCACACTCGGGGTCTTGCATCTGTATGGTGGGGGAGCTTAAAGTGGTGAAGCAGTAATTATGGAAGGGGATTATGTAGCTTCATTGAGTGAGAAGGGACAGTGACTGACATGGTAATGATTCTTCAGGTCGACGAGCTTGAATTAACGAAACCAAAAGCCACCGAACTACTTAAGGCACATGATGGCGATGCGGTGCGCGCTATGAAAGCTTTCATTGCTGTATGAGCGGGAACAAGGATTTCAAGGTTTCCATAAAATACATATGCATTTAAGGCGCCCAAGGTTGACTTTAGAAAGGGGTAGAGGCATAGCGATTAACCAAACATGGATCCGCAGCATAGAAAGGGAAGAAAAGCACAAGCACTGAAATAAGCAGTCTTTACCCCTGGCAACGTAGGATATCGAGCGTCAAGACGTTTTGATACCTTGGAGTCAATGACAGACAGGGTGGCCGATTCTCATGTCATTTCAGGGCTGACAGTATCCAGAAAAAAGTATGTCTTGGGCAATCAGGAATCTATCTAGTGCTACTAATCGTGCCAAGTACGCATGAAATACGAAGCTTTGACACACCTAGGCTCCCAAAGATCAGCCTCACCAAAGTCCCATGACGGTCGCTGACCGCGAGAAGGTGGCTCGTGAGTATAATTATTAGACGGATTATAAGGCGGTGGATAAGAGGGCGGGTATGTGCCATTTCCAGGTGGTCTTCTTGGATTACCAGTAAACATGATGAGAGGCCACATTGGGATATAACACCTTTCGTCCCCGGAACACACCTCAGAACAGCCCGTAAACTCATCTGCCCACCCTAGCCAGGCCATCAATTCTTCAATTCCATTGCTCCAAGTATCAGCTAGTACCTGGAGGTGGCCCGGCTCCGGATTCGAACCCCTTCTGTAGGTGTTCTTAGTTAGCTGCTGGGAGTGTGCTGCCCAGGCTTGTTCAATACCAAAGCCAATTGTAAGTAGAACTGAGCAGATCGCACCGAACGTCTCCTCGACAACCCATTGCAGGTCCCGCTCCTCTGAACTTAGGATTACACCATTTGAAGGCGCCATCAAGCGTGTATAGCGGTACCGGCAGCGAGAGTAAACTTCTTCATACAAATCTGAATGGACATCCCAGACAGGCGGATCTGTCGTGTCTGGAAATTCGAGAAATCCGACGAGAAACATATGACTCTGAGATCTAATGTTAAACAACCACTGCATTATGTCTGTCCGGTTATGGGGATTTTCGGGAAAGTTTGACAGAGCGACGGTTGTCTCTTCCAGCTGCCTTCCAACGTTTTGCTTGATCTCATTGACCATGAGCACCCAGTCAGCGCCAGAGCACGACTTTTTCGATTCCGCGAGATCCCCCCTCAGAAGACGCTCAGATACATTCCT
Source organism: Xylariaceae sp. FL1651 (assembly GCA_025201745.1). Classification (NCBI taxonomy): domain Eukaryota; kingdom Fungi; phylum Ascomycota; class Sordariomycetes; order Xylariales; family Xylariaceae; species Xylariaceae sp. FL1651. The sequence continues at coordinate 513,401 of MU624246.1, forward strand.
CATGAGGGCTGCTTCATCGGTCGTCACGTTTGCGAGATGATGATACCGCCGTCTACGTGTAAGTTCCTGAAGTGCCAGCGTCCTGTTGCCAGCGGCTCCCTCACCTTTCCAGAAGCCATTGGCCGTCAAATTCAATCTGCCTCGCTCCTCTTCTACTCTCCATGCCGTGAGGCCTGGGAACTGGGAAGAGTAATAGCTCATAATGCTGCAACCGAGCACTTTTGCTCGCACTTCGCCCCGCCCGGGCCCGTTCCGCGAGGAGCCGTAGTGAGACGTTGCGCTGCTGAACCAGCCCCAGAACTGTGCGTTCAGAAACGGCTCTCTGCTCGGATCCCACTCACGCCAGTTTGGCGGTACAGGCGGGTTGGTCGGATCCATGGAGGAATCGGTGCGTGTTGGTGTTGGTGGGAGAGTGTAATAGGATGCCTCGAGACGTTGCGCATCGTCCGACAACTCATCCTCCATCTTGTTTTCTCCTAAGTACACCTCTTCTGCATCCCTATCTTCTTGGTTTCGTTTAGGGAGTTGTGGCGCTGTGACGTTCAGATGTGTGAGCAACCTCAAGCTCGGACTTGTAAAATTACACCATATCATCTCAAACCCGGCATTCATCCTGATGATACCCTCGAAGCCCCAGCCATCTCCGCGCAGCCCAGCGCCAAGCAGCCAGCTACACAGCCCATGGGCGCGCGCGTACTCGTCTTGTAAGCCGCTGAAGCGACCCGAATCGTCAGATGGCCCCGTCACATTGCCGTACAGGTGTAGCATCTGGGTATCGAGCTGCCCGAGGCCCATCAGCGCTGCGGACTCGCCGTCGAAATAGAGCGCTTTGACGGGGCGTGTGGTCTGATAGGTTAGCATGTGCGAGTCGGGCGACCCGCCCATGATGCCGTAGGCCATTCCTCTGCGAAGACGTCAACTCCAACGCACCAGAGGACTGCTAGGTATTTTCGCGCGTATGTGTGTGGATGATCTTACAGATCGAAGGCTAGCCACTCTGGGCTCGGAGGCTGTTCGCCGTCCATACGCCCGTGGTAGAAGAGCGTGTAGGGCGCGATCTCACATGCTGCGAGAGTGTGTCCGTTCGGGAAGAATGTGTTTCCCCATTGCTGTAGAAGGGACGATACGGAGGAGAAGAGATACGGCGCTGCCGACGAGAAGTTGAGTTTCCAGGATATGGGTGAGACGTCGTCGTCTTCATGTAGGGATATTGGAGACTCTGATAAGGGGATTTGGAGCGGCGTTGAGTCGCTTCTTGCTTGAGAAGCTAAACATATTGACACAGGACAGAGGAAGATCAAATTTGAACGTAGCATGTTGTACTTAAGCTTGTCATGAATAAGAAATGAAATATTAAATAGTTTGTTACATACATGCTGGATATGAAAATAAAGATTTAGAAACTATAAGCGCCCTTCAATCCTACACTTATCGCGAGATAAAAGATAAGAGCCGTGACGCGTCCTTCCCTCCAGAGGGCTCGGTTTCACAATGATCTTGAGCTAAGCTGTCTTATAGCATATTCCTTCTTTCTCTATATGTAGAACAAGTGTCTAAATAGTAGAAAGAATCTTGTCTGCTATTTCCGATCTGGATATTTTTGGGGTCAGTGCTTTGCCAATAATAAATGAATAGTATGTCTTCATATGCGACATCAAACCACTTAAATCGTCGACAATGCTCCGTAGAGCTTCCGCACTTTAATGTAGCAAGCTATGTACTTTAAACAAACGACTTTTTGCCGATCTAAGTACAACAAACAATAATGTTTTCATATACTTATCATTAACGAAGATACCACTTAGTAGCTTTGCTGCTATAACTCTGTGCAAGTGCTGCTGACGACTTCATTGCCTGTGAGCTGTCCATCTAGTCAGTATATGCAGCGGCCCACTGATCGGTGACTGGGTTTGTTCTAAGCGAATGGATGCTGATGGTTGATGAGTGATAAACAGTTCGCATAAAAAGACCTCGAGGAGTTCTAGAAGATTTCACATGACACTCCTAAAATAAACACCTCGCTTCGAGACTTCATGCAGTGTGCTGCAGCTCGTTCGATTAACCTTCTTGATTCGTCCGGCTCTCGCTGTGTTAGTTGCAAAGCGCCGCATCGCTAAGCAACCGTCCAGCAGATACAATCAATATCGTCAATGTGATTTGTTCCCTAGATAAGCTCTCGTTATTAGTTGCTAGTTGTAAGCGTTCAGCCCTCTGCTCACCGCTGGCAGGGGAGGTCTAAGCGAGGTCGTTTTGGTCGTGAAGCTACTCCTCAGGCGCTCCCCAAGTTTGGTTTCCTCGCTTACAGATTGATGCACACTACGGTACATAATAGCCCAACAGCCCAGAAGTGACCTATTAAACGGCCTTGATAGCCCGAAACAGCAATTGAAGACCGAGCGCCCGCCCGGGGCGACAGCAGGGTTTCCGGGACCTGGCACATCCGAGGCCACCCACTTTCGTTTTCGTTTATACGAAGCTAGACTAAAACGCCCAAACGCCTACAGGCGGGACACGAAAGTGATGTGATGTACCAGCCGATGTTGTCCCGCACCAGCTGGGAAGGTCGCGTCGGACGATGACACCAAGAAACCACATGTGCTTTATACCAAAGGGGCTGCGCCTTGATTCTTTCAACCTTCTTTTCGCTTTGTTTTAATCGTAGCGAGGACCGGCCGGCCGATTCGATCTTGCATCCCCCAGTTCGAATAGCCTAATTCCGACGACATTAAACAGCTGAGCGCAACAGAACCCATAGTCGACTCACTCTCGAACGGGCAAACGGCGGCGCGAAGGGAGCGGCCTTACGGCTATTGAGCAACGCTCGAAAGAGAGATACCACGAGGGAAATCCTGTGCCACTATGCCGTCATCTATACTCTTGGTTTCCGGCGCCGTCGTCGCATGGTTCGTATTTAGGCTTGTCGCTGGCCTCCGCCGGAACCTTGCACTGGCCAAAGCCACGGGGCTGCCGTACTATATTGTTCGTAAGTAGCGACGATGCGAGTCAAGAAAATCGCTTGAATCTAACTGCCATCTTTCCAGCCGTTAACCCAATAAACAATATATCCCAAGCGTTTGCTTTCATTTGGTTACCGTTATGGAAAACACTCGTCCCCAAGAAATACTGGGAAGACGTCATCCAGTATGTGCGCCTTAATTATTCCCAGTGAACTGCACCACATGAACTAATGGGGACCTGCGCCAGATTCTGTGAACCTAACTGGCAGTATACCAGACAGTTTGGCCCGTTCGCCAAGATGGGTGAAAGCGTACTCCTCGTCACGCCGACCATCTTGTTAATGAACACGGCCAGTGCTGAGGTGATCCACGAAATTACTTCGAGACGCGAAGCATTTCCCAAGCCCACCGAGTTCTATGAGATACTGGCTATGTTTGGGCACAATGTCCTGACCACCGAAGGAGCTACCTGGCGCATGCATCGAAAGGTCACCTCCGCATCGTTCAATGAGAAGAACTCGGCACTTGTGTTTAGAGTGGCTAGTGAGCAAGCGCAAGGAATGACCGACTATTGGCTACAGACGCAGAAGAAGACCGGCAGTTTCAAAACTGTTGAGAAGGATACGATGTCTCTGGCCCTTAACATTATCAGCTATGTTGGCTTCGGGTTGCGACTCGTCTGGCCGGGTCAATCCCTACCAGCAGACATGGATTCGAAACTTGTCAAATATGCGAGCTTTGATGCTCCAGAGGGACACACTCTGACCTTTAATGAATCCATCGCCAGGACCTTAGAGAATCTGCTCCCCCTTCTACTAACTCCTACGTTCATTCTCGGTGTGTGACTTGTCATGTGTTGTTGTCAACGTGATAGCAGGACTAATATATTCTTAGACAATTTGCCTATTTCTCTGTTCAAGGCGGCCAAGGAAGCCAGAGATAACTATATTTCGTACATGAAGGAGTTCCTCCAGGAGAAGGTAAAAGATGTTCGGCGCGGAGACAAGGATATAGGCATGGACATTATGGGATCACTTGTGGCAACTTCATACCAAGAGAAGCAGGACAAGGCCAAAGCAGGAATCGAGATGGACGACTCGGAGATCATCGGCAACGCGTTCATCATGTTCTTGGCGGGCCATGAGACGACTGCGAACGTGATGCACTTCACCCTCCTGGAGCTAGCGAACAACCCGGCGACACAGCGGCAGCTGCAGCAAGACATCGACACAATCCTAGGTCGCGACTCAGACCCGGCGACGTGGGATTATGACGAGAAGCTCGGCGCCATGCAGGCGTCGATGCTGGGCGCCATCATGAACGAGACACTGCGCCTCATGCCACCGGTCACAGATATCCCCAAGAAGACCACACCCACGCAGGAACAGAGCATTACCATCGACGGTGTCAGGCACACGCTACCCCCGAACATGTACATCGGCCTCTGCGTGTCGGCCGGCCAGCGAAACCCCCGCTGGTGGCCGTCGAAGCCCAGCAAGATCACCAACGCGCCGAACGACCTCAACGACTGGGTGCCGGAGCGCTGGTTCCGGCCTAGTCTGAAGGAGGCCGAGAAGGACTATAAGAACCTGCCGGAGACGGAGGACTTCGGCGGGTATGCGGGTCCGGACACGAGCGCATCGATGTTCCGCCCCGTGCGAGGGTCCTACGTCCCGTTCTCGGACGGCGCACGATCGTGTCTAGGCCGACGTATCGCCATCGTCGAGGTTCTGGCGGCGCTCGCCGTCATCTTTCAGAAGTACAGCATCGAGAACGCGGTCGACGACTGGGCGTCGGACGACGAGGTTGCGCGCATGGATCGACAGCAGAGGGTGGAGCTGTACCAAAAGGCTACGCAGCGATCCAGGGACGTCTTGGCCTCGTGCGAGGCGCGCATCACACTCAAGCTATACAACGGCAGATTTGTCCCGCTGCGGCTTGTAAAGAGGGGGGAGGAACGGTTTGTGAACTTGGTTGATTTGTGATGAAACATATGCTTGTAACATGCTGTGTTTGGGGTTTACCTTATGGTTGGAGCATCCGTTGGGTACTTGGGACACCGAAATAGATGGGTGGTGATGGTGAGGAATTTGTCTTTATCGTGTATATACGCGGATAACGCGTGGCCTTGTTTGCACGAGATGGGTGGTTGCTACGATACGCAAAGTACCTACCTCAACTCTAGAGAGCTGGTGGCCATTTATCATTTATCTACGTATAGTGTATGGTAAAACTTATGACTCGTACACACAGGGAATTCGATTCAAGTGTTTAGACTCGTACACGTTCACCGCAACTTGAGACAAACTTTGGTGATAAATGTCTTATCGTCATATCCGACCAAAGTGGCCAGACATGTTCTCGTAGTTAAGGGACAAGGGAAGAGCTTATTGCTTCTATTTAACTAGCCGAGGCGGTGATCATATTAGTTGAGATCGCAAAATTGGCATCCTCCACTAAAGGACTACTTTTACGGCCAATTCACACCTGAAAACAACGATTCTAATAGTGGTGTAAATAGAGGTGCCATTTCTGTTAATAATAACAAAAATACTAAACGATTTGGTGAAATAATGATTCTTGACGATTAATTGTTAAAGGTATATATTAGAAGATCATAACGTACCTTGGGTGGGGCTAAAGGGGGTGATCAGAAAAAAACCGAGTTTTGCGGTCTCAACTAATATGATCACCGCCTCGCTAGCCTAGAGATCTAGCTCTTTGAGTTGAAGAGACATCATGTTTCAGGGGGTGGTTGGAGAAAGCTTAATAGAAGTAGGTGGTCAACTAGGTGCTTTAGCTACGTTGATTCTAATTACTAGTCCTCGACGTTAGGATTACTAACTTTCGATAGCATTACCGAGTATACAGAACGAACGGACTGATACAATATGTGGGGTAGGTAGACTGTTTATATCTGGAAACCATATAGCCTATAGGAGGAAACCTATAACTACCTACCTACATATTATCTGCCTGCGCTAGTGTTTAGTGATGCATTATTCTGAGGGACAAACGACCAGCTCTTAATTGTGGTAACTCCACTCCCCACCAGACACTAGGCCTTATCGTCGGCAAAGATACTTACAGTAACTGCTATCTTACAGCGTACCTAAGACATCTCCAATGGTAAGCTTAAAACGAAAAGTACACTCTATACCTAGCTTGCTTGATCCGAGGGCTTTACATAAATCCGATGTCAGTTCCAATAGGTACAGGTACTGTGCTTACATGTCCGACTATTTGTTCGAACCGAGCGCCGAGTAAGCTGATCTCTACCTAGCTATTCTACACGTTGGGCATCACAGACCCTTATCACTGTAAAATCCAAACGAATTCTCGTTGGTTATTCTAGCATTGAATTGCGTCGCCTGTGTACGGCTATTATGCGATCCTGTTATTCCTGTCGAAAGGGTCGGCGTTGTTTCCGTGTTCCTTGTGTTGGCAATGCTGGCAGTGTTTAATAGTATCTTACGTCATTCTTCTGCTATCTGGGCAGAGACATCGGCATTCGGCACATTGCCAAGGCGAAAGGACGGACTCCTGAGGCGCCAAGACCGCCAAATTACCTACGGTTCGCTGCAGTAGTCCGTGTGCTATGTACTGTATTTTCCTTGTTACGCTGGCAACACGCATCATTCTAGCAGACAATGCCTGAATGGTCTCCAGTTATTACCCAGTTCTAATATCTTGGCTCGTTAGATAAGTTTAGGTTGTTTGTCTTCTTTATATTTCTGGAGACTCTGTCTTCCTGCACTGATCTACATCACATAAAGATTTACCCAGAGTAAATCGTTGCCTTCGTTACCTTCGTTGTTAGTTGCTTGACTTCGTGCTATCAATAAAACAAGGCGTAAGCTGCGTACTTCGTAACACGCCGCATTGGAGTACATAAACGAACCAAAGCTTATCTACGTTAGTACTGTCTCAACTACTATCAGGTGATCACTCACTCCAACACCACTCTAAAGTACATTGGACCTATCCTACACAGAGCAAAAAAGTGCTGATCGTCCATTGTGCATCTTAGAAACATATCATCTCTGGCGGTTGGCTAAGAAAAGCGATATTACCCTACACCCTCATCGCCGGTATGTTGCCCTTGGATAATTCAAGGTTGGCAAGTTGCAAGACACACGCTGATATCATTCCGCAGAATAGTCGCGTCCGGCTAAACCCCACAAGAGCTTGGTAGGCTGGCACTGCATACATCGTTCTCTGTTTGGGGATACAGCGCAGAGTTACCATTCGCTTTCGCTTCGCCGGAAAGTACGCGCTATTAGCGTTACTCCGCAGGGCGCAGCCTAACTAATTGCTTGCTAGTAGAATGCGTAAGTTCACATCATCTCTTTTTTTTACTCCACGTTGCTCTGTCCGCACCCCTGGAACCTGACGCCCCGACGCGACTCATACTTCTACTACCGGGCTAGGTTAGCTTAACTTATCCAACCGCATCGCAGTAGACACGTGTGGCAAGCCATTCAAATCCACATCCAACAACTGCGGCTATGGAATGACGACTCAGTCGCCATCCACTTATTTCCGTGACTCTCGAGACTCCTGACAAAAACTCTCAAGTGAGGGCAGCGGGTAAGAGGGTATCATTACCGGACCGCTTGCAGCTATTAGCACACGGACATGCACATACTGTGTCTATAGTCTGTGCCCCAGGGCCGGGACCCAAGTGGGCCAATATGAAGTCGTCACCTGCGTCAAGATATCGTGCACAGTACGCGTACCGACTCTACGGGAAAGCCATTGAGGCTGTCTAGCTTGACTAATGAGCCACGGACAGCCTCAGTCTATACTCCTGCAGCTCTCTAAGACCCCTGTAGACTCGCCATCAGGGAAGTCCCCGCGCCCGGATCTCATGTCATTTCCTTATCTAGTCGGATCCTCTTACTACCCTTGAACACCTATTTAGGTCTGGTCTCACCATCACCCATCAAACTCTCTTCCGTTCTCTCTCTCTTTCTTGTTCCTTATCCAGAACACCCACGACCTTGGCGTCGACATTGCCAAAGCACCACACATCGATGAAGGAAAGTTCGTCTGATAAACCGCCTTATATAGATCGCATACGCTCTTGGGCACGAACTCACGCGTATGGAGGCACGAAACGGTCCACTGGTTCCAGTAGTAACCCTACGCTTCCCTTGAGCAACCCGCCTGTCGACTCGTCACAGCATCAGCAGACTTCAAAAAGTAAACATGGCGCCCCTGGCGCCGCCAATGACAATCAAGGCCTACCTAGGCAACCCGCAAATGCTTCTTCCAACGCCAGATCGGATAGCGATAATGCCGATAAATCAACTTCGTCGGCATCTAAAGCGGAGGGGCCGGGGACTGTCGTAAACCCGGAGCAGGCAGAAGTAAAGAAACCTAATGTTGCTGTGCGATTTTTTTTGACTACCAAGAAAATCTTATTGCACAGCTGGATCAACCTTGGCTTGGTCTTTGTGCCCGTTGGCATCGTTATCGCCAATATCCCAAACGCCAACCCTGGCGCCATATTCGGGATCAATGCTGTTGCCATCATCCCCCTCGCCGCGTTACTTAGCTACGCAACCGAGTCCGTAGCTCGTAAGATGGGTGATACCATCGGCGCATTACTTAACGTGACCTTCGGTAATGCCGTAGAACTGATCATTTTGTAAGCTTTTTTTGCCAAGATTATACCTCTCTTGGGGTATGGAATATTTTGCTAACTATCCAACAGTATGTACGTTTTGAAGACTTTAAAATCCCTTATTGCTGGTTCTTGCGTGCACCCCATGCCTCCCTTTCTTCCAGCCAAAACAGCCAAGCTGTCATATATTGAAGCACACTAACGTAATCTTCTCTACTACAGCATTGCGCTGGTTAAGGTTAGTTCATATTAGTAGAAAATGATGGAGTTTAGAGCTAATGATGTTTAGGGCGAAATTCGCGTCGTACAAGCCTCACTTTTGGGGTCCATTCTCGCGAATTTGTTGCTCATTCTGGGCGGAGCCTTCTTCCTGGGCGGTTTACGATTTCGCGAACAGGTTAGTTCACTTTTTATACACATCAGAATCGCATGACTAATCTATTTCAGGTCTACAACAGCACCGTGACGCAAATGAGCGCCTGCTTGCTCAGTTTGAGCGTTATCAGCCTTGTTCTACCTGTATGAACTCAAGTCTTTCCGAATTGATGTTATTTTCTAACCAGGCTCCTATTTAGACCGCCTTCCACGCTTCTTTTGCAAATCAGGACTTAGCCGATGAACAATCTCTGAAAATCAGCCGTGGTACAAGTGTTGTACGTATTGTCCTGTTCATCCTATTCTGTGGATACTAATACTTCCTTAGATTCTTCTCCTGGTCTATGGAGTATATCTCTTGTTCCAGCTGAAGTCACATGCGTATATGTACGAATCTACGCCTCAGCACATCATTGACGAAGAGTCAACCCCCGGCCCTGCGGCTGCCTGGTTGGATACTTCAAGCTCTGATTCAAGCTCTTCGTCCGATTCGGACTCGGATTCTTCAGGTCACTCTAAAAATACCATGTCACGGCGAGTCAAGCGAGCTATTCGACGCCGTCGCAGAAAGTCCAGTTTTGCATCAGCTGATACCGATGAAGAGCGAGTTCGAACTCGTGCTTCTTCATCTAACGTTAGTCCGGTCCTTGAAGGATCAAAATCTGGAGAGTCTTCGAATGGTCTCGGTTTCTTTCCTCGTATGAACTCGACGGGAAGCGAAGAGGCCGTGGAAGATGAAAAATCTAGCAAGACCCAGCGGAAACATCGTCAGAAACATTCTAAGCGCAAACACCGTCGTCATCGTAAGAACTCGACCCCCTTGGAACTTGAAGATGCGCCACCTCTTATCGAAGAGAATATCGTCGGCTCAGTCCCCGGAGCTGTACAGGCAGAAGCAGCTGACGGAGAACCTCGACGAGTTGACTTTGCTGATAACATTGGAAATCTGGACGGTACAACCGAGCCTATGCCAGGTGGCCCTAAGCGACCATTCAATAACCTCCGCGGATTGTCATTTCGACCTGTTGCGAAAAGCCTGGCCCCTCCAGTTTTCACACAACCTTCGCAGGTTGGGGCTACACCTGCCGTCCCCCTTGGTCCGGTCCCCCGGGTTCGATACGGCATCCGCCGAACAAACTCGCTTCCGGACAAGCTCAACCAGCACCACTTCCGCCCCCCCGGAGCCTTGTTACCCGCCCAGATTCCGCCCTCGGCCTTAGCCACCAATGCTGAAGAGGCTGGTGATGCTCACGAGGACGATCTGTCACGGCCGGCGGCTATCATCATGCTCCTAATCACAACAGCTCTCGTCGCCGTCTGTGCCGAGTTTCTAGTCGACTCGATCCAGGACGTAGTGGCGAGCAGTTCGCTGAAAGAGATCTTCATTGGTTTGATCATTCTTCCCATCGTCGGTAACGCAGCCGAACACGTTACGGCTGTGACGGTAGCAATGAAAAACAAGATGGACCTGGCCATCGGCGTGGCGATTGGCAGCTCTATCCAGATCGCGCTGTTCGTTACACCGCTGGTGGTCATTCTGGGATGGATCATTGACCAGCCTATGACGTTGTACTTCACCCTTTTCGAGACAGTGTCCCTGTTTGTTTCGGCCTTCATCATCAACTTTCTGATCTTGGATGGCCGAAGCAACTATCTTGAAGGCGCCCTACTAGTGTCAACGTACGTCATTATTGGTATTATAGCCTTCTTCTACCCTGAAGGAAGCGAGGGGAATGAATGGAGTGCATAGGATGCGCTCTAGGAACCTCCCTTGCTCTATCAGGTCCTCTCCCTTTTTCATTAACAGGTTGAGAGGGTAAGTGGTTGAGAAGGCGAGACCAGGTGTTGGTTGTCTCGCGACAGACGGAGACCCCGGCTAGTATGTCTTATGGAGGATAGGAGAGGAGGCGCGCGAAATGTCTTGCCATCTGTGGGGTTCATGAATTGAACACATACTAAGTGTGTTGCGATGGGAGGGGTTAAAGAGTCTAAGGCTCCTCAGCTAACTTGAGTACCGGCACGTAGATAGGTTGTATACGAACATGCCTAGAAATGCGTGATAACAATACACTCATTTCAACCAATACTATCTTACACTGTCGTTGGGTTGTGAAAGGAAGACAATATTCTACATGTTTGCTGCTAAATTTTACAAATTAAAGTGATGTGTAGGTGTTTCACTATGTCGCCTTTGTCTATATACTCTAAATTGCTACCTTCATGCTCCTACTCTAGGCTGAAACATAGTGTATCGAACTATTGTTTGATGTTTTAATTAATCGAGCAGGATCAAGCATATTGCGGATAAGTATTTATTGTAGGCTGGAACAATCTTTGCGTGACACGTGAGACTGTCAGAACTACTGGGTAGGCTATTATGGGTTGTGGGGTTAGCGGCATGTGCAAAGACAGTCAGTAAGGTATGGGGCGCAAATGGTGGGGGGCCTGAGGCGCTGTGAGGCTGAGCTGATTTGAGTCCTATCAAAGGTCCTGTCGCAGGAACCACCCAGGAAGGCACGGGGGTCTTACAGAACAATGACGACGACGGTTCAACTTTCCAAATCATGTTGGGCGAAGCTGGTCGCACGGCCTCCATACCGGTCAATCGTGCCTTTCAGTGTTCCCTTCAGTGTTCCCTTTAGTATTCAATGGAATTCGGTTTGTTCTACATAATCAACTAACACTTATGCCAAGTCGAACCAACACCCAAAAGAGGTGCCTATTTAACCTGACCTTAGGTAGCCAAGCAAAGAAATACTCCATCGTCCCATACCCAATTTCCAAGTCTCCTACATCGTCAAGCTACTACTAGTATTACTTCGTACTGTACACCAATTCTGGGCGGCCTCCCGTTCCAAATCCATTCACTGCCACGCAGCCATTGAGCACGTTTACTCTCTGTATCACATCCGGAGAAATCGTTTTCACATCAGATCACTTCTTACCGTCACGGCTTACTTCCACCAATCCTGGTATAGTCTTACGTGTAGATCGCTTACCTACCACAGCTCCTTCAAGCCACCTCTGTAATCTGTGATTCAGATTTGATCTTTAGGCATAGCTCAGCTTTCGCCAGCGTCGAATAATAATAGGAAGAATCCCCGTTACCTAACGACTACAAACGAGAGCAGTCAAACCATGTGCTTCACCAACTCAGACCGCTCTGACGATCCGCCTCCCAAGCCGGCGCAGATGCCTCAACAGCAACAGTCTGGTAGCAGCAGACCACCGCCGTCAAAAGCCAACATGCCGCAAGACTACGCTCCTCCAGCCGGGCCACCACCCTCGCACCGTCCTCATAGTCAGGGGCAGTCGAACGACTATGCGCCGCCTTCAGGACCTCCTCCCTCTCATAACTACGCACCCCCTTCCGGACCACCACCTTCACATAGAGCCAACGACGACTTCGCTCCTCCTTCTGGCCCACCTCCCTCCCACGACTATGCGCCACCTGCGGGACCTCCGCCGTCCAAGAATAATCCCTTCTACGAATACGCCCCACCCTCTGGTCCTCCGCCTTCTCACGGCGGCCAGGGTCCTTCTGAGTATGCACCTCCTGCTGGGCCGCCGCCTTCGCACGACTACGCGCCCCCGTCCGGCCCCCCGCCGTCGCATGAGAAAGACGCCAAGCGGCACGACTGGGAAAACGCCGTGCCCGATACAGCGCTTCTGCCGCCGCCGCCTAATTTCTTCAGCGGTTTCGATCGATCACCAGCCAACAATGCGACAGAGGAGGAGGCTGAGGCCGGGGAGCAGTGGTGCCAGCAATTCCCCTTGTACAAGCCGCTACAGCTTGACCCGGCTGCCTTGAATGCCCTGAACTCAGGCAATATCAACATGTTCGCACCGCCGTTCTTCAAGGGCACGTTGGACCGACAGAGCGTGGGCGTATGGCGTGGCCAGTCTCATTCCAGGGCTACGGATACCTGCCTAGCCACCTACCCGCCGCTGTACAGCGTCGCGGCACATAGCCCACTCAGCACGGGCCGCCGCAAGACCATCTACTACGAGGTGCACATCCTTGAGGACTCTCGCCACGAGATCTCGCTCGCACTCGGCTTCACGGCCCCACCGTACCCGGCATTCCGCCTACCGGGTTGGCATCGCGCTAGTCTAGGTGTGCATGGAGATGACGGTAACAAGTACATCAACGACCGATGGGGCGGCAAGTCGTTCACGCATCCCTTCCACCGCGGCGAGACGCTGGGTCTGGGCATGGACTTGGTCCCCGCCCCTGGCGGCGGCATCACGGTGGAGATCTTCCTCACGCGCGACGGCGCCGAAAGCGGACGCTGGCACCTCCATGAGGAGACTGATAAGGACCAGGACCTACCGGTTACGGGCCTTGAGGGATTCCACGACTTATGCGCGGCCGTCGGTGTCTTTGATAAGGTCAGCTTCGAGATCGTGTTCGTGCCAGAGAGATGGCGGTGGCAGGGGTGGAAGGCGTACCGCGGCTAACTAGGGGTGAGGTACATGATGCTGTGATGATAGAGAAGTGTAACTAAGTCCGGAAAATTTTTTCATAATCACCATTCCTGACCAAAAGCACTTGGGACTCCGCAGATACGATTAATAAACCAACCAATCGTGAAAATCCCTCGATATTATGTCTATGCAGTGTTATCAAACCTCGTGGCCTTCGAGAGCAGAAGAAAGCAAGGGTACTCTCCCAGGTTAAGTAGGTACGACCACTGAAGACGTTTACTTTTAGATACTCTTTATTGATATAAGAGGAGAGATATGCTGGAGCAAAGTGGACTTACACTAATTCAGACCTACAACTGAGTGACAGAGGCCTTCACCATATCAGTGTGACAATCACTAGTTCTTCTCTTATTTGACAAGGTATTTATTTCTCGCTTTGCACGGTAAACGTCATTACTTCTCTTTCGACACGTTGCACACTGCCAACAAGGTACAGGGAATTTGGCTTTAAGAGGCAACAGCCAATACCCAATCAGGAGGGCTATCTCTGTTTGTGATGGGAACTCAAGGTATCTCAACCTAGTCTCAGCTAGAGTATGCCAATACGCGTTGGAAGCCGTAGGCTAACCTTCATTGATATGGGTTTGGCGGCGCTGTTTGACAAGCCTAAGTTTCAAATAATCTGGCCTACTGTCCTTTTTTCTTCTTCTTCTTCGCCATGCTCTGTATTGTTATGTCGGTTCTCTCTTGTCCCATCGTACTATGGAGTCGACGTCGTTCACGGGTATGCAGAACTTCCCGCGCAGCCGAAGGCACCACCTCCCTTACTGGAGTATTGTCGTGTGCCTGTTCCTCTTTTTCGCCTTCCGACTCCTGCCCAGGATTGACTACCCGAAAGTTCCTCGGACATCACCACCAGTTTCATCACCTTTTTCTTCTTCCTCTTCTCCATTGAGGTATCTGTTGCCAGATGTGACGCCCAGGGAAGCTGCGGCGAACGCAACGCTCGGTGTAAGTACTTAGAGAGACCTTTTGGTTCCAGCAATCGAGAACGAAACAACTTGTAGTTTAGACACATCAAAACCCCGGCCACTACCTACTAGCCACTCGAGCTAACAACAAAAAAGTTCCATAAACTCCTAGCCCTCTCCGCGAGACCGAGCTGGCGAACCCGGGGCCTCGAGGCCGCGGCGAACCTCACGGGCCTGTCGTTCAGCATCCCGGCCCAACCTCAAAACGCCGAGGAATTCGTGCGCGCCTTCGAGCAGATCGGCGCGGGCGTCGAGGGCGTGACGCTGCCGGAGCACGGCGCGGCGCTGGCGTGGGTCGCGCACCTCGACCTGCTCAAGCACGTCATCGCGTCCGGCCTCGCGTCCGCCTTCATCGTCGAGGACGACGTCGACTGGGACGTGAGGCTGAAGGACCAGATGCGGCTCGTCTCCGACAACGTGCGCGCGTACACGCACGCCCCCGCGGAAGATACCGCGCCCTTCGGGAGTGACGGGTGGGACGTGCTCTGGCTCGGACACTGCGACTCGAGCGTCGACCACGGTAACGACGACGAGGCGCCCGCGCCCGCGCCCCGGAGCTACCGCGACGAGAGCCGCATCGACGCGGCGCTGTACACGGGCTGGGCGCGGCCCTTCGTGCGGGACGGCATCGCGCCGGGCCACCGCGTCGTGCAGCGCGCGGGCCGCACCACCGTCTGCAGCTTCGGGTTCGGCGTGACGCGGGCGAGCGCGCAGAAGGTGCTGGCCCTGCTCGGCGGCGGCGGCGGCGAGGCCTTCGACGTGCACCTGGCCACGCGGTGCCGGGAGGGCAAGCTGCGGTGTCTGGTCGTGAACCCCCAGGTGTTCAACCACTACGAGCCGCCGGCCGACGAGAGCGGCGCCGCCGCCACCACCACCACCACGAGCCTGGTGCGCGCGGGGAACGGGGGCGAGGCCGAGGCCGACGAGGCCGGCTTCGAGCACAGGCCCGGCACCACCGGGAATATCGTGCGGAGCGCGCGGTGTCGGGCGCTGTTCGATCGTACTTGTCTGCGGCGGCCGCCTGACGATAATACCGCGTCTTAGTAGGTTATATAACTAGGCTATAGCTGTCTAACTAGGATCATCTATTAACGCGCACACGTTTTCTTCGTGGTTAATGTCATGTTTGAGCTTACCTGCCTTAAGTCGGCATATATATATATATATATATATATATATACATATAACCCTTCACGGTCCTTGAAACCCGGATTGCTTATTGTGAACATGTGCAGTATAGAGAGTTTGTATTCGTAATTGCATATGAGAATCATATCGAATATTTTAAAACTGGCACATACCAAGACGCCTCATAGCAGCGAACAGCGTTTCTAATATACACGACTACGAGGACCAGGCCGGTGTAGCTATTATTGTTCGTGAAGTACCCATAGCTCATCGCCACTATTGCCGTTACTTGAGGTGAAAGAATATGTTGAAGTATACACCTACTTAGTTCCCGCAGATTAGAAGAGAGAGGAGCTGTTCCTTCAGCTCTTAGTTAGTTCGTACTACCGCCTAGCAGCGCGCAAACGTATTGGCCATATGACATGTGCATCATAGCAGTACTAAAGAAGCTGTATTTGGTAAATGCTAAAGTGCATGATATGAGGCAATCGCCACATGAGCTCCTCGAATCGCCGCCTGTTGCTTGTGCCTATATCTGCAGTGTTATTGTCACGTGAGTATCAAATTTATAACATCATAAGAAAAAGATGCTGCAAAAGGTGAGTAGACTTATTGAGACATGCCAGCAGTCTTGTTGGCCAACATGGTCGTACACCGTAGCCGCTCTGAGTCACGGGCTCAACATCACAAGAGAATTGCATCTGGTACATAGCACATTCAGTGCCTCGCTATTGGCTTCTCTATCAAGATCCTATTCACAACTATATATCCCCACTCACACGAGGAGCTTGAGTTTCGTGAGGGGGCAGCAGGCACTTAATTCGCCTTTTGGAGGCGGTCTGTCGTCTGATGATGACTCATCGCACCCAACATGGGCTGATTTGAAAGGTCCCGATGTCAAAGTACGCAGTTTCGCCCCTGTTTCGTGTCTAAGTAACGGTTAGCCAAAGTATAGGCTGCAGAGGCAATTTACGAGTCTCGCGTCTACGAGCGTAAGAGCCTGGCCCATGCGGCCACCGAGCCTTTTCCTGTAGGTGCCGTTAGTTCCCCAAATCTGGCTCGACACTTGCCAGCTGCTAATATGTTTAGGACTCGGAGATATGCTGTGCGCATCCTCGTGCTGTGGCTCTATATCAGCCCTTTGCCGACGACGGATACGTGGCGTGGATGGTGGTCGGAAAATCTTTCTTTCGAGAGATTCAAGAAAACTCCGTTTCCGAATTTTCACCAGTTGTGTTCGCGGGCAACCCAGAGAGGTGGAGGACAATACTTTTCATCTTTGATGAGTAGGTATTTATCTGCCAAGGAGCGAAGCCGAAACATCACCGGGATTATGACAAGCGACATCCTCTGCCACAACCTTCTTTGCCTATGCAGGAGGCGTCTGTGGAATTCGCCACAGGCTCAGCCCCCTACCTTCTACCAAAGCCATTTAGTTGATGCTATCCTAGTTATTGTAGACCGGTTTTCGAGTATAACCTTCGCTTTGCCAATATCTTGCACTATTACCGCTGTCCGGTTAGCAGAATTATTCCATCAGGGATTGAATGCAAATACGGCGCACTTGAAGGTATTGTGACTCAGAGGATTGTTCCTGATTATTAAGAACAGGTGAGGCCAGGATCAGATTTCCGTCACGTTTGCCTTCAGCAAAAGCGAAACGCTCTGAGATGACCTGATTGCGCTCTGCATCATCAACTGTAGTAGTGCCAAGTTTGGCGTAAGTCTACTCTCGCCCAAGTGTAGTGAGAGCTGGGCGCTCAGTTTATCTTCGTCGTTGACTGGGCTGTGTCATCGACTCCTTAATGCTACCTTGTAAATGCGCTAACCACCTTTTTCAGTTGCTTATCATAGTGTGTTCTCCCACGTTCAAGTGTGTTGTAGTGTAGCACGGACTGTTGCCAATTCTGAAATCCCCGTTCTCGTTCGGCGAAAAAAAATCTAGCTAACTCCCTGACGCTCTACCTGCATGTAAAATCGAACCTCTAGTCAGTAATCTCGACGAATTGCCAGGTAACCTCACTCACGACGTTTCCATGGACCAGGGTATTGTGCTCCCCGCCCCCTTCTAGAGAAGGGCAGGAAGTGTAGTAAGCATGACCTGAGGATGAGGAATATGGAGTCATTTAACATGAAGACTGAGACAGAATGATGACGTAAACACTAGATAGCCTGAATGAGCAAAGTACATTATATAATAACCCGGTGTTGGCCTATCGAATAAACAAAAGATAAGCCACAAATAACCAGATAACGCTTTATAAAGGGTTCAAAGGACTAGATTAAGTCACTTCATCTGACATGGTGTTGGGTGGGCTAGTGACAGGTCATAATGGGAACCTACTTTATTTGTATGCCTCCGTGGCAAGTTCAGCCTGGCAAATTATGCAGAGAAGTGCATTGATCTATGAAATCGACATCTTCCATACAGAGGCTGCTTCAACCGACAGCCTCTTATTGCTTGTTTTGCCGATGGACGAATGGATCAAGACACTTGGGAACTAGCTCAGCCCTTTGAGCCTAACGTTCGTCGTGGTCCCCTAGACTAAAGATAGATTGCGTAATTGTGAGCTTGATGAGATGGCTGCGTGGGGAATCAACTATCTCTATCCCCATGAGGACCAATTGACAATTGGTGCGGTAAATAATTGGCTCAAGCCAGCGTGTCGGGCCTAAAGCAGCCGAAAGCTCCATCTCAAAATCCCAACTCGACACCCCGCATTCCCTCTCAGCCGGTGCGAGCGCCGCTTCACGGGGTCCGGCGATTGGTGCGAGAGAAAGTAAACATATTCTCATCATGAAGCACAAACGACAGATCCATCAACACATGCCGAAGCAGTACCGAATGGGCGAAAGGCGAGATGGGAAAACTGGCCAATTTGGTTTTAAGTCACCCTCCACCACTGAGCTCCATCGTGACCAAGTCCATGCAGATATAATGGGTAATGCCCCTCTTTTAATCATTCCTCATAATAATGAAACCATCTCTTCATCTCGACGTGTCCAGATCCCTTTCACCTTTATTCCCCCTGTCTGTATTGGTTCGTTGCTCTCGCTGCAAAAATGAGTCAAACCGTAACAGTCACCAAGCCTACCAAGGCAAATATTGGCATCTTCACCAATCCTAAGCACGACCTATGGATCAGCGAAGCTGAGCCGACGGTTGAAAGTGTACAAAACAGTGATGCACTTAAGCCTGGTGAGGTAACCGTGGCTATAAAGAGTACAGGCATCTGCGGGTAAGTGTTCGTCCTGTCTACGATCCCGTGGTTGGGAGCTAACCTGCCACAGATCTGATGTACACTTCTGGCATGCTGGCTGTATCGGGCCTATGATCGTTGAGGCAGATCATATCTTGGGCCACGAATCAGCCGGACAAATCATTGCTGTGCATCCGTCGGTAACGCACCTCAAGGTCGGTGACCGGGTTGCTGTTGAACCGAATGTCATCTGCAATGCATGTGAGCCGTGCCTGACGGGGCGATACAATGGCTGCGAGAAGGTCGAGTTTCTCTCCACACCACCGGTGGCTGGCCTGCTACGGAGATATGTGAATCACCCTGCCATCTGGTGTCATAAGATCGGAGATATGTCCTACGAGAACGGTGCCATGCTGGAGCCACTGAGCGTCGCGTTAGCCGGGATGCAGAGGTCTGGTGTTAAACTTGGCGATCCTGTTCTTGTATGCGGTGCTGGCCCAATCGGACTAATTACGCTGCTCTGTTGCAAAGCCGCTGGCGCCTGTCCTCTGGTAATCACAGACATCGACGAGGGTCGACTCAAGTTCGCAAAAGAGGTCTGCCCGTCCGTCATCACTCACAAGGTCGAGCGCATGAGCGCAGAGGAGTCGGCCAAGGCCATCGTTGCGTCCTTCGGGGGCATCGAACCGGCTGTGACGATGGAGTGCACAGGTGTAGAGAGCAGTATCGCATCGGCCATCTGGGCTACCAAGTTCGGGGGCAAAGTGTTCATCATCGGTGTTGGCAAGAACGAGCTCAACTTCCCGTTCATGCGGTGCAGCACACGCGAGATCGACTTGGTGTTCCAATATCGATATTGCAACACATGGCCACGAGCTATTCGACTGGTGGAGAACGGCGTGATTGACCTCACGAGACTTGTGACTCACCGTTTCAAGCTCGAAGATGCCATCGAAGCCTTCAAGACAGCTGCCGACCCCAAGACCGGGGCCATCAAGGTGCAGATCCAAAGTGATGAATAAAAAGAATCCCAGGCGTCCTGAGAAATAGAATACAGATCGTATGGAACGCACAAAGCGTTTCAAATATCTGTCCTGCATAAACTTTGGATAGAGGCGCGTACAGCTGGAACGGAACGGAACAGTCAAACGCCACATTGTTTTCTCTCGGATTGAGAATAGAGTAAGTATCAGCGCTTTTGGTCGGTTAGTCGATTTGCATGTCTACATGGGTTGATTTCATAGATCAAGTAGTAGTCTATGTATAGAGTAAGGCAACAAGGGATGCATTGTGCATTGCATTTATCAATAAAAACTTAGGCAGCCAATGCTGCTATGCCAGAAAATATGAGGCGAGGACGATAAAATGTGAATCTGGAAGGGGAGAAGTGAGATAGAAGAATCGAGGCAACTAACATGAAGGTTATAAGAACTGGTACAGTACCTACCTAGGTATACTTAGCAGTGCTGCAGCCAATGCAGCCAGTGCAGTCAGTGCTGCAAGGCTTCAAGATAGAAGCAACTAAGTACAAGACGGTATGTGATTGGTCAATTGGTGGAGCTCAACCAAGTCCAAGCTCGGATCGAGTTTTTCCGCTAAGAAGATGGAATTTTGGGGCGACAGCCCGGTACAGCCCAGCCCAGCCGACCACGTCTGGACCAGAACTCATTTGAGTGTTTTTTTTTATTCGTGTATGAGGCGACCGGATTATCCAAACCGACGACGACAACCCGTCCCACTCCTTTCCACCCCCTTTCGTCATCCATCATTCTCCCGACCGGCCAGACAATTTCTCGACCTGTCTGAGAGCTGATCGTACTCCGAATCTTTAGCCACCATGTCGTCTTCCCTCGCGCGCCCCATGCTTCGGCAATCCGGAGCTTGGAGTCGCATCGCCGCCCGCCGATTCGAGTCCACCACAGCAAAGGCCGCCGAGACAACAAAGGAGACTGCTTCTAAAGCTTCTTCCTCGGCCTCCGAATATGCGTCCAAGGCGCAGCAGGGTCTGTCCAAGGTTACGTCCTCCGCCGGTCCGGCCCTCGCAGGTGCCGCGAAGGGGGTTGCGAACTCTTTGAGCAAAGTTGGCGGCCGGACCGGGAGGCTAGTTGCTTTCGTTGAGAGTACGTGCAGCTCCTATGCGCATTAATGCATCCATTGCGAGCTTTGGAAATGCTAGGTTCTCAGTCAATGGCTAACATGAAGCTCCACAGAGCAAGTTCCTACCGTCATCTATTACTCCAAGGTCGGCGCCGAAGTCGTAAAGATTGTGTTCCGTGGGCAGAAAATGTCACCACCGTAAGCTTCTGCGCAATGGAAGGAATGTGACGTTAGAGTACGCTTTCTAATCAAACGGTGGTCACAGCTCGGTCCAAACCTTTCAAACATACTTCCAGAACGTCTGGAAGAACCCAAGTTCTCTCATTCAGAGCGCTTCTCAAACCGCCGCCAAGACGGCCCAGCAACCGGCCTCCATCCTGTCACGAGTCCAAAATCTAAGTCGCGGGCAGCTTATCGCCGGTGGTGTCATAGCCGCTGAGTGCATAGGCTTCTTCACGATTGGTGAGATGATTGGTCGCTTCAAGATAGTCGGCTACCACGGCGAAAGGGAGGCCGCTCACCACTAAAAGGACACCGATCATGTTTGCAGGATTAGAGCCGGACGCCGCTTGGTATTGTACGGGAAAAGGGGATTTCATAGACAGAAAAGGGACTGTCCTCTCCATCGAGGAATGCACCATGCTACGACACAATGTGGAGCGCTCTTAGTTACCGCACATCACGAGGCCGACGGCAGCTCCTACTTGGCCTACCATGCGGCTATTTAGCTAGAGCCTGTTCTGTTTCGGTTGTCGAGTGGGACAGGGAATATAGTGCAGGGGATTCCCCGGGTTGTAAACTGACGACATTCCGCCTTGTACAGTACACTCACCTTCCGGGCGCTCATAGACCGAATTTTTATCTCTCGTTTTTCATTTGTCTTCCTGTACATTTACGCATCATCGAATTGCATGGGGTAGTTTTGTCAGGGAATAAAGTAATTCTGGACGAGCGAAAGGTCTTCTGCAATGTAGCCGTACCACATTGAGTTCTTAACCCGGCCATTCAAAGGCCAGCTAGGACTCTTGATTCCACACTCTCTTTGTGTGTTTGCCCATCTGTCTGCCTATCTGCCTAACTGGACCCATAACACATGCCATGGGTCAGTTTCTGTGAACTTCCTTACACGGCAAATGAGGTAACCCTCTCATAACAGTTCCTTTCTGAATCTGTCTATCGTGGGGGCCAACAATGGTTGCCAGCTGTCACAGCAGGACAACGTGCCATTAAGTTCCCGGTGATTTAAGGTGCCATTTCGCTTCAGAGTGTTTAGATGACAAGGCTCCATTTTGAGGTATACCTGCATAACAGCCGGCTGGGAATATACTCGTTCCTCGTTTTCCACATCCCCGTAGTCGAACCTCAAGCCCGAATAGACCCAGCTGAGTGCAACCCAACGCGCAATATCATGTGACCAACAGACAGCCAACAGTTGACGATGAGGCTTGAGTTACATATCACGACCTATGGGTTTCCTTATCACCGTCGTGTTGTCTTTCTTTATACAGATGAATATTAATCTTGTGATCCCCCACCTTCGGTACTACATGTGGATGAGTTGTAGAGATTGACATCACCTACATACATACGGACTTACATACAAAAGAAGCAGACACAGTGTAACATGCTGTGAGTGAATAGGCAAAAATGGTCTCCATGTTGCATCTCCACGTATACTCAGAGCGACTGTACCGCTACATGAGTGGGAAGCCAATGTACAACAACCTCACATTGCTATGCCTACAGGATACCAACTGTACATACACGCACGGATACGATAGCACGGATATTACCTATATACACGTGGAGACTTCGCTAGCTTGATGAAACTCAAATAGAATAATTAACTCATATTCCGACCAAGGAAAAAAAAATTGGTGAGGGGGCTGAAAACAGGTGAAGCTGATTATTAGCCCGGTCTGACATCACACATCTCGCCCCGTTCTGTCTAGTCCTAGACTATGCCTATCGACTTATGCGTGCTATACATGCCTATTGATCACGCCATACCTTCCTTTAACATTCTTGACCCTCTCCTCTGTACCTACACATTCAATTATTAGCTTAGGGATGAGGGTTCAACTGTCCCAAAAATCTCCGGGGGAGAGGAGGAAGAATCAATGATAGGAACTAATATAAATCAAGGTTAATGGCGGCCTCATCTTGAGGGTCCTAAGGTAGCGGAGTACCTTAACTATTAGATGTTACTTTGCCCAGCCTCTAAGTCCCCCCCGCGGCGTAGCTCCATAGACGTTGAGAACTCAGGATTTGCGGTTATGTTTGTGCCTTGCGCGTTAGTCAGACCTGCGTTGAGCGTGCCTGTCTGCCTACCTACCTAGTACTTACTAGGCATCCCGTAGCTCGCTTTCGTTTTGTCAGAAGTAGGGCTACGACGATACCAAAAAAGCGGTCTGGCCTGCAATCTGCTACAAGTACCTGCCGGGGGGAGGGGGGGTTGGTTTTCCTACCAGCCAGCCAGCCAGCCAGCCTGCCTGCCAGCCTGTCGGTCTATCGTCTGTAGAGTGGACCAGTATCACGAGATCTCGATATGTTGTGACCCAACTCGAGACCCGGGCAGGTCAAGGCCAAGGGCGAGGGCCGCCCCCCACCGGCCGACCGGTTGGCCAGCCATTCATCGTCATCAAAAACGAACCAACAGCAGATAACAACAAGATTGTTTATTTTTCATGCTAGTTGTCAATGGTTGCTGGCTTGATTTCCGGTCTAACATGCTAGACTAGCTGAAAAGCAAGTGTAAGAGAAGCAGATGCTGATCGTGATCATGAGGCTTGTTGCTAGGCCTTTCAGAACCAGAAATTTTTTTCATATGACGGGCCCCTGCATTTCGTATGCAATGGGAATCTCACCTAGATCGCGTAGTGAAGAAGCGAGAACAAGGTCTCAGGCAAGATAAGCGGATTAGATATTCCCTTTATACGTCGATAACTTGATAGGGAGAACAGACAGTTACACTTATCAAGTCTACCATACTCAAGTCAGCGGGAATAGAAGAGTTTTATTGTAACAACACAAAATAGGATAATTTTTGTATGCCTCATTACTTTTCTCCCTTCGGGCAGAGCTAGATAAACGCCAAATGTCCAAAGATGTGTAAAAAGGCCTAGGTAACGTAGTAAGACTCATCTTACTTTAGGTATAACAGCTCACCTACAACACGCGCCTCGTACACCCGAAGTATCATATACAACCTCCATATAGCTTGGCCATCTGGGCTCTGCATTTGGAGATAAAACCTAGATTCTGCAGCTGACTTTAAACTTGTGGACTGAAGTATGCCGTGTGAGTCGAGGAAGACGGGTGTGAAGAGGCAAGTGACTGTGCTGAGCGGGCCGAGCTTTCATTAAAGTTATCATGCCCGAGACATAGCAGTCGATCCGATCAAACCGCCGTCGTCAAAGAGACCAGCCAATCTGGAATGAAGCCGATGACGAACCATCTGTCCCCGATCTATTCTTTTATTCCCTTACAGCTGTCGCTTTACCCGTTCACCCGTGTGATCTCTTCGGATCTAACAATGTTATCTGTGTATGCCCACTACCTGGCCATCCCCGCATTGGTTTTGCATGAAGCGTCTTTGTCGTCGTCTCGTAGATGGCTAGGATATGGCCAGTCTAGTTCGTCCTTCTCGGATAATGGTCTTTCAATGGCGAGGATAGCTGCAACGTCCTACCAACTGCATAAACTAAAGAGGGTGGTCTTGGAATTAGCGGAGGGCGAGCAGCATATTATAGTGTGACGGAGCAGACCAGCTGCATGGGCATCTAGATATGGAGGAACAACACACTACTGCGTATTGTCCAGACTAGGAAAGTATAGGTGGGGACGAGGTGCAATGCGTAGCTCACGTGGCAGAAATTCCGCATGAGGACGTTATTGTATATTGAGCAAGCGGGCAATGCTACACAATTGCCTTCATGTTAGATAGATCAGCTGGCCGTCATACCGTACTACTAGAAAGTCTGATGCCAAAGCTAGGTTGTTACCACAACACTAAAGAGAACACTTGGTAGTTTATGGCATTTTTGACAGGACGAGTTGGGTATAAACCATTCTGAGTTGACTGTGTAGTATAGCCGAGCGTTAAGCAGCCGTATTTGACATAAATAATTATATATTGAACTATGTGGTCAAAAATCGGTTTAAATCTGGATCGTAACAAAAGCTGAACGATACCGAACAGGCCTCTTTGATAGCCAACTAGGTACATTATTCCCTGTACCGGCCTTAGTTTGGATCTGTGGGAATTGTCTGTGTCTCGACTCAGCTCTTTGTGCTTTTTGGTTCCCCATCACAAAAGGCCGATGGTTTGATGGTTACCCAACAGTCTAGAGTACAAGCTCGAGCAGCGAAGGATTCCACCTCGAAGGATTCGACGGGCAGTAAAGGCTCAGAGGTCTGCAGCATTAGGGTGGTAAGCCTGCAGCCAAGCAGCACTCTTAGGATATTGTGAAGCGTTCTGTAGTGCTACTGTGTAAGGTGGCATACAAGATAATGATTGGTCGTGCTCGAAGTGGTAGGCTTCCGAGTTTTCTTCAACGATGCAAGTTGATTGTGGGGTCTGCTATATTTTCCTTGACTATAGGTAACTCTGAAATTCATTGGTTCCAATAGTCTGGCGACGAATACCCTTATTGTGTAGGATTGAGCATCATTGGCACCACAAAAAAAGACGAGAGGAAAGCTAGTATAACTTGGTGGAACTAGCCAAAACATGCGGTAGCCTCAAATATGTTCATTATTTGTGGGCGTGAAAGGCTTGCATTGCCATTGTGTAAAAATGGTCGTAGGGCGTCATACGGTCGGTGGCGATCGGCTGCAGGTCACTAGATAGTCGACCGACCCATCACGGTTTGAATGCGGGTCGCCTAGTGGCCAGCGTGTTTTTGAGAGTGCTTGCAGACAACAGTGACATTATATTGCCTGAAAAGAAATTCCGGGCAGGATCGAATCTCTGATGGAGATTATTCTCGCGTTTGGAAACTTTGCTGGAATAGAGTTCGGGCCTATTCATACGGGGATTTGGCCCCAAGACGCTGCGGAAGCAAGAAAATATGATGGCACATGTCAAAGGTAGGATACCGCGCCGGCCGCCACTACAGAGACTGGTAGAAGCTGCACTGGACGCGATGCAGGCTTGACAAACCTCCCACAGCGGCCCTACCAACTGTATAGAAGCACGGGGAATTGCAGCCGTTCCATTCACAGCTACTGAGGGGCAGTGCACCCCGAGAAGTGATATTATTCGTCTTGAGGCATATGCTGATTCCACGTCATGCAGCGCATGTAGCAGTGCATACTGATTTAATATTCTGTTGGTTCGCGATGTGTCCATTGGGCTGCCGTGTGTTCGCGCCGCTCGCAAAGCACATGTTCTTGCGTATAGATAAGAGTCCACGGGTATGCCGAGAAAAAATGAATGCAAGGTAGCCATCAAAGGTGAGGCAAGTATTGATACTATATGCTGCTTCGAATTAACATCGATTTAGTTATTTTTAGAGATATGGAGGGCGCTTTGCTGTTAATAATTCTCATGTAGGTAGATCCTCTACCTACCACTGGGCAGAACTTTTCGAGCAACATATCCCAACGGGCCGTCTGTTCAAGTAATAGAATAGACCAACCAAGCTAATAGGGTGAGACGGAGGGTGGAGTTTAAGGGCTGTAAGTCAGCATCTGATCTTAGTACTAGCATCACAAACAAGTTCAAAACCACTGCAGCCTAGGTGATCTTTGACTGGGGAAGATACCAAGTTGGCGGGCACGTCGCGGGTACCCGCAAGGCCTTCATGCTCGTCGACCGGGCAGAGGTGGCCGCCGAGCCACCCAGATGTGCCTTGTATGTAGGTCAGCACGAGCTAGGACGGTTAGTGGCATAATAGACTCACATTGTGCAAAACGTCCGCCACTCGCGTTTGCAGATGTCTTCCTTTACCCTTTCAATAAGCTCACGCACAGCTTGTTCCGGATAGTTCAGCCAATGTATAACAGGTTCAAATGTCATTGCATCCAAACCCTGAGTCAACCCAAGGTTAAACCACCTGGCCATTTCCTTTTCGTGTTCGGCCTCTGGCCAGGGATTGAAAGGTATTCGTTTCTCAATGTGTTCAATGTCGACGAAGCCAGCAGCTTCCAGTCGCCCTTTGGTGTTGGGATCCATCTCCAGTGGCCTTCCGGCACGTTGAAACCCTTGGTGTACTTTTTGTGACCATTCGGCAAGCTTTGAGTCGCGCAATGTTCTTGGGTCACCCTCACATTTGGGGCGCCAATCGATCTCCACCTGTTCTAGAAGCCCCGAGCCAGGTTTTAGATGCCTGACATGAATCGTTAGAGGATTCAAAACCAGGTAACTCTTTAATAAGCCGAAGGACGCACCTGAAAACCCGGCGGTAGAGACGATCCCAATCCTCTATACTACCGTTGAGCATACGTATGTGGATAAAATCAAATGAATCTGGATCTACGTCAACCCAATGATCCTCAACGTCACGACGATGAAAAGCAACGCCAGGCGGAATTCTGCGTAAATATCAGCATATGTGAGTTTTTACGAACAGGTGCGTACTTACGCTTCTGGTTGGGTGAGGGCAAGATCCCAGCCTTCGATGTGGTAATTCCCGCGCCCACCATGACGGCTAGCAGCAGTCAGTGCGTAGTCCACAAGTGGCATTGGAGTCAACTAACTCGGCCGTATCGATTACCCAAATACCAGTCCCACAACCCAGGTCTAAAATTCTTGGCCGATCAGGCAATGGGCGCGTATACAGTCCTCTAAAGCTCGAAGTTTCATACTGTCGGGCAACTAAGAAGAACTTGTGGAAGATATCCAATCTGTCACACTCGGCCTGCAATATTGGTGTCAACGAGAGGCCGTCGGAGAAGAGTAAAAAGCATGCTACAGGAGTCACCTGCGCCTACCTCGTCAACAGGGAGCAAATATCTGCCCGGCCGAAATGTATTGTAGTGCCTACCCCATCTACGAGTATACCAATGTTCCCAACCGGCTACTTGTTGACTACTGGTCATGGTTGTGGTATAGGTTGGGGTTGAGCCACTGTGAGTATTGAGTTAGACTCGCGATGAAAGCAAAGGTATGAATGGGGCTGCACATCGGACGTGACTTACCCGTTGATATATCTATTGCCGTTATGAGACATGGCAAAGATAGGTTCAGCGCGTCAAGGTTCGTCATGCGCCAGGCAGTAGTTTCCAGGGCGAAGGATCTGATAGACGTGATATATCTTTCTAAGAGACAGAAAGCGCAATAGATGAGGAATGTGTTGCTCAAGAAGAGCTCGTAGGAGTTCGAATCGAGTTCAAATTAAGGGTACGAAAGCTAGAAGACCCTCGTAGATATAGTTTAAGCCCGAGTAGAGGAAAGCGACGCATGAGGCAGAGACCGTAGGACGGATCGATGGTCGTACATATGTCAGAAGAACAAGTCAGAATACTGAGTTGGAGCAGCCGGCGCGGCGAGAGTCAAAAGGCTAGGCGGACGTCGTGGGATACGGAGGTGGAGGAGTTCAAAGCAAAAGCGCGAGGACAAGAAGTTTATTTATTAAAGCACAGTAAGGACAGTGATATGATGTAGGGGTCTACAGAGGCTCGAGCAAGGAAGTGTTGCAAGGAAATTGGGTTTGGTGGTGGGGGATGATGGACAGCAGTGGGAAATTCTGGGTGCAGGTACAGCGACCACGGAGTACATGACGGGACGCAGTGTGACACGGTATTAACTCAACAGGGCTTAGCTGGAAGACTATGATTGATTTAGGTACGATGCGGCAAGAACATTGAAGAAACGGGACGGGAAGCACTAGCCTCAACGATACCTACTCGGAAGTACAGTACCTTGGTGGACCTGACCTAACCTCCCCACCAAAACATTTCCCTATATTCTACTAGAAGGCAAGGTAAAGAGATAACATGTCATGCTCGCCAGTCATCAACATGCGGAGGCTTACGCCGGCCACAATATGCAGGTAATCCCTCGGTTTCAAGAGCGCAGGCACTTCAGAGGCGGTCAGCCTAGAAATATACCTAGGTCAGCGTAATAGAGCTGCACAAGTCTCAGTTCTACCTAGCTGGTTATAATGACCTGCAGTAGCGTGGAGACAAGAACGAATAAGTATCTAAGGTACAGGTACAAATATTTAGAAGAAGGAACATCGGCCATTTCACACAGCGCTTATTCTAGGAAGCATAGACTAATTAGTAGCCGAGAATACCTAACCACTGTACTTTCCATCTCGTACCTTAAGCACGTAATTACCTCTCTACTCTACGTACCAAGTACCCTAATGAGTATGGCGTACCTACACGTAGAAGGCCGACTTGCACGACCTGTTCGATATAACAGCTACTACGCAGATCAAATTTCGACATGTTGGTGACAATATTGCAGGCCCGAATGCAGCCAACAACATATTGATGGCGACACGTGCACAGTATAGGCCGCATGCAGCCTCGTTGACTAGTTCTGAACCAGAGCATTTCACATTGGCATAACTGAATGTTGGTGGAAGAAGAGGATGGTGGCCCAGAGATCATTGAAGCTGTAGGAGCTAACCGTATCGGGATGAGGAGTCGACTCTGCATGTAAATCGAAGTAGCTGCGTATCCAGCACGAGGCTCAGGCACTTTGCAGCTAGCATGTGCATGATGACGGGAAGGTGAAGACCACGACCATAGCCGACAACAAGCGAGGGACGGCTTCTTGTTGGTTTTAATTCAATGGCCTTGGACATCTCCCATCACCGTAATACCCCATCAACCAGTCTACATTGGTTCAACTAGAGGGTGTGCACTTTATATGGTACATAAGCGCTCGTTCAACGAGGCCAAGTCCATATTTCATCGTGATCACGCATTGAAGGTGATACGGGCTTTTTGGCGGTTCTGAAACTGCTCTCCAGATGACGCTGCTGGCCACCAACTACTCGTCTCCGCTTGCCTGATTAGCTGTATATGTGCAGGCATATCCAAAGCAACCCCGTCTTGGCGGCCGACGATACGTCAGGGGTAGGCACGGCACGACGACTGCCAGGTACAAGTACAATATCTAAGAGGGAACTTGTAATCACAAGCTTCAGGTCTTTCTCCCACCAAATGTCAGCTAATCCTTCTTTGAACGACAACACGACTAAGGTTTATATTCACGGCAAGCTCGCCACTAGCTAAATCGAACATGACCCGGTGTCTCGCAGACTAGAACGCCAACGAAGCATTCGACCCATCATACGGCCCGTGGAGTCTATGTTCATATTTATCGTCGTCATTTCAACCAAGCGACCAAGCAAACCGCCAGTCGTAAGCCGCCATACATACGCACGCACAACCAACAAAGACCAATCTTGCCTGTCCGAGCCAGCTCCCACGCCAGTTCGCCATAAGTTACCACTAGCGAGATTAATTGAATACCTTTTCTGCCCATGATGATGAGCTAGCCGTCATCTTACCTGTGTGTTACATGGTATGTTCCGCTTTTCTCAGCTTCCTAAAATTATGTATTAAGAACTACTACCTAAGTGGCTTTTGCTTAGTTGACTTTCCATTGAACTTCCTCAATTCTAGGCCGAGGCAAACTGCAAAACTATCGACAAGGAGCTGCCGCGACGGAAGTGAGACGGTCCCGGGTGGCGGGTTCGCCTTCAATGCAGTACGACGGAAGCAGACAACTACGCTGAGAGATTGGTAGGCATTCGCTTTCGTGCCTCAAGTTTAGACACTAAAACAGACTTCTTCAGACTCACGGGCTTTGATTTGATATCACTTGTTCACTCCTGGTCTGTATTAAGCAAATGTCTTAAGCATCGGTTCCCAGGCAGTTCAAATTACACAAAGATATACTTATGTCTTGTCCGCAGGGACTTAGGCTTGTCAAGGTACAAACTAAAGGGAGAATCCACACCACCGGGACGTCCCGCCAATAAATCCTTTCTCGGGTCTTAATATTGGGGTGGCATCCTAGCTCAGGATTGGTACAACTGTTGTACTGAGAACCTCCAATCGCCATGCAATGCGACCATCCATCTGTCCCAGAAAGAAAGCCCCATATCGGCTTGCCGTTGCTAACGCCCATGTCCCGGCGAGCGGACAAGCAGCGCTGATTCGGGTCGCAGCCATGCGTATCCTAACTATACCAGACTCCCGGCTCAGTGACCATCTCGAAAGCTGAAATTAGTGGCCAGTTCAGCCAGTCTTAAAGGAAGCTATCGTCTCTAGGTATTTACTGTCTAAGCTCACTAACAGGAAACAGAAATATTCGAAGGCAATGCCTACAACATTCAAGGTAGTAATTTCGCGGCAGAGGCGCCACACAGCGCAACTGCTGAGTTATAACTGAGCCGCCATGGCTAGTCCATAGTGTCTTGGAAAAAGTAATCTATATGTTAATGGTGTGGTCCATGCAGAGGTAATAACATTCATATGTACACATTCAGCCACTCCACCTGATTTATAACACCTGAACGGTTGAATCAATTCATGTACTGTCGAGAGACCCCTCCGTTACACGCCCTGTTCCGGTTTCGGCTATTACAGCTGAAGATTCAGGGCATCGAAGTTGTTTCCTGCTTTTTTTATTTCAACAACACCCATATAATGGTAACGCATCGCTACGAGGATGCCTTTGTGCTTACGTATAACTCTAGTTGTACAAAAATGAGATTCTCTCTAATAGCATTCCTACGCATAACTCTCTCCAATATTTCCATTCTCATATTTTTGAGGTACGACTAAGCGATGGCAACCGTGTTGTACTCGCTGACACTCAGGGGTACAAAGAGTTGCTTGGGTTTCCCGTAATCCCAAGCGAAGCTAATGTGATGGGTATACTAAAACACTTCTGCGCTTTATCAGCTAGGAAATAATCTTATTAATGACAGATGAAATAGGGCATTTGTATGTTTTGATAAGACAAGAAATTTGGAAAGGGTATCAGTACTATGGGCCTCATTGACCAAAGGCCCTTAGATCAATTGCGACTTCCGTTCGTAAGTCTAGTGGAAACGTACGATGGACGAAGAACAAGCCCGGTTGCCCACAACGAGAGGCCTGGCCAGAACAGTCATAAGTACTGATCAAGTATCTCACAACCTCCTTGGCGTACATGTACATCGGGAATGGGTGGTTTTACAAAGGCCTGCGAGAAGGAACAACATCCTTTCATCTACAACCAATGAACATACCACATCTGTCCCGACGGATTGGTAAATACCAGCAAGGCCCTACTTGTATTCCCCACTGACTAGCCAGAGTTGCCAAAAATGGGCGTCTTGGGCAATAATCCGGCCAACTCGCCCTGCGATGGGTGGGCGATGGTGTAACAGAAAGCTGCATGTGTACAAGTCGTGGAATGCCCAAACCAGGGAACGCATTGAATATTCGGTCTATCGACTAGTGTTACCTTACAGGCTTCTCGCTCGTTAGGCCCCGAGTGATGAGGAGCTTGTGGAATACAGGAGGTTTTCGGCCAGATCCCTACGTTTGGAGTTTCAACCGACCGCATGGGCTTGAAGTCCAGTAATCTTCATACTAATTCAAATGCGAATGCGATACGAGCTTATAAGGCATTTGTGGACATGGTAAGCGCAATTACATCCATTCTTGACTGCTTTGATGACTGGCAGGGGCTTCTTGTCAAATGCCGTGTCAAATCCCGTTTGCAAAACGCGGTTGTGCTTCTACCAAAGACCAGCCGTAAAGCTTTGCGACGATTAAGGGTACGTATTCGAAGCCAGCACTCACTTCCACCCCTATACCCCAGTATATGCTAGCTATACTAGTCCTGCACGACTTCCACTGCGATGAGGTAGTCGAAATGTGGACACCGCTATCCAAAATCTAACTGCATACATCACTACCAGTACAGGTCAAGTCGCTTTATTCACAGTCGGCTCAGTGCTGTCCTCTAGTCGGCAGTCATAGAGACGTCTAAGGCGAAGAAGTAAAGCGCTATTGCGATGCATCGCTTCTGTTAAGGTAATCCCCACCCACCTCTGCTCCAGATTGTAGTTGCTGAGGTACCACTCTAACTCTCACAAATTTCATCGAATATCTACGATTAACTGCAAGACAAATTGTAATTAAGCATTACATCTCATTAGCAGCTTCACCTCCACTTCTCACATTAAGTAAGATAGAAAAAGAAAAGAATAAAAAGGGCACGCAAAGATCTCTCAAGGTAAACCAACTATGCAGCTGCAGTAACCCGTAAGGATACAATCTCGATGTGCAAGTCAAGTTTTAAAGCAGCCAGCCTCACAGTCACCGTAACGTGTTTTATCTTGGTGCTGATACGCCATTGGAGATGGTTCGAACCGCAGATAGCCATAAGAGCGAGCAGGTTGTGATAGATAGACCTCGCAAGCCATAACCCTACCACTGCATTAGGAATCCTTTCCAATAACTCTACTTTCCAATGGGGTGGATAACGTCAAAAGCCGAATGTGGCTGGAAGTGTGCGAGCTTCACGGCAGGCCACTGTGTGATGCATCTTGCATTGCCGACGGACGAACGTTTACTACCTCGTCTGGGTCGTCATACATTCCCATCGAGTATTTACTCAAGGGAGGGAAGGGGCAGGGTAGCCTACGAGACATGATCCAATAAAATACCATACAACACAGGTGTAAATAAAGCGCCATTGACGCCGCAGCCCAGTCGGTACCGTCTCACTGATGCTATCTACCACGTTCATTGTAATAGTATTACCCTGCCACGTCAGACCTCAGTGTCTTGGACCAATATTCGGACCCAGCCAGCTGGAAACTGTAGTGGTCTCATCCAGGTAAGCATGAACATCACTTCAATAACCTGATGCGAGTAGCGACTACCGAGGTAGGTAGTCGTAGGAAGTGTTAGTGGGAAGTGTTACATATGATGAGCTACCCGCCGGTTCTAGGATTAGGTGCCTTTCAAGCCTATCTACCGGCCTACCTCGCCTACCTACTTAAGGTATGGGCTAGTCTAGCGTCCATTGGCGTGCCATCCGCGTGCCATCCACTCCCCCCACCCACCGCAGAGCTAGCGAAACAGAGATGATCACACCGCATGAAGAGAAGTCTCACCCATTACACCATCACGGGGCAGTGACAGGGGACCCGGACCTGACTAAGTAACGACGCTAATTGCCGACTGCGGGTCAGGTTGCGTTGAGCTGCCCGACTAGGATAGCTGCCTGAGACTAAACGGCTTAACTGGTTCAATTCTTAGCGTTCCAGACTGTCGGGTCGCTCCCCCTTGTCCCAATGACTCTCAGACATTCCCTGACCAGCTGAACTGTGTTCTCATCTTTCTCACTAACTCAACGCACTACTGTCATCCTGAAGGAGCAGCTTCCTGGAAGGATTGCCCACAGAAACTAACCACCGAAAAGACGCCAGACACGAGGGGCAAAGCGCAAAGTGGCCTATATTCCCCAGGCGGTGTCGGTGTCGGTGAGTTCACGGGACTCGTACTCTCGGGCTAAATACCTACCACGAACAGGGAAGCACTCGGCAGATATGGGGTCTTAAGACAGTAGGTGGGGGTGCGTCTGCGGCGGCTATTCATCTCGTATAAGCAGACTAAATAAGAGACACACACCTGCTCGATTGGCCTGTCAATCCTGGAAATTGATATCAGGGTTTCACCCTCTTTGCCTTTCTTCAAGAAATCAACAGCGGAACGGAAGAGCGGACTGCGTCAGCCCAAAGCCTCCACATGGGCTTATTGCACGCATGACTCAAGCCGCGACGTTTGCAACGGGCCGAAGCGCCACGTCGTACATTTTCCGTACCGACCCGGCTCCAAGTCTTCGGGTCATCGAATCTCGCAGACTGTTGCTCTCCATCCCGTTGGCTTGTTCTGTAGCTTTACACACTCTTCTCCTCTTAGCCGAGCACCATTGTTATTCATTTCGCTCGCATATGTGTTGGGTGCTAACGCACTCTAGCTTGGGCCGAGGAGTGTGTTGGCCTGCTGATTGATTTGCTATTCACCCAACTTGACGTGGTAATAGCCTGTGTCAATCCATGTCAGGCTATTAAACATATTAAGACCCATTTAGGAGGCTACTCGTTCTGACCCACTCGTAACTGAGGTACAGTTACAAAACTCGCATTCACTCTTGCTCTAGCTGTTTTCGAACTCGGGCAGGAGATAGCGCGAGACTATAATACGACGACCCAGCAACTAAAGTATCATGAGCCACAGTTGAGATACACGAAGGGTGTGTAAACCAGACTGTCGGGATCTCATTTTAATAAGCGGTCTGACAAGAACCCACCTGCGACGTCCTCTGGTCTTGATTATGTATTCCTCTACTGGCCTCATTTTTCCTTGCCAACCGGAGACGACCGGGTGGACGACCGAGGCACACAGGCGATACTCACGCCGGCAAGTGATAATGTGCACCACGGCCGCGGCGGCCGAGGCCTTGGGTGGGGTTAGTGGTCCATGACACCAAGACTAAGATTGAGCGGTGAATAGTCTCCCTGTTTAAAAGCCCCGAGGTGGATGTGTTGACCAGTGTCCGGATCTTTACCCGCGAACCGTCCCAAAATGAGAGAAATGGGAGTCACGACGAGACCCAACTCATATTATGCGAGTCCAAGACTGAGAAATGGCCGTGATGAGCACCAACACTGTTGGTTACCATATTGCCTCTCTTGAGTTACCATGGTTCACAGTGCCATATACCTGATACATCACCAACTTTCACCGGGACCGTGACGAGACAAGGTTTGGAGCTGACCGAATATTCAATAGTTGACATGCTTCCATGTTAGCGACCAACATTGTCCTAATGCGATGTAGGGCAGGTTGTGCACATTAGCCACAATATGTTAGTTTCGCCTTACACGAGAATCGGCAGGTGACGGCTAATATATGGGTCTCACACCTGACTCTAGCTCTCGGAGCTTGTAGGACTAGCTAATGCGTTGCAACTCACCTTGAATACGTGATACAGCTAACAATTCAATCACAAGTACATGGATACCAACCGCCAACCGCTCATTTTACTCGCTTTCGTCCGCCTGCATACGCCTCTCGTACTAACACTACTGTCGGTTTCCCTTTTCCTATGGTGCGTCTGCCTTCGTGCAAGCATATTGCGATGCACATGGGCGGCATTCCACCGCTGTGTATCGAGCTCGAAAGAAGCACTACGATATTAACCAAGCCAACTCACTTAGGAAATGGAATCATGTATTTTGGTGTGACTCAAACATGTAATAGATACGACATTCAGGATGTAACAGTGACTCAACAACTAAGAGTAAGCTCCCATCCCAGAGTCAAGCGTAATAGTCCGCAAGTAAAGGAGGTTCAATAACACAAAGGGCATAAGCAGGACGTCAAATGAGAAGCCTACCTACCTGCCGGCCCAACTACCAGTACAACCTTAGACAGCCGACTAGTGTTGAAATCATTCATATCACAAACTATGCCATATCTTGGAAGTAAATGCACGGGAATCGAATAAGACCAGACTCTCTCTCCTTCGTGAGACCAAAGCCCCCTCGCTGTCCTCTTCAAACCATGTATGTCTCAGCCTCGGGGCAAGGAAAGAGAAAAAGGTGACTAAACAAGTCTGCGCTTCTCGTGTTCCTTGTTCGTCCTCTCGTCTTAATAAGTGTAACCCGCCATACCGCAGAGTGGAATAGGGTGTTCTCGGTCTGTTCTTGTACCGTCTTGCTTGACTTTCCTTTGCTTTCCTTTGCTCCCTTCTGCCTCGGCTATATCGTTTGCTGCGTGAGTATGAAATAAATAAATCAATGCTCGGCAAATGTAAAAAGGGAACAAATGATTATAATACTATGTACGGATCATTGACAACATTAACAGGTCCAATGTCGACCTCATTACCGATTTCCCACAGCAGGTAGCCGTATATCAACCAGGTGGAGTACGGCTACGCTAAAGAGAATCAGCAAAGAGGAAGATTGAAGAGAAAAGTTTATTCACGGTCAACCAGGAATACGTCAGTGCATGTCCAATAGGACCAATAAATAGGGCATCTATTCGTGATGGATGGAATATTCGGATACTGCATCTCGTCATCCGGCAGGCAACCACTGGGAGCTACTATGCCAATATTACTGCGTTTTCCATCTGCAGCAAAGGCACAGAAACCCACAGAGAAAACTCCCAAAAAGCAACTCGCATTGTCTAGATGTACATGCACCCTTTTCCGTGATATTGTGGGTTTTTAATGGAAGGCCGCCTGGCCTGCAACTTGCTTTCTTCACCTCCGAAATGAATCTCACACCCATTTCCCGCTTTCGCCAGACGAAAAAAGAGAATGGGTGTTGCTGCTAGGAAAAAATCCCTGGCAAACCTGCCTTGAGTCCTTATTTCAGTCCAACGCGAGTGTATACCAAATGCCATGCAAGGGAAACCTATCAGCCTTGAATCTTTTTTTTTTTTTTTTTTTTTTTTTTTTTTTTTTTTTTTTTTTTTTAAAGTGTTGTGTTTTGATTTTTAACCCTGTATTAGTAAATGGTTAGTTCTATCATATGTAATAACATATCGCAAACGTGCGATGAGTGTCCGCGACTGTTTAGGTAGATATTTAAGTAGTATGTCCTGCCATACACGTAGCTTGCGCAGACACGCCATAAGCTGCTTCTCTCCTAAATAACTGCCGTGGTCGTCGTGGTTTAGCTACCACTCATATTCGCCGGTCGCCTTATGGAAAACGTAGTCTCTTCCATTAACATTGAGCACGCCATCCTTGAGAACACACTTCCTGTAAAAGCATAAGTAAAGACGTATAAAGATGTATAGAGAAAGAGGCGTACCACTTGTTCTTGACGCGCTGGACTTTGTCGTACATGCAAAGCATGATCTGGCCAGCATCGTCATCTTCATCGTTCTCCTCAATGTTGTCATCTGGGTCGTCAAGGTCCGAGTTGATAGCGTCCTCATCATCCGGGGAATCACCTTCGTCCTTGACATCGTCATCTGGTCCGTCAAACTGCGATGGCCCAGCCTTTACGCCCGAATTGTGACGGGAAACGGCTGTGCCTTTGCTGGCACGCTTGAGCGGTACCATTAGGCCGCCTCCTTCCATGGCCTTAGCTCTCGCCGCAATCTGTGCATGAAGTAAATTGTCTATCTCCACTCGACCCATCTCAGTGCTCTGGCCGTCGGCACTCTGGTGGAAGAGGACACCAATATGGCTATCGCCATCTCCGGCGCCATCTACCTGCGAAGTCGGGGGCCGCTGAGCGTTGGCCATAGGGACGCGCTGTTGTTGTGCAGCAGCATTGTGAGGCACGTTGGGTCGATACTGCTGCTGAGGATTGTTTTGATACTGAACAGGATATGCTTGGGACATAGCTGGGTTCCCCGTTCTCTGTTGATTTTGCGGCTGAGCTCCACCACCGGGCTGCTCTCTCAGCTTGTTGATGGATGCAGCTGCACGATCACCATACTGATTCTGCAGCTGAGCAATGACACGCTGTTGAGCGATGGAGTGATCTCCCTGTTGCACAGACTGAGATAGAGAACCTTCGAGGCCAGGCTCTATCTTCACACCTGGCTCCGTCTTGATGCGAGCATCAGTCGGTTGACCAGGTGGCACAGGGATGGGTACAGCCTGGGCCGGAGGCGGTTGTGATTGAGCATAACCATTGCCATTGGTAGTAGTAACGGGAGATGCAGTTGGTACAGGGCCTGGTTGTGGTGCTGGATTAGTGGTGGTTAGGGCTGGAGGCGGATCAGGTTTGGGATCCCAGGGGAAGGCGGCCAGTTGTTGCTGGGATAGCTTTTTCTGCCAGCCCTGTTATGCATCGTGTTAGTGATCTCACGACATGTCTATCGGAATGTGGAAAACCTGGGAAGGAAAAAAAAAAGGGGACAATAAAATTTAGGGTCCCTCATTTTTGTTATGTTGTAGGACTTGATACTGCTAGGGTAAGAGACGCGAAAGGGGGTGAGAGGCGAAGGGGAAGGATAGTGGAGCACGTGAGCAGTGGTGGGTCCTAGGCAGAAATGGACCAATGACCAGACTCTGAGTCATCGGGGGCTTAGTTGGTGTTGGTTGAAGGGATAAAAGCCCCAAATAGTGCCGACCGCCCCCTCTCCAAACCCGCCAATTCTCACCACCCTCGGCTGACCGACTGACTGCCTGTTGTAGGAACAAAGGAGAATTCCAACCACCAACGCCAGGTCCAACACTCTGCCCTCGACGTTGTGGCTGCCATTTCAGATGCGGGTTTGCGACCAGAAGAATAGGAGAGTGCAAGTTTTGATGAGAAAAGCCACCCTTCGATGGATGCGGCTGTAAATCAATGACTTTTGGGAACATGATGCTTACCTTCTTAAGTTCTTCCAGAACTGCCTCGTCAACGCCGCCTTCTTCGAAATCAACCCTCGATGCGGCGATCACATCGTTGATGATCTGCTGGTAGACGTTACCGACTTGTGAATTCGACATCGTGATGGTGATGATGTTAGTCGATTGATGCGCAAGTCGTTTGACTGAAGAGAAGCGATCGTCGGCGATGCGTTCGGTAAGCCTGGCGGGACGAGGAGATGGGGATACTAAGGGAGAATCTAAGTACTGCAATATTGATCTGCCTTGTATCGCAAATCGATACTTTAGGGACACTCAATGCAGCCACTTGCGCGAACCTTGTAGAAGTAGTAATCCAGGTAGGTCTGCGGTGAGAGTAATGCTGAGATGGAGAGATGACGAATGTGCAACCTGGCGGATACGGCAGTCCACACAAGTGGGTTCGGCCCAAATTCCTCTCCTTGCTCCCTCTTAATCCTAGAAGAGCTTAATGTTTTATCGCCCTCAATTTCTCAGCATTTGTTATGTTATTTTACGTATCTGGTCGTTGTCCTTGTTGAGTGTTGCGGCGTTCGTTGCGACCGCGCTGTAATGCTTGCTGATGGTGTTGGGGTCAAGTTCCCTTAGGCGCTGCCACTTCCTAAGGAATGCTCCCGTAGCGCCGCTCGCCTGCTTAGCTAATCATTTGACCCCTTGCGATAAGATAAGGGAAAATGACTGATAACAAATAGGTACATAATAAGCAAACACCTCAAATTCTAGAACTTCCAGCTTGTATGCATCATCAGCTCACGTTACTACACTTGATACTGCGTGCTTGTGGCTTTTCCTTTACATTTGATTCTTATAGGGATGAAAAGGTCACAGTTCGCCCATTCATGTTGCCTTGCGATCTTGTAGTCTATCATATCTTATTGACATGTTGACTATCTAAGCACGGATCTGCAAGCCGTGTCTGACTCAACCCCTTCTTAACTAATGGGATGGACTCGTCCCCCGTTCCCGCCATAATAATACAAGTCCTAAAATAAACAGTCCACACAATGGTGTCCTATCGGCGTTTTTGCGTCGTAATTCATGACCAAACCCAATCGCGTGAGAATCTCATTCATGTGCGCGTTAGAAACTCTTAACGCCGCGCTAAAGTCACCTTAAACCGCCGGTACCAGACATGCTAGAACGAAACTGTAATACCTACTGTTGATGTTCGCGGCAGTTAAGGCCACACGAGACGGTGAGTCGCTTATCGGATCGTCATTTGCTTAGCCATCTCGGCCTTGCCAGATGAGGCTCCCGCACTGACGCCCACAGCAGAGCCTGCCTTCTTCTCGAAGATCTTCCAGAACTTCAAGCTCTCATCAGCGGCTATATTTTGACGTTAGCTGACCAATTCTAAGCCATTTATGCAGTATCGAGTGCCCTTACCTGCAGTTGCGAGCATCTGTCCATCGGGGCTGAGGCAGCTGTGGAGAACACGGCTCTCGTGGGCTGGGATTTCCACGTTACGAACAAGCGTGGGATAGCTCCAGATGCTGAGCGAATTATCAGGGAATCCGCTTGAGCTGACAATCTCTCGGTAGCTGGTGCTCCAGCGAAGACTGGTGACCTGAGAACCGGTATCGATGCTGTTGACGCGAGCACCCGACGTGGTGTTCCAGAAGTGGATGTGACGGTCGTAAGAGCCACCGCCAGTGGCGAGCAGGTTCATGTTCCATGGGCACCATGCAAGCGCTTTGACGGCAGCCTTGTGGTTTGTCTTGGTGAACTTGGGGACAGCCAACGAACGAGCATCCCAAATCGAAACCAAGTTGTCATTGCCGCCAGTAGCGAGCTGAGCACCATCGGACCGCCACTCGAGCCCGCAGACCTCTGAGGTATGCGACACAAGCTCAGCGACCTTATGCTCGGCAATGCGGACGTCGTGGTTGAAGACAAGTCCACTTCGGGCGCCGGTGGACAGGAGATGCTTGTTCCAGCCCATCACGCCAACGCGGGTGTCGTGGCCAAACATGCTGCGGATCTTTGCGTTTTCCGCCACATCCCAGATCTGAACCTCGCCTGTTCCGAGGCCAACGCCAACATACGCTCCATCATCAGACCACTTAACGCTGCTGACGTAGGTATCTGGGCTAGTCTCCAGGAGGCACTCAACAGAACCTTTATCAGCAGACCAGACGTAGACGTTTCGTTCCAGACCGATAGCGACCTGGTTGCCAGAGCTCCAGTCGAGCAGGTTCAAGTAGTAGTCATCGATCAGACCGGGAGCATCGAGGACACGCTCCGGCGCGGTTGCGATACGGCGTCTGAATTGAGCAGAGCTGGCGTTAGCCGCCTTCAAAGGCCGGTTGTATTGTTGTCGGAGATCGATAGGCTTGGATGACTCAGGAGGTGCGGGCTTGAATTGAAGGATTCTGGTGTTAAGGTTAACACCGCAGGCATTAGCCAGAGAATCTTGGTAGGCTACAGTGTTGGGCGAAGGTCGCGAATAGGAGTCAGCGTCGTCATCGTTGATGCTGAGGCCTTCCAGAGCAACAAGGGCGGCATCAGTAGCCGAGGACAAAACTGAAGAGGCCTCGCCACTGCTCTTCGGCCGCTGCTTGTCTTGAACGTCCAATTTCCCAGACCCGACATTAGCGATGGCAGAGCTGTTGCTTCGGTTGGGAATGAATCGGTCAGCCGCGTACGTCAGCGTAGTCTTGTTAGTCTTTTGTCGCAGGGACGTCTTCTTAGCCTTGGTGCTGGAAGGTGTCTTGGTGTTTCCGGTGCCAACAAGAGTGAAGTCTGACACGCCGAGCTCAAGCGCTTTCCGGGGAGTTGCCACCTCGCGAGCGATATTGGATTTGGGTGAATCACGATGGGTGGATCTTGAGCTAGACTTGGCGAAATGCGATGATAGGTTTCCTCCGTACACTGACTTGGAAGGGCGTGACGCATCGTGACGTCTCTCAGGGGTAAACGGTGAGGAGTTCACGGGGATTGTGCTGGTGGTTGTGCGTTGTCGGGGTGATGGCGTCAGGGGCATCCGTCCGCCAGCGGTACGGGAGGAGAAGAGTCCCTTGTGGGACTTGAGAGGTGTGGATACTGCAGCTGAAGCCATAGTGTCTAATTGTGTAATGTATGACTCAGGGGTAGTATCAGAAGTGTACTGATAGACTCCGTCGATGTACAACTGAATGTATCGAAAGAGTAGTGGTTTGAGAGAGAGCTCCGAATCGTCGAACGAGCTCCAAGAGACTCAAGTTAATGGTTCCTGGATTGTAATTTGGTTAGTATCTGTCGTTGTTGTGCTCGATAAATCGAAGTGTGCCTTCAGGAAGATTGGCTAAAAGTCGGAGGGGCGATCAAATGGCTGTAACAGCGAAGAGATCTAGTGGACTTTAACGAATTGGCTTGCAAGAGGCTTAAAGATAGCTTGGTAGCTAGAGATGGCGGATAGAGAGGGATTGGAGGAGGAGAGCGGCTGGAGAGGTGGAGGGTTTGATGAGAAGAAGGAGAAGAGCGAGCTGAAGCATTCAGTTAAGTCAGAGACCTTATATTTACTCTAGATGGTGGGGCGTTGATACGACAACAGTTGCGATCAAGCCTATTGCATTAGACTGCATTAGCGCCTCGACAAATCAATTGCAACGGCAGCGGTTTACCAACTTATCGATATCAGCCCCGATTGGCCCGGCACTGCCCCGGTGATCAATGTCTACTGTATCTGCAACATAGTGTTACCTATGTACTCCCTTGTCGCGACCAACAACCAAACCGATTCATTCCGTCCTAAGTTACGAGAACCCTGCACCAGTCATTCTTTAAAGTCAGTCAGCCAGCCAAGTCAACCAGGCTTCGGCTGTCCCTGATAGTATATACGCCTTTTGTGCGGCAATACATCTTGGTCCTCTTTCTAGTCTGTGCCTATTGTACTTATTTACCATCGCGGCGCCAAAAGTCTGCGACTCTGAGCCGCACATTCACATGCCATGGTGGCATAACGGCCACCATCAAGAAACTACCCGTCGACCGTAAAGCACGTCTGACTACCTATCTACGATCATGGCTCATCACTCAACGCCATCCGCTGCTTCGCACTCGCTTTTCGGTGGCCCGATGGCCACAACCAGTCTCCCACATGTGCCCCCGGCCCCCCCTGCGCCCTCTTTCACCCCTTCCGCCTCGAACGTGCCGACCCCCGTGTCTGCGGCCTCCTCTGGCAATACATTTGTTATGCCTAACTCACCAATGAAGAACAGAGCTATGATGGACGGCTATCGACCCAAAGTCACTCGAACCCTCGGCCAGAGGCCGGCTTGCCTCGTCAATGCCTCAGTCACGTATTGCGGAAACAACCAGATCTATGCCTTTGGAGGATTCGATCAGTACACCGATGAAGTCTACAACCACGTTCTGAAACTGGATCTTGTTAGCCACCAATGGAGCCTAGTGGACAACTATGGGGATATCCCCGGGGTTAGAATGGGTAAGCACTATTGTTTCCCCCGTTGACATGCGCATTAGGCTTATGCTTGGACTGTAGGGCATACCGCCACGCTGTACCAAGGCGATAAGCTTCTAGTATTCGGCGGCGAGAACGAGCATCGAACATACCTCTCAGACCTCATTATTTTCGATTTGAAGACGGCACACTGGACGCAGCCGCAGGTTACTGGTCCTGTTCCCAAGGGTCGAGCACGACATGCAGCTGTCTTGCACGAAGACAAGCTGTTCATCATCGGCGGTATCACGGGACATGATAACTACGTTCTGGATGATATTTGTTACCTGGACCTGAAGACTTACACGTGGTCTAGATCCTGGCGATTTGTGGGAAGGTTTGATCACTCGGCGTATATATGGTGCGTGCCGCCCTGATAGGTTACTGGCATGATGCTGATTTATTATAGGGCTGACCGCGTTTGGGTCTTTGGAGGTCTCAGTGAAGACATGGACAAGGTTAGTGAATTGTGGTGGCTTGATCTTAAGGGCAGCCCTGCCTTCGATTTGCCACCTCATGTGGGCTCGACTTCAGATAGACATGCAGTGATGAGCCGGTCGAACGATCTATCCCGTCCTCCTTACTCGATTGGTCCGCCTCCCGTCGTCGGAGCC
The DNA here is from genome assembly GCA_025201745.1 of Xylariaceae sp. FL1651. Lineage (NCBI taxonomy): Eukaryota > Fungi > Ascomycota > Sordariomycetes > Xylariales > Xylariaceae > Xylariaceae sp. FL1651. The sequence continues at coordinate 557,641 of MU624246.1, forward strand.
TCTGGATATGCGGCCAATTCACGGACAGCCCAGGTTAATACACCCTCGTTTCAGCTGAAGACATACGCGCCAATGGCACCAGGCGCAGTGTCCTCTTTGAAGTTTGTTTCTGGCGCCAATGTACCCTCTCAAGTACCTGGAACCCATTTCCATATCTACTCCTCAGGCACTCTGCTCGATTTTGTCACACCAGCCGCCACGATCACCTCGAAAGAATGCTCCCTGTCAGCATTGGATTTAGCAGCTTTGCGATGGCAAAAATTGGCAGAAGGTCGTGAAATATTCAAGTCAGGTTTTCGCTGGCATTACTGTACGATGAATGAAGATGGTACAAAAGCCTGGCTATTAGGATGTCCGACCGACTCTGCAAATGACATAGGTCCGAACGGCTTTGAAGAATACCTGAGCGATATCATGGAGATCGATCTGCGACGTTACGGCTTTCTGGGAAACAGCTTCGTTTCAGAGCCTCGGTCAGAGCTCTCTCGTCCGACGCCTCACAGCCGAGTGCAAGAACAGCCGTCGAAAGGACTGGGCCTTGATCTTGCCAAGCTCTTTAACCAACCCCCAGAATCCGGTACCGGGACTGATTTCATCATCACTGCCCTGGCAAGCGATTACGAAGACGACGATATGATGAGCTCAGGGCTTATTCGCGCCGGAGAGGCACCAGATGATCAGAACTGGCTTGCACCGGATGCTCCGACATCAGAGCCCATTTACGTACACAAGCTCATCCTTCAAGCCCGCTGGCCACATTTTGCTCGCCTATATAATGCGCAGATGGCAGAGTTTCACACCAAAAAGATGCATATCCCCGAGCCCTACACTGTCGTCAAAGCGTTCCTCTATTACCTATACACGGATAGCATCCACGCGAACGACGGGGTTGCGGATCTCTCTGACGTTGCCGGTCTATTAGTGATGTCAAACATCTACAACATCCCACACCTCCGCCATCTCTGTGTGAATAGGTTGTCGAAGGAGCTCGACGTCGATCATGCTTGTATTATTTGGTACTGTGCCGGCCTAGCGAATGAGGACTGGTTGCGCAAGAGAGCCGCAACCTTCTGCATGACGCATTGGGGTCGCATAGTCCGCACCCAGGGATTCTTACGGCTCCCCCGCACTGCTTTGGTTGAGTTATCGCAGGAGACTGATATGGAGGGCAGGGTCATCGGCGGCGAGGAACTTGACTACGTGGATAGTTACCGCAGCCGAAACGACACCTGGATCTCTAGGAAAGACAGCATTAGCAGCGACCGCACTCAAGCACTGCCTTCTGACATGGAGAATGATTCTGAAGGCATGGATATGGCTTGATTTACGCTATTGTGAAGACTCTTTGTATAATATGATACCTTTCACAGACTCCCCGAATACTTATGACGAAGAAACGATGGGGTTCGTCTCATGGCGTTTACTTATTGGCTGGACGTTGCGAATACAGGGGATATTACTACGCACTTGGAGTGCCTGGAGAATTGTGGCTCATAGAGCAAATGAAAGGGGCGTCTTGTTGGTGGGTTATACTTGGATTCGCGGCTAAGTTTGGCGTTTGGGGTGTAATGGGTTGCAAGCACGTCATCGCGGATTGCGAGTTAATGTATGATAAAGCGGCGGGCAAGCTACTGAACTTCTTAGAGGCGTTATAACAGCAAATGATGATTCATCCCCACGGAAACATATCTGCATAATCGCGGCTTAGCCTCGTGTTGTTTGACCCATCAGTGCTGAATTGTAGCCTCCCAGAGAATACACCCAAAGCCGGCGAATTATATATGGGAATGCTGAAGGTGTTAACCCTGTATTTGTATTTCTGTCTGTCTCAGACGGCGACAGACTCGTAAAGATTAAGTACATGGGCGAGTTAGCGAGGGAGGAATGGACGAAGACAGAAAATATTATATCCGACTCCGTCCCGGTTCCCGACTACCAAAAGCCTGAGCTTAGGCTGCCCGTAGGACTGACTGGGCCCATGACTCGTGATCGGCGAGGAATCCGGGCTACACGTGCCTTATTTTAGATTTGGATAACGGCCTTGGAGGGCCGGTAGCAAGGATTTTCGCGTCGGGCTTTGGAGACGCTTGATAGCATCATGACAAGTGAGCACATCACTAGCGATAAGTTGTGACAATTGAGAGGTATTGATCGAGAGGTAGGAACCTCGCAAGTATGAACTGTAGAAAAGAATAATCGAACGCTATGGAAATGACACCCCCCCTATATTCTTGACTATCTTCGTGTAGAAGAACTTGAGCTGTCGGAAATCCAGACGCAAGGTAGATGAAGTCGAAAAGCCACCAGGTGGAAGACGAGTCCGATATCAAACATCAAAGACAAATCCAAGGGTCCCTTTCCCTTTCCCAAGCGAGCCGCGAGGCCGTGAAACACGCTCTGGTAGGAGTGTTCCGGTATCTATTGTAATAAGAAAATCTGGGAGAGATATCATACTCGTGTATTCGAAAAGCAACCACGTTCACTATACCCATCTTTGAACCACCCGTCTTGGCCTATTCCATGTCCGGCCCTTCTTTTTATCTATGACCAATCTTCAGTTTTTCTCCTTTTGCTTTGGTACAGGTCTTATTGACGGGTGATTTATAGCCATCCACCCCAACGAGTATCGTCATTAGTCGTAGATCCGCATCTCGGAGAGTGACGAAAGCAGATCTGTAAAGTTCTAATCGGAGGATGAAAAAAGAGATGTCATCTGTTAATATGGCCGTAATGCTGGGAAAAAACAAACGCCACCTAACATGCCCAAAGAAAAACCGCGAACTTTTCCCCATTCAAAAACCAGAAGCTTGAAAAGAACCGAGACAGAGGAAGGGGTATCCAGTCTATGTGCAAAAGTCTATGCTGTACAATCGTAGCAAACAAGATATAGGGGGCTGAAGAGGTATCTCGGATCCAGCGCGGAAGAAACGAGCCAATATTTTTGGAGAGCAGGCAGCGTTGGCGTTGTCTGGTGTCAATTCGCTTGTCATCCGATCGATAAACCCACTTGGGGGTTGTCTCGTTAGATACCCAGATGATATTGAAGTCGCAGTTAGGTTGTCAGATAGATAATCTGTTTCACATCTGCATCTCTTCGCCAATACCGGGCAACCCGTGATTTAAATTGCCCATGTTGAAGCCCATCTGATTGCTTGATAAGTTGGCTCGGATACTTGCTGCTTGAGCCTGGATCTCACAAGCCGAAGAATGTTGTTTGTGCTATGTAAATCATTAGCGGCATATCATCTAAGTGGGGGCGGATTGTGGGCGAGAATCCTTACATATTTGAGACCGTTGAGGTTCTTGTATCGCTTATGGCAATACTCGCACTTGTGAGGCTTCTCCTTCTCCATTCCAGTCTCACCGGGATATGGTGCCGAGGTCTCCGGGTTGACAATGGAGAAGGTACCGTCACCGTTCTCATGTAGCTGTTGGTTTTGATGGCCATGTTGTTTGTGGTACCTGCATGCTCGGTTAGCGACACATTTCAGTGCTAGGGCTAGAACTTAGGCTGGAACTCAAAACCTACTTTAGACCATTCTGGTTCTTGTATGCTTTTTCGCAACCGATCACTGGACACTTGAAAGGCTTGTCTTCCTCTGGTGGCATGGTAAATGTTTCCGGATTGGCTATCGCTCTCTGCAATGCAGCCAGGTGAGTAGGATCCGTGATATTAGGAAACTGGCTTTGATCCAGGCCGAACTGCGCCATCTGCTGTTGAAGGGCCCGTTGCTGGTTGGCTGAGCTGCCGTTCGGGCTGTAAAGTCTTTTGGCCGGGTCTTGAATAAAGTATTCCGACAGAGCCGAGTTGTTGAGATTCCCTACCGCGGTGTTGAGATCCATGAAGTCCAAAGAGGAGTTATCACCCATGCCGTCCGATCCACCGCCCACGCCAGACTGTTGTGTTGTAAGCGTGGGAGTGTTGACAGATGAGACCGTAGGGTTATTTTGGTAGCCAAAACCAGATGCGCCGGGCGTTGGTGGCTGCGAGGTTCGGAGAGCCTGTGGCAAGCCTGAGCTGTTCAACTGCAATGGGGGTCTTTGCTGCCCGAACATCTGGCGCGTTTGCTGAATTGCTCTGTGGCTGCTGTCGTCCATTTCCATCATTCCGACAGCATCATCCATCTCCATGTCGCCTACGGCATCCATGTCGTCGTTCGGTTGCATGCTGCTCAGCTGAGACTGCTTGTTTGAGTCCATGGCCAAGGACTGTCTGGTCCCTTGCATGCTTCCGAAGCCCATAACAGAAACGCCGTTCCCTCCTGCTATGCGGTTCTGCTGACCAAAACCCATCTGGCCTGGACTCTGAAAGCCTTGGGAATCCGGCCGGCCGGAGCCCATGGAAATAGAAGGCCTGCTGCTGACAGAGAGTCTATGGGGTATCCGACCACCATTGCCGTTCCGGCTAGGCTGCGCATTTGCTCCTGTATGAACTGTCTCGTAGTGACGAAGAAGGTCGTGCATTGTGTCCAACTTGAGATCGCAACATACGAAGTCGCGAAGGTACTCTGCTTCCATCTTAGGGATGTACGAATTGGAATGAAACGAAGGAGACTGGGCTGCGCCGGTGAAGGGCGAGGTGCCTGTCATCGCGAGGCTGTCACGAAACATATGGTCAACATAGGTCGGATCGAACAAGTTTACGTTGGTAGAGGAGAATGTCTGAGGTTCCCAACACATGTCTTGAACTTCTCGTGTGAAAGACGAGGGAGAGAAAGTACAACTATGCAAGCGACACCGTTCGGATAGGAGGGGGAAAAAAGGTCAGAAAACTTACTCATCTCTAATAAAACTCCCGACAGATAGACCGCCCCAGCTCATTCCGTTCATCAAACTGCCAGCTAAGCTTTCGCGCCGTCCACGATTCGCTTGTTCGCGATTCGGGTTGATCATGGAAATCGGCTTGGGCCCAGCACTCACGAACGAGTCCTGGCGACTACGGCCGACGGCCGAGTCCAGCGCAGGGCCGGTAGTCATGTCGAAATTGTCGAAGTTGTCGTAGTCGTCGTACTCGACTGGATCGTTAAAAAACTCGATATCTAGTGGCTCGCGGTCGAGGGCAGTGGCTGGCGACGCAGAGCCGGAGTTGCGGACGTGGGGTGAGTTGGAGATAGGGATGGGCTTAGATGCGGTGTATAAGCCGTGAAGGGTGAAGCGTTCAGTCAGAGTGAACGGATCGACAGGAGTAGTCGGCTGTGGCGAAGGGGAGGGGGAAGAGAGGGAGTGTGAAGAAGTGGGTGTGGGAGCAGCAGCAGCGACAGCGGCGGAGGAGGTGAAGGAGAAACGGGAAATATTATGGGTAGTCTGATTATTATTATTATTGCTGTTAGCTTGGATCGTCTTTTTGGATTTGTTCATCCTGTCGGTGCTGCGGCGGCTGGAAGGCGATGGGTGCTCGGTGTTCTGGCCTGCCTGGGTGCTAGTGGAAGGACTGGCAGGGCCAGCAAACCACCGGCCAAAGACGCCGTGGCTCATGATTGGCAAGGATCAATGATGCTGGGCCTGCTGGGTCCTGCTGGAGTATTGCTCCACCTGTGCAGTGCGCACTCTGTCGTGGATTCGTGGGTAACCCTTGGCAAACCCTTGGAGCAGCAATGCGCGCCAGACTGTGTGGCCTGAGCACGCGCGCTGTGTGTGAATGCTTGCGCTACCTGCTGGCGCCGCCCGTGCCAGAAACGAGAACACTACTGAGGCACTCGTATAAAGGCTTATGGGAGATATGGCACCGCCTCGGCGGATGGGGAAGTAGAAACAGACTGGACCAGTAGTTTCAGATGTAGTTGGTACAGACAGAAGCGATCAACTGGGAGCAGGAGAAAGAAATAGCTTGGTGTCTTGCTACTAATACTTCTGATGATACCGTAGAATTTGTGTGACAAAAGTAAAGGTACCACGGGTGATTATTGTTGAGAAATGGTGAAATTAATCCAAGGTTCTGGTTATGGAAGAACTTTTGGGACGAATGCTGAGTGAGGATTGTACCTTAATAAAGTGGTAATGGTGATGGTGGTGGTGATGGCGAGATGGCGAGATGGCGACGGCGTTAAGACATGAAGCTACCTGAGTACAGTACCTTGATTCCTCAATAGAGACACAGCATCAAAAGCCTGAGGTATGTAGGTAAACTGAGTCACTGTTAGACTTCAATATCAACAGCAGTGGCGGCCTGCACAAAAGTATGTAAGTACTAAACCATGTAAGTGTAGAAGAGCAGGTACCCCAATGGCTTGGACAGGACTGAAAGGTACATCTGGGTGCACTTTCGCCCTATGGAAAGTTCACCACGCAGCTAGTCGTTCTCAACGTCGTGGAAGTGGACTCGAAAATGACTAATGGAGTAAATGGAGTAACGGAGCAAAGAATCCACGCGTTGGGAGGTGGCTAACCATTAAACGGTAATGCAAAGGCCAAACATGGCCGGTGGGCCTCGGAAAGTACTCACAGCTGCGTATATGTGCAGGTAACTCGAACTGCGATCTCGTCGCTGCCGGTAGTTATCGACTATCTAAGTCGCAACTACAAGTCTCTCTCTCGGTGGACTAGGGAGTCGCGGAATCGACGGTGATTGGTGAATTGCGTCCTTCCCCGACAACACCAGCGCTGCTGTGCTCAGCTGTCAACTCGTCCCCTTCGAGTACTAATCTGTAGACTGGACGACTTCGTTACAAGGATGGGGTGGTTTGGTGCAAACACGCTACAGGACTTGTTGCCACTAGTCCAAAGGCTCAGGCAAACTCTATGGTCTGCCGTCTTTAAGTTCAAGCCTGGAATCGATAATAGTCACGTCGCCCGGCAGCTTCTCGTCTGATTACACGCCTGGTCACTGCGTAGCAGGTCTGCCTTATGGAGAAAGAGGAGGGTTACAGCAAATGCGCTTGGCCTATCGTCGTTTGCTGTTCTTAGTCAGGCTGCCGTAGCATTACTTAGAACGGGATGCGCTGGTTGGAGGGAGCAACGGAAGGCTGTCAGATGAACGTTGCAATAGGTATCCGATGTTGCATGATTTGTTGTGACAAGACCGCCTGGATGACGGACGGGTTACTTGATGCAATCATAACGCACACACCATATTCTATTCATGGCGGTGTCCCACGCAATCTACGGTGCGTATAAGTACGATCTTGAGGTGCGCTGCTGTTAGATACCCTAGCCAGTAATTCTACCTCTTGATCGATTAAGATGGTGCCATGACATAATCATAAACAAGCTACATATACTTGGAGATAACAAGCGCATAACACAACTAGCAAATCCAAGGCCTCTCTGCAGTGCCAAGAACGTCGGGCCAGGGCCGTCTGCAATTCACGAGTCGCTAGGGCCATCCGTTCTGGGCAATACCGCACAAGCGCAAAGGCAGACTAACAATACAAAGCCGAAGTTGTTGAGAAAATCATTACAGTCATGCTAATTGTCTCTATTTGCTTCGATGTCTGAATTCGCCGTCTGCTAGTCCCTTGGACTACTATATAATGTGTAGACTTTGTTGGGCTCTCGGCGTAACTTCTGGAAGTCAAAGGAAAACATTATTTTGTATGCGGCTCGAGTTTCTGTCCTTTGAACAGAGGAGGCCGGAATCGGTCTAGTAACGCCGAAAGAGCCCTCCAAGTAAGCCACCGTGCCATTGCCTGCAATGATGCTGGCGAAGGATCGGAGCAGTGACGATAGTTCCCTTCGCTCGGGAACCTAGAAAACATGGTAAGGCTGGGATGCGCATCCGCCTCATCATCCTACTAGGGTCGGGCTATAGCACAGTGACCAGGGCCCCGGGCATTGGATTGGTTGGCATAAAGGAGTGAGATAGTTTGCACGGCCACGCTCATATGGGAGTCCAATATTTTGATTCCATCCTTTCTTTGAATAACCGTCTGTATGGCTGCAAGCGAAATCCAGAGCGGTGAGCTTACGTCGGCTAGTGCCGACAGGAAGGAATACTATGATTAGTGTCATTTTGAAGCGGCATTACATCGATGAAACGTCAGAACGATTCGTGCGCCAGGATTAGAGCGCCTGGTCCAAATCTACACACAGAACCCGGACGCTCATGATGTTACGCTATTCGGATTAGGCGTTCTGACAGACATCCCACCTACACCAATGACAGCGATTCTCTTTAGCGGCCGTTGTCCACTTACGGTCGATCCATAAGCCGCATAGCAAATGAGATAATACTGTACATTTAGCCGTGACAGTACCACGGGATCGCGTTGTCAGCTAATTTCTGGTTGCCGGTAAGCTGGTCATTAGCAGGTACGAGCGCAGACCTATAGTACTATACCTATTGCTGTCAGGGTTTATTATACAGACGTAATGCAGTGCGACTGGATAACGAGGAAACATTCTGCACGTGGTATGGGACATGTATGAGTATCCGCGAGATGAGATGAACGGCATGGGCCTGGGGTAAAGTTAATTTCTCCTTTACTTTTCTCCTGTTTAACCTTAGTATTTTTGTGCAACTACTACATATAGTATTCGTACTAACAACAGACTGTAGATACATGCAGTCTAGCAAATAATATAGCAAATTGGCAAGATGTACACAAATAACAATTCCATTGCATCATTATGAGATTTCCCGGTAGATGTACCTCTGTTTGGGGAAAGTGCTGACCCACGGGGCGGGGAAGGCGCAGTGAGACAAACATGAGATGCGACTCCTTTAGACGCGGCTCTGGGTGGGCTTCTTCAGCTAGATTTGGGCGCACTTCCCCGGCCGATATAGAATGCGTTACCTATAATGCTCAAATACGTTATAGGTGAGAACTTAATTGTCAGACTTTATTCAACAAAGCGTCCCAAGTATGACTCAGAAAACATACTCGCTTGCCCGATGCTTTACGAAATCCTCTTACAGAGCTGCGATGTATGTATCAACAAGCGGTCGTCTGGAACGTCGCGGCAAATAATTAACCTAGCTCGGTTCGTAACTATAACTACATGCATCTAGACTTCAGTATGTGGCCAATAGTGTACGTGCGCGGTCGTGCATCTTTCATAGGAGGCCACCTTGACCAACGACACGGATCCGTTGGTGATGGTGGTAGGCTAGATGCATCTTTAGGCTTTCTTTTTGGGAGGCTCGTCTGCCTGACTGAGTCATTCACGCGTGGTTCCTTCGTGCCAATCGCCGATGTAGCCAAGTTAGCTTACGCAGTAGAGACCCCTCCGAGCTCTCCTTGACTGCCGCCCCATATTACCAGTTACCCTATTGTACATTCGGACATACGATACCGCTAGAAGCCCTTCCCGTTGTTAGCAACCAGTCAACTGTTCTTGGTCATGCTTATAGCATCGTGACTTAATTTCGATGTTTCAATGCTGCCACTCATGAGCCTCGAGGTCAGTGCCACTGTCACTAATCACTGTCCGGCTGTTCCGGCATCTTTGCAGTCCTACGATTCTACGGTCCAACCGGTGCGGCCGCCGAAAGCGTGTTTCAAAGAGGCCCAACCACCACGAACAAAGTAAAGAAAGCGAGGGGATCGTCGCCGCTGCTCCGATTGGTTTGGTGCTCTGCTCAGTGCCGAAGTCGCTTAGTGGCCTCTCCTTTACATCATCGTCCTATATTATTGGAGATACTATAGACGTGCACGTGCAAAATTACTTGATTGGCTCCTGGCGGGACCTCGAGTCACTTGAGGTACGTAAAGCCTCCCGCCACCCAACCAGTGTCCTTCTGTTACCGACACTATACTTTCCTAAATAGGAAAGTATTTCCTCATGCACAAATGGACCAGGCTCCTACTAGTAAGCCGGGGGGTTGAGTGAGGCACTTGCCTCGAGGTTCAGCTGAAAGGTGGCTTCGTAGCCTCAAAGCGCCGTGCCCGCCGAGCTGAATCCCCTAAACTCTTCGCTAAGTCGATTATAAGACTGAGGCCACCTACTCACAACATGTAATTGGTGTCGGATGAACTACACGACATCTCTTGCACACAGTCTAGAATGGAGACACACTGCAACTCGGCTTGCATTGGAAGTCATCGGCTCATATCACAGTAGTCGCGGTTGAGAGTATTGATCGTCACAATTATCCAGAAGTCCGTGCTGATGATTTTCAGCCCCACGGATGCCAAAGGTACCTTACCTGCCTTCCTTGATACGTACATAGAATATGCCTGGTCTATAGATCACGATCTTCTCTTTGCCTGCCTCTTTCCCCGTGTGTTTGGCAGATAGGACTTTGGAGAGCAGGGATGGTTGGGCTGTTGGATAATTGACAACGTCACAAACATTCTGCTCTGACCCCGCTTACGATTGCATACATTCGGGCAGCATCTTCTCTTGAGCACCGTATTTGAGTTGCCTCAGCTGCAGTAGCTTTTACCTCGTCACCCGTGACATAGAATGATAGGCATATACTCCTGCGGATATTTGACTCACGAGGCTCGATACTGCAGGCGGCTCCCCAATTAAGATTACCTGCTAGGATATCGTCGGATGACATCAGACATCAAGCGATGTTCCCTGGACCAATCGATCACTTTGTGACAAGCCTAATACGAGATCTCCAGACGATCCCCTCAAAGCACCGGCTAGAGTCGCATATTGTGTGGTAGGAACAACGCGAGCAAGCCGAGGATCTCCAGATGACCCTACAGAAGCCCTTCTTCCCTCGGCTTGGGATGTTCCCGCCAATACCCCTCTGTATCCAAGCCTGACTGGTTCACTAGGTTGCGCGTTAACTGTATCACAGCACTACCGAGAGCCGAAGCACAAGCGCACCCGACCGGTAGGCTTCTTGGCGTAGATTTATTTCCATCAACAATGGTGATTGATCAAGGGCGCTTATTCATACGCTATGATCTTCAGCCCGTTGTGCCTGCTGACATGCCTACTGCTTAGCCTCGGTTGACTATCAATCTATTTCTCGTTGATTACCTCCTATCATGGCGCTGTCCCCTGTGACACGTGCCAGCCCTGGTGAAGGGGGCCAATCTCAATGAGCGCTCACCGCCTCTTGGAATCTCAGTCACGGGACTTTGACTGTCACACTAACCCACTCTGGCAAGCAGAAAGCAAAGAGCACGATTCTGACCCTCGTCGGCAACCTGCATTATGCAGCAGTACCTTGGACCCTGAAATCTTGGCAACCCTGGTCACCCTCCACCCTTGAATCTCTCGCGTTTTCCGTGACGAACGAGGCGGAGACGGAAAATAGTGAAACTTCCCACCCTCACAACCAACAGCCACCTAATATGCTGTATTTGAAGCAATTTACACTCGGTAACAACGATTCTGGCGTGATTTTAATTACTTGGAGTAAGTTGATGTACAATTGGTGTGTAAGTACCAAAGAAAAGGAGTTATTTGGTCAAAGTTGTGATCTTGGCAATTAATTGAAAATGGGGCGGATAGTTTCACTGTTTTCCGTATCCGCATCGACGGTTACGCAATACCTAGTCTTACGTTGCTTGCTAGCGCCTCCCAAGGATCTAAATTACCAGCATTTCAATTCCTTCGCGAACACAGTCAGTGCAGCCTATCCACAGCATCGGGTGCCCAGGTCGAATGCCAACAAACGTCTGTGTCCAGGCTTGTGTCTGCGTTATTGTTGTATGAAGTAGTAGTAAGAACCAGCTCCAGGACAAAGCGTGACTCTTGGACCAATATGAGAGACCCACGGTCAACCTCCCTCACAAATCCTTATTAGTAGCAGACCGCCAAATTGCAAACTACCTTCTCCATGTAGAAGTGATTCGGCTTCGGCCCGTTGAGAGAAGCGAGAGTATTTCTTTGGTGGAGGTTGAAGTTAGTCAGGTTATTGTCAGCTGTCAAACATCGTTCTGAAACTTGACAGGCCACTAATAGCCTCTCCTCAGCCTCTCAAACGCAAGCCTGGTATTAGCATGCATGCTGGACGGGATTACCGCTGTTCGTTCTCCGCTTCAATCCTTAGACGTGCATATAGAAAACGCCTTGACCCTATACACTAGCTTGTGAGCGAAAGTAATACTACAGCATCCAAAAACTACCAAATTGGACCGATCTGCTAGTAGAAACTTGGCCATCTGGTAATCCACTTCGTACGCGAAGAGCGATATTAGCCATGGCATAAGGAGTTGGCTGGTAATCCACTGCCCCGTCGTGTTACATTAGCGTAGCTATGTTCAAGCAGCTAACCCTACTAAACCTGCTTTAAAGATTCATCGGCAGCTCCTAGAAGCCCCTTACATATATTACACTACTGTATATAGCGTGCTCTAACCTACAATAATCTACAGCGGAGACATTCGCTTGTGATGTTCATTTCGTCTCTGAAAGACCCTTATTTTAGAGTTTGAAAGGGGACACACTTGTCTTGTCGCGATATTACCACTCATCTTATTAGTCTATAGGTTTCCAGTCTAGTACAGTTCGGTGGGAATATCCGCACTGTTCACGTTCCTGGGCTGCTAGGTAACGTAGGGAAGGTTTCTCGAAGCATTCTAGCTTGAAACTAGAATTCCGCCGAAATGCTGATACCCACCAAGCACTAAACAGGTAGTTCAGGCGAGCAGTAAGGACAGAAAAGATCTTATGCCCTCATCTTATAGACTTGCTTACTTTTCGATAACACGTTGAATTGTTTATATAAATGGTCCCGAACAGGTGTTAACTCGAAATGTACGACACTTAAGAATGTCGGCTAAGCTTGCTTTCCCAAGATTCTGGAACGGAAGTATCAAAGACCTCACCGCGATGAGAAAACCCCGATGGTCCTCATCTCCGACTACTTCACGGGAGGTTGAAGACCCGCCCGCGGTCTCTGCTGGACAGTTGCCGTTACGGAACTTTTATTGAATAATTCTCAACCGGCCCGGAGTTGAATCTGCTATTAGTAAACAACAAACACACGCAGGTAGTATACAGCCGTCGGCATAGTCTGTTCTGCGCTGACCAAAGCATTTCCGATTTCAAAATCATTGGGCATTTCTTGCCACCTCATTAATCTGCAGTCAAAACAAGTTCTACCATAGCCTAGTTCATGTGCGCATATAGTTAGTAGAGTCCTCGGAGGGATTGCAGTATAAATGAAGCCTTTACAGATTGCCTTCCGCGTTTTCAAAGACGGCCGAACACACGAGCTTCTTCCTCATAAAGGAAGAGTGACGGGCCAGCGGGTCGTACGGGCTATGGGTATTTGCAGTTAATAGAGGACAAAAGCCGAGACGGCGAAACCCGGCTCATGTTTTAAGAAACCGCCTATGCATATATAGTGAGACTATTATTGCATAGTTATGTAGAAAAACGTTATCAGAACCCCATTGGTTACTTGTCTACCATTGCTTATGCACCAAATAATAGTTAAGATATCGGGCTCCTGTTTGAATTCGGGTATGGCCGGTGAGCTTCTCACTAGCGTTGAAATTCGGAGATAGATCGGAGTTTGGTAATGCGCGCAGCGTGATGCTCGCCTGACGTACCCAAAAAGCGCAAAATCATACCATCGAAATAGCAACCAGATTACATCATGCAAAAAAAAACTAAGAAAAATCGCCGAACTGTTTCCATCGCCTCACTCCCATAGCACAACTACTCGGCACCCATAGGCGTGTTACAACCCCGAGGAGTTTCTTATGTTACCATATTTTTTGAATTGAGATAGATATAAGGATTGGAAGTGGCGATAACTTCCACTTACTGGTTATCAATACCTCACACACAGATTTAATCCTATACACCCCACTACCCACACGCCCATCCACCCATTCACCTGTACACACCTCCATACTACTCCTCATCAACCTAACAAATTCTCATAAACTCGAACCACCCCTCAATTGGAGCTGAAACTAAAGTTACCACGGGGAATTGACAAGCGGGTGACTAACTCCCTACCAAGAGGCTACAGCCACACCAAACCAGAGCAGATCAACGAGACCGTAAAGATGAAGGTGATCAGCGCGGAAGAAGAGAAGGCGCACTACAACGCCGTGCTCAAGGGCGGCCTCATCGGCGGCTCGCTGGGCGTGGGGCTGGGGCTGCTGGGCGTGGTGGGCGCGTCGCGGCGGTACCCGGCGTTCCGGTCGCTGACGCTGCCGTTCCGGGCGTTCCTGGTGACGTCGACGGGGACGTTCGGGGCGATCGTGAACGCGGAGCGGTACTCGAACGCGTTCCACCTGGCCAACAACCCCATGAACTTCTACAAGGACCAGGCGTCGCGCGACGCCGAGCAGCTGCGGCGGCAGGAGTCGGGCTGGCAGCGCTTCCGCCAGTGGGGCCAGCAGAACCGGTACGGCATCGTCTTCGGGTCGTGGGTCGCCGCCATGGCCATCGCGCTCGGCATGGTCGGCCGCAACAAGTACCTCTCCACCTCGCAGAAGGTCGTGCAGGCCCGCGTGTACGCCCAGGGCCTGACGCTGGCCGTCCTCGTCGCCAGCGCCGCCTTCGAGACCGCCGACGCGCGCCAGGGCAAGGGCCGCTGGGAGACCATCAAGGTCGTCGACCCCAACGACCCCGAGCACAAGCACCTCATTGAGAAGCGCATCCACAAGGAGGAGTACGAGGGTCAAGACCTTTGGATGGACATGGTGGCTGCTGAGGAGCGACGGCTCGCTGCCCGCAAACAGGAGGGTGCTGATGCGCAAAAGAAGAGAGAAGAAGAGGAGCAGTCCGCGAAGAGCAAATAGAGGAGGATGAGAAGTTCGGAAACCGAGAAGCGCCAGGAGTCTTGGAGAGTTGAGCCTAAGCTTGGGCTTCCTACGGACGAAAGATATAGTTCTGGTTACATGAACTTAATACATGGCTGAAGAAAGACATAGGAGGGAGGAGATTCAGGAGAGGCGGCATGGAATTTGCTACAGGCGGCATGGCAAGGCTTTTCTCGCATTCGACAGGTCATCTGTCCCGGCGTTTCGGTTCGGTACTGTATTAGGATACCCGGCTTAGGTTCCAGGTCCTCTCCTATGCACGGTGTATAATCGCTCAGCATCCTTACAACCAACCTCACATTTATGGGAAAAGGGAGGGCAAAGCAAAAGCAACTGAGAATTCAAAGTATTTAAGAAAGCCCATGAAGATTGCTGGCTGTCGCGATAGACGGAGTGTACTTGTTAGACAAATGCAAAAACACACATATTAATACCCTAACTTTCGAACTTATTTATTTAGTGGTTTGATATATATCCGCATCAAGTCATATCATCGTTATAAACACTCCTTTCTCTGTTCTGCCACGAACTTCAATAGATACTGACAATAACACGATAAGTGACCCCAGTCACAGCCCCGCGCTATGTGCCCGCCGTTCATAAAGATTGTTAAGATCATGGTCTCGTAGCAGTGCTTTTCCTCCGTCTCCTTTCGTAATTGTACACATAGGTCGGCCCGTGTCTTACGCAGCCAGAGTCAGACAAGGCCGATATGGCCAATCGAGTCGTGTTTGGGTGTCCTACACCTCGATAGTGAAGTGACTGATCTGCGAGTAATACGCATGAACTGCCAACTCCAGAATCCAGACGTCGCCAAAGACCTCGGCGCCATCGAAGCCGCCAATCATTAGCAGGCGGCTGTCATATAGCACCGTGCCGTGATACCCTCTGCCGCTAGGCGGTAGCCCGTAAACGCGACGCTTGTCCCAGGACATGGTGACAAGGTTAAGGAGAAGTACATCGTCAGAATACTCGGACCCGTCATGGCCGCCTATGATAAACAAATACGAACCGACAAGCGTCGAGGTATGCGAGAGACGTCGGAATGGCACGGGGATTTGCACGGATTTCCATATCTGAGCGTCCACGTCGTAAACCCATACATCGTTAAAGCACTCGCCACCATCCGAACCACCGTAGATAATCAGCTTGCTACCGACCATGTTGGCTGTGTGGTAACCGCGGGCTTTAGGTTTATTCACACCGACTCCTACATCACTGCCACTACTACTGCCGCTTGGTGGGCTCTTGTCTGGCCCTGAAACCAGTTTCCAACTCATCTTGTGCATGTCTGAGACGTCAAGGCGCCATATGTCATTGAGGGCACGGATGCCGTCACCACCACCGAAAACGTATATGCCGTTCTTGTAGAGACAAGCCGTATGGGCACGGCGTGCGCTGGGAACGTGGTCCCCCACAATGCGTGGCTTGTGCCATCTGAAGTTCACCGTATCCAGCACGTAAACGTCGTTATAGTAAGTTGGGCCGTCACCGCCACCGAACACTACCAGCTTCTTGCCGACCGCCGTGCACGTCATTGCCCGTAAGGGCACTGGTGGTACACCCGCGATATGTGGTGTACTCCAGTGGAAGGCGTCCGCGTCCAGCACATACAGGTCGTTGAAGCACGCCCGGCTATCACATCCCCCAAACACAAATACGTTGCTACCCACTAACGTCGTGGTGTGCGCCCGCAGAGGTTGATGTGGCGCCCCCGACACGGGGGCGCGTGACCAGTACATACCAGACGAAGGCGCCGCAGGTACATCCACGGCCGTCAGGGGGTCTTGGAGGGGTGGAAACGGCATGTACACAGCTCGAGACAGTCGTGAGGCCGCGGACGATTTCCGAGGGGGCGCCGAGCTTGGGATGGCTAGCGAGGACGGCTTGCTAGCTATGGCGGATGTGGAGCGCATTACTACAGGGCGGGAATCCTTGCCTTCAGTCGAGGAGCTAGCCTGTGGATCATTCTGAGAATCGCCATTGCGCCGAACGGGGAAGGTTGGAACAGGAGTTGGGTTCGACTGGGGCGGGGGAGAGGCATAGGCAGACTTTGTGACGACAGATTGCGAGCGCTGGCGTATGGAAGTTTCGGAGGCCTTGCGTCTGCTACTACTCGATGACGGGCCACCGCTCCCGCCTTGGCTCTTGGAGGCGAGGTGGCCTGGTGTGTGGCTCCGGCTGGGCGGCGGGGCACGGTCTGACGTCTCGCTTCGCGTCGACGAGCCGGTGTCTACTATCTTCTGTCCACGTACCGTGCGTCGGCCGGAGGCGGTGGGCGACCGCGTGGAGTCGGCCATGGTAAGGTAAATGGTTGGCGAGCTTGTAAATCTGCTTGCATCACTGTCTGCGTCGTTGACGTCGTCGTCGTCGTCGCCACGAGGCTCCCCAAGCTCACCGGCTCCGACGGCTGGCAGCGGGGTGCCGGCTCGACTGTAGCAGGGAGATGATGAAGAAGCACGTCTAGGCCTGTGGGTTCGTAGTTCGCCTCACCTCGCTTCGCTACCGACCGCAGATTAGCAAAGGAATTGAGGCGGGTAATGGCATGGAGACCCGGAAGTCTCAGACGCAAATTCGAGCAAGGGTGCGGCCGTGTTTGGGGCAGTGTCTGGGAGTCTGTGTTGCCAGATGTAACGTCAAGGCCACGGTCGAGTATAAGGGGACCCAGCTGGTTTATGTACCGGCCATGGGCAACGATGTGTATGTTTTCAATGAATGCAAAGGGATCGGCAAGGACTGTGGGGAGCTCGTGCAGGTTCTAGTGCTACCAAAAATGAACTGTATGACGATAGAGCCGATCGTGTATGAAATTGAACAAATGACAAAAGGACGTTGTTGACGCTTAAAACGATGCTATTCACCACAAATTGGATATACACAGCAATTTTTATATTTATGTGGATGGAAAGGAAGGAGAGGATCACATGCATACGTACCTATGCTTCAATCCCGTCCCTACCTACTTCCTACATGAGATTGATTGCTGTGGGAAAAGCAGAAGGGGCACCAGACGACATGGTTCTGAAGTGGTCTCCTGCATAACGGGGGTCTCTAAGTTATAAACATACCTATGTACGTAAGCAAAATGCTTCACCTGTTACAGCGATTCGGATTAGTGGTTACACGTGAAATGACCCAAACGGCTAATATCAGATAAAGCCAACTGTACCTGCCTACCTCATGTTAGTCAGTTCGAAATATCCCATATTCAGCTTTCAAAGTTACTATTACAGATATATTAACGCGAAGGAAGAGATCAACTTATTTGCACCAGGGCAGCGTCGAGAAAACAGATCTCGATTCTTCATATTCTGTTCTTGCTTATGATAGGTTAATCACAACACGGATCCGTCTTCGCCTCAGAGTCCCTGTCCTAACTCAAACACGACTTTGCAATTCCAATAGCAGCCCAACATGAATCTTGTGGGGAATGGACATGAACTTATGGTGAGCAGACTCAAGCGTAGCGGGTGGCTTCTTCAAGGACGAAGGCGCCACAGCTTGGTTGCTAACACTACTATCTTTATAAAATTTAAAATTTATAAAATGAAAAAAAAAAAAAAAAAAAATGAAAAAAGGTCTAGCCGGTACCTATTCTAACAAGCTCTATCAATGCGTATGCCATAAAGTTGGAGCGGGCGACTCGCTTCTACGGTAGCACTATTTCTGTACTAGATAACAGTATATAGGAAATCTTTCAAGTATATGTAGTTGTGCAATAGCCTACGTCCATGATTTGAGGGTCGACGTGTTTTGACTTATTGGGAAAGTTCATATCGACGACTCCATGCCGGCTGAGTGTCTGCTTTCTCCTATGACTCAAAGGACTCGCCGGCCTACTGGTGATATTTCTATTTAGTAAAATTATTGCTTGGTGATGGGACAATTTGTAACTCGATTGTGCACTGCTAATTATTCACATAGAAGCTCAACACACGGCGCAACCGCTTTGCTGGATGTTCTTTCCCTACTTCATTTTCGGCTTTTTTACTGATTACATGTCGGTCAAATATCTTTGCCGAAGCAGCCATTCAGCACAAGCACGATTGTAAGGTTATTTTTAAATTGAAGGATTGTTTTTAAGCTATGGATAGCACTACTACAGCCAACAGACCACTCGAGATACAAGTTGACTCATCTAGGACCTTGGGATTATTAACACCGGGCCTTTACTCCAGTCGATTAGTTAAGAAAAGGAAATGAAGGGACTTTGGAACGCGAATACACTAGCAAGGTTAGACATAAGCACTCTTAACATACAAGCCCGAGACTAGCTCTCTCTCTTCCTTCGGCAAGGCTTGAGATCTAAACGGCTCCAGGAAAGGTGAGAAACGCGGCACAACCCTTTATGTTGACCATCCAACGCCGAATAACTTGTTGATGCTCGAGAGGAGTGCTTCTGCATTATTTCGAAAATATCCAAATGGGATAGTTGAAGTATTAGTACTTCCAATCAGTGTTGAACTAGAGAAACCGTCATGGCTGAGACGAGGCTTCCTCGACAAGAGCCCTCGCAGCGTGAGCAACTTGAAGCTACATCAAAGTAGCCCCTTTTCAATATCCAACCTCTGTTTTTGATATTTCCCTACGTAATAAAACATTACATACTGCCGAGATATGGGCTGGTGTTTAGTGTGTTCATCCATTAGACCAAATGGACTTGTACAGGACCTCCTGGAACGGCTATAATCGCGAAGATGACGGTCGTATTGTATAAACGACCGTGAAATAGACCTGCTTCGTGACGTGAACTGATTAATGAAGCAGACTTAGCAATATTTTGCGATGTGTAATGGGCCACGAAAGCGAGCAGACGTTGCCTTCACTTTTACAGGAAGAGAAACAAGTATAGACTTAGAGAATCCGCTTTTGGATTCGAACTCGCTAGCGACCTCACCAAGAAGTTAATACTATGTGCATAATCAGGCTATTGTTGGAAGGTTGTCGGAGCCGCTATAATGTGCTAGACGCTACGCTATAGAGAGGAAACGGGATGAAATGACCCGTAGGCTGCATTAGCGAGCGCTGCTGTACCTTTGGTATGAAACATTGAGTGGGCTCGGGGGGCTTTGGGGGCTATGGCGGGTAGCGAACAAAAGATTCAGGCAATAGCCAGTAGAGAAACTCCATGTTGCCGAATCAGGTAAGTCGGTACATCGTGGGGTCCAATCAAGGAAATGCTGCTCAGGAGAATAATGGACCTCGATTGATGAAAATCGCTGTGGCCGAAAAAATCCCGGGAATTCCTCCATCAAACTTCATGAACAAAATACACCTGCACTTGATTTTGGGTTTGTCGTTCATTATAGCGTTGAAACGACAATTAATAGGCAAACCAAGGGTGACAATTCATCTATCAAGATGGATAACTTGGAACAACCTCTCGCTAACTTCGAGGTCTATCCAGAGGAGACTGGCGTGGGGTCTAAGAATAGTGAACCTTCAAGTGAACCTTCGTCTAAGCGACAAAAGCTTAGCCACAACGCAACCCCAGACCGCCACGAACCAAAGCCTAACAATGATCGAAGGCAGGGCGTTGCACCAATAAAACCAGAGTAAGTTCGTGTTCAAAAGTTGAGCGGTACCGTTTCAATCCTCGTCAACTAACAAATTCGCCCTAAAGATATCTCATCTCGCCGGAGGCTCAAGATGTCGTCGTTGATGACGACGCTGCTGAAGCCTCGATTGCTGCCGATGACGATGCCACGGGTAAATCAGATCCCCAGGGCGGCAATGGCAAGAGAGGGAAGAAAAAGAAACAGAAGGGCCAAAACCATAGCCGCTCATTTGGTCATTTCGAAGACTCGCTGCGGCTTTGTAACAGTCGCGTCTTGAGCAATGAATTCTCTCCCAAGCAATGCAAGTTTGGTGAGCGGTGCAACATGTGCCATGATCTCCGCACATATCTTGCCGAAGGACGGCGGCCGGACGTCGAAGCCCTCAATGGAAAGTGTCACGTCTTCGAGAAATTTGGCCGATGTCCGTCGGGTTGGAAATGCCGGTTTGTAAAAAGCCATTCGAAGGAGATCCAACACGCCGATGGACGGAAAGAGCTGGTGCTACTTCAAGAAGACGATCAGCTAGAGCCTGAAGACGATCAGGACAGGAGACCTGGCGTGGTAAATGTCGTGTCAGCTGACGTTAAATGGGACCTTGCACGGAAGAAGGTTCACCTCGAGAAATCTGAAGCCTATATAAAATGGCTCGATAGGGACTCGGATATTACACACAAGCTTTACAACAGGAAACAGGGTACCGAAGATGCGCCGGCAGATCCCAACGAGGCCGAAGAGCTTAGGGCTCAGTTCGTAGATCCTCCGTTCAAGGCATCAGAGAAGCGGAAGATTTACTTTGGGCGGGAGACACCTGTTCTGGCACCACTTACAACCCAGGGTAATCTTCCTTTCCGTAGAATATGCAGCGATCTCGGCGCTCAGATCACGTACTCGGAAATGGCGATGGGCATACCTTTGATACAGGGACAGAAAGGCGAATGGGCTTTAATGAAGACTCATGAGAGCGAATTGAGCCCTCCTCGCTTCACCTCGGGCAACGGCGAGGTTGTCGAAGGCTATGATAATTCCAAAGATCTGAAGTGGGGAGCACAGATCTCCGGGAATCAGGCGTGGGTCGCGATGAAAGCCACGGAGGCACTAACCAAATTCCTTCCTCATCTTCGGGTGATCGATCTTAACTGCGGCTGCCCTATTGACCTAATCTACCAGACGGGAGCGGGTTCTGGTCTTCTTGACACCCCGAACAAGCTAGAGAAGATGGTTAGGGGCATGAACGCCGTTTCTGGCGAAGTGCCTATAACGGTTAAGCTCCGGACGGGTGTCCGAGATGGCAAACCGACGGCACAACGGCTCATCGAGCGACTTGCTTTTGGCAACCCTGATTTCCGGGACCGACTTGGGGCGCCAGGAACCGCAGCCATGACACTGCATGGGCGTAGTAGGCAGCAGCGGTACACCAAGAAGGCCAACTGGGAGTATATCGCCGAGTGTGCGGCGTTGATCAAATCATACAAAGATAAGAAGGACGAGATTACAGACACGATTGCAGAGCCCGATGAGAGCACGCAGGCGAACACAGCGAATGGTAAGATTTACTTCATTGGAAACGGCGACTGTTATTCGCACGTGGACTACTTCGATCATATCGACAATGCCAAGGTGGACTCGGTCATGATCGCACGAGGAGCCATGATCAAACCGTGGATCTTCGAGGAGATCGAGAAGGAGCAGTACCTCGACAAGTCAGCGTCTGAGCGGTTAGGCTACATCGAGAGATTTGTCCGCTACGGGCTAGAGGCTTGGGGTAGCGACGAGATCGGCCTCGGCCATACGCGACGGTTCTTGCTGGAGTGGTTAAGCTTCACACACCGATACATTCCTCTTGGTGTGCTCGAGCACCTCCCTCCCAACATTCAAGACCGCCCACCAAAATACAGGTGCCGCGACGACCTGGAGACCTTGCTCGCTAGCAATAATTATAAAGACTGGATCAAGATCAGGTAAGATCCTTGTAATCTCTAACCACAACTACTTGGAATCTATTTAAAAGCACTGCTGTTGTCGATATTCTAACGCTTAGCAGTGAGATGTTTCTGGGTCCTGCTCATCCCAACTTCACCTTCGAGCCGAAGCACAAATCCCACAGCTACGAGATCGATGCAGAAGGTTGACGAGAGATGGAATAGATCGAAGTGCTACCTTTCATGCCTGATACGGCGACATTGAGTTAAGAAGGTGAAGTGACCGCATCTAGAGCCTGATACCTCAAGTCGGCCAGGACCTTGTAGATAGCTGGGTATGCAGGAATAAATAGACGTAAAGACAACTACCTATTGCGCATTAAAACCCATTACATGATGGCTGTTGGCCAGAACAAATAAAATGTGCAGTAGAATGGTGCTTAGCCAATTTTCCGGTCTTTGTTCTTGTATTGTGGATGGCTCTAAAAGGTGGAGGTATGGCTAGGGAGAATACGTTGGTGCGACGTCACTCATATCGTTGAAGTTGCATGTATGTGTAAGTTATTATAGCGGCTATTTGGTAATCGCCTCTTGGGCTGACCTGTCTATCAACAATTATTTTTCTAAGCGGTACGATATCATCAATGCAGGTGCCCATCCGGAGTTTCCCTAACCACAAATGGGCAGTGACGTAACCTCAGAGACTATGTACTTCGGCGGGATGAGCCAGGCAGGCCAGGTTGCAGCTAGCCCCACTACCAATGGCCACTGCCCACAGCTCAGCTTGGTCAATATCGTCACCCAGACAGGCCACCTTCCCCCAAATCCATCTCAGCCTTTATAGCTACAGAGCTCCCGGCTACAACTCAAGTGTCTCTTCTGTCTCTTACTGTTTACGTTGGATATATCGCACAACATTACAAGGTTTCCTTCGAACCACTCTACCTCTTTGACACCTCCAGTCGCACCTCGCAGGATAAATTCAGCACTCTTTGTTGTCAATACGTGATAAGCCGTAACTACCGTGGCCATGACGCTCTACTATACCCTCGTACGTTTTCCTTTCTTCTCGGCGCCATCTTCAAAGACGATTTTGCATCAACACGATCACAATGAACATACTGACAGTGTTTAACCAGGTCTTCCTGCTCCTTGTAGCGGAGATGTCGCTCTTCATGTTGCTCGTCATCCCAATGCCCTTCACCATGAAGCGCCGAATGTTTACGTACGTCATGCCGCCCATTGCTTCCAAAGTCATCACAACGACTACCCGACAAACTGTACTTGAATTTGGGGATGTAGACGGCTAACAGCGTGCTTCAAGCTTCCTCTCCGAAAACCCCATCATAGCGAAGATACAATATGGTCTCAAGATCACATTCATCTTCATCCTGATCCTCTTCCTCGACAGCGTTAACCGCGTCTATCGCGTCCAGGTGGAGCTAGCGAACGCTACTGATTCGAGCAGGGGCGGCTCAGCGTAAGTCATATTCCCGTGCCTTACGAGTTATTCTGGGTGTGGCCTGCTGTATTCTACACTGTGGCTTCGACTCAAAGGCCCTGTCCTCCCAATTTTACTCTGTACTCCATATCTGAGCTAACCTCTTACAGCGCCGTAATGGGCCATGAGCGACTCGAAGTCCAAGCACGCAAGTTCTACAGCCAGCGGAACATGTACCTGTGCGGTTTCACGCTATTCTTGTCGCTAATCCTAAACCGCACCTACACGATGATCTTGGATACGCTTCGGCTCGAGGAGAAGCTTAAGCAGTACGAGGGCACAGACAAGAAGACTAAGGAGAGCGAAAAACTCGCTGTCGCAGGCAAGCCCGGCGAGATTGCTCGTCTTAACAAGGAGATTGAGAAGCGAGACCGCGACATCGAAACTCTTAAGAAGCAGGCCGAGGGTCTCTCTCGCGAATACAATAACCTGTGCGAGAAGTACGGGGAGACGCAGCCTCCCGCGGGCACCCGCAAGGATAAATAAGCGAGTCCTTCTGCTTCACTCGCCTTAACTCGATCCTATCGCTCAGATAATAATCTGTGGGATTGTTCGGAGCGAGTGTTCGCGGCGGTGTTCGATCTTAGGCAGATTAACCGAATACTCAACGTATTTCAGCAGGGGTTATCTGTCCTTTCCGTGCCTGGCCTGGAGAGATCCGTAAGAGCATTATTTAGGAGTTTGAAGGGAAGATCTCACCTGTCATGAAGTTATTAGGTCTTTCGGATTAGGTTTTCTGTTGCAGTAGGTCGGGAAAATGGGCCAAGTTGCATTCTTCAGCTAGAGCATGCACTCTACATAAGTGGGAAATGGCGTCTTCCGTCGGCTCAATCAATTAATGAATTACCACGAGTTTTGCAGTCTACTAATCCTCTCCTTATTATCCCTAGTTCGATTTGTGAAAGAGAAATGTTTGACAAATTGATTATCTATTACCGCCGGATACCTTTTACCACACGCCCACTCTAACATTTTGACCATTTAAGACAACTACTTAAGATCGCCACCTTATCGCACACCACCCCTTTTCAGGACGCCGTCAAATCGATCTGGAAATAAGATACCGTTGGCAAGCCTTAGTAGTTCTCTGTCTTTGTCTCTTTCGCGCCCGCTAATGCCAAATCCACCACCACGCCCATCATCCTCCCAAGGCGTCAGCCCCATACTCCGAAGCCCTTCCTCGCCTCCCGCATCAGCCACGTCCTGGACGCCTGGGCGCCCACTGTGATCCCTCTCGCCGGCTGAACCGGCTGACTCGAAGAAGTCGGGTGCCGGTAGGCCGAGCAGGAAAGCGCGGCGCTGCCGGGAGAGATACAGTGCGTTGGTTTGTGTCAGGGGGCATGCGGATATGTAGAGGACGGTTGCGCCGGGAGTAGAAGTGCAGTTAGAGTTGGAGTTGGAGCTAGAGCAGAGACGGAAGCTGGGGGGGGAGGAGTAAAGGGCGGCGGAGTTCGAACCGAGATCGGAACCGGAAGAGGACGGGGAAGCGGCGTGTACGGTGTCGATGGCATGTATGACGTCCGGGTGCCAGAGCACGTAGTCGCCCGGCTCGACGGCCGGGATCGACACCATGGTGCGCTGCAGCTGCAGGTGTGGGTGCAGCGCGCCGCTCAGCTCCTGCACGTAGCCCGGCACGGCGCCGTGCAGGATGCTGGTCTGCGAGACGTTGAGGTTCCAGTTGGAGGGGTGCAGGAAGTCGGGCGCGGACGGGTCGTCGCGCCGCGGCGTGAAGAACGGCCGCAGCAGGAGATAGGCGGTGCTGAGCTGGAGCATGGGGCAGACGAGAAAGGACCCGTTGTTGCTGTCATTGCTGCTGCTGCTGCTGTTGTTGTTGTTGTTCTCCCTTCTCCCCCCGGCCGCGATGGGCGACAGGCTGAGCCAGCCCTGGAACATCCGGAACATGCTGCAGGAGCCCGCGCGATTGTACAGGTCCGTGGTGATGTGCAGCCGCGGGCTGCTGTCCCACGGGTCGTAGGCCTCCCATGCGCCCTGGAAGATGGGCGCGTACGTGCCCCCCGCCCCGTACCCGTCCGGCTCCCACCGCTCGACGCTGCCGTTGTCGATGTGCGGGCCGATCGCGAGCGAGCCCGAGCCCGAGCCCGCGTTATTCCCCAACCCCGGCGCGTGGATGCGCAGCCGGTCTGCATACGAGACCGGGTGCGCCGTGCTGACGGGCGCGTCCTCGTCGCTGGCGTGCCAGGTACCCATGGCGAAGCGCTGGGCGTCCAGCAGCCGCGAGTCGGCGCGCGCGCGCACCTGGCCCGGGCTCCAGTACAGGTCGAACAGCTGCGGGTCGTGCGGCGGGTAGCCCCGGGTGTGCGGGTTGTCGGCGAGGTAGTCCAGCGTCTCCTCCCTCCAGGCCTGGGTCACGGTGGGCGGGATGACGCGCCGGATGACGGCGACGCCGCGCTTCCGCAGCGCCTTCCGGAACGCGGCCGCCTTGCCGCCGTCGTGGATGTCGAAGTAGTCGATCGTCGGTATTATGTCGTCGGGCCCGCTGGACGCGATGTGGTCGCACTCCGCGCGGAGCTCGCGTAGCAGGCGGTAGAAGGACTCGGCGACGGCCTTCTCGCGGCAGGCGATCATGTTCCGCTTCAGCTTCGCGAAGCGGGCTGATAGGGGGATGGGCTCCGACTCGAGCGTGGACATGAAGTCGGTGGCCATGTTGCTGCTGGCTTCATGGGGGTAGCCAGAATGCTGCTGCCCTGTGATCGTATGATGTGTAGGCTCCGCGAGGAGCATGTTGTAGCTACTACGAAGTGGCTACCGGGACTGTATTATACCGAGGGGGCTGTAGATGCCAGAAGCACGTGAAGCGGTGTATCCTCGAGCCATCCGTCTTGTGGACATCCCTTACATTATATCGCTATTCGCTACCGCAACAAAAGAAGCGAATAAGAGAACAGCTGCCGTTTCGAGTAAACTGCTTGAGTATAAGCGAACGTATGAGCATCATTATCAGAGACGGCGATAACCTTGCAGGCTGACAAAACGAAGATACTAGGCATAGAGCCGGCCGCGGCCCTATGCTGCATATGCTGTGTAAGAGGCATGTTGGATCTAGTTCCAGACTCGCCATCGGCAGGAGGTTCCGAACCACAGAGTTAACCGCCTTCTCCTTATCCAGATGGCTGCAGCAACCCCTAGAGAGAGAGATCTGTATAAAACCGAGCCTCTGTATCTAGGTATTTATTTGCTTATGGCGTAGGTAATTATATGGCATTAGCAGCCAACAGGTGATATCCTAAAAATCCGTTTCCTTGTAGTCAACACGGAACTCCCCGGCTGGTCGTCAACTTGCAGAGCCAGCTTGTGCCAAGCACTTCCGCGGGCCGTCAAGCCGCAGCGTAGCATATCGGAGAATTTTCCTCCAGTCGCCAATGGGGATGGTTACCGGTCGGTGAGGCGAACTATCCTGGACTTCCACGGGTGTATGTGCCTTGCAGACCACCGAAGTCTACCGACATCGTATCGGTTTATGTATAATACTGTCATGTATAATACTGCATTAAGCTGCAATGAGCTGCAATGAGTGAGAATGGTATATTCCGGCTTACTATATTGTAACCCGTCATGCATGGTAGCTTCGAAAATGCTTATCATTTCGTACCAATATCATAAAAAACCTGGTATGACTTCATGAGGCTTGTCCTTGTCTAGCTCATCAAACGCGCCATATATCCATATTCATACCCATACTTAACGTACTATTGCTCCTTTTTAGTGGTTCAAGCGGAGCTTCGTCGGCGATCTTCTAGTCTTATTAAACGGCATGGCTGGCTGCTTGTCTGGAATAGGAGTTTGTTACGAATGGTCGGCTCTTATGAACACGTATTGAATGCATGGCTTGGCATTTAGCTGCTCGACTGAATTTCCATGAATAGAATCTTTGCTTTTTCAACCAAGAGAATACATAGTAAGGATGGCCGGATCTTGACTGTCTATTCTGGTATTATCTTGAAGATTTAATGCCTAGGATGCTAGCACCGGGGAGTTATGATTGCTCGGTACATTTCGTAAATGATTGCCTAGTATGTACGTTGCTATATATTTATCAACCTCAACTATGGTTAATTACGGCTAAGCATTTGCCAGCCGCGCGGCAGCGGCTCCCGCCATCTGCAAATACGCATCAGGTGCCATATCGTCGTCGATGCCTAGAAATCTCTGATTGGTAGGCAAGTCACTTGTTCTCAAGACAGGAAAGATGGAAGTCCCCTCGTTCATCTCATCAAACATGGCGCCGAAGACGAACGTCGGCTTCAACGATACGGCACCGTCTAGCTGCATCTGGTAGAATGTACCGTTCCATCTCGGGAAGGCATCGAATTTCTCACTTGGGTTCGCGTTACTGCTTGATCCGCCGGGCCACACAACAATGCTGCTGTCAATGCCGAGGTCCTGGAGCGCGCCTGCGTCCTCGACAGCCTGTCGTCCACTTAGGAAGCCCTCATAGTTATTGATGTCGTAGGATCCGACAGTCCAGGGTTGGATCATATCCGCGAGGCGGTACACGGGCCCGAAGCGACCCGGTTGGTTCTCGACCAGCTCCGCGTGCCACGCCTGCTGCACGCCGAGGATCACATACCAGCCGGCGTTCTTAAGGGCCGTTACGATGGCGACGCCGTCGTCTGCCGTCACCTCATTGACGATACCAAAGCCCCATACCTCAATCACAGGCTTGCCGTCATGATGCATATAGGCGGGAGACGAGATGATCGGGCTTAGGGATGCAAGGTCGGCAAGGAAAGTCGCTGTGACATTAGTAGATCCAGTAACTGCGCCGTTCAAATCGTATTCTATCACGAACCCACGCCCGTATTTCTCAGCGGCTGCCTTGGCGGAGTTTAGGATCTAATCGCCACCCGTCAGGAATCGGAGTCGGACATTGGTTCGTGTAGGGAGGTGCACTAGGCTACTCACGTTAACCCAGCCTCCATTGGCCTCATTGATGTAGCCGTAGAAGCGCTGTAAGAACGCGCCGCTAATCCCGTGGTCCGCCATCATTTTAAAATGAAGGTCTACAACACCGTCACAATCATTACTGTAGAATTGAGCGACCGAACCATCGGCGCGAGTGAAAGGTGTGTCAAATAGACATTCGGCGGGGTATCCCGTCACATCTGGTATCATATCAACACCCACTGCTAAGAGTATTAGCAATGAAACAGGTTCCTATGGGCCCGATGATCTTCGGTTGGCTGACCATGTCCGACTTCTGGTGAAGGCGTGTCCCTAGATGCACTTAGCGAGTTGAACCCGACGTTGGCGAACTATTACTCACGTTGTCCAATGCGAGTTTCCATCATCTTCTAACGGCTTTCGGAACCACGCTTGATATCCAACAAAGAACTTCCCGTTCAACGTAGATCGATCAATCGTGGAGTCTTGCCGTGTTGCTGGTTGACTTGACAGCGGAGTACACAGTGACGGGCCAGTCAGACCCAGTATGGCTGCGAGCCGCAGGACTCGAATCACTTGCCTCGACATTATTTCCGGTGCCTACAAAATCCACTGATACCAGCTCCATGTCTTCTGAGCGAGCAAGGGCCTTTTATAATCTCAACGACAATCTTTTTCCACCCTTAATAGGGACCTGAATATCCGAAACAACGGTTCTAGTGCAAAGCTGACTGCTTACATATTACACTATATCTATTCTAAGCTCGGTGACTCAGCTCAGGAAATGGGCTGACGCCTTTATTTCTACAAATCATTCCACATCGAAGTGACCTCGTGATCTAGTTAAGAAATCTCGACTGCCGTATGAGGAATCGAGGCTATTCACATAAGGGCAGACCCGCTTGTGCAGCATGTCTGTAAGGCAAATGAGGAAAAAATCTTGAGTACTGACCGTAGATCAGTAATCCAGTAGCACGACTGCAGAGTGGCGACTCTTGTAAACCTCAAGACAGCCTCCGCATTAACCGTGGTGCTCTTTTGCAGCTACTTAGAGCCACGCTTAGTTCTCACCACCCCATTAAATTGCATTGTAAGCAAATCAGTAAAGGCTTCAAGAAGCCTTGTGCCGTTTAGATCGTCGAGTGGGTTTTTGACTCGTATCTATAACCGAGCTATTCCCTCGTTTCCTAGCCTTTTTGGGTAGATCTTCATCGGCGGCCTCTTCTTTCTCTCTGGACGGGGCAGCTTGCGACTTGCTTATAGAAGGGGTAAATTGTGAATGGCCATCTTTCATGATTACGTATGCTACCTTTTCAATATCAGTAGCACTCACTTGAAGGCGTTTGGCAACCTTGTCAGCAGCTTCGCTCAGTTGTTGATACTCCTTTGCGTTGTACTTGATTGGTGATTTTTGTCCACTACAACATAGCCACCAGAAAGCCTCATCAGAGAAGAAGATAACGCGGTGGGGGTCATGAACCGAGAGTAGAAGCGAAGCTGTAGCAGGGCCAACTCCTTTAAGTTTTGCGATTGCACTCATAGCTCGAGCGACGTCTTGGTCGGCCCAATACTCTGCTATCGCTTGTTGGATGGTTTTCTTGACGATGTCTCCGTCATTTGATGAGACGAGTTTCATGAGAGTGGGCCGAAATTTCCCGTGGCGCCTGAAGAAAAGATTAGTTGTTGTATTCTGACATGGATGTATGAATAGATGTGCATGTGTGTACTTGCACCTCTGTCACCCCGAAGGCAGACTTACAGCTTCCAATCCACTAACGTCTTGACATCGTCATGGGTCATATGACGCTTTGGCTTATCAGATCGAAACGCCTCGACAGCTACTTCGTATCGAAACTCATCAAGCTCTACGAGAGATTTTTGATCGGGCTTAACGACTAAGAGAATTGCTGATCAGAATGAGCCACTACTGGTATGGTTTCCCTGGAACACTCACTCTTGTCCGACGAAATGGACTGTACCAGCGAGCCATAGTGGTCTAAGCAACCTTGAAACCAGTCAATAGATATATTGGCCGGGAGCATGTCCTTCTCTGCCATTTCATATGAAGGCAATCTTTCTGAAAAGGCTCATTCAGATATAAAAATATTTTCTCAGGGCCATAATGTCTTTTGAAGTACTCATAGGTGAAGAAACCCGATGATGGTGAGGACGGAACGAAGGGATGGATCCAGGTCTTCTTAAGGTTTAGGTACCTGCTCGTAGACTTAGTGTACAAGTAGAACAGAAGTGGAGCTAGTGTAGTAGCCTTGGCCAGAGCTTGGCCTCTTCTGTTGGCCCCTTCTGGGTTACCAGTAACTGCAGTAGATACGTGCTGTACGTGGTGCCTGACACGCCTGAGTACCTGATTTTGTGGGTCATCAAAAACAGAAATGATGCACTTATCGTCGAACAAGGAAACTGGAGAAGGCGGTGATTGGCCCCCAAACTTAAAGAGGCCTCAGTCAAAATATTTCTGCGACGCCGGAACCGTAGATCCTTTCCATTCACTCTTTTCCTTCCCCCCTCTGCTGTGCCTCACCGCCCACAATACGACTGTTACAAGCAGATCACAAGCAATTCACTCTGAATTTCTCACCCATTCCTCGCTACCAGCCTAACACAGACCCCCAACAATCAAAATGGGAAACGTGAGTTTACTATCGGTCTCCGAAGAAAAAAAGCAACACCACCACCTGATCAGAGCGCTAAACTTTGTTCTACATTCAGGGGGCCAAGGCTCAACAGAAGCGCGAGCGCAATGCAAAGGATAACAAGGTTGCGAAGTCGCAACTGAAGTCTGTAAGTACCAAGACATCTACCCAATATCCCGACAAGCTAGAGCGCTGACATTGAGACGTACAGAATGTGAAAGCCATGGACATTCAGTGCGCCGTCTGCAAATCGACCTTCCTGAAGACTACTCGGGCTCCTCAGTACGTTTCTATTAATTTACCCATTCCGGCACGAATACGCTACAATATACAATCTACGCAAGGAGCAAACGGCATTGCTATCCAACCTAATACTTACCCTTGTACAGACTCACCGAGCACGCCGCCAACAAGCACAGCAAGACACTGGCCGATTGCTTCCCGGGCTACGAAGTCGCCTAAGCCACACTGCACAATAGACCTGGCTAGATAAGGCAGGCGGTGACCATAGGAGCGATGGCGCATTTTGATGTTTAGCACTAGAATAAGCTGAGGCGTATGAGGGCATTGGGCGGGGTATTATTTGATGGATCTACGAATTACATGACAAACATGAAGCTTTTTCGGGACTAATCTTTCCCTCTGCCATTCTCGAAGCACTAACCATTAATCTCGGTTAGGCACTCAGTGTGCTTTGACAGTTTGTCTGCTGATGTCTATAGCCTCGCTCTGGTCGCTGGCTTCTCCGGCTTTCTGGACTTTCTCCTTTGCTTCCCTAGCCTGTTGTTCGCGGATGCTTCGTAGGATCTCCGGATACCATCGCTCTCCTACATCTGGGTGGGACTTGACGCGATTCCTCAGCGTCGCCTCGCCCAGCGTCTTAGCGGCGCCGCCACTGCGGAAGGTAAATTCAACGTCGTCTAGCCGGCCGCCATTTGTCTCCAGGACTTTGCGTCTCTGCTCCTTGATAGCCTCTGGTACCTCTCCCACACCGATGCTCTCCAGCTCTTCGAATGTCGAGCTCCCTCTCACGCCCTGAAAGAAAGGGATCGAGAAGCGTGCTCCTGCGCCCGCTTTAGGGGACAGCACACGGTGGGTTGTCGAACAACACACCCCATGTGTCAAGGCCTCGAGCCCTTGCCCGATAGCTACGACAAGCGTGCCATCAATTGGGGGGCAGTCGACTGTTTGCAATGAGAGTCAGTAAATACCACTCAATAAAATTATAGCTCGTTTAAGGGGAAGGTTTGGGCCCACGCAGGAGCAATCCGCCCGAATTCTACTAGAAGGAGAGTGACAAGACTTCTAGAATACTTACTCCACTGTCCTTTCATATTTTGAACCTGTAAGCCCTTGTGGTCACTCGCCTGCAGCAAATAGCTCGTGAGCATGCTATCTTTATGCGGGCCGACGCCTTGCCCTTCCACGTCACCGGCGAGCCCAAGCTCCGCAACATCCGGGTACTTGACAATCTTGAGCTTATGCTGCTGGTCTTTTTCGAAATACCGACTAAACGCATCCGCTGGAAGTTCAATGGCCTCGGCAATCAGCGATGTGAACTGGATTGAGATCGCCCCCATTCGCGACATGTAGTCTGTGTAGACCCTCCGAAAGTTGGGTAGTATTGAGGCTGAAGGCCATTGGTTCGGCGCAAGTAAGTTGTCCCAGAGAGGTGCGTCGGGACCTGGAACCGGATGCTCGGTAGAGAGGTCGATCTGCTCTCGGTGGTCCACCGCGCCAGCCGTGATCTCGGCTGAGAGCTGCGAGTAGCCGAGGAACGATGGCGCGTTCTTCATCTCTATCTTTAGTCTATTCGTTCATGTGAGTCTGTCGCCAGTCCGAATATTCTTGCGTATTTTATGAGCATGTTAAAACCACCCTGGGCGCTGGAATGGGGGAACAGAGGGGCTAAAAGCTGAGATAGTAGGCATGTAAATACTACGTTGGATACGTACTTCTCTTCCCTGGGAATGTCAAAGAACGCCCGGCCCTCCGAAATAACCTGGTTCCACAGTTCGTCGGGGATCCCGACGTTCTTTAGGTAGAGGAACCCGACTTCCATCAGCGTGTGTCGCAAGTCTGCTAGGAACTGCGGCTTTGTTGCTGGGTCCCGCGATAGCGCGAGGTCGAGGATGGGGATCGATGTGAACGACATCACTGCGCCTCTACACTGATAGCTAGGATAGGTATGGTGGAAATGAATATCGGAGTGTAAAGGAGTCCCGCTTTCCCCGGCTTCTACGAATCTTGCTGTAGCTTTGCGATGCTGTGGTGAATTATGATGGATGTGATATATGTTAACACTTATTGATAGTAAACGTAGGCCTAGGTCTGTAATGGCTAGTGTATGGAGTGGTGATGAATTAGGGTGAGAGTTATACACGGGTTGACCTTAAATTTATGCGTATACGTATGTGGTTCGAAAAATGGGAGGATGAAATATGTACACTCACGTATTTGATCGCGAGATGGGGTAGGTATAGTAGCTCCGTCCTGACGAGATGTCGCCATGCCGCTCCTCGGCCGCTAGTACCCCACGCTCACTATCTCAACCCGAGTGGGACGAGTAGATGGGTTCTCGAAGCCGATTGGAAGCTGTATGTTTCTTATTTCAACCCTTAACTTTCACTCTTTCCGCATCTGTATCTGAAGTCAGTATCTATATTGCAATGCTGTTAGGCATAGTGCAAATATTGACTTTTTGTTTCTTTTATTTTTATTTTTAGTAAACTATTCGAGCATTCCAAAGTACTGTCTAGCTTACATCGGCAATCACAACCGATGAAAATACACACAGGCAGCATGATTCAACCTAAAAGTAGGTAGCTAGGTAGCCATATATTTTCAGAGCTTTGATCTATGACCGTGATCATGGCTGAATACAGACTAAGTTTATCTTCTGGAGACAAAAATCCTCTCAATCACCGACTGGGTATCTCTTGTAGACCAGAGGCCCATCTGTTCTAGCTACTAAGGCACCGCTTTCCTCGAATCTATTAACATGATTCCTTAAGTCTCATTATGTCGGCTTGACGGGCTTTATCGGGGCTGTTGCTTTCCGAGGTATCTCTCGTATCTCAGTGTTCTGGTTATAAATCACTATATGGGCGGAGCTCGGGTGTCCTGGCTAGGAAACACCATATGTTTCTTGCAGTAGGCCAAGTGACCACAGTCGATTTGAGCATGGTGCCATAACTGTGAGCTTGCGCTCTAGCGGCACTGAGGTTAGATAACCCATGCCAAGATTTTGAGCTACTACTATAAGCCCGACCGGGAGTCGTCTTAGAAACCCATTGTGCTCGAGTAATCGTGAATATTCCACACGAGGCATTCCCTAGGACAATGCATCGGCGCAGAGGTGAATTGACCAGACACTTCGCCAAACATTGTGGTGATGCCCATCTCGGGATTCATGCTTGAGCATCACCTAGATGCCGTATTGACTAGAGCTTTACGCTGCAGAAACAGAAGTCTTCGCAGAAAATAGTTTAGTGACTTGATAGAATAAATCTTCGATGGGTGGCATGGCAAAAGACGGAGCAGTATCGAACAGCTCCGCGAGCTTCTGGGGCGCCACAACAGCGGGATAGATTGCGTCTCCATCGGTTGCATCAACCATGTCAATATCCACTTCGTCCTCGCTAGCTTGATCATCTCCTTCGAGAAGTAAGGCTGTTGTAGTATCTTCTTCCTTTCTGGCTGCCATCGGCTCTTGGTCCAGTTGAAGGTCGGCCAGTGGTTGAGCAAAGGCTAGAGCCTTCGTGTCCATGC
Organism: Xylariaceae sp. FL1651; assembly: GCA_025201745.1. NCBI lineage: Eukaryota > Fungi > Ascomycota > Sordariomycetes > Xylariales > Xylariaceae > Xylariaceae sp. FL1651. The sequence goes on from MU624246.1 coordinate 592,573, forward strand.
CTTCGGTAACGGACCAGAGCTGTGCAGCTGAGTCTAGAATTAAGAAGCCAGTCGATCCTACAGATGGTACTAGTGATGTGATGGGGTTCGGGAGCTTCTCTACCAGCTCTGGTTCGCAATGGTCAGGGCTGAATACTGCGACCTCTGATCGCACTTTACTTGATCCCTTTTTGCCTCTTGAAACGGCCACTGCAAAACAACCAGTCTGGTGGTCGGCTGCTAAATGTGTCATGATCGAGGCACCTGGACCATGAGCATTTTCTTCTTCGGAATCCTCTGCTTTCCTTAGCTGAACTCCAAACCGTAGCTCATCAAGGACTAAATCATACACCATAAGTGCATCTGATAGTACAATTAGATTTGTCGAAAGAACAGCAATGCCCTGAACGTCTCCTTTAATGAGACCGCTGAGTGAGCTTCGGATCCTGCCGCTCTCTGTATCGATAACTTGAACGATAGAGCCGTGCACGTGGACCGCAGCGCACACTAGGACCGAGCCGTCCTCAGAGAAGGCCACAGCACCAGAGCCTCGGAAGAAGTTGGGAGTGACATCTAAGTCGCCCGTAGTCTCGTTCCCATAGAGAGAGACATCCCGTAGACAGGCCCAGCTATGCAGCTCGCGCCCCGTTTTGCCTTTAACGAGCACCCCATCTCGTTGTCTTATAGTTGGCTGCCATAAACGAGCCATTCCATCTCCGCCGACGGTTGCAAAACGGTCCGATTTCGGGTCAGCCGCTATATCAAACACTGGCTCGACTTGGCTGGAATGATGTGGCGCATTGATGCGAGTCATCAACTCCAGACTCTGGTCTTCAGCCGAGACAGACCAAAATTTCAAGTAGACTTCTTTTCTTTCTGATGACAATCCTTCAAGAGAGTTGATATCCCGCGAAGGCGGCTGCCATTCGTCAGTTGTAACAAGCCACCGACCATCATGTGAGAACGCCATGCCGGTAATCCGTGGTTCGGTGATCGGATGACCCTTGGTCGTGACATTTACGTCTGTCGGGTTGGTTCGGGTCAAAGCTTGTTTTGAAACGCTTTGCATAGTAGTCAAATCCAGGGCTTGTATGAGCGGCATTGACGGGCCACTCCCGGAATAACTGAGTTGTTGCCCGTTGCCAACGCAAAGCAGCATCTGCGATGTATTAGATGGCGACAGTATCGCCGGGATTTTCGTTAGCTTATCAGGCGTGTATTGCCCGATTCGTTTAACGCTATCATCTTTCGAGATTGGTCTGGGAGACAGAATTGCTTGGATCCCAGAAACATATGTGATGGGCTTCATTTCGGCGGTTGAGAGAACCATGGCAGAGTTATCATCTAGGTGGAGAGCGTATGCAGACCCACGTTTTGAAACCACAATATTCTCGATTGTTGCAGAAAGATGAGGTAAGAAGTCTATCTTCTGCGTGTCTAGCTGCCAAAGTACCAGTGTAGATTCTGATCCGCCGGAGATGATGTAGTTTCCTGATCAGTGTTAGTGAGTAGTTGCAGCTTCGAGGTTTTGGTTCTTACCATCTCTGGACCATTTCACCGCATGGACGGCTCTGCGGTGCCAATGATATTTGCGAGGTTGAAGGGCATGACGCCGAGTTTTGGGGTTATCTAACAAGCGAATCTGGGGTAATAGATCGCTGTAAGCGAATACGGCTCCTCGAGCGCAACCAATTACAAGGTCAACAATCGGCGCATCGCTGGTCTCCCGCTGAGATTTGCGGTTAAGATGAACACGATCTGTCACCTGTATGTCGAGACAGGTTATATCGTCGCTCACATCGAGGCTAATGACTTCATAGCCAAGATCATCGATGGTGGATGCCGCCTCGTGTGTTCGCGTCCCAACGATGATAGTTCGGTCAGCGTAGGCCGCGATTGTATGTCCAGAGCGGGCAGTCCTCAAATTCACAATCGCTGAGGGGTGCGAGTAAATGGTCTTAGACCCAAGCAATTTAAGATGCTGAACATCACACGCAGTGACGTACCAGTTCTGCGCTTTTCTCGTCGAAACAAAAAGCACGTCCCGGAAGTCCTTGCCAATTTTGACTGAGTCGACGAACATGTCATGTAAACGATCACAGTCCAGAGTCATGTGTATTTCAAATCCAAGACCGGTCACCCAGTCAATGAGCCATATGCAACCTCCGTACGAGGCCACCCAGAGTAGATTTGGCGATGTTGCGGACGGACAAACCGCAGCAATCTGATCTCTTCGGCCATCGATCCGCGCGAAGGACAGCTCTATCTTGCGGAGAAGGAGTGAGTCGGAGGTGGAGTATACCTGAAGGGACGTGTTGTACGCAAGAATCAGGTGTCTTTACGAATGTTAACTTAACGCCTTGCTGAACAGGGATGTGGCTAAAGCGGGTAGGGCTCGCTTACTTTTCGTCGTCGGTCAAAATAGGATCTAGATTGAGCATCCTTCCTCCCATAGGCATTGAGATCCGCCATCTGTAAGTGCTGCCATCTGTAGTCTGCCCTTTTCGATTTCTCGACCGCCGCTTGTGTTTTCCTCGACCTTCGACTTGGCCATTTGATTCGACCACGTTCAGCGCTACTTTTCCCTCGTGCTTCGTTGCGTCTCCTAGACCATTGACTTCACTAACAGGCTCCGGAAGAGATTGCCCATTTTCAACGTTGGGCTTAGTAGAGGACCGGTCTCGTTTCGTTCGTTTTCTTCTGCCATGCTCGTCGAGGTCTCTCTTTCGCTTGCTGACGCTAGCCTATTGACAATTGACAGTTAAATTTTTGTCAAACAGCATCTTCATATGATCCGAGATTTAAAGACTAACCTCTGTTACCGCCACTGGTGCCATAGTGAAGTTGCAGAAGTTGAGTCGCAAGTAGAGCCGATCCTCGTGCTCACTTAGCAAATAGTGGGCTGAACCGACGCAGAAAGTTCACAGCTCCAAACTTTTGCTAGCAGCGGTGCCAGGTACGATAAGAAATAGATAAGAACTTTTTTTAGTCTATCGGACAAATCAAAGCCCCAGGCCCCGGCGCAAACTTAAAGTCCCCCAAAACTTACCTAAGATAACAACTGCGCTTGCATGTGGGGGACCTGAAATCTTTAGGAAAAGCTTCAAAGGCTGGCCGCGACTTCATTGTTTTCGTCTTTGTTACTCCGGAGTCAACTTGCGTTCGCATACCACACTCTTGCTCCTCGTCATTGTATAATTCGAAAGAAATCGGCCTCTTCTTAGGCCCTGAGTGCTTGGTGCAAAATGATTATTCCCATTCGATGCTTCTCCTGCGGGAAGGTGGGATTTTCTTCGTCCAGCATCTAGAATGTCCATGATACTAACATCATTTGGTCAAGGTCACCGGAGATCTCTGGGAACGATACTTGAAGCTGATAGATGAAGGCATTCCCGATGGGTTCGTTGCGTTATCCCCTTTTGGCCTCGTTAAATACAAAGCTTACATAGCTATACAGCGACGCGATGGATCAACTAGGGCTCAAAAGATACTGCTGCCGTCGCATGATCATGACGCACGTCGACTTGATCGAAAAACTTCTAAAGTAGGACTCCTCTGACCTAAACTTCGAAACAAATTCGAGGTTGCGCGCAGGAAGCACTACATGGGAGAGCCAACTGCTAACAGGAATTCAAGATACACACCAGATGGACGAAACGAGAAGAAGCTTCAGTTGGGGAAGGACGACTAATAACTGAGACTACCGTGGCCTAGACAAAATTTGGGCGGGACATGCATCACAAGGCGTTTGGTTAAGCGGGTTTGACATTGGCGTCTGGTCTTAGAGTGGTCAATATCCTGCCATTTTATGGCGGGCCACTTAGCGAAATGGCGACGAAGTCTGTTATGGCCAGCCATCAACATCTCGCGCGAGAAATAGATAAAATCTCTCTCGAGTCGAAGTAGACGAAGTCGCAAGGCTGAGCACTACGGCCTTTCCGATGGTCGTGCCTATTCACGCGGCCTCGACTGGTCTAGCATTCCGAGGCTCGCAGCTAACTATGAGGAAGCGGGCTTAGGCGCGCAAGGATCGGTATCTAGTTCTTTTTCGTTAGGCTGTTAGTACGCCACGACGATATACTACGAGAAGCCCGCAGCAAGCCCAGTTTACCTGGACTAACACGCACCGTCCTTTTACAGTACGATTTGCTTCTACGCAGTTCGCAATTGATATGTTCATAAATACGAGTGGCCTTTCGTTCATGCTCCTAAAATTATATGCTTGACACTCCAGCTTTCTATCATATTGTTTTCATGTCATTATAGAATAGTAAACACTGCACTCTCAACGCCAACCACTAAAGGTTCCTATCTGGCTAAAAGCGCAGTCTGGTATGAATAGCTGGCAACATTCCACTTGTGTGAGTCCTCGCGGTGAAGGTAGATTCGATCTATAGATTCTATTGTCTTTGATGGTGCTTAAGGACTGTCGGCGTTGTCCCCATTAGGGAAAAGCCAGATATGTCAAAAATACATTGGGGTCAATCCAAAACTTATAGCAGTTTTTTGTTCGGTCTCCTTTGTCACCTAATGGTGTTGATGGCTCCAGGAGTCCCTGCCCAAGAAGAACTATTGAAGAGCCAACTGCATTTCTTTCCTGCTGTCATAAGAGTAAGCTTTAAGCTGCGCCGAAAAGTACTTGCAAGGATTTAGGAGAGCTGCCCAAAAAAAAAAAAAAAAAAAAAAGGATTCTTTCTTCGCACATGAGCGTATAATTTCAATACCTGTGCTCGTATCTTGACGTTTTCTGTCTCATCTGTACAGTCTATATCATCGGTCAGCTTGTAATAGTCAAACTGAAGGTTTCTTTCGAGTTATGAGTGATGGCCACAAGTTGACCAGGTTCTAGGAATCTCTTGCAGAAGAGATCGCATATTCGACACCCAGGTACGTAAGACTCAGATTATCCCGGTCGTAAACACACTCTAAGGGCCATCACTTCACAAAATCGTAGCGATCTTATATCTTATCGAGACGAAGCATTGCTGCAAGGGTCCGGCTACGTAAGTCCATGTGATTGGGGCGAAGGAGCCCAAATATATCCACTACGCAGTGTAAGAGTGAATAAGTATCATATTGAGCGAATTATAAGTATTTCCGAGATGATGCAGTAGACAGGTAAACATTCCTCTGATGGTAAATTTCTCTGCCGACACCCTACTGGAAGGGGGGAAGGGTCAGAGGATTCTGAGAATCACATACAGATATGTTCAAGCGCGGACTCCACGGCTCTAGTGGAGATAGAGATGGTTGTACTGTTGGTGTCACAATGGCGATCGAGTTGAGCTATGTCATCAGAGCGTGCTTGTCTCGAAGCGGCAGTGTGTATGCTGATGAGGTTTATGTTTGAACATCGAGTAGCAAATGCAGGCCTCACTTGGAAACGGCATATTTCCAGACAACTGACTGGAAAGGGAAACATGGAATTAGCGTTGGCTCCTGCTCTTACAATAGAGTTAAGATGAGAGTTTCACAACAAAGAGGAGGAGTAGGCATATTCCATGGTTGCCGTCATTCCTAATGCTGCCCAACTATCTAACCTAGTAGTTACTAGGCTTGGACTGAGGCAGACGCATGAGCACATTGACTTTTATGACAGTGAACATCAACGCTACATAAACTGTAAGAGGCAGGCATAAACATCTTCCGAATAAAGCTAATAAGCATACTCATCGAAGTAGTTTACTACTCTTGATATAAAGATCGTAACGTTTGTTCCGAAAAGGCCAACAAGACAACCACAGATAGTCAGCCGGCCGATGAATAGGATTAAGCCTCTACTCGCTTTCACACACCGAATTTTCATGCTCCTGTCCCCATAAATGCTTGTGCTCCTGCTCCTGCGACCCGGCCAACAGTCCGACGCCTGACCCGATGCCGAATGTTTCAACCAACAATGAAGTGTACCCAGATCCCGGACCGAAGCTCAGTCATTTGTGTCAAATACAGGGTCCATACAGAAGCCCGCTCCTGTCAGAGCTGCAGGCCAGGAATCAACTAATTTCGCCTCTGCTGAGGAATATGCATTATGGCGCCTATGCATGCCGGACCAACGTAGGACAGTTTAAAAAAGCGCCCCATCAGAATCTTGAGGCCACCGTTCTTTTCGTCCTCGCACAAGGCCATCTTGGTATGCGGTGAGTCTCGTGTGTAATGAAAGGACAACGGTGCCACGTTTTATTACCCATCACATTCTCGACCATCCATCCCGTGATCCCTGAAAAGCTTGGCTGTTTCCGACGATGCCACTGGCTGAATTTCAAGCTGGGAATGCCTGAGGTGCCGTTCAGTTGGGTGAGCGCTAGATATTTTCAAAAGAACCAACAGATAGTACGCCTACCAATGGGTGCACCGAGTCGACATGTTCGGCTCACAACTGCTGTTCCCCGACGCCCGTTCCGCTGCAAGGCTCGCTAACTAATGGATGTCACTGGCCATTGGACCGTCTGTCTTCTGTAGGGATACGCTAACTACGATCAAGGATTCGAGAAGGCGGCGGGGAGCTCGCACAGACATGCCTCTCACATCTTACACCCGAATAGGCTTCGTAATCTATATCTCAAGACTCGGGCTGACGCATTGGGCCTTGCAGGTATTGCTTTCTTATTTGATCTGTTTTCATTTATTTAATCTTCTAGGATTCCATTCTCCAGGAAGGGTAATGAGAACAATAAGAGGCAGTGATACGTTGGGCTTCGGATGGCCGGGTGCGGTAGCATCGATAAGCCACCCTCCTACTGAGTAAGCCTGGATGGCCTATTGTATATTCAACTGTAAGCGAGAAAATAGAGTCACAAAATCTAATTCTAGTACAAATGTGCGATTATCCACATTAGGTTCTCATGACGAGATCAACAATTGGTTCTAGTCCGGACCGTATCATGTATTGTGAAGATCTCTAGCTTGGATGTGAAAGATTCGTGGTGGGAAATAATGGTAGTAGTTCAATAGTATGACGGCTCCTCAAGCCTCATCTTCCTGGCCCCCGACTTTCTTGACTCACGCCATTACATATATCTCATGCATTATTGTTCGATTTCGGTACCAACAAACATCACTAGGCCATGATAGCGCACAACTCACAATACCTCATTCTCTCGACTTTTGAAAACCGAAACGATGATGTTTTTTTTATCCGACCTATACGGTCAGGCCACGCTGGAACAAAGCGAGGCTAGGAGGATCTAGCGTTCGTTGATGCTTCTATGACCCACAAAGTGGCCCAGCTAGTCCTACTAAGAGACGCGGGACCAGATCTTCGGGAATATACCGACAGATACCGACACCACATTTAAACACCTGACCGATACTAGTACCTGACAACAATAGCCACTGGCCGACTACAACTACCATCGACAAAATCTCAAATGGGGGCTAAACAGGCATGACAGATTGATCCGCGATAGCTGTACACGTACAGTTTTTAGGTACCACAAGAATCTACCCATATCAGGCAACACCGCCGATGCTTTCAAGTAGCTACTATGTAACCATCAAGGCCAAGTCGAGATCAGTAGCAAAACCCAACATGGTAATCGCACGGCTCGGCATGGACCAAATCGCGCCGAAGCATTGTAGGTCAACTGCGCAAATGAAGAGACGCCCATCACGGCTTTCCCATGACCACTTAAAACACCGTCACCGTCACCACGAGCGCAAGGACGCCCTGTGAGACGGCTACATATAACACTGTATCATGAAGCCAGGAGGAAGCCTACAGGAGCGCGAGCTATGTCGCGAGAATCAAGTTTGCTCACCTACCATTGCACAATTGATGGTTCGCGGTGATGAGACGGATATTGATGCCCGCCGTGGTGATACTGTGTTATCCTGTTTGCTCCAATACGCTCACGCGCAACTACCGTCATCTCTGAGAATGGTAGGGGGCCAAGATTGTTCAGAGCCGTGTACCGGCGATGGGCATCTTCAATCCCCTCCATCGTATTTCATTCTAGAGGCAAGGGTATGTGGGTGATAAAAATGGTCTGCTGTGACTCGTCGGATGAAGCGATCCACTGCTGCTAAGCGCCGAGGCCCTGCGTGCCCATGCAGTCCACCCAGCAGAAGCCGTCGAGTCTCTGCCCAGGCCTTCAGCTTGCCCTCATTCTACTGGCCGGCTTACCCAGGCTTGGTGCCTCCAACGCAAGTTGCGCAGCTGCAGACTGGACTATTAGACTATTAGACTGGCTCAGACGTGAAGTACTCGCATCTGCATCTGCGAAGCACGCAGTACTATGGTGCGTACTATGGTGCTATCGCTAGTGAAGAAGATGAGACAACCAACCGAGCACGCCAGCTTCGGCCTCTACCACGAGTTCCACTCCCCGACCTTTGCCGTAAGGCAGCATCGATGAAGAGCCTCCGTGCAACCCCAACTCCTGGCATCGCGGACAGAACCCCGTCGGCGAAGATACCCCTCAGCCCTTTTCTTTGCGACCAGACACCTTGCCTTGAAAACCCGGCCTTGCGCTCTCTTTCATCAGTGCACGCACTCGGGTCTCCAGTCTGTGGCTTCCCTTTTGCTTTACGCCTTTCGTCGCATTGTGCCGCATGTATGCTTCTCTATACACCAGAGGATCCCTAGCCCTGCTAGCTTTGGTCGACCGCCAGTCTGGCATCTGCGGGTGAGCTCCGCGCTTGTTAAGAGGTTCTTGGGTACGGTAGCCGATTTGGGTTACAGCCTCTACGGTGGAGCTCTCTTGGGGCCTTGTCATTTATTTTTTTGGATTCGAGCGCAAGCGCATCCTCTTTTTCTGCCCCTCCTCCATTGAAACATCAAAACGTCCATACATTATCCCTCCTCGGCGTCTTGCAGGTCTTCGCCGGGAAAGCTGTTGTACTTCATTCTTATTTATTCGCCTTGGAACCCCTCGCGTTGCTTTGCGATCGTTTGCGACTTGCGCATAGGTAGGGGATTGTCTGATTGCTCTTGGCCTCTGTGGCCAATTCCATAGTTTCGCGACACTTTAATCTCCGGTGGAAGGGGGCTGCATCTAATATCCCTCGGTGCATTTAGCTGCACCTCAAGCTCACCAGCTCCCGCCGCAGCTCGCGTCACTCAGACCCGTTTCCAGGCAGTCATCCGCACCGCGCAACGTTTACTTAATATATTGAGCATCTTCACTGGCAACCGATTACTGTCGTGTCGCCTATTCTCAAGCAAGCGCGCTGCGCACGGAATTTGAGCTTCTGTCTGGCGCTTAGAGACGCGGTCAAGCTTGGCCTCTGCCGTCGTTTACGACCCCCCACCAACGTTGCCGACCTGTGTTGCGGCCACGGCGTGATAGCTCAGATTTGCTAGCCATGGCACTCGAAGCTCCCTTGCGGTCGTCAACAGGGAGTATAATATCCAATTTCTCATCTCACCCGGACATGTCTATCTCGTCGCCGGATTCGTCGACCTTCCAGCATCCATTTCACCCAATGTACGTACCTCTTGAGCCGCATCCCCCCTGGAATCGATTGCTAACTTGCCCAGGTCTTCAGGTGCTATGGAATCTAGCACGCTACGACCCTCGTCGGCTGCCGCTGCCCGGTCGTCCCCCGCCCCATACCAACTCATGAGTCCCAGCGACATAGTTGGCCCTTCGCCAGTCACGTCAATTGGGACAGTGGCGACCGAGATAGAAGATGAAGCGTCCGACGAGGCTCAGTCACGTGCAAGTGCTGCCAATCCCGAACCTCACCCTCAGGTTAGCAGCGACACGAACTTGCATTGTGGGCAAGCCGCTGACGTTAATAGCTATTGATGTTGAGGACCAATATATCTGATCAGGTGCGACAAACGGCGAGCGAAGAAGCGGTCTCGGTCATTCACGCCCCAGAGAGTTTCCAGAATTGGGTCAGTTGAATATCCAACATCATTATTCAGGCATACTCATCATTACAGGCTGGGTCTGAAACCCCCTCAAGACAGTCCGAGTCCACCCAGAGACCCTCACCCAGGCAATCCCCTCAATCTGAGGGTGTTCCCATCTCACCCCCTAATGACCGGGCATCAAGGGTATGTCCAATCTACACCATCTTGATCGTGAGCTGACTTCCTGCGTAGCCTAAATCCATGGGTCTCCCAACGCCGCCACCTTTATCTACAGATATCAAGCCTGCTCGGTATAGTCTTGATAGTGCAACGCCTAGAGCCCAGAATCTCCAGGAAGTACTAAGTGATGACTCGAGGATGCGATCTGGCAGTACCAGCAGCCTAGAGCGTAAGTGATTTGAAGAGCAGGTTTTAATTTTCTCAACTAATGCCTTTAGTCATCCTTGAAACGAGGGAACCCGAGACAGATGTTGAGCCAGATCTAGAGAGCTATGACGATGAAGATTACATTACCCCAGTTCGAGAAGAATTGCGCGAAGACACAGAGATTCAATCCTTGCAAACAGCCTTACAAGGGTGCTGGGACCTATGCAATACTCTTTCGAGCTTGAGCACCCACCACCGAGAACGTGTTTTAGGCACATCGGGTACTCCTGATGGTCACGAAAAGGCGTGGAGACACTGTTGGAGGTTATGCCAGCGCCTCTACGATCACCAAGATGAGGTTAACGAATCTTTTAACGTAAAGGAAGACTTACGTCTGTGCCGAAAATTCTGCAAGGCACTGTTTGAAGTGCGACCGCGCCAGGACGAGATAACCGATTCCATTCTGCGTGTGAGCTTTGAACTGAACACCCAGTGAGTAGCCTTTGATCCCTCGGCTTATATATTGCTGACCTCGCATAGTTTGTACACTACTCAGGATACCCTAGCATTACCAGAAGCCTTCCAAGAGCGAACCTTGGACTTCTATATCACCATTTGCCACCGGCTGATGAAGCAGCGTGGACAGTTAGCGGAGGAGACAAATTCACCACTTCGCGCTTGTTGGTCTCTCGCAGAGATGCTCTTTAGCCTGCGTCAGAAGAAGCGGGATGGAAAAGCACCGGACGAGGAATTGCTTGGCTCGGCTGTGCAAGCTTGTTGGGAGCTTTGTGACATATTCCGAGAAGGATGGACTCAAATTCGGCCGGAAAGAGCCACACCGCGACCGAGCCAACCTCTCTTTTTCGGGCACAGCCGGGATGCCGACGCGGACGGCCGCACAAGCAGGCAATCGAGTCGCTCCAAACGTGATAGCCAGAAACGGGACTCCACAGACAAGCCCCGAAAACCGCCACCCGTGCCTGAGACACCAGTCACCGAGTTCGAAGACACGCCCATCTCGCCGGATAGTCAATCACCCCAAGTACCCAATATCTTAGTCCTAGGGACGGATAGCAACAGGGGCGGGCGCTGGTCGAGCAGCGCTTCAAACCTGTCAAGCTTCTCCCAAAGCAGCCAACGGACGTCTAGCACGGCGACAACCACGGCACCCTCTGAAGACGTCAACATCACGCGTATCAAGGCTCTGGTCTTGAAGGCAGCGATGAATATAGGCTACTCGAGGGACAATGCGCCAGATGGGCACAGCAATGCAATCTCTTTGCAGACTTTTGTCAAGTCCTTACCAACGGGGTCCTTTGGCTCCTTGCCGTCACACGCAACTCTGCTCCAGAACTACAAAAACCTCGTAGCGGCAGACTCATCATTCCGTCAGGCGTCTTCCTTGCCATCGCGTGGAAAGCGGGTATCGGCTTCGGACGTGGCGAAGAGTGTAGGTTTGATGACGCAACGGTCTGGGCAGTACAACTTTCTGCGGGATCTGTTCAAACTCGTCTTTGGTTTCCACATAGACGAGGCCGACTCGCGCAAAAACGTCAGCATTGCAATCTAAGCCACCGACTAGGTACATCTACCTTGGCAACCTCAACCCTAGCGGCGACAACCAACATAGACATACATATAAGGATATCTACCCACCCAACGTTCACTTCTACAAACAATCAGTCTTTCTCCGAGGGAAATACCACGGGCATGGAGCGGAATTCTCGATCCCCCATTCTCAACCTCCCTTTCTTTCTTTTGTTGCTCTACCCCCGGATTTAAAAAGATACCCCCTTTCTTGATCGATCAGCGGGCGCTAAAGGGTAGTGGTAGTGTTTGGATTTCCAAAATAAAATAAAACCGAGAAAGTCTCATGAAATACTACTATTCTCTTTTGTTCTACAGACTTACGAGTGATGACGACTTGTCATGTACCGGTACTGGATGCTGGAGACCATTGGACATTTGAATATTGGATATACCTACTTGGGTTAGGTATCTAGTTAGAAGATAGGATGCAGATCCTTGACATGGCCTTAACATAAGTATGAAGCGAGGCTGCGGCTGGGAGAGAGTTACGAATCTAATATTACATTTACTGTGCCTATATGTTGCAGTTGCTCGGTAATCAGTGGACGGACAGATGTTGAAGTATGATAAGTGCCCCTCACGACTTTCCAGGCTACTTACCTGCTTACACAAGCAGTGTGCTAGAGTGAACACACTTGACGCCGTCATTTCTTATTCTTGCCCCCCGTAGCGAGTGAGTTGCGTACCTTTTTTCTTTTCTTTTCTTTTCTTAGCTTGGCACACTCCCTCTAGCGCAGAGTCTTAGGCCAGCCACTCTGCAGCCGCCCGGTCCCAGCTACCCGGCTCAGCCACCGACTGGCTGGCTTCTCTTGGGGTGTCTGCCTTTGTCTCCCATTAGTATGTTCGCTTGGCTTCGGTGTGCTATACAGAAGATGAGTAGAAGGTGTCGATCGGGGACCAAGGTGACCTTTTCTGTACGGCTGAGATGGCCAAAGCCGTCCTGATGTAGCTACGGATATGTTCTTTTGTCTGCTACCGTCACAGCCTGGCAACGCCGCTTGGCTGCTTCTGTCTCGGACTGCGTGTCTGGGTACGCGCTAGGGAGAATGCGTTTGGATGTAAGTAAAGGGTTTGGATATATCCAGTCTCGAGCCTCTGTTGCGGGGTTGGTGCCTGCGATGCTGCTACATGGGGAGGCGAAACGAGAGAATATGTCTTTTTGATTGGTAGCGTATTGTGTTTCCTTTTTTTTTTTTCCCCGCAAGGATCACCGAAAAAGGAGCATGTAGCCACTGTCATTCTCCCAGCTTGGTCACTGATACAAGTGAGCGTAAAAGGGCGTGGTGTAAGTGTTAGAATAGTTAGCGTGAACAATGCTGCTGAGGTTAGATTCTCTCTGCAAATCACATAAGGGGTAGTTTAACAACAGCACAACCCATTTACAGTCAAAAACGAAGAGAGATCATTCAGACAACGAGCTACCTGGGTTTGAAAAGAAAAGTGAATATGAACGACGCCAATCTCGGTGCAACACAAACAGCAAAGTACCATTGCCACAAAAGTAGTACTGTTATTTGAGTACCATCTCGACCCTAAGCTACTCGATCCGCGCTGCGCTTCCACCTCCCACTATGCGTGTGGTCATAATCAAGCAAGAGAGACCCCGTCCCGAGTAAAACAGTATATGCAAACGCAAACGCGAACACCACGCTAAATTGCACAAAACGGCAAGACCGACGTGAATCAGTGTAAATAGGTATCATCCATACAACCATCATTATTATCATCATCCCCGCGTAGAAGGAGATTCTTCGGTCTTGATATCAGTGTACGTCGATGTCGACTCTGTCATCGTCGCTGTTGTCGTCGCAGGAAGACGGGCCGGCGGCGTCGATGACGAGACGGGTGGGTAGAAAGATGCCGACGACTTCGCGTCCGTTGGAGGCTCGGCGGAGTCGAAGCTGCGGTAGTTGTGTTGCTGGCCGCGGGTTTGGCCATGGCCCGCGCTGCTGATTGCTGCCGTGCTGCTCGTATCGTAGGGAAAGATATCGAGATCGTGTGGTCCGGGTAGCGAGACCGTGTCGGTCGTGCTGGGCCCGTAGGCTGGGGTGCCGTACATGTCGTGTTGGAGATCCAGCTTGGCGTTGGGTCCGTCGTTCCTGTGGCCGGCAGGGAGTGTGTGAAGTGACGGGGTCGTAGTTGTGGTGGTAGTGCTGATGGGAGTGGTAGTTGTAGGAGAAAAGAAGTACGGCATCGACGCTGTAGGCGTCATATGATGGTTACCAAGATATTCATTTGTGTCGCCGTCGAAGAAATTGTAGACTTCTCTCCCGTGGCTGTAGTCCGCGTCGAGCGGCAAGCCCGATGGAGTTCCGAACATGGAGGGAGAGTGCCTGGCAACTTGAGCTTCCGGGTAAGCATGGGTGGGAGTGGAAGCGTCGGCGTGGGTGCGGCTATTTACAAACGGTGAAGCTGTCATAGCGGCGACCGAGGTCGGGCCTCCCGGAGCCGACAGGCTCTAGCTGTCGCTCGCCGGTAGCTCCTCCTTCGTCTCCTCCCCTTCGGTCTTTGTTTTCTTTGTAGCAAGCTCGTGGAGGCCCCCCTGCCCATCTCCATAGGATGCCAGGGTGCCGTCGGCTGGGGTGCCTCTGTTAATGCCCCGGGTAATCGTGGCGGAAGGAGGTGAGCTCGCCGGGTACATGGCGTTGGAGCTGGCTCGCCAGTTGTATGGTGAGCGAGAAGGCTTGGCTAAGCCAGGTCCCCCAGAGAATACGTCGCTGGTGGACGTGGAGCGCTGACGCTTGCCTAAAGCTGATGACGATGACGCTGCGACCGGACCTGGCGTATGGCCCGGAGTGCTTCCTATAAGGCCTCTGTAGTGACCGGTATTCTGAAGAGGGAAACGGTAGGGGAGAGGAGTCTGAAGAGTGGCTCCGCTAGCCGTACTTGGGCCGCTCCAAGTAGGGGTCGAGTAGTGAAGACTAGAGCTAGGAATGCCACAAGCGAAGGCAGAATCCTCGGCGAATGTCCCCGAGGACCCAGGCTCCCCGTCGGTATTTTGCTGCGCCGGCGTCGGCGAAGTATAACTATAACTCATATGTCTATCGCCGCTTTTGCTCTCGGTTTCTCGAGCTACACCGTAGCTAGAAGTGGTAGGGCGTTTGGAGTCGTACCTTAACCCTCCTCTCTCGGGGAATGCCTCGGTGCTGGAGTCTGTTCTCTGATTATTGTTGGGCATCCCCGAAGCGGAGGGAGAGGCATAGGTTCGTAGCTGTGAGCTCTGTACAGGCTGCTGGATGGCACTGGATTGGCGTCGGTGGCCTGGAGGCGGTAATCGTGAGGCTGAGCTCGAATCCTCTTGTATAAGGCGATGGCCAGTTTGTCGATAGGTAGAGTACTCTAAAGCACGTTGTAATTCGCCGGACGTTTGTGCCTGCGTCATTTGCTGCCCGGACCTCGCTTGCGATGGTTTAGGACGATGGAAGGCCTCAAGTCCTGTTCCATCACAATGCGTACATAATGTGTATCTTCCGTTGGCGCCCCTTCGTAAAATGCGTTTCGCACCTGGCGTCATGTTAAAAGGCATAGGTAGGTCATCTTCGTCGGGCAGTGGAATAGGCGGCCTCGGGGCCTGAGGTTTGGGGAGATTGGCCCATCGGTTGCTGCGATACCAAAGTCAGCAACGCGGGCAATATTTGCCGGGATTGTAAAGACCACCAAAGGGTATGGAAGAAACGTACCCGTAAACAGGATCAGTTCCGTATCTCTCAGTGACATAACGAACCTGGTTGAGCCCAAATTCCTCGATGCCATACCGTTCCTTAAATTCCCTTACCGTGTCGCAATAAACATCGTTGGTTTTCCCTCGGGGGATTTGCCGAACAGTTTTGTCCAAGATGAAGTGGATCTGCTCGTCTGTGTACTTTGTAGTGCCGACCATGCTTGCTCAGACAGACCGTCTTTCGTGAGGATAGAATATGTGGCTAAGTGTTCCTTGTGCGAAGAGAAGTGATTTGTATGTGGAAGTGTTGTTCCTGCTAGGTGAAGGGTTTAATAACTAGAAGACTTTTGCAACTAGCACTACACAATACATAGACACGAGTCAGAAGATTAGTCAACTATTTCTGGTGTTTTATGACCGTGGTGTAAATGGGGTAAGAGGGAAAAGAGTCTGAAAGATGGCGAGTCCTCATATATTTCGGCAGTCGAGCCACGAGCGCTGTAGTCATGGAGCGCACCGTCTATGATTCGACTGAACTTTGCGGGGAGCTTTTCTCGTGGGTGACAAGTTTATTGTTAAGCAGCTGTGTATAAATTATTGGACTATTGTCCGGGGGCAGCAAACGTTAGCGAAAGTTGGTCATGACCGATTATTGAGGATGGACGTATCACATGCCTGGACAACTATCGCCATGGCTGGGACTGAAGGTAGGCAAAGTGATCAGTCAAGATACAATTGTATTGCTTCGAGGAGCGTGCTAAAAAAGCTTCATGAGTTAGGATCGAGATTATGACTCAATAAAGGATGCGTCTGAAGACGGGATGTAGTTGGAACAAAACCCGATGTTGGCCCAGTGGTATGAGCGAATGTTCCCCCGCAACTCACCGTTCTAGGCATACAATATGGATTGATGATAGTAGGTGGTGGGTTCGTTAGGTGTCTACGATGAGCCGTGGACAGCTTCCAATCTTACAGCAGATGCGACATAGAACTTCTAGTAATGTGTTGATTTATTGACCTAATGTTTACGTATCGAAACTACGTCTTGGGTTTGACGTCCATGTACTAAAATTAGCAGTGCATAGGGGAAACGACTGTCGTTGGTGTATAAAAACCCAGATAACG
Source organism: Xylariaceae sp. FL1651 (assembly GCA_025201745.1). Lineage (NCBI taxonomy): Eukaryota > Fungi > Ascomycota > Sordariomycetes > Xylariales > Xylariaceae > Xylariaceae sp. FL1651. The sequence goes on from MU624246.1 coordinate 609,114, forward strand.
CGGGGCTGACGGTAGCTGCAGACCGCATTCACCTTTGGTTCAAAGGTATCGGTGGTTCAGTGTGACACTTGATAATTAGACGTCTAGTTGGGATGATAATCGCTCCGATGCGTATTGTTGCTCAAACCAAGATGTGCCGAGTGTCAATGTTGGGATTGGCTGAGCAGTTGAACATAACGCTGGGCTGCTTGCGTATACTCGATGAATCACACTATCACCACGTTAATACGAAGACTCACAAATCATGAGCACGAGGCTCACAAACCCCGCAAATGGAAATATACCTAGCAAGCAGGACACCTGGTGGCTCCCACCTACTACTATGGTCCTTAACAAACGCATTCTATATTAGCTGATGCGCTAGACACATGTCATATTAATGCGTAGATTTGAGAGCATTGAATTGTTTTGATAGCTGCGAGCATACAGCCATACTCATCACTATGATTGCCGCCCAAAAACAGACCACCAGCATTCAACTGCTCGTGTCTCCTCGTCCTCACCCCAGTCGTCTTGTCCAACAGTGGTGTGCTCTTCTAGGGCTGTCAGGGGCAAAGCACCATTGCCCATCTTTGATCGAAACTGAGCTATCAATTTCTTGGTTGTCTGATCCCTTATTGGTACCATAACGATAGCCCTCGAATCCAAGCTGTCCAGTAGATGTTCATGTATGGCAGAGGACAAAAGCTCTGGATGATTATCGTCATAAATTCCATCAGCAGTGAGGATTATCTATACCTGGTTAGCCATTGTAGGATTTCGAAGACGATAAAACCTACATTGAACTGGTTGTGTCTAGAGAATATTGCATCATTGTCGATTTTAGAGCCCCAAGTTAGTGCACCTGAGTTCAGCCTACCACCAAGCAGTTCGACTGTAGCTTGATTCCGCTTGATGTTGAATTCTAGGTTGGGCATGATGGCTGGCAGGTCACTGAGAACGACTTCAGTTTGCCATATGGTAGCCGCAGCCATGCCTAAGAGACCAGTACCCGAACCAAGCTCTAAAACATTCAATGGCTCTGAACGAGTCGGCCCCAGTATGTGAGCTAAAGGCCCATTTGCAATGTTATCCAAGAGCTGGGCCATGAGATACGAAGAGCCCCAAGTTTTATGCCCAAGGGAATCGCCTGTAATGGGAGGTTCCCGCACGACCAATTCAAAAGGAACTTGCCTCTTCTCGAATGGCCAGATCCGCGTAACCTCACCCATTCCTGCTCGACCGCACCGCTCCGAAAGACAGCGGCTGGCCTCATTCCAGATAACCTCTCTTTGATCATCGTTCTCTATCCATCTAAGACTGCTGCTTACGATTGTCGAAAGATACGAGGCGACTTCACGGTTGAGGCGAGCATTGTTCTCTTGGTTTTCTCGGATAACTTCCTTGGAATGTGTAGGATTCCAGATTGGAGGTGTAATGTGCAGCTGCTTCAAGCAAGCCAGTAATTCCTCGAAAGCCGGTCTCTCCCAGACTTGGGGAAGGTCTGCTGGAAGGATGAACGGTTTGGTCATAGCTTGGGTGTGCTCAGGGAATGTATGGTCTCAAAACACGGAGTTGGGAGGCAGGGATATCCAGGGTTCATATCTGGCGAGGATGAGACATGGCACTTCAGTGTTAGTGCTGTGCATGTGGCATTGTTAAGACCTATTGCAGCAAAACTGATGGTAGATATATGGCAAGGCCCAATAAACTAAGGGCCATATATACCCGCTAGGACTGCGCTACCCAGGTAGGGGCTTTATCACGCAGCAATTCAAGGCCCTCTATCTTACCTCCTTAAATCGAAGGATGCAGTTTTCAGCATGAGCTTGAAGCGACGAAGTTGAATGGGAAGCCACATCTGGACCCTAGTTTTGCTGGTTTTCGTGTGCAGATCTCGCCCAAGCCACAGTACAGAGAGCTCGTGCCACAGCTCCAATCAGCTGCTCTATCGATAAGCGCGAATACCCCACTACCTTATGACTCAAAAATTATACGCGGTTTCCCACCTTTCTCTTTCTTCTCTTCTTCAAGCATCGTCCTCATCAAGGCTGTGTTTCCGGGCTACAGACAGATTGGCTGCGCTTGTCGCAGCTATTCACTCGCTTGGTTCTTTATGGAGCCCAAGCTGGTTTTCCTTGCCCGTGAGAAATTCGGAGTACGCTTCAATCTTACCTGTACCTCACCTCGCGTGGGGGTCTCGCAGGTCTGTCCGTGAGGACCTCGCGTGACATCACGCGTATGATTGGCATCAGAGACGCAGGGCCGCCCATTCGTGTATATCCGCAAGGAGACGACGGATGAGTTTGGTTCCTATGGGAGAGTCGTCATGAAGCTTGTGCGTTCAATCACTTGAGTGCAATACACAGCCTCTTCTATAGAGAATTCAATTCCGATCACTCTGATGGGGACGATGCTTCACACCTTTTCCTAAGGTACGTTATGTAATAATACCAAAACCCTCCTATGTCTAGGATGCTACTAACGTAAACAATTAACCTCCTGGTCTTCCTGGACTAAGAGATATCGAACGGCTCTTCCAATGCTGGAGCATCCTGCTCCCGTCGCCAATTTCTTCGCACCATAATTGTTCCCTTTTTTTACCTGGGAAGTTATTTACCTGAATTCAGGCTGTGTTCAGCTCATTATTCTCCGGCCAAGCGTCGAAGCTGTTCGGCTCTGCATGATTGTTTCCCTCTTCATTCTGAGATCTGGTTGAGTCCTCAACCTCCTTTTTCTCCGATCTGGTCGGCTTCTGTGATTTTCGTCCGTCGAAGCGATGCAAGATCCTAGCGGTCGACTTACTTGGATCGGTGAGCTTTTCCAGCTCGGACAACTCCCCCAGAAGATCTTTGCATACAATTTCATTCGACATGGACTTCTTGGTCAAGCCGATGACGAGGCTACCAGTCGCTCGCACCTTCTCTAGATGATGCTGCCGAGAATCATGGCCGCTGCTGTTGTCGGACGACTGAGCTTTGGCCAAGAGCTTGGTTACTTCATCGACTTGGCTTAGACAACTCTTTAATTTCATGCTCTGGATACCAAACTGCTGATCATCCTGTTTCTCTCCGCCCTTATATTTGTTATGCTTAACCTTCTGCCGCCATATCTGCTGGAGCACGTCCGCATCAACGTAGAATTTGATGCTATTCACCTCCTTTGCGTACTCGTTCCGAAACCCACGCCAGAATCTAGTGCTTTCTCTGACTTGCTCAGCCAGTTGTTTTGCGGCTAGAGAAACCCTCATCTCTGCCATCATCCCTTCTATGGCCGACGTTGGTAAGTGCCGTTCTGGAGAAGTACATCTTTGGTGGGTTCTTGACATTGCTGCTCTCGTGGGATGGTGTGATTGCTGTTCCCCAGCGTGAAGGCCATAATCTCTCCGAGCATGAGCCAACGGATGGACGAAGAATGGATGGTTGTGCTCATCATACATTGCTTCCATATGAAAGACTACGCATGGAGTAATGGGATCATGAGTTGGAGCCGGCTCGATGCTGTTGAAAGAAGACAAACCTTAAAGCTGGACTCAGTCAGTGTTATCTTCCTGGATTCTTACGCCCTCACGTATCCACGTTAGGAAGAAAGAATGTCTTTACGGTTTTAAGGAATAACTTGCCATATTCAACTGTCTTGCTGCATAACAAGGTCGTTTTCGCGCTTGGCTTGTTTGAATCCAGCTAGTACACAAACGCTCCTTACGCAAACTATTGCATGCAGCTTGGCTGCACAAAATCATCACACCAAATGTGCCTGCGTGTCGACTAGCCTTGTATTGTCAGATGGGCTAGCGTATGGTGTCGTTCCGAATTTTTGTTTTAGGCAAACAAACATTTGGGCCTCTTGTGCTCCTCAGTGGGCACTAAAACAAATCTTTTAGCTGATTCTGCTTGTCAGAAGGGGTAATCATACTATCTCACACCTTTACATCCTAGACTGGACAAGGTAGAACAACATGAGTACTTCTGAAGGTATATGGATCAAGTCAAGGTACAAGATCGATGTCTACAGCGATGTACCTCCTAAGACGCCTTTATAACTGGGTTCTCATCTCTATTTCGCCATTGATGATGGGCAGCCACATAACCTCCGTGCCACTGTTGGGATGTACTGAAAGAGAGTATCCTTACATCGCGTTGGCCAAGGACGGTAAAGACATGATAGGCAAATTACCTGAATCGGCTTCCCGACTGTATAATCTCCCGAACAGATTCGCAGAAAGCCGTCATACTGAAATTTGTTCGTCTATATCGACATGTCTCTGTGGACTAAGTAGGTAGATTATCAACAGCCTCGTTGCTGTACTTGCTTCGATCCGATTCTCCTACCCTCTCATTTTTACAACGAACTCATAGCGGCCTTGCCTTTACTCTACTTACTAGTTAATATCCTGGACTCCGATTTACCTTAATGATATCTGGTGGGCTGCGGCATCCCTGATAAAGACCCTCCCGAACATCTCCCCAGCCTTAACGAGGGCAATGGGAGATGGATACAGAAGGTTACGTTCAAAACACAAAGCATATCTCGTTTGCATTTGCTGGTGCTGTATGGGCTCTTACCATTTGTCAAGCCCTGCTTTTCCACTCTTTTGACCCAGCTGCTTGGAACCTGCGGGGAATTTAAGCGCCCCCAATGATAGCGAATTATATACCTTAGAGGAGCAGGAGATCCGCCAGTGAAGATCGTCAAAAGGGTTAGGCCCACACATCACCATGGCCGACAGCTCACGGCGGCGACTTGACAGACTTCAAGCGCTGCGCATTTGCGAACTACTCGGCACCTTGCATCGTTAGGGTGCACCTACTAGTATAGGTAGCGGGTTCAATTCACCGGAGCGGGAACGAACGGGAGCAGTAGGAGAAGACCTCTGATAAGCAGGGTCTGCCGGTGTGTTTGTCGTCGCCGGTTTATGGGCCGGTGCTGCAAGCTTAGCTACACTGAGCAGGTCCTACCTTGATGATTAAACCTGGGTATCGGTTAGACAATGCATTGTTCAACGTCTAGAACAACGAAGCGACTGATTCGCTCGAGTGGCTGGGTCCAGGTTTTGGCATGGCGCGCTAAGAGGACACCTATTATAACCGTAAGTGACCCCTGACAAGCTAAAGTTGCGAAACACCGTCCTTGTCGAATAATAAGAAATTCGGTCCCGTGGTCATATCTGAGGCTGCACAGCGTGATGCGGTGTTGTCATGTTAGGCAAGGAACGACTCTTCAACTGTAAACGATCAACACTCGCGAAACATGCTCGTCGTTCACGAGTTTACCCATGCAATAAGTCGTGGTACAGCTGATGGCATAGTCGTTGCCTTTCTCGGCAACCGTTCACACCTTTTGATATTGCTGTAGAGCTAACTGTGCCACCTTACTTTGAAATTGGCGACAGATGAAGCCGTTGCTTATCGTGTCTGAGGTTGATGAGTCTTTCCGGCTTACCCAGTGACGCAGAAGATCCCCCGCTGTTTTCTCGATATAAGCACGCTACGGATCGTTTCAGCCCTCGTCACGGTCCAGTCCTTGTGTTGAGTATGGTGTTAACCTATACGAAATGATGCATTTACGAATTCTTATCAACCCAGAGAGACCAGGCCCATCTCCATCTACATATCACAACGCTGATCAAATGTGAACACAACAACCAAAGCCGCCAATAAATCTGCCTGGTTATATTACCTCATCCATCTAAGCTCATGGGCCTGCAAAAGTATATCTATGTCCGTCAGGAAACGTCGTCATGTCCTCCACTAGCTCTCAACTACTCAGTTTTCTACCGCATACAGAGTGTTTTCTATCTAGAATCCGAGCATTCCCAATACCTCGGGTCCCTATCACAATCACATCACATAGCATACCAATCCCAGTTGCAAAGTCTTCTATCAACTATTTTCTCTTTCAGCCGGCAGTACTTGATTATTCCTGTCACTGAGTTATCAACGCTGTCAGGTATCCAGCGTTACAACCTGATAACGCACGGTTGTATGGCTCGTCGTAATCTCCTTTGCTGGGTTGTATCTTGTGGCCATCGCATCCGGCTCAGACAGTCTAGCACACTTACACTGCACATAACTGACTTCCAAATACATGTTTCACGTACCTTGATTGGTGTTGCTTACGTGACGTTACCTCCCGCGCGCATCTCGTCTATTGTTTAACGCGCAATAAACGGCTGGCCAATATACGCCGCGGCATGGCAGCAATACTTACGGACCATGCTTTTGTAGGGATTGACTCTTTCTTGTGTCACATTTGGCTGGTCTGTCCAACGTCGCCTTGGCCTTGCCGGTATTTCCATTTGCGGCCCCTATGCTTTCGGGTCCTCGTCATGTTTGTCGATCAAGGTCGAAAAGGACGTAGAACCGCAGTGTTGCATAAATGCCCTCCTACACAATGAGATGCTGTGCTCATGCCACAACCACATGCGATTCGAGTCTGCTTGAAAGTATAACTCTCCTAAATAAACCGGATAAGCAATACAACTGGGACGAGCCACAATCTTACTCTGCCGAGCTGCTTCTCGATTGCACTTGGGCCCCCACACGTCCATCGCCTATCGTGTACATCGTACAATCTGGGGCGAGGGGAGAGACGAACTTATTTCTTGTTTGTGTACCCTTATCCGTCCTCCCCGGCTTATTCCAAGCATTCCAAAGCCACATGGTTTCGCCTTGTCGTGGCCCATGGATGACTTCTTGTTTGCGTGCCTCCTAATCTCTCCACACGGAGGCTAGAGAGTATGTGGCCCCGAACCTGAATTTGCATGCTGAGCAGATGCCCTCCTGATGTCCTGGTCCTTGAACCCATTCTGGCGCTTTCCTCTCTGGGCATGATCACGTACTCGGCACGGCTACAGAACAACATGGGATCCATAGCTACCGGTATTCTTTACACAAATACACCCCGGCACGCTTACAAACTACGGCCGCTCGTGCATACACCCAGCTCACACCACCAACCACCAGCTCTACGTTGACCTCTATATATTGCCGTTATGCCGTGTAAAGAACGGATCGATCTGGCATACGCACGCAGGTCCTGGCGCATTGTTCGCAGCATCGTCGATACTGCAGGTTAGAATAGAAATGGAAGTCCTCCCGCTCTCCTACGCGCGCAGTCAGAGGAATTAAATAGTAATAAGCCAAGTACTTAACGAGGCAACAGCCCGAATGTTAAAGTCTAAGGACATATATAAAAGGCACGCATACCTGATACATTTTGTGGCAGGCACATCAGGCCACCATGCTCGGTAGTAGACATTAGAGATTATAGATAGGCACAGGTATACGCATATGGCCACATGTATACATATACACACATACACACTCGCACACCCATATATAAGCATGTACACACTGATACAGATAGGTACACATACACGGCCACATACATTACCGTCCAGACACAAGCATACATCCAGGGGCAACGGGGAATTAAGACCAATAAAAATAAAAGGGGGCAAGAACAGTCCAGGAAAGATTAGGGACGAGACTATAGTGTTGGCAAAATAACCGAGAGTGACCGAGGAAGTGGAATGACGAAATGACATGGTGGACAGGAAAGAAGGTATACTTAGTACAGCCCTGTGTCACGCAGGAAAATCAAAAGCCCATTCATCCACCCATCACGGATGCCCATCACGACAGCTTAGCCTACAATCATCATTTCCTGCATCGCATGCCATGGTCCAAAGGCTATCGCAACCATGACAGAGTGGTTCACCTATGTAAACTGCAGTATAGCACGTACATAATGTCTCATGAACCAGTCGCTTAATTACTAGGTTGGCTATCTACCTAGCTCTCTCTGATATCGCTGGCTACCTCCTGGTATATGTAGAGATGCCTACATGAAAGGCAATATGTCTATATCTGCCGCAGCTCTCTGTACCAGGTTCTCAAGTTCTCAATGAGCGTGATAATAACCGTGGTTTCCCATACCATTTCCAGCAACTCCCTGTCTCTATATGCCTGTGGCTATGTTTTTGCCTGTCACCTTGCCTTTGGTTAATTCTCGCTGGGAATATGCATGGTGCCTGGCCGCCCTGTTTTATCCTCCGTTCCAGGATGCTAAATGCTAGTATGAAGGAAAACAAATACCAAATCAGACAAATCCCATTCCCTCTACATTGGATTGGTCATAAATCGAGTTTCCTTGTGCTCGATGCTAGATGCCCTCGCAGAGCTTGCCCCTAAGCGAAGCAGAGCTGGAGAATGACGATGCCCGAGAACAGCCGATGTATCGTACAACCATTTTCTCAACTATTGGTTTTAGAAATCCCGACCATCCCCGTCTAGTTGATGACTCCAGAATGTTTCCCCCCTCTGGCAAGTTCTGGTGTATATCTCAAACCCTGACAGCCCAAATATCCACGCCGGAACCATGTCAGGCCAGTCAGGCAAGTATGAATCTATTGCCCGGATGCAACAGCTCGCTGAATCTCCCTCTTCATGTTTACAAGCCGCCCACGCATCTCGAGCAAATCGGCAAGCTTGTCTTCGGGTGGGTCCTTTAGTGCAGCTATTTGGTGGTGGAGAGCCTCATACTTCTCATAATATCGAGTGAATTTCCGAGCCTGCACCAAAACTTCTTTAGAGACGCGAGGCTTCTTCGTGGGCGGAGTAGGCGTTGTTTCTGGCGACTCGTCCACTGGCTCTCGTTCTTTTCGCTTCTTACTGCCGACCACAACGGTAGAGGATGCTGACGAGGTGGTGGAGATCGATGTCGACGTGCCGTTCGTGGAGCCATGGGCATGTCCGCGATCACGCTCGCGCTCCCGGCCCCGCTCTCCATTACGGTGTTGCTGGGACGGGTGCTGTTGCGAGTGGTTCGGCGGTCGCTGGCTCGAAGGACGTTCGTCGAAATCGGATGCGTTGGTTGGAGGCGACGTGGCAAGGGGCGAAGATTTGGTTGGTGAAGTGTTCTTGCTCTTCATCGTCAAGTTGGATGATACCGTGCTGTTGGTTCCGCGTGAGTTTTGGCTTGCATCCGACGGCCGATGCTTCGCTGCTTTGGGCACGGAGACCGGCTTTGGAAGCTCCTTGGGCTTGATACGCTTGCTGAGAGGAGCGCCAGAGCTTGAGCTGCTATCTTCGTCCTCGCGTGAACGCTTCAGAGGTGACTTGTTTGATGTAGGTGGTTTGGTGGGTATGCGAGGGGGTCGAACGATAGGTTTCGGCTTCGGCTTCAGCGAAGTGAGAGGAGCGGGCGGCTCCTTTTGCTTTTCAATTACTCTTCCTACCGGCTTCTCGGCTGGTTTCTCAATTGGTCTCTCAATTGGTCTCTCCACTGGTTTCTCAGCTGGTTTCTGAGGGGGGTTTGGCTTCGGAGCAGTTGATGTGTTCTGTGACAAGGGTTTCTCCTCTTCACTGGTATCCGTGTCATACACGAATTCTTCCGAAAGAACCCTTTTCCCTTTTTCTTCAGTGGCCTTAACCTTGCTGATCGGCTTCTTCGGTGCAGGTTTCTTAGGGTTATTTGAGAGAAGACGTTTGGTTTGGGCGTCCCGGTCACTAATTTTCTTCGGTTTGGTACTGATCGGCTGGGAGTTCGACCTGGACATTGCTTCGCCCTTTGCTTTAGTCGAGTCGACATCGCTCTTATTCCCGTCCTCTGTCTTCTGAACCGAAATCTTGGGCGTCGAAACGATTGTGCTCCTCTTGGCTATTGTGGCTTGCAGCTTGCTTAGCACGATGCCCTTGCCCCTGTCTTCTCTTGGGAGAAGTCTCTCCCATACAGGATCTGATGTTCCTATTCTTTGCTTGTCATATGCCTTGATGGCGTTCTCGATGGCTGACTGACGATCCTGTGGGCTGTCGTAATCGTAGTTCCAAACATCCAGTTCTCTCCAGTATATCTTCTTCAAGGTCCACTTCTCTGTCGACTTGTTGAAGTCGGCGACTTTCTCAACAGTTGGCTTAAGATCCGCGTCCGCACCCATCCACACGTCCTGCAAGTGTTCAAAGGGCTGGTCTCTCGCCGCTAATTCATGAACCAGTATGGTCCTCTGCCCCTTATTCTTTTCCAAGACTTGTTGCGAGGCAGAGAAAGCAGGGTTAGGCGAGGAGACTCCATTGAGGGCGGGACTCGAAGGCAGTGACCGAGTTGTTGTGTTGGATAAAACACTTGCCATCGCCGATTTCCCCGCTGGAAGGAGTTTAGCACCTTTGGGGCCACCATTGGCAAGCTTTGACCTGTTTACTATTAGCTCCATTGAACGAAACCAGACCCGTGTTGCCGTACCCATTGCCGCTTCTCTGAGTGTAAGAACCAGCTCGAGTATCGGCATCTGATTCAGCTCCAGATGACGGGGCACGACTAGCATGCTTCGTTGTTACTTTCGACGCCTTCTTGGTTTGTTTTGTCGTAATCGAGAGGGATGTGGGTGGTTTCTTGAAAATGGACATGGTAGGATTTGGGAGTCGCTGCGTCTTGGCTCCCGGGCCCGCGAGATCGGTAAGATACAGCTCGTAGTTGAATGATTCTGGGAGCGCCGCGACCTTGTGCTCTTTTGATCCGTAATGAAATGACTAATGGAGAACGGTTGGTTTAGCAGTGCAATGACAATGGAATAGTTTATGATCATGCTTAGTTTAAGTAGCTTGCCCACGAAGTGGACTGACAGTACCGAAGGCCTGACTGCAAGTCGCTATAACCTCCGAGAGTGGCCTCTTGCATGGTAGATCGTGGGTAGATCTAGCGAGCACAGAAGATATTAAAATCAAACTTACGGGAGTGCCTCCCAGGGTTAGTTCGACGGCTTGTTCATTCTGCACACATCGTATCATATCTTCAATCATGCCATCGTTCAATGTGATACCAAAGGCTTGCAAAGGGAGAAAGTCCCTCGAGCTAGCCGAGTTGTCCAGCTGCAAGCCGCTGTCTGGTACTGCGAGGATCGACATATTGAAGGTTCCGAATCGTCGTTTCTGCTAGAGCTTGACAAGGTAAAGTAGGTATCGGCAGACCTAGGTCTTCTGTTATAGCTTGTAAAATCGTCGAAAGACAACTGCAACCTGCACTCTGCACCCAGCCAGACTGTCAGTAGTCCAACGGAACAATGGTGTGCTTCTCATGCGGTTGTATCACATGGCGCGCGTAGACTTGATGCCGGTCCTGAAGTTCGAGGCTTGGTGACGAGACGTGGAGAGAGGACGATAATGAGACGTGAGATAGAATGAGACGATTAAACGCCGAGCGGCAGAGGAAAGAGGTTGACGACGACGACCGAAGAGCTTGGAAAGGTACAGAATGGCCTGTCTTGCTTCCTGGTGTCGAGGATAAAGAGAGGAAGTCAAGGCAAAGAGCCAGACACAGAGACAAGAAAGGTGGATGGGATGGTTGAGGAGGACGGACGAGTTGGATGGGTGGATCATGGATGGAGAGGGAGGATTGGAGGTGGAGCAGCACGAGCACGGGTGTGAGGCGTGGAAAGAGGTACTGGCCGAGTACCGTTGGCTCTACCTAGCATGCTTAGTTCACTCTGCCCGGCCAAGCACGCCCCAGCCTATTGTGCGAGCCCCTCTTGCCCTTTTTCTCCCGTTTCGCCTTGAATGACCTGCACTGTGGGAAAAATCATGCGCGTAACACACAGTTGAAAGCTGGAGGCAAGCCACGCTAGCGTTAGGCGGTACCTTCGGGCTACTCAGGCGCTGGAACAGGGGTTGTAGGGTCCACAGCATGAGTAGATGCCTGCATCTTCCCTTGTAAGTTCGGACTCAGCAACCTCACTAAGGTGTCTACTGGCTATTGTCACTGGTCACCAACCATCATTCTCTAGCTGCTCGCCTGTTAATCTATCACAACGATTCACTCCAATAGCTCCAGTAGAACAGTGACAATTACGACCTATAATCTTAGCTGTGATTATTTCCTCGACCCGTCGCCCTGCAATTTACATGTACAGTTGCTATGCGTAGGCGGATATACCCACCAGCCTCGGTGGTGGATGTGTTGCAGAATGTGGGCTTGTACACACGCCTGGCAATCAATTCGGAACTAAACAATAACACATACTGATCAGTAGACAAAGGTTCGACAGCGATGACAACAAAAGAGGGCCGGGATATTGGGACCTGAGACAACAGGCCAGCAAGTCAATTCGTCCAGGCTGGGCTCGCTCATATCGTGGTGAAAGCGACATGTTCAAAGAAATGTCCAATGCAGAGCCCAACCAGCCTACCAGCCAAGTCTGTCTTGTTCGCTGGTCATACCGGCGTGTCTGGCTAGTTTACATCATTGGTTTGTGGGCTTTTTGTGTCGTGCTTACATCGAAGTACCCAAGTACGTGTGACCATCCGCTACTGCACTTGTGATGATAAGCCTGCAGTGATATGCTATAGGCAGTGGATATCAGGCGAGCCAGCTCATCACGAGCTACCCACTCAGACCAGTTTCTGAGCAAGGCCGAAAAAACAGAAAACAGAGTAGATTCAGAGAGTGATTCTCCGGCTTCGCCCGTAATAACCGTTGGCCGTGACCGCCGTGTGCCTACACTGTACGTAAAGCCTGAATGGTCCCAGCCAAGCGAATACGTCTCAGCCTCAGAACCACAAGGAGAAAGAAAAGCAGCACAGATGGGAGACCTGTGACGAGGCGACATGCGAGTAGTTATGACGAAGTTGGGAGCCGCTTCCTCTGTGCACGTTATTCATCACGCAGGATTGCCATTCGCTCCCGCCTAGCACAGCTAAATGCTCACGGATATTCAAATGCTCCAAATTTAGCGCGAGACTTGGCAGCATATGTATAAAATAAGGAACAATATAGTTAGCCCATGTTTGTCTCTGACGAGCGTTCCCGGAATTCCATGCCCCTGGAAAGTACCCAATAATGAATTTGGCACATGGTTCGAAGCAATAGTTGGCGATTGTCCATCCGAGTCTGAAGAGGAGCCACAATGGCCTTTCTGTTTGCATCCGCCCGATCGAGCGCTGACAGGAAACCTTTGAAGCAACGCTCATACGCTCACCTTGTCAGCGCAGCAAGTGGTGATGAGAACTCGCAGGTGCTGCTGACCATGCAGCAGGACAAAAGAAAGATACATCCTGATTGGGACTTTTGGCTGTCTTGGTCTGTGGCTGTCGGGAACCAATCCGGGTGCGCCTGCTCCCGCATAAAAAAGGGACATAATTACTGTATGTCCCAGATCTGACTGAGACATATCTTCATGTCCTGCATCTCGTTTCGTTTCTAGCCTCCCAGGCCGCAGAGTGGCTGAAGCTTACGAGAAAGTGTAGGCCAACTTTGGGCTGCACATAATGAATGCGTCGGTACCATCCCGCATTAGATAAACATAATGTGGCGAATAACGCACAACAGAGAGGGAGCCATCGGCCTATCCGTGCAACCCAAGCCAGTCCACTCGACTGTTGCGAGGAACCGGGCATTGGTCGAATACTCATAAATTGACAGCTGTGTGTTCGACCGCAAAACAAATAAAAAGGCGAGAGACCCCCCCTAGTTGTCCCCGTTTAGCTTCTGACGAAGCCTGTGACCAATTGTTGAAAGATCGAGAACAAGCGTTGAATAGAGAGTTTGCCGGCGTAAAATCGTGGGACGGCTCGTTGACTGACTTTGACTGGTCTGACTGGCTATGCAAGCTTTCAGGTACGAGATCAGGGCCATACGCTCCCCCACTAAAACTGCTTCTACCGTAAGGCAGGCTTAGCCTGCTATAGTGCTCCTGAGACCACGCCAGTTGTGCGGGTGACCCTTAGCAAGCGGGTAACGTACTGTGACTACCGATTCCAATTATTTGAGAGATTACAGGCGAGGAATTGTTACCAAGTCACAATACAGTGTCGAAAAGCCCGTTTATGAAGCATATGGACTGTGTACAAAGTTTATCCCACTCCACCAACCATTAACAATAACAGCACCAACCCGTCCCCTCATCTTCTGGGTTCACGGCTTGCTGTGTAATTCTGATTGTTACTATTATCCTTTGGGCTACACAATTTCGCTCCCTGATACTTTAACGAATTGAATCCTCGACTCGTTCATCCACACTAGAGACATCGCCAGCGAAAGTGTTTCAGACGGCGCGGAGGAGGTGGTCAAGCCAGGAACAGCTAGCCATTTTTCGAAAATGCTCGAGCCAGTGAGCCACTGACGAGCGCCTGCAGCCCAGACCACGACATATAGTCCAGGAGTATAATAATATGCTGCCACATGTACATATCTAGGGATACTAGTTACGTATGGTATGTGCCTTATTTGGTACTATGGTATGTCGATGCAAGTCCATCGATCTCGCAGACTTGATATTTCGTCTTTTGCCTGGCTGCATTCATTGTGCGCTCATCTACGCATATATGAAGTGTTACTGCATCGATGCATACATAACCAGCAACGTTGCAAGCACAAATCGAGAGTATTGATGCTGTTGATGGTGCCGCCACGACCTGTGGCCATTACCTCATTCGACGACTTCTGCCATCTGACCCGACTTCCGATGACACGAGGATGCTAGAAAGGCCCGACTTTACGTACTAGACGTCTACGGACACCGCTTCGTAAGCTTTTCTCTCGCTCCTCTTCTGCAGTAGCAACAGACAGAGCTGCTCGTCGTTCCTATTTGGTTTTCCGGCAGCGACAGGGTTCTTGTACTGTACTGCGACCATAGGAACAATATGTGGTTCTGCTTCTAGTTCGAACCTCGCTGGCCGGACCCTCGGGCTAGATCATCCGCTACGGGCGCCCACGCACACTACGTACTCCACGATGCCCAAAGAGGAAACCAAAGAACGAAGATAGGCATCCTGAGCTATCATGTACCCACGGGCACGGGCGGGAGCATCGAGAACGGGACGAAGCTATCTTTGCTCAGTATTTACCCCACCACACCTTTTCCTCGTCACCACCTACCGTCAATCCATGATGGGGACCTACATTGATATATATTAATATCCTCATTCCCCGCGGTTGACAAAGCCGCCCTCACCAATTGGACCGTTGCGATCGTCAGATCGCGCAGCAGTGTTAATATTTGGTTTCCGGGTTAGGAGTAGTTATTTACGTATGTATCTCCGGGGACAATATGGTTCTGCTCCATCTGTTCGTCCGACGGCCCAGCCTGTCTTCTTCTTCTGGGTAAGGTACTGTCGTGCAGATGCGTAGGACCGGAGTCGCAGCACCTTTGAAGTTTGTACTCAGGAACCCATGCGAGAAATGCCTTAGTCACGGGATGGACGGAAGCACAGCTCATTCCATCACACCACCTCTTAGTCTGGCCCGGTAGACCCATGGTACTCATAATGAATCTAGCGCAGACAGCCCAGATGTATCTCATTAATTACTTATCACAGCGCCCAGACGGCACTCCTCATTAGGTAGTCAATTGACAACCGGAGGACGAGAGGGTTAATAGTCAAGGGATTTCTATCGACAGGCCTCCGGAACTTCCTCAACAGTTTTCGCCTGCCCGGCTCGGCTACCCACCCATTGCACCGTTCATCCGAACAAGTAAGCAAGGTACGGGATGCAGATCGCCCATCACTTGCCGACGATCTCCCGCAGGGTACACTATAACACGCACATTATTACGCAGGCTTTGCTTCGTAATTCATCCTTCTGATGGCCGTGTGTCCGCACTTACTTCTACGTGTAGCTCTTACCTATTGTGCATAACCCTCCTCGAATGGCCGGCGGCGGGCTTGAAACCATGGGCTTCAAGTCGTTTTCCGCCAGCTACAGGGGCTAGACCAGGGTCTAGGTAAGTAGTACTCACTAAGGCAAGGACGGCTGTCCTACCAATCAGGGCGAATAGAGACAACACGAGTAAATTGTAAACTTCTATAGATTGGTACGTGAAAACCGGTAAAACTGACCAGTATCTGTTCCCAACATCTCACCGTGGTCTCGAAATCTGACACGTCTTATTCTTATATTTTACCTGCTGTCGCCTCCCTCCAATACCTTCTCGCAGGTTAGAGTTCTGGCCAACCGGAAATAAAACAACGATCTACCCCACGGCTGAGCATAATAACTCCCAAGCCTCCTGCCCTATTCGACAATACGACACTCAAGCGCACTGCAAGGCGAATGGAGTTCAACTACCAAATAGGTAATATGGTGTGCATTTGCATGTGCCCGTTTTCACAGTACTAGTATACTGTAGGCAGAGACTCATAGGCATTAGTAATTCTGCAGTCGACCAACCTAGAAGCAGTAACGCCGGTCTATCTCCGTGAAGAAAGAAGCGGCCCCCGCCATCGTCCAGCTGTAGAATAAGCGCCCTCATGTTCTACATCGAATTGTTAGGATAGAGACTTGTGCGAGCAGGTAAAGTTTGTGTCTCGTAGAGATTGGCGGCAGCCGTATACATCATACAAGCAAGGAGTGCTCGACCCCAGTTCGACCAACTTTACAATAAATCACCTATGCCAACACTGAAAACCCCCAAGACGTGTTGTCAGTGATCGACGGGCCGCATGTTTAATGTATTACGAAGCGAAACGACACCATATATACATACACGTACCCATTGTGTGATTTCAGTAATGAATGAGTTCGTTCGAGATCGCTGTTCTCAAGATACGTAATTGCTGGCGTCACACAATCAGGAACTTGAGTACTTCTATCATACGACCATCACATCGCTAAAAGATCGGATTTACCGCCCGAGATGCAATGGGCGGGCCGAAGCGAGCGAGATGTTGGCTTCGACTTAGTCCTCTGCCTTAGCTGACTCTCCTCTCCCAGAGCGCTGGGTTTCATCAAGAGATTGACGCGAGCAACAGCCTGGTCACCCGCCAGATACCCGCACCCCAAGTAGCTTAAAGTCACTATTTGCCCAATTACCAACAGACTTATCCGTCGGATCCTTTAGGGCTGAGGCTTACGACCAACACTGTTAGGTTCTGCCTTTGCGTAGAGCCTCACAGACTCGCCAACAAATACTCACCGAAGCTATGAAGTTGCTGTCGGTGTGGGGATCAATCAATTTTGGGCTCATTCCAAATCTGTCAAGGCATCCAGAATTGAGGATGAGCGTCGAGCGTCGAGAGACGCTGCGAAAGCATCGCACTAATCACGCTAGACGCCGGGAGCCGCCGCGACTAGTTCAGTTGTACACTCATGAAGGCGATCTATTAAACGTAGCTTCGTCAAGGGGTCACAACGGGATTGTTGGTTTCGGTCAAATTATCACTTATGGCTGTATCTTCTAATGGCACAATACTACGAACGTGACGACTCGTAATACAGAGCCAGGGTCACTTGAGCCAGGCTGTGCTCCTAAGACTCTTTTCGACTCCACAACCCGTCTCTTAACTCAGGCACCAGAGCAGGTAGCCGCTTGACTAACAGTGCAAAGAACTAACGGAATGAAATTTTATTGCTGCCTTTTGACGAGGAGAGATCACCTGCACCTAGCGCCTGTATGTGATTCCCTAGCGGTAGGGAATTCGACTCATGGTATCCTGGTCCGCTTCGCTTGTTGCCTCGTATTCTTTGAAATGCTGGAGGTTTCAATTGGTCTGTGTTTCCGAACAACTCCGACGCAGCTCAGCCGACAACGGTTCTCCTGGCTTGGCGATGAGCATTACGGCCTGTTACTCGAAACAACGCTACTAATCATTGCATTCTGATAACCAACAATCTCTATGCTCGTAAAACACTGGCCGGAAATGGACGAAAAGGGTATTCAATGGGCAACAGGGTAATATATATAAAATCGCAGAAACCCAGATCTAAGATCCTGGCGTGGCCATCCGATGCGTTGATGAAAGGAGCGCTGTTTCAGGAACTGTGGGCTCCCGTGTCCTCTGCTGGGTCAACTCAGATTCCTTTTTACCGTAAAAGTAGATGAGATGAGACAGTTTTACCTCATTTGTCTCGTTAGTCTCGGTGTAATTAACGAATTCGCTCCAACCCACCTCGCGCACATATCAATTGACCAAAGCTCTAAAATGCCAATTCATCAACAGCAAATGATGCATTCCCCCTATCTATTGCGACCATGTGTCTGACACTAGGAATACATGACAAGCACTAAAGTGAAGTGGGCAATCAAAATAAAGCAAAGAGAATAAAAACGACATTCCGCCTTGTTTCAGGTCTATACGCAAATAGCAATGAAACACAGCTACGCCGTCTCGTCTGATCTTGATGACAGGGTGAAAACCGTCCGAGGCCTGCAGTCCCTAATCGGAATCCGGGCCAGCGAGGCTGAGCCGAGCAGCCGCAAGTTGCAGAATCCTTCAGCAGCCAACAAACATGAAGAGGTGGCATTTAAGATTATACATGGAAAGTAATCCAATGACGCGCCCCCGCAGGGAGCAATGTCGAAGATGCAATTTACTCCTGACTCTAGGACATGAAGATGGTTATTTATATTCATTAGTTTCCCATCCCTTCCTATTGTCGAGCACAAGTGCATGAAGAAGCGTTCAGATGGCGTATTTTGGGATACTCATTCTGCCGATGCTGGCGAATGTGGTCAAATTTTGTGATGTACAGGATTTAAAATGTGGCAGTTGTATTGCCAGATCAGATGCTAATACGCAGGTATCTAGGTAGGTGATGAGGTTCTCCCACTCTGCTTGGTATTCGAGTAACCATTGAAGGTGCGTCCTCCCGCACCATCAATTATCGTCTAAGCCATGACCGTCGCTGATGCCGATGCCAATGCCAATGCCGATCATGGGAAGATAGTACCATGAGTTGGAGCTGTTACAATTTTGGGATCTCAAAAGCTTATTGGGTTTTGAAGAGCAGAATTGCACAGTGACCTAAGTAAAAGTAAATGAAGTGTTTCGTCTCTGCCGTACGGTTAATCAGTGCTTTTCTATCAAGTGGAACGAAGCACTATACCATGGGTGACAAAGCTTCCAAAGTTTCTTCCAACGATGCAGTGCCATGTAGGACCCTTTCGCTCATCGAACTAATCATGTTCAGTAAATGTCTCCACAGATCGGCGATATCCAATAGGCCCTACCGTTCGCTTGATGTGCTGCGCAATGTCCTTCTCTATGGTGAACTTTCCCATCGCCTCCTGAGCTAGTCGCATGTGTCAGAGTCCATAGCCATAATGGAATTCCTCGCAACATACCAACATCGATAGCCTCTTGTTGCATATCTTCAGTCTAAATACTGTTAATACCCGAGTGGTGACCTTCCTTAGGATCGAGTTTCCTTACCATGTCTGCTGATTTGATCTGGGCTGTTTTGTTAAATGTCAGTGAAAAAATCCCCCTTGTTATCGGCGTGTAGCGGTAGTATCACGAACCGTCGAGCTTCTCGCGCGCGTAGGGGGGAGGAGAGGTTGGTTCCGCCATTTTTTCAAGTACAGGAATGAGAGTTGGTAATTCTGCAGTATGGTCACTCAGCAAATATGTCACTGCTAGGGGGCAAAAACAGCGTAGCGAGTAGCAATCGACAAGGACTCAAGACAGAGGAATAATGGTTTTAGGAGGAAGTGTTTGTCGCAAGACTCAAGGGGGTTAACTTACAACTATATCAAAGGTATGACTAAAGGTATGCGTAAAGCTCTCGAGGTCTGTTGTCGTCCAGGTTGGGTGGTGCAAACTGAAGGTTTGTGCCCGATGTCGCGTATGTTGGCGATGTGCAGATCAGAGGCGTCGCGCTGTTGTTCGCCATTGGCCGCGTGGTCGCATCCCATATTAAATAAACCCCGAGCTCGTCACTTTTTGGGGCTCCGGGGGAGCCTTGGCGGGTCTTAGCGCTACCTGCAACCTTGTCAGCGGTGGGATCTAGGTGGGATACTATCAGTCACGTGAAGATAAGTATAAACTGTCTATACTTACTGTCTCCACCGAAAATTGAAAATAAGTATATCGTACCAAAGTTTTTTTCGTCTAGAACTGCAAACAGAGAGAGATTCGCGAAAAGAGGCATGAGAGTCTTACCTCTCCATATGCCATAATGGAGTCCTCACGGATATTCATAAAAGGCCTTCCTCCTACTATTACGGGTACGTTTTCATCTTCTGCATTGAATAGTTTCAGAACGTAGCCTAACATCTTCATCTAGAGACCGAGCTGCGAAAACATTTCAGCACAAAGGGTCAGATTCATGACATCAAGTGTATACCACATAGGAGAATTGGCTATGTTGGTTACAAGACTCCCCAAGAGGCTGGAGAGGCCGTTAAATACTTCAACCGCTCCTTCATCCGCATGTCCAGAATCAATGTTGAGTTAGCCAGACCGGTAAGTGATATGTGAGCTGAAGAATGCGTCTTGAACCTGACCTTCTCATAGATAGCAGACCCTTCTCTCTCTAAAGCTAGGCCCCCCGTGAGTAGCCAACCCACAACAGGCTCAAATATAAAACCCACTGGACAATCGACGACGGGTCAAGAACAGCCCGAGACGAATGCGAAGAAACGGAAGCGAGCTGCCTTGGATGAGTCTGATCCTAAACTGCAAGAGTTCCTCAACGTAATGCAGCCTGCGAAGGCATCGGCAAATAAGATTCACGGACATGTAAATGATGGTGTCGAACCCCCTACAAAGATTCTTGCTGTCGATGAAGCCGAATCGGGTGACGAATATCAGTCTATACCCACGCGACCCAAGAAAAGAGATTCTCCGCCGCCACCCGCGATAACGACACAACAGCCTATAGACCCCACACCTGCTCGCGTTACTGGACTTTTAGAAGATGAGGCAGGTCTTGCAGGGCTTGATAAAGCTGGAGAGCAATCATCACAAGTAATCGACGGAACCACTGGTACAGATGATGATTGGCTACGTAGTAGAACGAACAGGCTTCTAGATCTGATCGATGAAGCTGATACTATTCCTGTCATATCACAACCCACAGCGGATCCACCAGAACAGCCATTACCACCTAAGGTTGTGGATGACAGCATGGAAGCAGATACTGCTGCAGCCTCGGAGAGTGGGGATGCGCAAAATGATGCTGTTGTTGATGCCGTTCGGAAGACCGCGAGGATTTTCGTACGCAATCTACCGTAAGTGATTATTACATTTGAAATCTCCCTTCGGCTAGTTACGGGAGCAAGAGTCACCTACTCAGAAGGTTGACAGTATGCTGGTGCATGCTCCCAAAAGTCCGAGGCCTCGGCCATGAATGGCGATTGCAGACTGACTCTTGATTCCTGTAGATACTCTGCCACAGATCAAGACTTGAGATCACATTTCGAGCAATATGGGGGAATAGAAGAGGTAAGATCTGCCTTTCATGTCAATGTCTTTCAATTGATTTTATGATGAACCCCAGATAGGGACAGCTGAATTAAATTGATGCGAACCCTGGGCCAGTATTTTAGTAGATGCTTTGTACTCTGATAATCTCTTCTCAATAACTATCCCTCATTCGACTATTTTCATTCCTGCTAAAATGAATATAGATACATGTTCCGTCGGATGCGTCAGGAAACAACCGCGGAATGGGGTTTGTTTTGTTTCACAACCCCGAAGATGCTGTTAAAGCATTCCAGTCGGATCGTACATCATTTCAGGGCAGGATACTACATGTCCTACCCGCGACCGCAAAGCGCGATCAGCTGGACGAATTTGCCCTAGCTAAGTTACCCTTGAAGCAGCAAAATCTAATCAGGAAGAGAAACCAGGCGGCCGCGTCAACATGGTCATGGAATGCGCTCTATATGGCCCAAGATGCTATTAATACATCTGTTGCCGATCGCCTTGGAGTCTCCAAAAGTGAGCTGTTGGACCCAACCAGCAGTGATGCTGCTGTAAAACAGGCTCTCGCCGAGACCACAGTTATTCAAGATACCAAGGCATATTTTCTGGCGAATGGTGTGAATCTAGAGTCTTTCAAGTCAAAAGCTCGAGGCGATGACGTGATTTTAGTAAAGAATATATATGCTACTAAAGCAGAAGAGATTAGGAGCCTTTTTGAGGAGCATGGTAAAGTATTAAGAGTTCTACTGCCCCCAACGGGAACCATCGCAATTGTGCAGTTCGCTTCACCTTCCGATGGGAAACGAGCGTTTGCAAAGCTAGCATACCGGCGACTGGGCTCCCAGCAGTTGTTCCTAGAAAAGGCACCACGGGATATATTTGTCGACTCACAACCAGCTGAGGGTGCCGAGCCGGCAAAACCAGTTGCCGTCTCGAAAGTGACCGCATCAGATCTGTTGGATGAGGACAATACTCAGCCATCAGCAGAAACAACTTCTGTATTTGTAAAGAATCTTGACTTTGACACGGACACGAGCGAACTCGCAGGTGCCTTTCAACATCTTGAGGGATTCAGAGGTGCGCTGGTGAAGACAAAGAAGGACCCAAAAAACCCCGGCCAGACGCTCTCGATGGGTTTTGGTTTTGTCTCGTTTGCACGTAGCGAGCTTGCCGAGGCGGCAATCAAGCTCATGGATGGTCACGTCCTCAGAGGACACAAGTTACACGTCAGAGCTTCCCACCGCGGTTTAGATGCGGCCGAGGAGCGGAAAAAGAAGGAAGACCCTAAGACGGCACGGACGTTGGTCATCAAGAATCTTCCCTTCCAGGCAACGAAGAAAGACGTGCGCGCTCTGTTGGGCTCGGCCGGTCAAATCAAGGCTGTTAGAATGCCCAAGAAATTCAATCATTCTGGCAGAGGCTTCGCATTCGCGGATTTCTCCTCGCCGAAGGAAGCCGAATCTGCCCTACAGGCACTCAAGGACACACATCTGCTGGGAAGACGGCTTATACTTCAGTACGCCGAAGCTGATGCGGTGGATCCGGAAGAGGAAATCGCCAGGATGCAGAAGAAGGTAGGAGGACAAGCCAATAGGGTTGCCCTGCAGGAACTCACAGGCCGAGGCCGGAAGAAGTTCAGCGTCGGGGGAGACATGGACGAGGGAGACTGAAAAAGGTTGGCCATATATTTATTTCTTCCCTGTGCATAGGTAATTATATGCTTTGAAGGAGTGTGAGTACTACTACGTCTCCGAACAATTGGTCGCATCATCTCCCTTGGCAGAGCACAGGAGCTCCACCACACATCGACCCGAGCAAACGGATTTGCATGCAGGCAGGTTGCAGGGAGGGACCCCCCCAATATACCGTTAGAAACCCCTGCGAACTTTGAAGTGACTTTCTGATACCCCTCCTAGACTTGACGATCTGTATCGGGTACGTTAGTTAAAGTCACATTCCCTCCAGGCCCCATATCACCTCGAGTCGTTGTCGTCGCGGGGTTTTAGGCCTGCCAGAGGAACATTCGTTAGTAAACTCGTAAATTGGGGCATTCCCCGGTAGGTCTGTTGTTGTTTCGTTACCATCTCTATCCTAGTCTCCTTGCGTGCCAGTAGCACCCTCTTCTGTCTAATGGTTATACGTACATTTTCCTCGTTGGTGGCGTTTGTACTATTCGGGGTGCTTCTTCTTCCACATGACGCCCCTTGACACCAACTTGTGGGGTAGTTTCTAGGGGCGTGTTTGTTCAAGGCACCGTTAGTTACCTTATTGCTCTGGACTGATCTTTAGGGAAAGAGATGTCAAGGTTCATATAAGATACGGGATCATCTGCCTTCATGCCAGTACTTCTGGCCGGGGGACCAACTTCGACCATATCTTGATGTGCATTTCTTGCCGCTGCCATTCCTTTCTAAAGTATCTTAATCTGCTTCCCAGCGTTCTTGACTTCTCTACAGGCATTCGCCAAAATTCTTACCAGAAACATTCTTTATCGTCTCTCTCTCATTACCATACAATGCAGCTTCCACGACCGGTCTTGCCGTCTCAGAGATTCTCTCCGGCATCTGATTATCCATACGAGAATCATCATGAAGGAGTGTCTTCGATACGGCAGCCTCTAAGCGAGTCAACTGGGAACGTTCAACCTCACAGCCTCGCCGCCTCTGCCTTATGTTATAGCCAACTCTCATTATCTCCACCTCTTCATACTATCCCAACTCCCCCAATACTGCCTACGCAAGCCTTGACCTCGAGTTATGGCACTAGCCTCCGGGGCGAACGTTCTCTTCACAGAAATGGATCACTACACGACTTGCCTCTGGGGTCGACGGGCAGGAAGAACCCCATCTATCATCACAAGAATTTTGCAGATTACCGCAATAAGGTGATGCAAAAAGAGCTTGATAAAGAGCAACCCGTATGGCCAGACTGGTTGGAAGATGCTTTTCTCGATGGTGTGTAAACCCTCGTCTCTGAAGACTACCGTATAACTGACCCTCTTGGTAGCCCTTCTCTTGATTCCGCAGCTAGGTCGGAAGAAGTTTAGTTCAAAGACCATACTGTATGGCCGAAATATGCTTATCACGGAATATCTTTGGATATACCACTGGACCCTTCACCCGCCTAAGAAGGGTGAACGAATTCCCGTAGGGAAACAGCGAGAAAAGACTCGTGACAACCCAGGTCATCCCATGTTTAGATCGAGGAAACAAGTATCAAGTCACATACAAGTTTTGAAAGGATTTTTCCCGACACTCTCCACATGTAAGCGAGCTTTTCTGATCAGAAACCTTGTTCTAACCATATCGGCCTAGTTCACTTCATCTTCCCAAGGCAAAAGGATGGCCTAGACGATGACAAGAAGGTCATGAAGGAGGAGGAAGATACCGAGTCGTTCAAGAACAACCGGGTGCTCATATCTATAGCCGATGGTCGGTTGCCAGACGAGCGACCCAACTACGAGTACTTCTCGCGGCTGCTGAATGCCGAGAATGATGTGTTCATCAGACCTAAGCAATGCTGGATCTTCGTATCATCGTCAAAAATAAGCATCGAGGAGAAGCAGGTCACGACCGGCGATGGTACGATGAAGAAGCAGATCACCGGACACCACCCGGACGGCTTGTGCCTGACCGAGACGGACTATCCGCACCTCAAGCTGAACGACGGCAAAGACTACAAGGACCTACCTCGCCAGGGAGACAACCCGACAGTATTGCTGCACGAATATACAAGGAGCCTCGCCCAGAAGGAATCATCTTCGGTAAGAGAGATCTCCGGCAGATGGGACGTCCGGTTTCCGGAGCTTAGAGAGAAGCTCGCCGCCGCTCTCGATGACACGGGGCCGTTGGACGAGCGGACCTCGCGATGTGTCGTGGGACCTTGCGACACTTTTCACTTCGAGGTCGTGCTCGATCTGCACTCCACCTCCAAATTCCCACCCGGCTCCGACCTGAACGGGCTTGTCGAGTTCACCATCAGCAGATCTGACCTCCACAACCACAGCTGGCGGTCGATGACATCTGTCATCAAGCCAGACGAACTGTACATGTCGGAAGAACAGGAATACTGGGGAGAATACAGCTCGATCGACGTCATCCCCTCTCATCGGGTGGGCTGTGCGGGAGTCGGTCGATGCGACTGCACCAGCCGTGGCACCCGTGACACCATCTCCATCCCGTTCCCCGCCAACAGTTGGGCAAACACGTTCATCAAGCTCGCGCCATACGTGACGGCCGAGCGAGACAGGAAAGGCCGCGAGCGGGCAGCACGAGAGGCAGGGTCACTGAGCGGCCGTGCCGAGCGCGAGGCAGCCCGTATCAAGAAGGAGAACGAAGAGGCATCCTCGCACCACAAGGCAAAAGGGCCCACCCCTAAAGACCTCCTCGCTCAGGTTGCCATGTACCAAGAGATATGGTCGGCGCCTTCGAGCGAGGTGGCAGCCAGGAGCAACAGCAGCGGCGACGATCCCTCCAGACGTAGCCGTGCCAGCTGGACCCGCCGGGCCGTGATACTGTGGACGTTTGTGCCCGTCCACGACAATACCGACGAGAAGGGCAAGACGACGGTAGTGCCCCCGGGCACCAACTGGCGCTTCCTGACCAAATTTGATCCGACATCGTCATACCACCAGCAGCACGCCT
This sequence comes from Xylariaceae sp. FL1651, assembly GCA_025201745.1. Taxonomy (NCBI): domain Eukaryota; kingdom Fungi; phylum Ascomycota; class Sordariomycetes; order Xylariales; family Xylariaceae; species Xylariaceae sp. FL1651. The sequence continues at coordinate 634,873 of MU624246.1, forward strand.
ACGTCTCAGGGTCGCCGACCATGATGTCCCGGGACGACATCATGAGCCCGAACCCTGGGTATACGCAACACATCAACGCGGCCATGCATGAGAACTTCAGCGCTGCCTACGATGCCGCCTCTACGACCGCTTTTACCCTCCCCGGCCACATCCAGGGTCAGCAGCATTACATGTCGCAGCAACAGCAACTCGCGACGATGAACAACGTACTCCACGGGTTCTCGAACGGCCTCGCCACTCCACCGCCAACGGCGAATCTCTCCAACAGCTATGCTCACAGCTTCGACGGTAACAGTACGAACATCGACTCGGGCCACACGCTACACCACCACTTGAGCTTCATGCCGGATGAGACGAGCGGCACGGGCATGACAGATCACACACGGGGCAATCTACTTGTCGGCAGCGGCTCCGACCCCACAGATTCCTTTCTATCCGGCCTCGAAGTCTCAGACTACGTCCCCGATTTTCAGGCAACATCCGCACATACCCTCGGGGACCTGACATCCCGCTACATCGATGGCGGCCACCCGGCAGCTGACACCGATGGCGTGGCATGGGCCGGCGAGGGTCCTCTATCGGCGTCCAGCAACACAGAGCCGCAATGGGCGGCCATCGCTGCCGCCGCCGCCGCCGCCGCGGGGCATACACAACACCACAACGACCCCGATACACACGCAGACCTCGGTTCCGAGCACCAAGACACGTGGGCCGCATGGCAAGCCGCGGAGCTCGCTCGGATTTCGTCCAGCTACGGCCGTCGGGTGTCTACCGGTATCTGGGACGAAGGGATAGGTGAGATGAACGAGAACGAGACAGCTTTTACGCTGGGCGGCACGGGCTTAACGCCCCTGCGCAGCCACGATCAACCTCATGCCCTTGCTCTTACTTCGCATCCTACCCAACACTCCCCAACGCTCGCGGGCCGCAAGAGATCACGGACCGAGAGCGTGGGCCTCGACATAGATGACGACGACGAGTGCGAGGGGTATCCTGTTCATTCCATTCGCAAACTAGCACATCATCCTGCTTCGGCTTCCACCCCGGCTTATGCCAATGGAAATGGGCATGGGTCCGGGGTCGGAGCGGCTCCCATGGCCGTAATGGAAGAAGGGCCTGGGGGCTTCCTGTGAACAATCTAATCATTCATTGCTTAATAGTCGAGCTTTTTTTTCCTTTCGTTTGTAATACTACATGATACGTTCATTAGTAGCCAAGATACGGCTCCCCTTTTGTTCATGGGCGGAATAGCGTATCTAATCATGGGCTACCTTCCTTGGCCTGACTCGGAGTTTTGGTCACATGGCGGCATAATTAGTGGAGGATGGGAGGTGGAGCCACTGGTTTATATTTTTGGGGCAGAAACGGATTGAATTGCCTTGGTTACATTCGTTACTATCCTTTTGGCATAAGTAATGTAAACCTATGGCAGGAGAGGAGCGATAATACCATCATTGAATCGAATGGTCATTTTAACTTGGAAATATAATGTGTCTAATATCAATAACACCCGCCTGGTTGTGATTACTATGACGGACCATCAGGGCCAACAATATACTGCACGCCTCGCCGGAGTCGTTGGTGATCGCCATCTCACTACTCGAGCTAGGCCATAGATTTAATTAAGGGCTTGTGTCACAGGGCTAATCAGCATATATGGGCAATTGGCCAACTGGCGTTTTCTATAATTGTTTCTTCACTAGCTACATATCCTTGATTGATTGATTGGTTGATTGAACGTAATTTGCGTTACGAAAGTATTGCGTTGCAGTGAATGAACTCAGCTACGTACCCCCAGCCTTGAGTTAACAGCTTATCCACCTTATTCTCAATACATTCCCCCAGTTGAAAACCTTGTAAAGGCGTGTAGAATTGTGGTTGAGGTTGAGGTTGAGGTTGAGGTTGAGGTTGTTGTGATTGTGGTTGTAACTATAGTTGTGGTTATGATTGTTGTTGTAGTTGTAGTTGTTGTTATTTTAATTAGTCCTCAACCTAGTCATGCTCTCGATAGTGTTGTCTAGAGTCAACGAGATAATAGTCGGGCTCGGAGGCAAGTAATGTCTAAGGGATAAGAGTCTTCACTAGTCGTCGCCCTGGGTGGTCGTTCAGAGATTGTCTGGTGGATGAGCGTTGACGCTTTTGCCGTCGTGGGGTTACTGATAAGTCTGGGCTGACCTCGTCATGAGGTTCTAGAGAGTTAGTCGAGCATCTGGATGACACGGTCTGGATCTTTAGAAGCCACAGCTCGTGCCACCCTGATCAAGCTGACTTCCATTCCCACGATACCATAGGCAGCGTTGGTGATGGTAGCGACAGAGTGAGTAGGTTCCGGACTGCTAAATGCTTCGTGATCGTCCGAGCCACAGTTTGCGCAGATCTCAGAGTCTGGTTCGCTCTTCTCATGGCCGTGGGAGACTCCCATGGAGATCTATCCACCGGCTTTTCCTTCACATTGCTCGTGGAGGCTGCGGCGACCTGCTGAACAGTAGGTTCTAGAGAATTTGTAGCCAGCATCTGAATGACACGGTCTGGGCCTTTGAAGGCCACAGCTTGTGCCGCCCTGATCAAGCTGACTTAGAAAAAAAAAAGATATAAAAAAAGTTGCGAGAAAAAGAGAAAAAAAAAGTTATTGCCACGGCCCGGAAATCAGCAATTGGTTCTGAGACCAAGTATACCGTATATTCCTTACGAAATAAATAAGATGAGGAAGAGAGGGAAGCATCTATCTAGCAGTTGCAGTACAGAATTATATAGGCAGGTATTAGTGGGGTACATGGATACCTTAGGTATTCCATTCCCTTGGTAATTGTGCCACCATTCACCAGAACAATGAACAAGGAACAATAGCCCTATCACCTGACGGCCTGGTCAATCTGTTTGACAGCTGCAAATAGGACGCCAGCCGTCACATTTATAGAGAAGAAGAATAAAAGTTGTGAAAGAAAAAAAAAAACAGAAAGAGAGAAAGTTATAGAATGAAAGAGTAATAGGGTGGATTGTGGATAGGAAGTAATATATTGGTAAAGATGAAGATTTATCTTGTTGGAATGTTCTGCCCTTTTAATAGAGGGCTGTAGAGCTAGGGCCCTACACCTTAGCTATATTTCCTACACAATGGCTATTATGCTATATTGCTCAATAGTCATCTACTAGCTGTTGAGTTATATGCTGCTTGTTAAACTACGCAATACCTATCTATAGTGCCTATGCCTGCGCTTATTAAAGAAAGAAAAAAAGGACCAAATGCAGTAAAAGTAAATTATTAAGTAAAATACTATAATTTAATATTTTAAGTAACAATTATGTTGCGAAGCGTACACTAGTGTCCAACACTATGTATGCACTCGTGGTATCGGGGTTATAGATGCTTGAAGTATAACCAAGGATACTCTTATGTTTATGTTTAGAGTATACGTCAAAGGATAGTATTGCGGGCAATAAGAACAATAGTATCTTAGATTGACTGTTTCGTAGAGAATGTTCTCTTATAGTTATTTCCAAGAACTAACTATAGACATGAGTTAAATAGTAATGAAAGAAACGACTGATCCTATAAGAAAACCTTCCTTTCTTATACTTTTCTTTTATCTTTATATTTTTTATAGTTTTATCTGTATTTTCTAATAAAATATCTTTAACTATGCATTCTTGATTTTTATGATTTAAGTGATTTATAGATTATTTAAATTATTTAAATTACTCGTAGTTACGTGACTGCGTGTTGCTACGTTTTTGCCCCGCTAGGGGTTTTTTTTTTTATGGTCTTTTTTTTAGGCTATAGTTCTATTATTGGTTCGTAATATTATTCTTCTCTTTTTAGTTTTATTGTTTTAATAAAAACCAGCTGGCTTTTTGCTAGGTTTTTAGTGCTATTTTGGTAAGTTTTTTTTTTACTTTTACTATAGCGGGTCGTGTTTAAAAAAAAAGTGGTCGTTTTCGCTTTCGTTAATGCGAAAGTCGCAAAACTCGTTTTAAATATATCCGTTAAAACGGTATAAAAGTTCTTGCTTGTTTTTATTGTTTGTCCGATAGTATTATTTGTTTTCGTATTAACTATATTTTTAGTTATTATAACTATATTCGTTTTTAGCATATTTACGACGCGTTTTTTTTTCTAATATCTAGTTTTTAGGGTATTATAGACGAATACGCTTGTTTAACCGCTCGTTGTAAAACTGAAAAAAAAAAATTACTAAAAGCCTAAAAAAAACTAGAAAAACGTGTCGAAAAAAAATAAAAACGTTAACGGGACAACCTTTAAAAACTGTTAAATCGTTTAAATATAATTTATCGTTTATAACAATAGGAAAAATTTTTTCGCAAGCGCGGGCTTAAAATTTTTTTAAAGAAAGAGCGCTTAGATAAAAAAGAGCAGGCAAACGGTTTTCTTTTTTTAACTAAGACGGGTTTAATTTTTCCGTAGTCGACCCCGTTTTTTTAGTTTTGGTCGATTAAGGTGTTGTCGGTGGAAATTTTTAACAAAATTTTTTACGTTTATAAAGTGTTTTTTTAGTTCTTATATAGTTTTAACGTACGTATAGCCTTTTTATTTAATAAAATATTCGAACTTTTTTTCACTTTGCCGTAAATTTAGGATTTTTTCTACCTCGTAAATATTTTTACTTTTATTTGCTTTTAGCTAAATTTTAAGCGTAGCGTTTAAATGTGCTTTAATTAATAATAATATATAAAAAATTAATCGGATAACTATAGTATTTAATAGCTTTAGTTTATATATTATTAATAATAATATTTTTTTAATTTTAAAAAGTCCGATATTTTTAAAATCGAGTTTTTCGTTATTTCGTTTTGTTTGAATATTGCGTTTTAAAAAATAGACTTTATTTTTTTTTTTTAAAATTAGCTTTAATAATTTGTTTTTATTATAATATTTTTTTATTTTTTATTAAACGAATATAAGTTTTTTTTATAACTATTTTTATAGTTTTAGCAATTTTTTTGTTTAAATTTTTATTGCTAGTATAATAATATTATTAATATAATATTGTTATATATTTATATCGTATTTATAGTTTATTTTAAATAGTAATATTTTTATTGTTTTATTTATTAAACTATTATATATTAATTTTACGTTTAATAATAATTTTATTTAGTTATTTTAATTTTAATTAATATAATAACGTAAATATTATTTTAATGTTTAATTTAATTTTTTTATTTAACTATTTATTTATAAATAATATACTATAAATATTTTATGCTTAATTTTTAAAGTTTTAGTAAATAATTGCTAAAATTTAAATATTATTGTTTTATTTTTATCGGTAATAATTGTTTTTAAATAATTATATTTACTAAAAATATGTTTTATTATTGCGTAAGCTAAATTTTTTGCTAAGTTTGCTTTTTTATATAGTATAAAATAAGCGTATTTCGTAAGTTTATTTATTATAACTATAATAAAGTTAAACTTTATTTTTGTTATAAGTTTTTTTAACTTTAGTAATTTAACTATATAGTCGAATGTTATTATTTTTTATGCTTAGTTTAAGATTAGTATTAGTATTAAATTTTTATATAGTTTATACTTGGTTATTTTAGATTTTTTGTATAAATTATATTTTGCGATAACTTTTTTAACTATTATTAATGCTTTTAAAAAATCGTAATTTTTTCGTAATTTGCTAAATATTTTAAATATTTTTTAGTGTTTTAAAAATAAGTATTCATATATTTTTTTAATTAATTTGTATTAATATGCTTTTAATATGTATAGTTTATCGTTATAATATTAGTTAATTAGTTCGTTTAATTTTTATAATGCGTTTTATATTTTTTAGTCTTATTTTTTGTAATTTATTTGCATAAAGTTTATAAATAGGCTTTTATTTGTATTCTTATATAATAATATTTAATTTTTTAATAGTACTTTTTATTTATAGTCGCTTTTTTGGCTAAAAATATTTGTTTTATTATTTTTTTTACTTTTAATATAAATAATTTTAAAATCAAATTGTAATAAAAATTTTGCTTATCGTATTTATCGTTTATTTAATATTTTAATAGTTATAAACGTTATAAAATTTTTATAGTTTAAATAAATTTTTATTAATATTATAGTGCTATTTAAATAATATTTTTATTATTTAAATATTTCGATTATCGTTATAAATTTTTTATCGTAAATTTAGTAATTTAGCTTAAGTTTTAAAAACTTTTTCGAGAAAAATGCTATTAAATATAATTTGCCGTTTTCGTTTTGCTAAATTAATTGTTTTTTTATAGCGTAATTATTTACGTCGATTTTTATTTTATATTTTTTGTTTAAATTAAGTAATTTAAATATTAAATTGCTTAAAATCGTATTTTTAAATATATTAAACGTTTTCTGTTTTTTCTCCGTTTACTAAAAAAGTTTGTTTTTTTTAGTAAAGTTTATAAAAAGCGCCGCGATTTTTTTAAAATTTTTAATAAATATATGTATATAGTTTGTAAATTTTATAAACAATCGTATATTTTTAACATTTTTTAATATAGGCTAGTTTTTTACTACTTTTAGTTTAAATTATTAAATTTGTACTTTTTTTTAAAAATATTATATATCTTAAAAAATCCACTTGTTATTTATAAAATTTACTTTTTTTTAAATATATTTTTAACTTTGCTTTTTATAACGCTTAAAATACTTATTGCATATATTTTTTATATTCTTCGGGTATTTTTAAATAAATTAAAATGTCGTTTAAATATATTATTACGGATTTATCGATAAATTTGCGTAATATATTTATAATTATTAACTAAAATATTATTAATATATTAATAAAGCTAAAATCTATTACTAAAAACTCGTATAGCCTATATTTTATAATAAACGCTGTTTTTTACTTGTCGCCTTTTTTAATTTTAATATAGTAATAAACTTTTAAAATGTCGAGTGTTGTAAAATATTATGCTTTTCTTAAACGGTTTTTCAAATCGTTTATATATAATATAAATCCTTTATTTTTAATAATAATAAAATTAAAATGTCGCTAATCTTTGCAATTTCTCCATTTTCGCTTGCCATCTTTTCCTAGCTTTTTTAATACCTATAGTATCGGTACTGCCGCCGATAACTTAAAATATTGTATAAACTTTTTTTTTAAGTTTTTATTAAAATATTTTCGTAGTTTTTCAAGTTGTTTTTTATTTAACCTATATAGTTTAAAAGCTTTAAAATACGTTCTTTCTTTTAAATTAATCGCGTAATTATATTTATCGTACTTTAATAGCCTTGTTTTTTTACTATGTTTTTCTATAAACAAGCTTTTAAATTCAGCGTACTCTTTTAATACTTTGATTATAAATTCCTTATTAACTTACTATAATACTTTGTTTCGTATTTCGTTTAGTTATTTAAACTTATATATAGCTCGTATCTAAAGTCTTGCAAAAACTAAGTCCTTTTTTAGTTTAATTACTTTAGGCAGATCCTACTAAAAACGGCCAGTTCTTTAATCTACTTTAAAATTACTTTTCCGCAACTAGGTTAACTTTAATATCATATCGTATAATATTCTTACAATATCAAGCTTAAAACGTTCTAAATAACCTTAAATAATTATTAAAAATTTTGCAGTTTCCCGTATAACCCTTCCGTTATTATAATTTATAATTCTTCTATCGAAAGTCGTAAATATATAAAATCTTTTCTTTTTAGTCTATACTAAATTTAATTCGTTAACTAAATTTAAAAAAATAAAACTTTTATAAACGCCTATATCGAATAAAGCTTTTAATTTTTTTCTATTATAAATTACGTCTATTAATATCTATATTTTTTTAAACTATATTTTTATTTTATATAAAAACTTAAAAATATCGTAAACTAACTATTAGTTTCGTTTTACAACTACTTTTCGTCGTTTTTTGTTTATTAATAAACTTATCGTTAGTTTTGTTTTTTTATAAATATTGCCGTTTTATTATTTTTTTAACGATTTCGAATAAAAATTAATTTTCGTCGATTTTTTTTTTTAATCCTTTTTTTTATTTATTCGTATTAAAAAACTTTATAAAACATATAAATTTTATATTAAATATATTAGCATCGTTTTTAAATCGTAAACCTTTTTTTACAATTTTCGAAATATTATAGATCTTATTTAAATATAACATATCCGTAAATTGTTTAATATATTACTACTAGTTTTCTAATTTTAGTTTTTTTATAAAAATGTCGTATCCCTGTTTTAACTATACAAACTAAAAACTAAAAATTCTCGATCTTTTCTACCATATATCTCTCGCATTTATATACTATACAACTTGCCTATAATATTTCGTAATATTTTTTATAACGTAATTGTAACCTTTTATCGTCGTTTTTAAACATAATACTATTATATAAACGATTAACTAAAATAAAAATATCAAGCTTTTTTATTTTTAAAACATTTATATTTATTTTAATTATTATATTTTAGTATTTTTTATAATACTGTAAAAGCTATTGCTTTAATTTAATATCGAGCTTTTGTTTTATTTTTTTTTTAGTTAAAATTATTATTTTTTGTTTTAAGCGAAGTTCGTTTTTTTACGTATATAACATAACTTTTCTTCGAGCTATCGCCGTATATACCGTTTAGTTTAGCTATTTATTTTTTGTCTAATAGTTGCAAGTTTCGTAAAAGCATTTTAAATTATTGTTTAAACATTTTTTTTTTTTAAACTAATTTTTTTTATATATTATTTTATTTTTAATATTTCGGTATATATATCGGTCTGCTTTTATTTATTGTATATTTAATATTAATACCGCTTTATTAACTAAAAAATATACATAATTTTAAAAATACTTTTTATTATTTTTAAGCTCGTAAAGTTCGTTATTTTAATTCTTTTCGGCCAGGTTAAGACCTTCTTATTTCTCGTTTCCCCAGTCAAATTCTAGCTATTTGTCTTAAATTTGCGCGTTTTTTTATTTATTTAGCGCGATAATTACTCGGTACTATAATTCCTGTTAAATTTATTCTATAATTACCTTTATAACTTTAAATTCTTATTTTAAAATCTATACTATTCTAGCTAAACTGCGTTTTAAGCGTATTGCTTTATTAAGCTATACTCTTTTTTCTAAACTATCGGTAAACTATTTTTCGTTATAAACAGCTTGTTTATAAATCTTTTTTGCTATTCGTTTTAAATATAGTTGTATAATTAATTAGTTTATTAATATATATACTTTTTTTTATACTATTAAATCTCCGGTTAATACTTTGCTACTTTGCTCTACGTTTAAAACTTTATTATCGTAATAAGCTTATATTATATTAATTTATTAGCTGCTTTTTTTAGCTTTAAATATTTTAACTTCTAATACTCGTAAGTTCTTACGTAGCTTTTTTTCGCAATTCTTAGCGTAATATTTTAGTTTATTGCAATTATAGCATTTAAAGTCTTTAGATTTTTTTTTCTAATTCTTTCGTCCTTATTATATTACGCTAAGTTTTATTAATCTTACGTATATACCGTATGTCGTAAACTATTAACGTTTTTTCCCTTAGTTAGGCTTATTATTATTATTATTATTATTCTTTTTATTAAAAAATTCTTGTCGTTTTTTATACAATTTTGTATTAGCTTTAATTACGTTATTAACGTATTTATTAAAATCGTTAGGCTATAACAGTTTATTAATTTCATTTTTAACTATATCTTTTAATCTTTTATAAAATATTATTATTTTAGCTTAGTCGTTCAAGTTAAAAATAGCTGCGATTTTTTAAAATTTTATCGTATATACTAATACCGATCTTGTCTACTTTAGCTTTTGTAAATCGTTTTATACTTACCGTTCTTTTTTAAAATTAATAAATAAATATTTAAATTCGTTTTCGAACAATTTATAACTTTAAAAAATCTTTTACATATCTTCTAAACAGTTTTTTAGCAGCAAAATCGTTACCTTAAATAAATATAGTTTAAACTATAACAATACTCGTCTTTTAAACAATCCAGCTATTATATAAATTTTCCCGATTTTATTATTTTTTTAAAATAAATCTTTGTAAAAATATAAATACGCCCTAGCCTATGCTAAAAATCCTTTTAACTTCTTTAAAATATTATCGAATTATACTAAGCTTAAAAATTTAAAACTTTTTGCAAGTTTTTTTTTTATTTCTATAATTACTAGTTAATCGTTAGTTTTATCGACTTTTTTTTTAAAAAATTAGTTTTGCTTTTTTATGTTTAAAATATTATTTTATAGTTTTTAATTCTGCGTTTTAAGTTTATCGGCTTTTTTTTTAAATTTATCGGTTTAATCTACAGTCTTATTAAAAATATTAGCTTGCTCGTCTAACTTCTATTTTAACTTTCGGATTTAGTTATGCATTATTGCAATTTTTGCGCAAAATGCAGCGATAACGTCTTAAAAACTAAATAATATAATTAACGCTATAGTTCGAATATTACTTTAATTAACCGCTTAACGTAAAACAAAACTATTTAAAATATTACGAAACGTATATTAATATCTAACACTATATATACACTTATAGTATCAAGGTTATAAATACTTAAAATATAACTAAAAATACTTTTATATTTATGTTTAAAATATACGTCAAAAAATAGTATTACAAGCAATAAAAATAATAATATTTTAGATTAACTATTTCGTAAAAAATGTTCTTTTATAGTTATTTCTAAAAACTAACTATAAACATAAGTTAAATAGTAATGAAAAAAACGACTAATTTTATAAAAAAACCTTCTTTTTTTATACTTTTCCCTTATCCTTATATCCTTTATAGTTTTATCCGTATTCTCCAATAGAATATCTTTAACCATGCATTCCTAATCTTCATGATCTAAGTAATTTATAGATCACTTAGATCATTTAGATCACTCGTGGTCACGTGACTGCGTGCTGCCACGTTTCTGCCCCGCTAGGGGTTCTTCCCCTCATGGTCCCTCTCTTAGGCCATGGTCCCACTGTTGGTTCGTAACAAATTAACTTTTTTTATTTTTTTATTTTATTTTTAAATTTTAAATTTTATTTTACTCTTTTATATACATAATTTATAAAGTGTATTTATGCTAATAAGGTACTTTTTACGGTAATATCGCGAGATTATAGATCTTTATAGTATAGCCTCGTAGTTTAGCCTTGTAATACTAAACCCTTAAAGGTATAGCAGATCGGTGAATAGTATCTCCGGAGATCACTCAGGTATTTAACGATCTCCTGGAGTGCTTTTACCTAATCACACTATTACTTAGAAGATCATCCTAATATATGGCGCCGAGCGCACTGTTGATCAAGGCACCGATGACTACTACACTTTGCTCGTATATCCACAGTATAGCAATAAGTGATCATATCAAACCTTCTGGGAATATATTGCAGCTTCACGGCCCTCTTTGGGGTTAGGATGGCTAGGATTCAATGACTTTGAGCCTGAACAACTACTTCCCACCTGCATCCCAATAGCTAAAAAGCTTTCATTCACTTTGACCAAACCCTATGACACAATCTTTATTAGGTAGATAATCATGTCCCAGCATAAGTGGTTTACATTGGTACATGTAGCTTTTATAGATGTAGAGATCACTATAAAAAAAAAAAATACAGTGGCAGTATCAAGCTCTGTTATAGGGCAACCAGTTGCCAGATGCCTCAATATTGGTAGTTGGGACGAATTCTTGCTTCCACCCTACGCTACAACAATTTTCCTCCTACCCCTCTTTTCTCTCTCTCTATATACCTTATATATATATATATATCAGTTTGAATTCAATATCAAGTGACAATGCGTGTAATAAATGAATTAACCCCATTTTATTACAACTTAAGTGCACGCTCAGATGTAGCGGGTGGATGTATTTACAACCCTTTTGGATGGTATATGTCAGCGCAAGGCGAGCAACTTGTAATTGGGGGTTTTTTGATATAGGAAAACTTCTACGCTTCACTCGATTTGTCGATATTATATAGCAACAGTTAATCAAGTATTAGTTCCGAATGGCAAGGGGTGCTAAGACTATATGGACCTTATGAGTAATTATAAATCCACCTAGATCACCATCACCTTAATTGAGAGATTCCTTGTCACGGCCACTGGCAAGTACAATTCTTCCCCGAAAGAAGACGACAGCGTCTAGCTTCCCTTCGAAATAACCAGGTCTAATAATAAATTGTTGTGTCACCTAAATAATTGGTTTGGCCTAACAGTGCTCCTCTCCCTGCATCTACTGCTTTCGCAGGCATTACACAAGGTTTGATTTGGGTTGAACGCATATTTTAATGGGAGCATGAGTTTTTACTCGTGGGCCCGGCGGTGCGCTTGCCAAGCCGGCAAGCTACGACCAAGACTTTGAATAACTACCTAGACTCATACCCCAGTACTATTCATTCATTCCTCTGATGCCATTCGAGCTTTGCCGGGCGCGGCTTGGCCTCAAGGCTCAGTGGAGGGATAAAAAAAATCTCCGACCACGACTAAAAAACCACACCCTTCGTGAGAGGTGGAAAAGCGAAGTGACGAGGAAAATCCCTCGCGACGGATCCAAGGCGAAAGTGAGCCCTTGACCATTTGCATAGCAGGCCCGTGGCCCGTTAATCTAGCCGTTAGATTTGTACAACGGCGTTGTATAGGGTCGTTGAACAACAACCCCATCATGGCCATTGCTATCATCAGGGTTTATAGCCCAAGGACTTATTTAATGCGGCAGTAAATTTATGCATTAGGGCTTGGTCGTTTATGTTAAACGAGCTCATGCTGTCATGTGGGATTTCCTCCTCGTATTTATACACATTGCATTTGCATAACGCCGTCATCGTATTGTAATATATGTCCTCCTCGTCATTATGCTCCTTGTCCTCAGGACGGCTCCTATTTGAGCCTAAGATCATGCATGGGAGCGGATATGATAGCTGCGCCGTCGACAGGCGCGGGGGCTAGCGGCGCCGGAGGTTCCTTGTGTACGAGTACTGCTTCTGAAGAGTTCCTCGTAGCAGGGGTTGGCACAGATTTTTGGTTAGCCACCGGGGTTGGCCCGGTTGACTGGCTCGTAACAGGAGTTGGCGCAAGTTCCTGGTTAACCACCGGGATCGGCCCAGATGACAGGCTCGCGGCAGGAATTGGGGCCGCGATGGGAATCTGCAGTCTCGTCTTGCTGGTTGACTCTGCATCACCGCTATTGGCGTCCACTAGGAGCGTGGCAGAAAACGCGCGCAGCTCCTCGGCCCTGGCTGGGTCCTCTCTGTCGAGTCTCATCAGGGTTAGCCTCTTTGGGTCTGGAATCCAGCCCCTCAGCAAGCTCACAGCCCTCTCGTCAAAATCTGGATGATGATGGTACAGAGGGACATCATATTTATGCGTAGAGCCATGCGGGAGGTCGGGTAGGAAGTCGTCTGAGTCTGCATCGATCATGGCCCTGCGAATCTCGAGATCTCGTAGCTCGCATAGTTCGCAAGACCACTTTAATGCCATCAGCTCGTGTATGTCTCGTGGGCAGACGTGATTATAGATCTCAGTGTTATATCTGCGGAACAACTGTATATATTCCACAGTGCTGTGGTCATACCTCGATCGTTCGTGCCCGTTTAATGCCTGGACCACCGACTCCATAACATCCTTGCTCAATAAATACAACACCTTTTCAGGTTGATCATTGGTAGTCTTTATCTCTATTTTAGAGAGCAGGCGGCGGATATCCTCCTCTTGGTCGGGTTTGTTTTTAAGCCAGAGATCATATTGTATAACTCCCTCTAAGAGCCGCTTGGATCTCGGGGAAAAACGCATCCCGGCTTGACGAGTGGTTTTGCTCAAAGAAAAGACAGGTGGCGGACCGATCGGTTCGATATGTTCACGAACGTTAAGCGCTACGGCTTTTTGAAGCACGTATCGTAACGAATCGAAATTAGTACCCCAGATTGGGTGTACACATATCTGTAGGAGTAAATAGCTTGCCTCGGACGACAACATAATGCTTCCGGGATCATGATAGCAATCTTCGTGAAGCCTTAAGCCATAGGTAAAAAGCTGTGGAAGTGCCATATTAAATCGTATCAAAAGTAACCTCCATAGCTCGACCTCGTTTTGCATGCCGCTGGAGCTCGCTACGAACCGTCCGATGTGCTCAGACCGTACCCAGAGCTTTTGAAAGTCTGCTTCGATCTCGTCCATCCAATATTTGCCTCGTAGCTTATATTGAAATTGAAGTGGACTCGGAAGTAGCTCATCAATGTCTATATCCATAAGCTGCATGGCCCTGGCGGGAGATACCGCCGACACGATTTTGTTTGGTGCCGCGTCTTCTTGTTCCTCGTTCCCTTTCTCTTCATCTCCCTCTTGGTCAGAAGATGAGGTTAACAGAATGGGCCTACCCTCAAGCTGCTTGGCTCTGGCAGGAGATGCCACCGGCGCGATTTCTTTCAGCGCGATGTCTTCCTCTCCCTCTTCTTCAGAAGATGAGATTTCCAGAACATCCTTTTTAGCAGATGAGCGTTGACGCTTTTGCCCTCGTGGGGTTATTGATAAGTCTGGGCTGCCCTCGTCACGATTACGTTTCGATGGAGGCTTTATTGATTGTACGTTTGAGGCGGATTGGCCTTCATTATGGTACTCGATTGGCTGATCATTTTCGCCCATTTCGTCATCTCTTTCATCATGGTACTCCAATTGTTGGTAATCTTCGTCCATCTCATCTTCCCTCCTCTCGAGGTCGTCGGCATCCATGTTATAGTCATGGCGGCTTTGGTCAACGTCGCTGTTGGCAATGCCTCCATCTGAGTCGGACTCGGACTCGAACGGATTAGGATTCTCGTCAGCATCACTGTCTATGATAGATTCAGTTGAATTATTGATAATTAATTCATCCTCTGATCTGAGAGAGTCCAGGTGCTGGCGGGCCTGCTTGTAGCGTCGGCGGACGTTGTAATCTTTGACTTCTAACTTGCCTGCAGCCAGCCGTGTTATTTTCGACGATGGAGGTACAACGATAGGCCTTTTTTGTGCTCGCATTCCACGAGCCTGGTAAGGGCCGTGCTGATGCTTTCTCGGACGGCCTCTCACTCCAGAACCTTTGCCCTTTCGTGGACGACCTGATACTCGCAGAATCTCTTCTGGTTCTCTATGTTGTTCATCCATAATAAACTTGTTGTTTAGAGGTGATGTACATACGAGTTTGGTGTGAAGAATATCGAGTATATGTGAAGAATATCGAGTTTGTGTGAAAAATATCGAGTATATGTGTGCACGGAGTGGCAGAGAATTCTAAGTTAAAGCAGAGTGCAAGTAGATATAAAATTAGCCTATCAGAGAGCCTATATTATGTATGTACTGTTAGGTACTACCGATTAAATGCTAGCATATACTTAGGTACCTAATAAGGTCGCGTGTACAAGAGACTGGGTAATTATTTGTGCTAAGTAATTTCGATAATTCCCCCGGCCATTTTTATCCCCCCACCCACACACACACACACCTTCCATCTTCCACCTTCCTCTTCCACAACACGACTTAAAACTACGCAACGCAACAATTGCAACCCTTTTTGAGTCAGCTATTGAATCAGCATCAAAGATTGCGGTTTTTTTTGTTGTTTTCTGTGTTTTAATTGCTCAAGAAAAGAGCAATTATTAATCAAGGACGTAAGGATGTCGGATTCATCGACATTCGACTTCGGCCAGGCGGTCGCGGCTATTAAAGCCAGGATACCTGCCGACAAGGTTGAGGGAGTTTGGGGATTGGTCCTCCCGAGGATGATCATGAAAGAGGGTCTTGCTTCTGAAAAGGAGACAGAAGGCCGTCGAAGAGGTCCTGCCATGGTTTGTCATAGCCTTTGTACAAAGTTTTGGCTTTACATGTGTAAGTTTTATTCACCAGCGTCCTTGGTAATAGTTAGCTGACGAAAAGTTTACAGGGAGAACCAATGACTTTCCATGGCCTGAGTTTCCACAAGGTAGTGAATATGCTTACGGCACTGTGGGAATGGAAGTCAGCTTGATCAGGGCGGCACAAGCTGTGGCTATTAAAGACCCAGACCGTGCCATCCAGATGCTGGCTACAAATTCTCTGGAACCTACTGTTCAGCAGGTCGCCGCAGCCTCCACGAGCAATGTGAAGGAAAAGCCGGTGGATAGATCTCCACGGGAGTCTCCCACGGCCATGAGAAGAGCGAACCAGGACTTCGAGATCTGCGCAAACTGTGGCTCGAACAATCACGAAGCATTTAGCTGCCCTCATCCGTGCGGCTCATGTGGCAAAATCACCCACAGGATTGACACCTGCAAGGTTCGCGAGCAATCCTGCGTCTGCACACAGTTCCCCGCCCATCTCTTGAAAGACTGTACCAAAGAATGCTCCTACTGTCCATACGTCACTAATGGCGTTGAGGTTCACATGGTCAAGGACTGCCCGAAGATATGCCATTACTGTCTCAAGTCTAGTAACCTTAGCCACGAGACCAAGGACTGCCCAGATGCCTTGACGAAAGGCAAGCGGTATTGTACCAACTGTACAACGCACGAAGCGGCCAAAGTATATCATCTCCCTTTGCAGTGCGTCAAGAACTGGTGTGCTGTCTATGCCTGTTCTACGCCTCTTAACTGCGAGGACCACTGCAGGGAATGCGGCTGGGACAAGTACGACCACGACATGCTCGCCAATTGCGGCTCAGGCCATCGGTGCCTCTTCACAAAGGTTTGGAGCCCTATGTCCAACATAAGGAAGATGACCTATCTCCCCCTCCTGGCCTGCAAAGCGAATGCTAGTCATCTGATAGTTGCCGATAGTCTAGCTAGACGTCGTGTGGACAACCGCGGCACGATCATGACTGCGCTCGAGAAGGGTGGACCGTTTCAGTGGCCCGAGGAGTGTCCAGAATGCATCAATGAGGCTCGAGACACCGAGATGGCAACTGGATAGGAGGTAGGCATAGACATGACCGCCGATGTAGAGTAGTAGTAGTGTGGTAAGTATTCTATCATAATTCGCTCTTATTAGATTATTTTCTTTTCCCCACCCCCCTTCCCATCCTTTTCCTAAGCTCTATCGCCACCTTATTCATTCTTTGCATACAGAGATTGATAACCTCCTACAGCTCCGGATCAACAGCTTGATGGCGCTTGTCGGCGGCGTGACAATTGATGAACGGGCAAATTGGGGTGGACAATTACGAAAGGTTAGAAGGCCGGGACTATGGATCACGAAATCACAGGCGGAGGGATAATTATATGAAAGATGGAGGTATGTTTGATGGATGGATGACGGCCGTATGGGCAATCAGAAGAAGGGAAGGCAGTTCAGTCTTTGATGACAAATACAACGGTCATGCCTGGGCGTCCTCACATTACCAACCAACCTGATTGATCATATCGTGCATGTTTATAATATATAACCGCTCATTCAGCCTTCATATTATGTGAGCCTCTTACCGTTATGTTCATCATCATATCTATACCGGGACATCTTAGTACTAAAGGTTGAGCTTGGGTTGTAGTCGTAGTTGGTCCCGTGATATAGTGGGGGTCCCTTGCGGCAGTTTAGCACGAGCGTAATTGGTCGGTCTACTGAGGCAGCATACGTATGCGGAAATATCTAGCAGGACTTGGGTTGCACTACACTAATACACCCCAGGATTACAGTCAGTCTGAAAAAAAAACGAGAAAAATTTATTTTACGGCAAAACTTAACATGTTCAAACCTAAATAACTTCTACCTTATATAAGTAATAACATTAAAAATATAATTAAAAAGTTAAATAAATACTATTAATATATTATATATTTAAAATTATACTTTTCCGATTTTATTTAACAAAGTTATAGTTATTTAAAGTTTCGGAACGTTAAAAAGTTGTAATTTTGTATGGGAAAATCAAAAAATTTCGGTTTTTTAGGTTTAAAATTTCGTTTTTTTCGAATAATTTTACGAACCCATTTTTTAAAATTAATTAAAAAGCGGGTTTAAAAACTTTTTAATATTTAATATAAATAATAATTTTTTAAATTTTTATTTATATATAATATTTTAAAGTTATTTAAGTTTAAAATGTAAAAATTTGTATAAAATTTTTAAATTTTAGATTTTTTTTATATATATATTATTTTAGTATAATATTTTTTTAAAATTAACTAAATAATATATTTAAAAACTTAATAATATTATATATAAAATTTTAATTTTTTTAATTTTTATTTATATATAATTTTATAAAGTAATTTAGGTTAAAACGGTTAAATTTTATTAGTTTTTGCAGGTCTTGAAAATTTTTTCTCGTTTTTTTTTCGGACCCACTGTAAGCCAGATACCGCCAGATTAGTAGTTGGGTCGGTGACGACCAGCGAATCCCTGGTGTTGTATGTTTTTTTTTAGATTCATTTTGTCTTATAATTATTTGATTTTTACTAGTTCATGGACATCATGGAGCATAGAATTAAACTAGCTATGTTCTTTCTCTAGTAATCGGCAGTTTAACAATTTGCCGACACACATCCTAGGCACTTGCAATCGCTCTTCCCTTTCAAGTCTGACGGTTGAGCAACCTTCCATGCATCTCGAGGCCGGCGACTTTGCATCTGTTGATCTAGTCAAAGCATATCTTACACAAATCAACGAGACGTCCGAGTCAAAGTTGATCTACAACTTAACCCTGATGCTTTGACCATCGCTCTATAACGGGGTAAGGAGCGAGCTCGTACGGGACATCGGAGGCTTCTGGGAAGACCGCCCGGACCGATTGTATGATAATCTATTTATCTTCTATACTGTCTTTAACGTGCTGCCAGGAATCCCACAGGAAAATAGTTTAGGATGTTCATGGGATCTTGTCCATATGAGTGCATAAACCATGCCTTAGTGGACCTAATATTGTAAGAAATCACAATGTAATGTGAATTGAGTACGTGATCTCTACCCAAATACCCAAGATCTCTGGTCTCGGTCTATGGTTATTCCCATTCTCATAACCAGGCTGGTCTGCCTACTTTTATCTCAAGATAGCCTCATGCGCCATCTTCCTAATTTTCACCTTTATCCCTTTGACACTTGTCCAGGTATCTAAGCCGTTCTATTTCCCACACCCCAAATCTCAACGCCTACGCCAGCAACTAATACCCTCGACCTATCCGCGTCGCCATCCTCATCTCTCATAACCTCGAGATCCCCGGCGTCCGCAACACCACTATACTGGTCATCGAGCAGATGAACTTTCAGCGAATTAGAGCGCCAGTCCACGAGCCTCCACGTCTTGACGCGCTGGTCGTTACTCGTACTAACAATTATCACGTCCCGACCACCAGCTTCAAGCCGCACGATCCCGAGGCCTGTCACTGCGGCGGCGTGCGCTGAGCGGATTATGCATTTATTTTGGATTTCGTACAGAGATCTGCCTTGGCTTTGGCTCTGTCCGAAAGGTTCGAGGGGAGTTTGATGTGGACCAATTGAAAGCTCTGCAGATTGGAGTGGGACTGAAGCTGAGGCTGAGGTAGGGTTTGCTGGAGAGGCGGAAGCTGCCTGTGTAGGACCGGAGTCTGTAGTTAGAGAAGTTGAAGGGGCTAGATGTAGATGCACTATACCAATAGCGTCGTCGTCACCGCCCGTAACAACTAGGTATGAAGGCCCTGTTTCTAAGTCTATTCTATGCATGTCAAGTGATTTAATGGTGCTCTGGTGGAGTTTCGTGACGAGTATGCCTGCTGAGTCCTCGGAATGGGTCTTGAGAGATAGTGTATCGGTAAAGATTGCTAGATGACCATCGGTGGCAGCTGCTAGGATATGTGGATAACCATTTCCACCGAAGTTCAAGTGTCTAAGCTGCGTAAGGCACGCGCCGGTATACATGCGTCTTCCCACAAGCCTGAAACCGTGTTGCGAAGAGTATATATAACTCTGTATCGTCGAGTTTGAAAGTGTCATCGAAATGCAAAATTGAGGATCTCGCAGTCTCTTGGTAGCATCAATAACTCCATTTTCGGTCCCTGTAACTTTTTTTTCGTCGTAATTGGAGTCCTCACTCAAGCAGTGCACATCGAAATCCGTGATCCTAAGATCACCTACTTCAGAGCGGTCAGGAAATACGGCCTCGCAGACTACGCCGAGCGGACATATATCGCTCTCTAAAGCTGTAACTTCCCAGACAAAAAACTCCTCGTTACCGCCACTGCTGAAAAGGTATTGATCTTTATACCACTTAAGCTTTTGAATGCCTGTGTTGTGTTTCTCTAAACCAAGTATGCAACGCAAATCCTCTCGTTTTCGATTACTAAGTTCCCATATTCGTATCATGGTATCCTCGGCGCCGGTAGCTACGTATCTACCCGAGGCAGACACGGCCTTAATCTCACGACCATGACCTCCTAATTTTAGTGGCGTATGTGGCGCTTGTAACTGCGAGAAGACCTTCATCCGTGATGCCTTGGTAAAGGCAAATCTGAAGCCCTCGGCTTTGCCTTTTATAGGCATATAGTCGAACACGCGATGCCCGCCACCGCAATCGATGGTCGCAACTTCTTGTTGTCGTGTCACGTTCCAGACAACCATGTCCTTGCCTCGGAAGCCGCAGAGCATCAAATCTTGTGTCGCGTCCGAGTTCGTATGTAGCCATGATCCTTCGACCATTGGGCCGAATGGTGGCGTTGTTTCATGTAAGAGTGTAAGTCTGACATTTTTTGTTGCATTTAGAATCTCATGAATCCTGTATTTACCATCGCGAGCAGTCGTAAGAAAGCGATGGGGAGATTGTTCGGAACGTCGTGGAAGCGGGATGATTGAGGTTATTTTGTCGCCAACCGTGATCTTGATGGTCAAGACTAGAGAGCACCCACCGTTCGGAGTCTGCTCAAACATTGATATACTGCCATGCCTCGAGCCGAGGATGAGATAATTGTGACACCATGCCGCCGTTGTCGTGATGAAACCGTTCGGTACGATAATTTGAGTTTGCCTAATTAACGAGCGATCTCGACCAAGCCAGAGAAGTTCAGCTGTCGGGGTGCCAAACACTGTAACGAGGATTTCGATGTTATCAGATTCTCCTCCACTATCGCAATTTTTCTCGATAGGCGAGCTCCCGACGTCGGAAAGGCAGAAAATATCTGTGATCTTTCTGTGTGCTTTAAAGAACGGCTGCAGCGCTTCACGGTTAGACCCGCTGTAACAAAACAGCTCGCCATTTGTAGTGCCAACGAAAGCCACTGAAGCCTCCCCTGAGCTTCTGAGAATGGTATAGGATTGTATAGTCTGTCGAATTGTATCTGGAACTGAAAGCTCTTCCCATTCTGTCTTTTTACCAAACCGACCTAGAAAGAGGTGACCTGATCTCGTTGTAATAAGTAGCTTCTCGTCTGTGACAAATGCGAAGCTTTGAAACATTTCCCTGCCGTTGCCATGTTTGAACGACGATACGGCTGGCGCCATGCTAGCATTTTGATGTTGACATGACTCGATTAAGTATGCTGGAGATATATCAAGTTCTTGGCTTGACTGCGGATAAGTTAGACAATTGTCTGTCATATTACCCGAACTTTTTGTTTGCAAGCTGAGGGCTATTTTGCCATCACCCCCACCGGTGGCTATCAGAACACCATCTGTATTGTCTGTCACAGCATGTGACCAGATTTGTTTTCCGCTATGGTTTGAAAATATCTCCTGGTGCACTAAATTAGCCGCACGCTGACCAGAGTTAGTCGGCGCCCCTATTTTGGATGCGCCTGACCTTATCCCCGGATCATTTAATTCAAGATGCCACTTCTGCATAGTGGCATCTTCGCCGAAAGAATAGACTTCAATGACATCTTCTGTCGAGCGGAGACCCTGGCTTTGAATTTCGACTTGCCATATCCTGGATACATGACCCATAGCCATCGCGACACACTTTTGAGGGCTGTTGGCTAGCCCTAACGATCCAACAATACTGTCACCATATCCAGTCTGTCGGGCATCGGAGATTTGAGTTCGGTATTTGTTCTCATTCATAGCCTCGTCATGTCGTTCAGTAATGTCCCAAATTCGAATGGTCCTGTCGTCACTACAGCTTGCAAGCAACCTGATCGTCTTCCCAGAACTTGTGTGAATCTCCGGCGAGATATGAACCCCGAAGATCGAGCCCTCATGGCCTGAAAATACAAAGAGCACTTCGCAACCAGGCGTTTCTCCCCTTTCGCTTACATCATTTCTAACCGTGATACCATGGCTGTAGTCACTGTCATTGTAACTTGAATCAAGGTGACACTTCCATATCAAAATCTCGCCAAACACAGTTCCGGCAGCAACGAGCACGCAATCCCGCTCACCCCAGGAAAAATTTCCCGAGTAAAGTATAGGCCGCGAGGGGGACTGCATCCGTCCTAGAACAAGCCCCTTATAATCCGTGGCAACATGACCTTGAATGACCTCGTTATGCGCCGTGAGCAAGACGATGCGGCCGTCATCGAAGGGGGAGATGCGTCCATCGAAGATCCAGTCAGGTGCAACGGCTTCGGGCGCAGCGAGTGCAGCGTTTCTCAAACCTCGATCTTCATCGATACCATCCCAACTCCCTTCGCCGCCATCCCCAGCATTGGCAGTAATCAGATCACTGATAATGCGGCCCGGTAGTACCTTTACGGCATGGCCGCCCCATACAAGGACCTGCAGGAGATCTCTACGATAGCTAGAGACGCCATCATACGCAGTAGCAGCAGGAGGCACGGCGATTCCGTGGATGGGCTGCGCGCGGAATACACGCAATCTGCCACAGAGCTGCGAGGTAGCTACATCATAGACCTTGATGTCCGTGTCTTCGCCGGCGAGCAGGTATTGCTTGTCCCCAGAAGCGAAGAACGCAAGTGCCGTGATGGGACTTAACATATAGTCGCGGCGGAGTCGGCCGGGAGAAATCTCCTATCACGTATGATATTAGCATTCACTTGGCCCTTAGACACTCTATCCCGTACGCGATTACTGTTACTGTAATGCATTGCGTTGCGTCGCATGTTCCATGTCTTCCGGATTACTTGCTAGCAACTCCTGCAATTGGGTGGGGATCTGCGGGGGCACGTATGAGGAAATTTTCAAACTAGGAAAATTGGTAAACTTTACCTCGTGAGGCATTGCTGGAGCGCCTTCATAACGGTGTCATGAGCCAGCTTGAGAAAGAGGAATCGCACAGAGCAACTCGTCTATCGCGAATGATACGAGTTGTGCTGCAATTGTGTGAGCAAGTGAAAGTTGGCTTTAAAAAGGTATGCACGTGATTAGCGCCGTTACAGCTATTGTATAACTGATGATCGTACTAGTTTTAAATGCAACAAAATCTAACACATTAACAAACATCAATTTCAGATTGGAATATGATCGCTTTTTCATATTATATATGGCATCAGTCTATCAGAATGCCCTGGGTATTCCCATCATCGGCACGACATGAACCCCTTTAAACCCTAAGTGCGTCTAGGCCGTTTAAATACCATCGTGACCCCAACCAAGCGCCAGCAAATGCAAATAATAAAAACCACGACTTCCCTTGTCTAATTCAAAGACACGATCTGGTCATCATCATTGCCAATAACTTCCTAAACTCGAGAGTGAGAGTAAGGCTCGTAAGCGAGATCTGAGCGAGCACCGCCGCGTTGAGGGGCGCCGTAGTTGTAGCCACTGTAACCAGAGTTGCGGTTTGGGTCGCCGAGAGGGGCATAAGAGCCATTGGGCAGTAGCTTCTCGCCATCGGAATGGCGCGATTTCTTGCCGTAAGGGCGGTGCTCCGGCTTGCAGCAACAAATAGAGAACAGCCAGAAAAGACCAGCACCGATAGCGAATGCAACGCTCAGCCAGGCGATCGCCAGGAAGCCAGTGTTGAGGTTGGCCTTCACACCATAGTGCTTCGACACACCTAGAACAACACCAATGACGGTGGAGCCCGTGACTGTCAAGAGAACGGCGGTAGCGATGATGGCGGCGGTAGCGAATCCAGAAATGATCCATGTAACGCACGAGATGGCGCGTGAGCATGCCGTAAATAGTCCGACCACAAGCTCCAGAGCAAGGGCAACGATAGCAATGATAAACACAACCTCGGTCCACTTGTTAATGGTCTTGTATAGATTTAGCCCATCGTTGAGCTGCTTGGGAAGAGTGATGTTGAGGCCAGCCACTTCGGTGAACTTTTCCACCCAGGACAAATTAAGCTCACGCGAAGCCCAATCAAACTCGGCTTTGGTGCAGTTTCGCTTGCCATCTTGAGCTGTAGTGCAGAAGCCCCAAAGAGTGAAGTCGTAGACGTTGGCTAGACTGAGGTTGGCGGCGTAAATCCTAGTGTCGCCGAGGGTGCTACTCAAATTGCTCGGGTCGGCAGTCGCCTTCACATCGGTTTGGTCTGGGTTGGACACATCCTTTACATCGTCCAAAAGACTGGCATCATGCCATTCTATAGGCGAACGGTTAACGATATCATGAACTTTATCGCTGATATCCTGGCCGGCCTTATTGGCGTTGTCGCTAATGTTGTTGGTAAGCTGATCTACCTTGTCGCCAGAAATGAGAGCACTGGCATTGTTGACAAAATTCTGTAGATCGGTGGCGTCAATAGAGAGATTGCTGATATCGATGCGGAACAGATATAGGTCGTTGCTGGTGACGCCAGTCAAACCAACTATAAGTGCTGCAATGATACTTGCGACAGTCAGAATAAATGGCAGAGCCACGCAGAAATATCTTCCAACGCCGCCCATTTTATCGTATTTGCCTGCTGTGACTGAATATATGTCGGTTTATCTTTATTAATCTCAATTTCTTGTTTGGATATACCCAATGCGACCTCGCGAGCCCGAAGATGATGTAATCGGTTCAACGATCGGTGAAATTCCGCGTATTCGGAAATAAGAGGTTAGAGTAGTCCAGTTGAGGAAAAGCGAGAGTGGGTCGAATGTGATATTTATCGTGTCGCAAAGCGTGAATGACAAAGGTGTCACCCTTTTAAGAATAGTTAGAAGAGGCACGGAAGACGAAGAAGGATGAGAGGGATTGAAATCAGGAGTAGGAAGAAGGGCTGAGATTCTTTTGTATTTCACCAGTCGGGTGGTAAGACGGGCGCGGATCCAACGTGTTTAATGTGGCGCAGTTTCAAGAGCAATGTGCTACGGAGCTGTGTGCAGCTGTGCAGAAGTACCGAGACCCGCCAAGGGTACCTAGCCTGGTAAGCCAGACAGGCTAGGCCTCATATGTACCATAGCTAGAAATATACCTATTTTTGCCTGTTTGGTTGTGAAGCTGCTTGCTATAAAGATCAACCCTGTACGGGGACAAGTACCCGCAATCATGGCCACATTAGTGGGCGATGCGACAGGGCCACCCCTCGCGAGAGGACCCTTCGTTCCCCAGCCCAGCTGATGCTGGCGTAGTTAGCACAGCTCAGCCCCGGTGGCAGAATGAATTGAATCCCTCTTCCGAGTCGTTTCCAGCACTTATGTATTTCTTCTTCGAATATGGAGAGTTCTGTCGCGCGATACAGAGACCAGCCTCGCCAGCTATTGAGAGTTAAATATCGTGCTGTAAATAGTAGATGTTTTGTCTACCTTTATGAGCTGAGTTTAGGATGCAGATCCTGTAGGTAGGACTGTCTCCATGTAACTGTCCGGCTATAGCAATTGATGGATCCTTGACGAAATGGGATTCCTCTATGTGCTTACGATTGTCTTTCAATTAGGGACCATTGTAAATTACGGCTACTGTAAACGAACCCAAATTCTGTTCCTGAATTACAGTTAGGTAGCTGAGACTAACTTTCGGCTTGTTAAAAGGCACCCGCCATCAGTTTCATTATTTTTTATTAGTGTCCGAGATCTTCGTCGAATTGTACAGACGTGAAAATAAAATAAATAACTCCCGATAATGCTGCAGGGCTCGAACACCTAGAAAATACTGGAGCCTGCCGCGTCGACTGTCTCGCCAAAAGGGGCAAAGCCCACAGGTCTCGCTCTGGAGACGTCAGTAGGTTACACCATTTACAGATTGCCTGCCTGTTCGTTGTCCACCAGTTGCTATGAGTGGCGAGGCCATCTTAAAAAAAGATGAGAGACTCCACCACCCACCACCAAAAACGCCGTATTTGCAGCAATTCCCAGCCAAAAACAACGATTCCGACGTTATTTTGTACGTTATTTAATAGCGATTAATAGCCTGTATATTGGCCATTAGCATTCATTAAGTTTAGTATTTTTGAAAGTATAAAATAAAGTAGTGACGTACGGCTAATTTCAGCTGTTTAAAGGTTGAAGTGGGTAGTGGAGTCTCTTATCTTTTTTTAAGATGGCCTCGAGTGGTGTGAATGCGGCATGCCATTACATGCAACACGGCAGCGAACAGGGTTTGCGTTTGGAGTAGCTTGCCCATTAGTGGCGTCATCAAGAGGGCCCTGACGCGTACCCACCTACTAGCTGTACGTGTGGTGTTGCCTCAAAATCAAAGAATGCATGTGGCCAGGCAACATAATCGATTAGTGAAAGCATACCAGCCAGCAGTGTTAATAAGAAGGCACTGGGTTGATATAACGGCATTATAACGGCAAAGCAACGAACGGCGAGCGCACCAGTAGACGGCATCCAGTACCTCTTATTATCTTTATTAGCTTAGCATTGAAGGATCAAACGATCGCATACGGTGGCTGGCACGGCTGGCAAGGGCTGGCCTTCGAGGCACGAGCAGCCCAACCACTGCCTTCATAAGCGAGAAGGCCTACAGAAGAGTAAGTATAATTGCAGCCTTGGCAGCCCTTCTATCTAAGCCTCTTCTAGTACCTCTCCAGGCATGCCAGGTTTCGCGTTGTGGCGCGGGCCTATAAGAGCGGGACAAAGTGGGACATGCCCCCAGGACACTGGGCCCGATTAACATGCCCATGCTGTTGTAATTGGCTATCACCCTTGTCTGAGTCTGACCTGGCTGAACCTAAAAATAGAATATATTCAAATCCTATTCTACACTACGGCGTAATCCCGTCTTCACTCTGTATGTGAGGCGGATGATAAGTGCAATTGATTTCTACTATCCTGCTATCATATATTTTGTACTTTGCAAATACCAACACCACCTGGTTGGGTATAGCTAACTCGGTGCCTTCTGAAATTTCTCGAAAGGAGCAGGCTTCTTTACATTACGTTGCTCATCCTGAATAGCGTGACTTCAATATGGTTTAAATATTTCTCTATACTGCCCAGGCCAAGGTGTCAGAATCCCCTCCGTTGAATTTGGTAGAGTTTAGCATCAACCCATGTCAATCAAGATCCTTGCGAAAAGGAAAAGTGAGAATGAAAAATAAGTGAAACTTCATGTACCCTGTGACCAGCCGCTTGTGCGCAGATGTTTCATTATACTGATATGGGTACGCTGTAAGGCTGGGTTATGGGACATGACAAGAGCAGCGACGAGACTTCAATAGTATTTAAGGATTTAGCAGTGCCCGTAACACTTCCCTGTTACGAATAATGTCGTACTATTATGGTGACATAGAGACCTAGCTTGATATCGTCCAAAACGCGTCATTCAAAGTAGTTAATGTGTGCCACGATGCGGTTTGACGGGTTCGCACGTCCCCCACACTGACACGTATAACTTGTTCCAAGGCCTAAGACAAATGCTCGGAATAGTGCCGGCACATACAACTAAAGCAGGAAGCACTAGTCTTGAGTAAAGTGGCGGAGTTTCAAAATACAGCTTGGTGCTTATTGTAGTTTGTGTTGAGTCTTAAATCAAATGCCACCCACCCGCTTCTGTATAGGTCTTGTTCGTCACTGTGATTCTCGTGTGAAGCTAGACTAAGTGCCTTGGCCGAGACAGCCATCCAATAGCACATGACCCGTATATCTGGTAACGTTCCTAATAATTTGAAACTACGTGCCAAGCAATACTTCAGGATAGCAACCAAGTAATTATTCTCTCAACGCGATCTTTTCTTTGTCGAGGTCAAAAAAATATTTTTATCGATCTAGGAAGAGCCCTTAGTCACTAAACAAATCCAAGACCTCTATAATTAATGCTGTCTTCGTCTCCAGTCATTGTGATTGATACCGTCTCCAAATATTCAATCATCCATGTCAGAGCTATCGACATACCTGAAAGCTGGCCACGCTGGCCACGTGAATATGAACCTCGGAACTCTAATTGGCAAGCACTACTGAATACAGCCCATTAATCAAAGAGCATTCGTGTTGCATAACCCTGAGCTACCTAACTGCGGAAGCACAGATGCAACCTCAAAAACAACAGGCACTTGTGTAGCGGCAGCTGATTGGGAGATGATAATTATTGGTAGGTAGCATTACTGAGCTCCCCTAGCCTAACTAGCACTCCATAAAGCCATCAATTAGAAGATTTCTGCGCAACAATGACGAGAACATGAGCTCTGCGAATCAGAGAAACGTGAAACTGTATCTTAGCCCACCAATCACCGTACTGTACAAAAACATAAACTGCCAGTAATTCAGCGATGCCACACAAATACTGTTATTCAACCCAATCCTACGGCTTCGCTAATATGTACGACCAATAGCGGGGAATTCCCTTTTACGTGTGCCTGCTCATCCACACGTGTACGGGCTCCTTTCCAGAAGTAGTTCGGCTGGCATCAAATTACTAAAAAATGGTAGCACGACTTCTGAGTAGACTGGCTCACAATAAGCGATTTTTGAGGGGTTTGGATCTGGATGGAGACGGAACAACATAGATAATTCTGCAATGGGATAACAACGAACAGAGCAACAAAGCCCCATATAATTCAAGGCCTAACTCACAGACAGAGTCATTAAAAGGTGCCCAAGGATCGCTTAATTTGGTATTATCACTGTATCCAATCATAAGAACCGTTCACATGCATGGAATCATGCATCGGGACCGCATCCGTTATTAGAATCTACCAAGGTCCCCCCCTTGCGCTTTCGTTCTATGTATACGTACACAACTGCGCATGGCTCTGCCTTTCCTCATCCTTACATCGTCATAACCGCCATCGCCGTCGCCATCGCTTTTCCACCACACGTCGTAGCGCAGTTGCAAGATCCTCTCGGTACGAGCCTCCGTCGATATATAAGGAAACCCGAATATTCTCCTCCTCCAAGCGCCCTGATAATTGCCAAGCGGCCAAGCCTGGCTCCGTCCGACATTGGTTCACCTGACGTGTCTCACCTTACATTCCACACTCCACAGTCCAAAGCCCTATTCCTGCCAACCACGAAAGCAACGCAGCGACCCGAGACCTCACCCGTACCAAGCCTCGTGCGTGGTTGCAATCAGAACTTCTTGGCAGTCTATGTACGCTCCAATCCGGGCAACGCCTCTTCCTCCTCTCCTCGCTGTCGTGTACACACCCGTATAGCTAGCTACCTGGGTGCTCGCCAGTCCGTAGTTTGGTTGAATTAGGGACCTGTATATCCAGCGCCTGTCATAATACCCATTCGAATCAATCGCATGCCTGCCCACCAGAAGCAAGTCTACCAATGATACGGCCAAGTGCCATCGACTAGCCTAGCCTAACTTCAGTCGACGAAACCTTCCCAAGAGCGTCTGCTCCATCTAGCTTCAACCCTCAGACTTGGCGCCGCGTGCGACCGATTTCACCGGTTTCTCTGCCCAGAGTCCAGAGCTCGCTTTCTCCCCCCTCCCTGCAGTCTTTGGTAGCGACCTAGGTATGAGCTATCTTCCTGTGTTTGCTGTCTCTCATTCGCTCTTTTTCGCCGCATCCTTCTCCTCGTCGTTGAAGTTCTCTTGCACCTATAAACAGAGTTGTCCGCAACGCACGCACGCACACGCTCACCTTAGAAAAGCTTCTCCCCGCATTTCCCACTACAATCGAGTTTAATATTGTCACCACTATATTTCCCTATCGCCATCTACAGCTATCTCACCTACGTTCATAACCCGTCGTCCGCGCCAATTGCCCACCCGCTTAACGTATCGCGAGAGTCACTAGTATTAAGCCAGATTTGTTGTTTCGATTCAAAAGCGACGGAGCTGATATTTCCCACTTGGATGAATAGGAACGCCCCCCTGTCTTCTCGCCATAGCCTCAGCTGTTACGCTGTCTCGACTTGTACCTCCGATATCCCCGTCGACAACGCCGAGACAAGGTCCTAAGGCTTGCAGCGATTTCTTATATTTTGTATACCCGAATCTCCTCGCAGGTAGTTTATACGTCCCTATTCACAAAGACGGACGCCATAACGGCTCTCCAAACTTCCTCTTCCGTTTTCCTCCTCGCCATCCTTGTACAGCTATTCCATCCTCCCTAGCAGTAAACTTAACGTAGAGAACTGAACTATTGGCACCTGTATACGACTTACAGTCTCAGAAGGTGGGCGTCTGGGCACTCGTTTCCTTGTGTTGGACATCTTCTACAAGGCACGAGGCTCGGGCATTCTCTAACTATCACTTTTTCCGATACTTAGACCAGAATCATGGGGAACCAGAACTCGAAAGAAAGCGGAGGCTCTAAAGGCTCTGCGGCCGTTGCGACAGCTACAGACCGTTCCGATAACCTCCAGTCATATCCCTCCTTTGGGAAGTCGGATACCAAAGAATCGTCACGCTCGTTCAAGGCGCTTCGGTCCAAAATTCCAGGAAGTGGGAAATCAGATAGCCCACGAAGCTCGACGATACTCTCTAATGGCGAGACCGCTGTAGATAAGTCCGACGCAGCATCCGTACGATCTGGGAAGAGCAGTAGATCAGTGATGTCAAAATCAAGTCGCGTCGACTCTATGACAACGCCGGCATCCCCAAGATCTCCACAGTCGATGGAAGCAATGACCTCGCCGCTTGAAGATCTACAACCGCCACCATCGCCTATCCAGTCGGCTTCAATGAGATCAGGTCATGGCGATATTAGTGCTGCTCAAGCCTCTGGAGAAGTTGACCACGTATCGGATCAACCGCCATCTAGTGTTGCTAGCCCTAACCCTCAACTACAGCAACAACCCGGAGCTTCCATTCTGGTAAAGAAGGAGAATACAATCAACCCTGTGCAATCGGGGCCGCCAGAGGAACAGTCTCCTAGTTTGATTGCTATGGGTGAGATCAAGGACATCGACCTAGATGACTTCATTAAACGTCTTCTTGATGCCGCCTACGCTGGTAAGGTTACCAAGAGCGTCTGCCTAAAGAATGCCGAAATCGTAGCCATATGCCAGAGGGCACGCGAGTGTTTTCTTTCCCAGCCAGCTTTGCTTGAGCTTGACGCACCCGTCAAAATCGTCGGAGATGTTCATGGGCAGTATACCGACTTGATTCGTATGTTTGAGATGTGCGGGTTCCCTCCAACCGCAAATTTCCTCTTTCTTGGTGATTACGTCGACCGAGGTAAACAGTCTTTGGAAACGATTCTTTTATTGCTGTGCTACAAGCTCAAGTACCCCGAAAACTTTTTCTTACTCCGCGGAAATCACGAGTGCGCCAATGTTACGCGGGTTTATGGATTCTACGACGAATGTAAGCGAAGGTGTAACATCAAGATATGGAAGACCTTCATTGATTGCTTTAACACGCTACCCATTGCTGCCATTGTTGCTGGGAAGATCTTTTGCGTTCATGGTGGATTGTCGCCGGCGCTTAGTCATATGGACGATATTCGCAATATTGCTCGCCCGACTGATGTTCCCGACTACGGACTACTGAATGACTTGCTTTGGTCTGATCCGGCTGATATGGAAGCTGACTGGGAGGCCAACGAAAGGGGTGTTAGTTACTGCTTCGGGAAGAAAGTCATAACTGACTTTCTCGCAACCCACGACTTCGACCTCGTTTGTCGTGCACACATGGTGGTGGAAGACGGCTACGAATTTTTTAACGACAGAGTTCTGGTAACTGTTTTCAGCGCGCCAAACGTAAGTCACTAATAGCAAACCACGATCAATTGATTATGGAACTGACTTGGGTTTGTAGTATTGCGGCGAATTTGATAACTGGGGTGCTGTTATGTCAGTCTCGTCTGAGCTTCTCTGTAGCTTCGAACTGCTCAAACCGCTTGACTCTTCTGCGCTGAAAAGCCACATTAAGAAGGGCAGAAACAAGCGTAACACTATGCTCAATAGTCCGGTGTGTATAAATTCCTCATTACTTGCGATCTCATAATTGCTAACGCAGTCATCATAGCCTGCAAGTGTGTACCCTCAGAGCGTGTAGGACTCATTTAAGAAACACAGAGATCCACCGCTCTGTCAAGACGCTAACCCAGCACCCGGGTACAAAACACAAGTGACCCAGGGGTCCGAACCCATAATCACAAGATTGCAAAGGCTACATCCTCAGGTTACAAGCCCTGCGTAGCTCGAATAGAACTTCGAAAGACTAAGCACGCTGGTAAAAGAAAGTATCATGGGGGCCTAACTTGAGGTCAATAAACATCACCAGCTTCACTTTGGTTATTCCATTGCCGGTAGGGCACATGAAGTCGGGCTCAAATCACAAGGGCATAGCAATCCTTGTGGTGATGGGGCAGCAGACGAGCCCTAGATCTGCTCGCAAGGCTCAATCAGTTCGCACTACCAATCAGGAGGAAATCAGATGTCTCCATTCCGGTCGAAGATGACAGGCGCAGTATTAGACAGGCCTTTTATGTATATTACCTGGGTTTCAGTGACTAACCAACATTAATTTGGTGAGCCAGAGCTTGCACATGTTGATATTGGGACTAATACATCTGGTCGCGCTGGCGTCACAGTGCTGTAGCGCAGTCCGCCACCCTGTATTGGGTCTTTTGTAAATAATTTTTATGAATACAGGGGCTGGGTTGCTTTTACTCTTATTGTAACATCTTTGTGAGATCGAAGGGTTAGCTAACTTTACTCTATAGTTTCTTGTGCAAGCTAAGCTCTAAGACCTAAGCCAATAATGGCGATATAGTGACTACACCAATCAAATCCTACTTAAGGACATGTAAATGGAGCCTGCACTGTTGTTGTCAATCATTTTGATGATAGTGGACGCTTATGTTGATGTTCGCCCAGCACGACGACATACATCTTCGCTTCTTCAATATCCGGACATTCTCCACATACCCGGCAGTCGGCCTGCTTTGTATCTACCAGGCCGGAGCCGGTCGCGAAAGAACGGGAAATCCCCGCAACTTACTGGAATGGTGGGACAGATACAGCTGCGATTGCACATACTTACCGGCAACCTTCCTGCCCTTCATTTATCACATGTTCACAACACGGTAGAATATCCTATACTTGATTGCAAGTTCTAGGAAAGACGCCCTTGTAGTAGGACAGAGATCCTTTTCTCCCTCCCTATCGATATACAGAATTTTCTTCCCATTAGCCTGAGCAGAGTCAGCAGGTTCATAGCTCAACTTAATATCTCGGAGCTCAAAACGCCTAGCGAAGAATGCCTGTTTGAGAAAAACAAGGAGAAAGACATGGAGCTAAACCAGGACTACGATCTCGGCCGCCCGATCGGTCCGGCGCAGGGCATGCGGCAGGGCCTAACATCGTACGGGGACGCGCACTTCTCGCTATTCCTGCGGAAGGTTTTCATCAAGGCCCTGGGATACAGCGAGGACGCGCTGGCGCGGCCTATCGTGGGTGTCGTGAACACCTATTCGAGCTTTAATCCGTGCCACGCGAACATCCCGCAGCTCATCGACGCCGTTAAGCGCGGCGTGCAGCTAGCCGGCGGCCTGGCCATCGACTTCCCGACTATTAGTCTTCATGAGTCCTTCGCTGCACCTACTAGTATGTTTTTGAGGAATCTCATGAGTATGGATACCGAGGAGATGATTCGGGCCCAGCCTGTTGATGCTGTGGTGCTTATAGGGGGTATGTCTGTTTGATTCTATGCTTGACCCTTTCTTTCTGCGTCTCCCAGTATATGAAACTTGAGACTACACACTTTAGTAGAGCTGGTCAACGAGTATAAGCTTATTAAAGTAAAGCTGCTTAAATGGTTATAGGCTGCGATAAGACTACACCCGCACAGCTTATGGGCGGCATTTCAGCCAATAAACCTATCCTACACCTAGTAACGGGTCCGATGATGCCGGGGAGCCACCGTGGAGTGCGGATAGGGGCTTGCACTGATTGTCGGAACAATTGGGCTAGCTACCGGGCAGGAGTTATAAATATTGAGGAGATTGGTATGATTAACGAAGAACTTGCACCGACTGTAGGTCCGCCTCTGCATATTTCTCCTCTATCTACAATGCCAACAAATACCTTCAAGGCGACACGGATGTCAACTGATTATAATGATTTACTTATAAATCTGTAGGCCGGCACTTGCGGCGTCATGGGGACAGCTAGCACAATGGCCTGCATTCTCGTAGCATTAGGCATGATGCCATTAAAGGGGGCATCGGCGCCCGCAGTATCATCAGCGCGTCTACGGATCGCCGAAGAAACAGGCGCAACAGCTGTATCAATGATAAAAGCAGGAGACGCCCTAAAACCACAATCTCTACTCACGCGCGAGTCCTTCCTCAACGCGATCACGGTGCTCCAAGCCATCGGAGGTTCCACAAACGCGGTCGTGCACCTCATGGCAATCATCAACCGCCATCCGCGCGTCGCAGGGACCATTACGCTCGATACGATCGACGAGATCGGGCGGAAGACGCCGCTGCTGGTGGACTTGAAACCCAGCGGGTCGAACTACATGACAGACTTCCACAATTCGGGGGGCATGGCGGCGCTGCTTCGCGAGCTAAAGCCGCTTCTCCACCTAGACGCGCTGACAGTCACAGGACGCACGCTGGGCCAGCTCCTCCTCGACGCCGGGCCGGTTTCGATGATGATACCCATACCGCGGGACCTGTCCTGCATCGCGCCCCTCGACGCCCCGCTGTACCCGGCCTCGTCGCTCGTGGTGCTGCGCGGCAACCTCGCGCCCCGCGGCGCGGTGATGAAGGCCAGCGCCTCGAAGGACCGGCGCCTGCTAGCGCACTCGGGCCCGGCCGTCGTGTTCGCGGGGCCCGCGGACCTGGCGCGCCGCATCGACGACGAGGACCTCGACGTCACGCCCGACAGCGTGCTCGTGCTGCAGGGCATCGGGCCCGTGGGCAACCCCGGCATGCCGGAGGCCGGCCTCGTGCCCATCCCGCGCAAGCTGGCGGCGCGCGGCGTGCGCGACATGCTGCGCGTCTCGGACGGGCGGATGAGCGGCACGGCGGGCGGGACGATCGTCCTGCATGTCGCGCCCGAGGCGGCGGATCCGGGGTCTGCGCTGGGGGTTGTGCGGGACGGGGACGTGGTTACGGTTGATGTTGAGACGAGAGTGCTCAGGGTTGAAATTAGTGATGAGGAGCTGGAAAGAAGGATTGCGGAGAGGAGAGAGATGATGGAGAGTAGACGGAAGAGTGGGAATGGTGAGGATGGGGTGGCAGAGCAACAGGAGGAGGAGCCTTGGGTCGCGAGACACAGGATGAGAGGATATAGGGGCTTGTATATGAGGGAAGTTAACCAGGCGGATATGGGTGCGGATTTCGGTTTCCTGACGGCGGAGGGTCCGTCATCGTGAGAGTATACTTAGTTGGTTTCGTGCCTGAGCCTTGGGGTGTGTTTAGTTGTACCATCTGAGTCTATAATGCCAATATAGAGTCTGTGGAACTTACATTTAGGTGATCAGTGAGTGTGAAATCTGATAAGTTTATAAGCCTCCCTGTAGTGTTTATGATTGTGTGGACTTTGTGAGAAATACTTAATGTTTAGCGAAGATCTTCAGACCAATTACCCTTATCCTGCCCTTTCCCGTAGATTTGATATGAGACAGTCGAATCTCTTTCTCTAGAATAGATGAGGCAACTTAGCGGCTTCGCTTTCGTATGACGGAGAAAGTCCGTATTGCGCCAAGAGGCAGTTGAAGGGATTAAGGGGAATTCTCAAATTGTTCACAAGTGAGGTGCCGAAAGTGGCTTCCTCCATTACTTCGTTTTCTAAACAGCCACTGTGTTATTAAGACTTCAAGAACACTGACTCATGCCCCTGATCTCATCGCTGCCTTCTCCCGTAAGCTATTCTACCTG
This sequence comes from Xylariaceae sp. FL1651, assembly GCA_025201745.1. Taxonomy (NCBI): domain Eukaryota; kingdom Fungi; phylum Ascomycota; class Sordariomycetes; order Xylariales; family Xylariaceae; species Xylariaceae sp. FL1651. The sequence continues at coordinate 670,813 of MU624246.1, forward strand.
GATCAGCAATGACGATAATTCATATAGGTCTGCCCTACTCCTCACCGTAGACAGGCGTAATTTCTTAGACAATCCTGCGCTAACTTCGCTCCTAGTTCTCTTTAAATTCCGGGCCAACGTCTCAGATGCCCATAAAGAAGAGTTTGTTACAGAGTTGCGGAAGCTCAAGGATTTGCCCTGCGTCATGAACTCACGGCTGGTAGTCGGCGGGCCTTCAATCACGGATCCCATTGAAAGGAGTCAGGGATTTCATTATGCGCTTGTCAGTTATCATAAAGATAGACAAGCGCTTGGCGAATATCAGGCCAGCGATGAGCATCATAGGTAAGGTTGCATGCTAAATTTGTTTTACGGAGACCGGCTGGCTGATGGGAGAAAAGGGTGACGAGCGAGTACATTTGGCCGTTTAAAGAGGATCTGATACGTTTCGATTTTGAGGTCGACGGAGAAGACAAGAGCGCGATGTCACCAACCGAGGACCTAGTGGAGAGAGGGAGCGAACCATGAACTGGTTCGAAGTATATTTGGATTTTAATAGGAGAGTGAAGTCTTATAGAGACGATCAAAGCGAATTGGATTACTGCCACAAGACATCCATAATAAACTGTATGATACATCCACGGTGCTAAATCGCGCCCACTCCCTCTATTAGCCCTTGACTACTAGTGCTGACTTCCCTACCTTCTTCGCTTCCTCGTTTAATGCATCTATTTCGGCTTGGACAAGTGGGATTCCCGTCTTCTCCCTCTCCTCCTGCCTCAATTGTTCAATTTCCCCTGGGAAGTATATTCGGTCAACTCTAGCCGCTCTATCTGCTCCTACAATGCGCTGGTATAGATAATCCATGCGCTCACGGAAATCATCTAAGCTCATGAATAGATCTGGCTTGATAGCTACGAGAAAATGACCGACATCTGACGGTTTGCTTGCGTCATATGGTCCGGTTACGTGGCCAGCAAACGCAGAGCCTATAATAACGTCAGCATATCAATCATGAAGACGAAAAATCCTTGCGTACCAGAAAGAACACCGGAGAATACGTCCATCATGATGGATAATCCGGACCCCTTTGGCCCTCCCATAGGCTGCATGACACCTCCGAGCGCCGCATCCGGGTCATCAGTGGGTCTGCCCTCGGAATCCAGCGCCCAGTCAAGCGGAATCTTCTCGCCGCGTCGCTTCGCCTTGTAGATCTTTCCCCGTGCCGCAACAGAAGGCGCCATATCAAGAATGAATGGCTTCTCCTTACCGCCAGGCGCACCACACGCGATTGGCGAGACGCCCAGGAGCTTGCCTTTGCCACCGAAAGGAGGCAGCGCAGGGCTTGAGTTTGTGAACACAAGGCTCATCATACCGGCGTCAATAGCCTGCTGTACGATCCATGCGGACATGCCGTAGTGGTTCGAATGCTTGATACTCACCATACCGATGCCGAATTCGCGTGCCATGTCCACGGCGGCTGCCATTCCTTTGGAGGCGGCCAAAAAGCCGAAGCCATTCCGGCCATCGACTTGTGCAACTACCGGCGTAATCTTGGATAGTTCCGGGCTGGCTGTTGCGTCAAGAACACCCTGCCGCACCCGCGTCATGTAGGAGGGGATGCGGTTCATCCCGTGTGTATCCACTCCCCGGAGGTCAGCCGCCACGAGGCATTTGGCGACAATCTCCGCATTCATAGTTGGTACCCCGTTCCCTATAAGCACATTCTCGATAAATTTCCGCGCCTCTGATGCCTCGACGTAGATTGTAGCATCGGATGGTTCCGCCATGGCAAGGTGACGTGGGCGCGATTTAGGGGTAGGGATGGTATTATGAGCTGCCGATACGGAGCTAGGAACTTGACTGAGGCAAGATCTATTCTACTAGTTCAACTGCAAGTGTAGCTTCTCAAAGTAATTGTATTTGTCTTTAGCTGTGCGCTGCAAGTTTTGAGAGGCCATTCATAAGATCGCTGGTACACTTATAGACGAGTTCCGACCTCGGATTTTCTCCGCCTTGTACATATAGACTTATACTTTAGCGCGGAGTTTCTCCGCTAGTTCACAACTTGTTACACATTCAGCTCTCACTTGCTTAGAACTGTATGATCATCTTTTACACGGCAAGAAATGGTTTAGTATAATGTCCGGGTCCCCAGAAACAATGTCAAGTACACCCGCCTCCCGGCCCCGGCAGAGGCGGGCGGTTCGCCGCGAAAAGACTTCCACTAAGACGGGTCTAAGCTGCCGTCGGTGTCAAAAACGCAAAATTCGAGTAAGTGTTGGGGGGTTCTAGATTAACAACAACTGTTTCTGACTTATTGTAGTGTAACGGGGAATTGCCGAGGTGTCAGAACTGTGCAAAGGTTGGCGTTAATTGTCAGGACGGCGAGAGCTTGAAATGCCGACCTCTACCTCGAGCGTAAATCATTCCTTCCATCCACGATTAGCGGAGGATAATAGCTAACCATAAAATCCCTTCTCAGATATGTTAACAGTCTTTGTGATAGAATTGAGTGGCTTGAATCTGTCGTTCGCGCCCGCTGTCCGGACGTCAACTTGGAACGTGATGGCCCACCAGTTGCTGATGCACCACTAAACCGCGATGATACTGAGCCTGGATGTGAGAATACTCAAAACAGTATAAGCTCAGATCAACCTATGAGGAAGGAGCTACTTACTCGACCAGATTTAACTCTATCGGCGCATGTCAAAGACATGAGTCAACATGGAGAACCGGTTACCGCAGATGTTGATGTTCAAGCAACCATTATCAACACTTCAGTTATTCCATCCAGTGTAGGGCTCTCCCATGAAATTGGCTTAGTATCTCTAGGCGCGAATCGAGACCCTAGATATATAGGCCCCTCTAGCGGATATGTCTTATGTAAACTCATGCTCGCCGCGTCAAGCAGGACAGGGAAGATAACAAGAGCTTCTGACAGCTCAACTTCATCTATTGCACCATACCTTGGCGAACTCGCCGCTGAGACCCAAGGCCCCATCTCGGTCTCCAGAGGTCAAGCTGTCAACCTCTGTCAGACATATTTTGATATTATTCACGTCCAATACCCATTTTTGCATCAACCTGATTTTCTAAGGTCTCTCGACCGGTTCTTTGAAGAAGGTACTCAAAACTATATAGTGGGATTTCAGGTATATATGGTGCTTGCCATCTCTGCCACTATTGTATCGAGACTTCACAAGATACCCCTTTCTGCGGACAGGTATTACTTGGCCGCTATGCAGTATTTCGAGAAGATACAGATCGAGAGCTCAATCAAAGGGCTACAATGCCTATTGCTTTTACTTATACTTACTATGCATAGTCCATCTATCCGACTCGATGTATGGTGTCTGAATTACCAATGCATAGCTTTGGTGCTGGACCTGGGACTTCAGAGAGCAGTTACAACTAGCAGTGGGATCTCTAGGCTTGATCAAGAAATGCGTACTCGGATTTTTTGGGTAGTCTACGCTCTTGATCGAGCTATCGCGACGATGATGGGTCGACCTATAGGGTTACGAGATGAGGCCTGTGACTTACGGGTATGGTAAACGCCTCTAAGCCTTAGGTGTTAACTGATTATTAGAACAGATGCCAGCGGACTTGTCTGATGCGGATGTAGAAAACGAAGCCGGCCTAAGTACGGGTCGGGCCACGTTGACTCACATGTCTTATGCTATCCATCTCTTCAAGCTTGCGAAGATCAACTCAGAGATTAAATATGTTGCGAATAGTGTCAATCCGGACGTACCGAATTATGCTTATCCGGGTGTTATTGACATTGGCGCCTGGCAGAAAGATGTTCTCGAGCGACTCGATCAATGGGCTGCAGATGTTCCGGCGGCGCGAGGCACAAACGACTACACAAGAACAATTCTGCTTCTGCGCTACCATTCCATGAGGATGCTCCTCCTTCGCCCAAGCCCAAATATCCCTCGGCCTGATCAAGAAGCTCTTCGAAACTGCTATTGCAGTTCGGAAGAGTCGATACGTTTGTTCCACGAGCTATACAAGAAGAACCTCCTCGTCCACAACTGGATCACCTTCCATAATATTGTGCTCAGTACCATTACCATGTTTTACTGTATTTTTTTGGTTCCAAGCGTAGCAACGACACTGGAAATCGACGTGTTCACAAGCAACGTCAGGGCTAGCCTTAGTGTCCTTAGCGCTGTCGGAGAGCATTGGTCTGGGGCTAAGAGGAGCCGGGACATACTGGACGAGTTGGCGGATCCCATAAGTCGGTGGTTGATGGAAAAGCGTCGCGGCGAAGAACTCGGGTCCCTTAGGCAGCCTGCCACTGACGGTGTAGCAACGAATCAAGACAACCTCGGCTCTCCTACTATACAAACAGATACGATCGACAGCACAGCGTGGCCACCTCCTTGGAGCCCCTTTGATAGTACTTTTGATGGCCAGTTACTGTCTGAGCAGTATGGTTCGACTCCTTGCGCCAATTTCGACAGCATTGTACTATCTTTATTTGATGACTTTAATCCGATGATGCCTTCTTTCACTTGATGATTGCGCAGCACAACATCTATCCCTGCGACGCAACTCTCGCCAGTGACCTACAGGCTCCGACGCAGATGTACAGCACCAAAAGGCTCGTATTTGGTAGTATAAGCTAATTGGTACTATTCATCTAAGGAGAGATTTACAGGCTACTAGATTATGACACCGACCAGGGTTGTGAAATTAGTTACTAGTTTTTAGTAATAGTTAGTTACTATCTAAATTAGTTAGTTAAAGTTAGTATATTTTATTAACTAACTAAGCTTAGTTAGTTAATAAATTTTCTTTAGTTAGTTTAGTTAGTTTTTTTTAAAAATTAACTAACTAAAAGTAACTAAAGAATTTTTAATTTTTTAATTTTTTAACCTACCCTAGACTTGAACTTTTTTAAAAAATATTAAAAAATCTCTAAAAAATCTCTAAAAATTATAGCTTGTTTTATATTTATTTAAGCTTATTTTGGATATTTGTTTTTAATTAATAATCCCTTTAAATTATAATAAAACAATTATTCTACTAGGTATATTATTTATTTATTAATATTTATTTTACTTATTTTAATAAATAAAATACTAATATTTATTTATTATAGATAATAAAAGCTTTTTTAATATTAAAAAAAGGTTTATTATATATTGTTAAAAATACCGGTAATATTAAATATAAAATTTAATTTTAACTAAATTCGAATAAAATTGTTTAATCGATTTAAAAAAAATCTTTAAATTTTTTCTTAAACCAACAATTAAACTTTAAAGCAAAGTTTATTATATATATATATATATAATAAACTTAAAAGTTGTATTACAAATTTTAAAAAAAAAAATTGAAAAAAATGAATTTTTTGTAAATAAATATTTATTTAATAATATTTAAAAACTACTAACTAATTAAATAATAAAAACAATATTTTTCGGATTTAATAACCGCTATTAAAGCCGGGCTAAATAAACTTTAAAATTATTTCTTAAAAAAATTATCACTAAGTACAATAAAAATATATAAACTTTATATTTTAAATATTATTTTAAACCCTCGGTTTAGATTAATATATTTTAAAAATAATAGTTTATTATATTTTTATTCTAATATTACCTAGAACGCCAAACGGTTATTAAAAAAAATTTATTCGGTTAAAAAATTTATTAAACGAAAATAACGAAAATATTTATAATATTTTAGCCAAAGAATATAATACTTTAAATTCTAAAAATAGGTTTTTTATTTTTTATAATACCTTAATTCAAGACAAATTTTAGCTTTATATAAATAAAGCTAATATATTTTAAAAAATTAGTTGTTATATAATTTTATATAATTTTTACTAATTTATTTTAATAAATATACCTATTAAACTTTTAAAAATTTAATAGTTATAAATACCCGTTATTAAATATTTTAGCTCGTCGTTATTTAGCTATTTTAGTTATTTTAGCGGTAATTAAAAAAGTTTTTTCTATAATAGGTAATATTATAACAAAAAATAAAAATCGACTATTACCCGAAATAGTAAAGCGGCTTGTTTTATTAAAAAGCTGGAAAATAAACGATTTAAAATAACTAAAAAAAATATTTGAAAAAAAGGCAAAAAAAAAAAAAATAAAGCAAAAAGTTAATTATTAAATTAGTTACTTTAAATTTTTAAATAGTTTATTTTTATAATTATATATATTTTTCTAACTTAAATAATTAAAAAAAAATTATTAAATAGCTTACTTTATTAAAAAGCTAAAAAGTAAACAATAAAAAACAACTAAAAAATATTAACAAAAGAAAAGGCAGAAAAAATAAAGCTAAAAATTTAAATATTAAAATATTACCTTAAAGTATTAAATAGGTTATTTTAATAATTTTAATAATTTAAGTTTTAAAAAAAATCTTTATTATTTAAACTTTATTAATAATATTATTATTTTAATTTTAATTTGCTTTTTAAGCTTTTTTATTTTTTTTATATTTTAGTAATTTTTTTTGTAATTTTTTGCGGTTTTTAACGATTTTTTACGATTTATTTTTATTTTTATTTTATTTTTATATATTAGTTTTAGTTATTAACTAACTAACTAATTAGTTAGTCTTAGTTAGTATTAGTTTATAAAAAAAAATTCTTAGTTAGTTAGTTAATGATTAATTTTTCTTTAGTTAGTTTTAGTCAGGGCATTAACTAAACTAACTAACTAAAATCACAACCCTGACATCGACAAACATAAGTATCTGCTTTAGTGAATAAATTGCTTAAGTTTTAAAAGATGTAGTGATTATAGACATAGAGCATGGGAATAGACGAGTTATGAATAAAACAGGCTAGCGCCTTATCCTGGTTACGTCATTCTTCCGTCTAGAGCTCTGGAGAACTGGTAGCTCTTCTTCCGCTGAAACTATCAACAAGATACATTCCAACCTTTCTTGCGCGGGGCAAAGCGGGCTTGTCGTACTTCCTTTCATACTTCTTTCTCTCATTATTTGACAATTTTTAGTCTATTCAACGCAAATAAACTAGGCTGTGATTATTGAGACTTCACCTGCATTCCGAGATGGCCGCCGCCGGCTATATTCAAACCTCCCTCATATGGGTCACCTACGCTGTCGCGGTAGCTTTGGCCTTGATTGCTGCCGCCATCACAACTTTTACGTGGCAGACTCCTCGCGACCGATCCGCTATTGTTAGCACCGTCGCCCTCATCAGCATTACATCTCTCCTTGCGACCGTCTTCCTCCTACCAGTCGATATTGCCTTGGTCTCGTCCACAACGTCTACTGCCCTCGGTACGAAGAAGGACTGGGCGACGCCAAACCGAGTTCATAATATGCTCCTCACGTTGAAAATTGTTTACTATTCGCTGTATAGCTTTGACGCGCTGCTGTGTTTGCTCGTCATTCCCTTCTCATACTTCTGGTACGAGGAATATGATGAGGTAGAGGAGCAAGAAGGAAACCAGACATTCGGGAGCCGATTGTGGGGAGCTTTCAAATATACGATCGTATTCATCCTCTTAGTAGTCATTATATTCCTAATCGGGTTCTTCGTTCCTGCTGCCGGTAGCCGTGAGGGCAAACACCTCGATCTAGACTTCTTCAAACGACTGCTTGACGAGAACCATGGCGAGAAAGCTCTCACCTTTGGTTTGGGTCTACTGATCACATTGGGAACACTATTGTACGTCCTCTACACTGGAGCTGGTCTTGCCCTCTTACCGATCTCCTTCATCAAATCGGCACCGTCAATTTCGGGACCTCAGCTTTCAGCGACTACCGCCTCGCAGCTTGAGCAGAACAGAGAGCGACAGAGGCAATTGGAGATGCGCAATGCCGGTCGCGCAGACGGGATGCCTACCAAGGACAGGCGCGAACTCGAGGCCCTCGCACGTGAAGAACGTACACTTGTTCGCCGGGAGCGGCTGGCCGCAGAAACCCAAGGCGAGGGCAAGAGCTTCGTTGTGCGCGCGTGGACCAAGATCTGTACGGTCTTCCGGCCTATCAAGCTCATTAGTGGCATTCTACTCATTCTTCTCTCGCTCCTCGTTTGGGTGTCAATGCTGATCACGGGCATCGACAAGGCTGCTAATTCCGTTTGCAAGGAGCACTGCGGCTACATTTTGGCGCACATCAATGTGTTTCAACCAATCAACTGGATATTTGTGCAGACGGCACGGGCTTTCCCCGTTGACTACGTACTTATGGCACTCCTTATCTTGCTGTTCTTCAGCAGCTCGATCGAGGGTATTGCCGCTATTGGTATTCGCTTCCTATGGCTACGCATCTTCCAGATCCGCAAGGGCCGAACGGCGCCGCAAGCCCTGCTTATGGCCACCGTCATGCTTGCACTCATCACGCTCGGCATAAACTACGCCATCGCCATGCTCGTTGCACCTCAGTACGCAAGCTACGGCACTCAGACCTTCTGCGATCTGCCCCCCCATCACCCCGACGAGCTGCCAGACTGCAGCAAGAATCCCGAGGCTGTCAAACCGTGCTCCGAGTGGGTCAATTCGCACAGCACAGCAACACGAGTTTGCACTCCGACCATGATGTCGACATTCCTTAACCGAATCACCCTCAACTGGCCCGTGTTTGGTGCCATTGACTTCTGGGCCCAATTCGCGTTCCTTGGCGTTTTCCTCATTATCTTCTTGACATCCCTGTTCCGCACACCTAAGCTAAACCTCAACGAGATCGATGAAGAAGCGGAGGCTGAGGAGGAGGAGGGTCTGCTTGCTAGCACGGGACGCCGCTTTGGCGCCACCTGGCAAGATCTCACCGGCAGAGCCAAGCGCGCCACCAATGGTAGCAACGCGGACGGCTCTGGCTCTGGTTCTAATGGTCATTAAACTTGAGGTATCGACAGGAGTGAAGAAACCCGATGTTATACCCCGGTAACAGTGGAGGGAGAGAACTCAAGCAAATTTTTCCGATTGTGGCCTATTGGCCTACTTTGCCATGCATACGATGTGTTATTAGGAACTTGGTAAAAACAGGGGGAGGGGTGGATCTGGCGGACATTGCGGTACACGGTAGGCCAGGCTTGTGGTATTTGGTATCCGGGAAATTGTGAGGAGTCAAGTGGGACGAAATAGGAGTTGTGCCTTTTTGTCGTTCACACAATATGATCATTGTGTACCTCTAGTACGGCTCTATAAATTCGTACAATATATCTCTTAAATAAAATCATGGGGTAGTGTTATTCGTGGTCTATTGCAATGGGCAAGGGCAACGCTATGGGCCGCCCACACAGCCAGTACGCCCTTCTATTTACTTTGCCAACTCTGCGCTATTGTGTAGGAATTGTTGCCAAGTCGATGTTATGTAATTCTTATCTGTTTTTTGAGGGTGCTGCGGACATGCGCCTAGAGAACACTGTAGAGTACTGCTAGTAATGAAGTTGGCATAAATGAGCAAAAGAAATTTCGTAGTTGCCCGACAGCTACTACGCTATGAGTATATGTATGTTCTGACAGGAGTATAATCCCACTACCCAACGTGGAATTTTCCCCTGCTTCTTCGTTTCTGCAAAAAAAGGTTGTTGCTGTCAATGCCTTCCTGTTTAAATAGCCCAGTAGCTACATGTTAAACGATCAATGCGGGAAGTTTTCGAAGCTCTGTTCTACACCCCAAGAGATGCTATTATGGCCAAGCTGGCATTGATGGAGGTTGTCAATATGATTCCGGCGGACGAATTTGCTCAACCAGGTTAGCCGATTGGCCACAGGACTCGGTCCACCTATGGACGCTGGGAAACTTGGTTTAGGGTGCTAAGGCTATTGCGTGAAGCTACTTGTGCTGTTCACTACGGACAAGCAACTCGGCTACAATATTTCTTAGAGCGGTACCACGAGGGGTGCGAGTAGGATCATAATGTAGCCGACCTCGAAAAAGCCATTCGACTACCCCGATTAGCAGTCGATATTACTCCTAAAGAAGGGGGGTACATATTTACGAGACCGTTTGCATCATTTGGGAAACTCGTTTCCCTATAAATACCTCGAGACTATAGCCTTCAGCAACAATAAGGAAGCGGCCAGGCTGCTGCGACAAGCCCTCGAACTGGCTGCTAACGACGATAGAGAGCAGCGAGCGGAGGTATTCCATGATCTTGCAAACCGGCCGGAGCAGCGATATGACAGAGCGGATTTTCTGTCTGGCCTCAACGAAGTTCTCCGAGATGCAAAAGCGTGCCTGTTTTCCACTAGATACAGCAGGATATCGGAATTGATCGATTCTTGAGCAAGCGATTCAGCTTACCAAGAAGGCTGTCGATATAACTCCTTTCAGGGATGCGCCACATGCTACCTGGTTGTCGAATCTTGCGGACACACTTTATGATACGTATTGAGTGACAGGTCCCATAAAAGAACTTAAGTATGATGCTATCAAGCACCATTGCGCTCTGTACGAAATGAATAGTCCTATTGGAGAACATTAGAGGTAGGCCTTAAAGCTCTCCAAGCCTGTCGGTTGACCATGAACTGGGGCCAAGCCCAGGAAATATTAGAAACTTCCATTAGTCTTATCCAGAAAGTGACACCACGCTCGCTCGATATCAGAGACAAGCAATACATTCTCAGCAGAGTCGCAGGTATTGTTGTGTCCCAGACAGTCGCAGTAGCGTTACAGACACATAAGGGACTACTCGTCCCATTAAATATTCTAGAATAAGGTCGAGGAGTGATAGCCGCACCAATCCTAGAAATGCGGTCAGATCTGATAGATCTAGAAGGTCTGATAGATCTACAAGCGCACTGTCCACTGCTAGCGGAATAATTTATCCAATTTTCGAGATGGCATGAAATCCACCGACAATAGCGAATCGCGTTGATAGCACTATACGGCACAAGAAGAAGTCCTGGAAGCTGCCCGCTCAAAAGCGTTTCGATACGGCAAGCAAACTCAACCAGCCCACGTTGCGGTCAGAGATAAAGGCCGCGTCTGTGATGGTTTGTGCGTAATAGGCTGCATATCGACGTCACCCTCGTCTGACGCCAATGCATGTGACACCGCGTCTGTCCCAGCGCTGGGGGCGGGGCTAAATTTGCCCTGTTCTGCGTGCTGGATGAGTCACGTCAATATGGAATAGCCCATTGATTATCTTGACATGTAAGCCGCGCAGAGAAAGATTGCTTTTAATGTTCTAATTATTGATAGCGAACGAAGATAGGAAACTCAATTCAAGAACTTCCGATTCGGAGCTTACCGTTTCCTCAACTTTATCCCGGCCGGGACGCGAAGAAGGAAAGTGTGGAGAAGCCGTTAGAACGGTGTTAACTCTAAACTGCTAGCCAAGATTCTTCCTCCGCTCCAACTCAAGCTATAGACTTATAAACGTATTACTCAATTTGGGGGACTTGTTTAATAGCACACTCACGATCTACTACATTTTCATAGCGAAATCTGAGGGAAAATGGACGCCCGGTGCCAGTGCGGGGCCGTGCAGTTCAAGACGCCGCTGCCGAAACCGCTGGCGCTGTATATCTGCCACTGCACCGAGTGTCGCCGGCAGACGAGCTCGGCGTTTGGAATCTCGGCCATCTTCCCGCGCTTCCAGCTGCCCAAGGCTGAGCTCCTGTCCTGTTATACGTACGTTGTGATCGTTCCGATCTTGGTTGTACATTCTTCTTTCCTATAGAGAGATGTAGAGAGTTGTAAAGAACCGAGTCATACGCGCGCGATGACTAACTTGAATTGGGCGAGTATAGGCGACCAACGCCTTCAGGTCACACTTTATACTGGTATGTAATCCTCTGTCAGGCGCTGGATAGCATGTCAGGAAGGGTAATGAAGAATGGAACGGCGAGCTGACAAACCACCTGTGCGAACAATTAGCTATTTCTGCCAGCAATGTGGCACGAGACTGATTCACACAACTCCCGTAAGATTCCCCACGCATTGTCGTCTACCTTACTTTTATACCAGTCCTTTCATTGGCAATGATAGCAGACCATCTATTAATCTATTCCGACTTTGATAACATGCAACTGACGGTGGGGATTTAGGGCAAAAACGTCGTCTCCGTCAAAGGCGGCTGCATCGACGGCCTGGATTGGACCACGGCCATCCATATATGGACCAAATCTGCCATGGTGCCAATCCCAGAGGGCTCGGAAACCCATTCCGAAGAGCCCTCGGACTCCGACTATGGCGGCTCGCAGGAGGCTCTCGACCAACCTGCGGATCGACCCGGCCCGCTCATCAACAACGGGGGGTTCTCTAACGTAGCGGTGGTACCTGAGGCGAAGGCGTTGGACCACGTTAGAGTTAGAGGCGCGTGTGAGCTTAGTGGTATTATCTAGATGACGTTTACCAGGTACCGCAGAGATTCAATGGTGATCAGACTTGGTGGGAAGGAGTCTCCAATTCGAATAGTGCGCGTTATTGGATTGTATGGGTGGAGTTTGTTGTATAGGCTTCTGCTCTGGCTTCTTTCAATGGCAGAATGTCGGATCTCGGCAACGCTGTCTGTATCTGTGCTTTAGTTCACGACTTCATGATGAGTACCGTTTTTGTTGTTCATGCAATGGCTCTCCTGTTCTAGGCGCTGTGATAAGGTCGTTTATTCATCATCTACTTCTCCCATCCACTGCTGGCTGTGGCAGTATCGGATTGCTTCGCGGGGCCAAACACAAAATTGAAGCTTGAGAGCATTGTTCTCTTGAGGAAAGTGTGCAGACATTCGTAGATTTGCGGCGGGGACGGAAATCAAACGAATAGTACGGTATATTCATTTCGGTAACTTTTGTGGCCCATACTCATTATTTCTCTCAGGGGTTCTTCATTCCCGAACACTTAAAATGGAGGCCAATCAAATTGAAAAGGGGCGTCATAGGAGAGAAGCTTGACATGAGAATCGTGGTGTATGGTGCCTTTCTATCTGTGGCCGCTGGACGTGGATGGAGCAAGGCGAAATTGGTCCTGCACTCACGAAGTCTGTTAGTATGTTAATTTAGAATACGGTCATTGCGATGAAGGACAACAGCTCATGATTGGTTTCGATAAGCAAAGTGATGACGACCTCGAAAGCAGTCGTCGAGGATATACGTGGGGTGTACAAGTCAGGTGAAAGTAACAGTAATACACGCCTCTAATTGATGTGTAATAAAATAATAATTACAGTTCAAGTATTTTGCGAGCATATTGTGCTTAGTTTAGATTGATCAAAGATACATGTATGTATAGAAAAAAACGAACTAACCTTAAATTTAAATATAGATGCGATTGAGGTCGAGATATAGATCCAACATGTAGAGGGTTGTTAGGCTTTGACGCTGACTTCGAGTGGGTAGCATGCGCGCGCCCTATTGTTGAATCCCGGCCCCTAACGACCCGACATTCGCCCCACCACTGCCCGCTACGCTATCGTTGCAGTTGGGGTCAGCCTCCCGAAGACAACGACACCTTCGCTTTGTTCTACTTTCACTGTCGCTAGATCTCTGCTGCTAGCACATATTAGGCATGTATAGACTCATTAAGGCAGCCAGACAGTCAGATAGAATAGCAAAGTATCAGCCAGCGGAAAGTTCACTACGGCGAAACCTTCATCTCATGAGTTTTATCAAGCGAGCTGCTTCATTTCATTTCAAGTAGTATCTCCGACTACTAACAACAGTACCTTTTCCCTTTATGCCAGTTGTCGTATTTACCTGTGCCTTTTTCCAGATGCCTTACACTCTTGCATCTCGATTTCTCTGCGTTTCTTTCGCATAGCCCTAACGGCACTACGTTTCCGAGTGCCCAGCGTCAGGATGCAAAAGTCCCATCGAGGCCAACGCAGTCTCTATTGTACAGTGTTTTCATCCGGCATCATGCAATTACCTGAACGCACAGCCTCACAGTGCACCCTACCCTTACTGTCAAACTCAAAGATGTTGACAGCTAGTCAGCTAGCCAGCCAGTTAGTCAGCCGACAGCATCACTCCAGAACGCTAGCCTTAGTGTCCCCTCTTCACCTTGCGAAGCGTAGAAGGCGGTGCCGTACGCAGGGTGCGGATTGTAACCACTGCCACACCTGTAGTAGGAAGTTGGTTTTTGTCCGAAGGCTTGTGGGTCGGCTTCTGGGTCCACGTGCCCCAGGTCCCGTTGAAGTGGCTCGTAGGGAACGGCCAGGGACCCGTGCCGGTTCGCGTCCACGTCCACGTCCGCTGCGAAGCCGGCGGGCGTGTAGGATAAGCGTACTGCATGGCGAGAGCTGCTTCCCCCTCGCACGGTGTGGGTAGAGACGTCGGTGCGACCCCTGACAGAGACGCGGAGGCCGGGTCGGCTGTGGACGCCGCCGTCAACGATTTCGTGCTCGCGTTCCAGGCCGTGACTGTGAGCGTCATCGTGTTCTGCGCAGTCGGGGGCGTGGTGCTGCAGTTGCTGATGGTCGATGTGTTCGATATCGCAGTGAGCAAGGTCTCGTCGACTAGTGAGCTCGGGACCGAGACTGTCAGGATGCCAGTCCCAATCTCATCATCATTGCTTGTGGTCGAAGTAGTCGGAACAGCTGGATGGGTACTGGGTTCTGGTGTAATACTCACGGCATCAACTGTGGATGTTGATTCCAGCGTACAGGAAGCAGTCGACTCATCTTCGCTCAACGTCGTCGAAGATGTTCGGATGACCGTAATAGTCACGGTGGATGGCGTCGGACACATGGAGCACCAGGGCACAGCTGGAGTGGACGATAATCCAAACGTCGTCGAGGATGTGGTGGAGGTATCCCATCCGTTTCCACTGTAGGTGTAAGAAACACGAGTCCCAGTGCTCGTTCCAAAGGAGTGAGTAAGCGATGACGGATACCAAGTATTGCGACTGGACGTTACATCACTAAGCGTGGCTGTAACTGCTTCGGCTGTCGAGGTGGACGCAAGGCTGTCACTACCGCTGCCATAACCTAGTGGAGGAGCAGAAGTAGATGAACCCGTCATGCTGGACAGTGGTTGCGACGACATCGTCGAGTCTAACGTAGGCAAGACATTCGAGTCGTCAATCGTGCTGGACTGAATATGACTGTGTGTGTGGGTGACGATCCCGGTAACAGACTAAGGAGGACCGTTAGCTGTGCAATGCTCTGTATGAGTTGATGCGGGCACTTACATGAGATAGAACGTCGGTCGTCGGCAAGGTTGACGACGAGAGAACAAAAGTCGAGCCTAACGATGTGCTGGCGGGGCAGCCCTCGATCTCCGAGCAATCCGTACTAATATGATCCGGGGGGCTGTACGAGAAGGTCGGAGGAATGGTGTGAGTACTAATGTCAACGGTTGGCAGTGACGTACTAAAGATCCAAGAGTAAACGGCAGTTGTTGTGAAAGTCTCAGCGGTTCCGCTGCATGACGGCGAGGTATCAGTATATCAACTAAGAGAGTAAAGTACTCGACATTGTTATAGAGAAGTGAGAGCAAAAAAATAGGCGATGAATAAGAATATGAAGAAATGGTTACGTACTCTCGAGTAGTTGTTACGGTCGTCGGCCAGTTGTCAGTGTAAGTGGTCCAGAAGACCACATTCGTAGTAGAGCTGGTAGTCTCGTAGCCCGCAGCGTTCCCGCCATATGCCGTGGCCACGATACCGATAAAGGCGACGACACTGGTGAACTTCATGGTCGCAGTTGACGTCGATAGCGACGGTCACGATGATGTTAGCTGACAAGAGGTTGAGGAGGAACAGTCAGTATCCGGGGATGAGTTAGGTCTGGCCTACGAGTGACAAGGTAGGAAGCTTCGGAATGGTCAGAGATCCTTAGGGATTTATGTGAACGCGAAACACGTGGAAGGATGCTGGGCTAAGTCACAGCACTGAGTAACCATAATCAACATGGTGCAGGGACAATTTACACTGCTAGGCTACGGGCAGTCCCTCATTTCCAGGCCAGCGTGTTTGCGCTGCACAGTTCAACGCAAGGCCTATCCTGTTATCTATATATTATACCCTTGAGATGGAACTGGCTGGTGACCTGCTGCTCGGTAATCTTGGACGCAAGTACAAAGAAACCTCTAAGCTCGAGAAGCCTGGCCGAGTTTTATAGATGCTTAACAGAACATGGCAACTTGAATTAGCAAAACATGCAAAGGCCTAGGAACTCTACCCAGGTTCTTATTCTTCATATATACTAAATATCAGATAAACCTCCAGTCTGAAGGTTTTGACTGAGTGAACGAAATCGAGTACAAGTTTAAGACACGCCGGTCTGGATGCCGAACTGTGTGTTGTACAGCCGTCGTACAGAAGCATTCTGTTGGTATATGAGCAGAACAGATGACTTCTGGGAACCCTGGGTAGGTATTAAAAATAGGGCGTTATATGGGCACCGAAAGTTTCCCTATCGAGGCACCCATCGGACCGATACTGTCCGTTAGCAGGTTCTACAGCATGTAGCAGGGCACACATGTACGGCGATTTGGGAATACTTGCATTAGAGGAGTGTGAGCCTTTTCGGCTAGCTTTCCGCGCGAGGCCGGTGCCAGTACGGGATGGCCGCGTTAGCTAGTCCCATGCTTCAAATACGGTGTAAAAAGGCCTCGAAAGCTAGCCTAGAATTGCCCAGTAGCTAAAAAGCAACGCAATAATTACAATAAAAAATACAAGAAATCTAACGTAAAAAACCAATATCAAGTCCGTTCAGGGAGGTAGACGGGTCGACTTAAGTAGCGTATTCAAGCCGTGTGCGCACTGAGGGTTGCAGTGATGTAGGAGGGAAGGTTTGAGTAGTAGGTACCTGAATCCTATACGCAGGAAAATCCATTAACAGCCGCAGCCTTGCAGCCCTAACAGCCCCAACAGCCCTGACGGCCCCTAACCCGCCACCTATAACTAGCCAACAACACCACATGCTTTTATATATTTTGAAGCTTTTGGATTGAACACAGCGCAAAGGCCACTTGTCTGATTAATTGAATTTAATCGACGCAAATGTTAGCTATTTCCGAGTTCTTAATCGGCAAAAAAAAAAAAAAAAAAAAAAAAAAAAAAAAAACTTAGGTACTATCGGCTTAAAAAGTGGTTGTTAGGGTTAGCCGGAGATGTTGGCTAAACATGTTGGCTGCAAGAGTTGAAATTTAGGTGCTCACATAACAATCTAAAAATAAAAAAATGAAAAGGGGTTACCTAGCATGACGTCGACTTTCTTCCTCTCATAACTGAATGGACCAAAGAGGTCAACTAACATAGCTCATCAAGCAACCCTTCTTGACATTACACTTATAGCGGCAGCGCAATCCGAGTACCTAACATATACAAGGCACATCCAATCCGGTAGCCCTGTTTTAGTAAAGGAAGCAAGGCAGATTAGATAGGAATGAAAAGTCGTGATTTATCATACCCCAGTCGACCAGACAGTCCAGCAAACTTGGTCGCTTGGGGACCTTGGGGCAAATATGAACTTAATACAGAAAGAATATACACATACGATGCAGAAGCAAAGCCCAGCAGAGAACGCCGATACATCACGCCCTTATCGACATGAATGCGGACACCATTAGCAATTTAGAGAACAAAATAGCCAGACTCCGCGCAAGTGCCCTTCCATGCATCCACCCGCCCTAGTTACAGATGATATACTGCTTCGGGTTATGTGGGCGTTTGTTCATTCTACGGCATTCCTCTTCATTAATATATCCCACGCAAGGGCACGATCGCCAAATGAAATCATTGTCGTCATCGCCAAACACCACCACTCTTCTCCTTCCGAGCACTACCCGCCATCGCCGTACCGCCAATAGTGATGCGCCGTGAGGATCGTGCATTGTCAGCCGGCTCCTTTTTCTCGCTGGGACTGCCCCACCCAGAAGCCCTCAGAGAGCCGCCGAGGTTCATGCGTCTGGCCTGTCCAGCAGTGAACGAGGAGGACTTTGACGAACTGTCGCGCTCGGGCGGCGAGCAGCTAATAGGAGGACTCCTACGCCTCTCTGCACTACCGCGCCGTAGCCTCGAAATGCCATTTGTGCTGGAAGATAGCGTAGGCGTCGGGTAGCCGTTGGTAGGCCGATGGCTACCCACCGAGCCAATCGACGATACGCGTCTGGCGCTAGAAGCTGCTGTACCTGTGGGTGCGAGCGTTGAAAGTCGCTTGGGTCTCTTGTTCGCGTGGATGGCAGAGCGCAACTTTGAAGGATCAATTAAGGTCGAAGTTTCGGAATCCGAGGATGGCGGCTGATTCTCATCTCCAGACAAGGAAGATGCCCGTGGTAAGGCCGAGAATAATCTCGGAAGGGATGTGGGGCTAACGGAAGAGGACCGTTGTCCTGGCACTCTGATATTAGCAGCTCGTGATACATCCAGGTTGCGTAGCGGGGTTGTCTGTTCTTCCGTGTCGGATGAGAGTGTAATGTTCAACGACATTGTAGGTGGTACTGGCGAGCCACTACCTGTTGATTGCCTAGGCTTCGACAAGAAACCGGCCTGGAATCTGTTAGGTTTCGGGACGGGCAGGCTTGTCACCTGAGGCGCTAGGAGCGATGGACTTGAATCCTCAACCGACTCATCTTTTACTGGGGATGGAGCTTCAGGTATTCGAGGCATTGCTTTTTCTGGAGAATATTGATCTGGTGTGGAGGCGAGCTTCTGGGGAGTCTTCTCAAAGTCGGCCAACGTGCCGGACTCGCCGTCATCATCACGCCATCGCACCGAACGCTTGGAGGGTGTCTTCTTCTTGGCTGGTGAGAAGGCGACCATTTTACGCACGTTGAGCGCCTTGCGACGACGGGGTGAGCCCTTCATAGGCGAAAGGAATGTTTGCTGCGGTTCAGATGCGGCCACAGCGGCTAGTGCTGGGTTTGGTATTGGTTTTATCATGTCTTTAGGCAAAGCTGACATCCTTTTCCTCTTCGGGGTTCCACGCTTGGTCGGTGGGAATGCTTCGACTGGCATTTTCGTGCCATCAGGCTTAACCGCTTGCGACGTAGCTGAAAAGCCGACGTCTAACAAGCGGTTAATGATATGTTTGGCATTTGAAACTGCCTCTTCTTCGCTCATATTAATCGTTTCAGAGAGCGATGTGAGTATTTCGAATTGCGCAGTGAGCAAGACCTGCATAATGCCGGCATCGCCTGCTTTGTCCTGCTCTAGTACTTCCCGGTAGGCTTCGCGGGCGAAATTAGACTTGAGAAGTTCCGCTTCTCTCGTTAAACTTGCAATCTCACCGGTGTCAGCATGACCATCACCTGTGGGAAGTTGGCTAATACTATGCTGGAGAGCTCCGTCAATAGCGCGCTCCCAGTTCGTTTTGTTTAACTTCTGGTGGAGATGATGCCGGCTGTTCTCCAGCTCCAAGAGAATTCCATGTGCTGTCTTTCGCATTGCTGATAAGGGTGGAGGCATGGCATCCTCTTCTCCTCGAGTGTCGCAAACCGTATCAAATGCTGCGATCCAAGAGGAGAGCAAACCAATTCGTCGCTCGATACCGCGTAGCTTCTTCATGTGAGCCACCTTATCCTGACGCTCGGGTAGCGAGTTCTCGTAAGCTGTGCGGATCCTCTGGACACCCTCCCGCACTGAGGCATCCCTCTTCTCCATTTGCTTCCGGAATTTAGTAAAGAATATTTGCTCCGCGTCTTTCTGCTGAGCCTTCAGTTCGTTGATAAGTGCCATTTGTTCGTCAATCTTGACTAAGAAGTCCTTGACGTGACGATTCACATTGAAGACATTCCTCGTGACCTTGGTCTGGATGTTCTTGGCCCGGTTGGCATACCGGAGCGTGTTTTGTGTTTCGTCAAAATGGGCGCTTGATGGACTGACGCAGACAATCATGACAGTCTTACAATTACCACCAAGCGAGAACTTCAGCAGCCGAGTGAGTTTGCTGTTCCGGTATGGCACATGTGATTTCTTGCGAGGATCGCAGAGGGCATTGATGCAACTGCCCAGTGCCAGCAATGACTTGTTAATGTTGGCGCCTTCAATCAGTCGTTCGCCTCTGTTCTTCGTGGCACTAGCTCGTTCGCTGCCAGCAAGATCGATAATGCTTAGTGTAGCCATAGTATGCGGCTCATTGACAGCCGCATTCCTATCTTTCATCGCAATATTGATTTGAAGCACTGCATGTGACCGTGAAGATGTAGCATTCGCACATGTCGGAGATACTGTCCGGTACTCATTTCCTTGGACGATCATATCCATAACTTCTTGAACATCTTTGGGATGATGGCTAGTTAGACCGGACACTGTGACGGCCTGGTTTGAGTCCTCTCGTAACATTAAGCCTTGTTTGCTTCCGCCTGGGACGAGAAGATCGCGGATCGTCTCGTTGTATATTTCCAAGTATGAGAGTGATATCTCGGTATGTTTCTCATCGCTGCAATCGTTTATCTTCTCAAAAAGTTCCTGCATCGTCAGAAAGATAATGCCAGGCATTTGAGTCGTACCCGTGATGGTGTGCGTTTTGCCGCATCCTGTGGCTCCGTATGCAAAAACGGTGGCGTTGTAGCCATCGAGGACACTATCCAGCAGACCTTTCGTTGTCGCTTCGTATACTTCTGTTTGGGTGGTGTTCTCGTCGAATATGCGATCGAATGCAAATGTTTGATCTTTGACCTTCTTGCCTTGGGGTACTACGGATCTCGAGAATTTGTGTACGGGGTTGTCTTCGGGCGGGTCGAATACTCTGTTACTCTTAGTATTAGACGCTATAGAAATATTCGTTGATCAAGGTTTCTATACGCACAGGCACTTGTCATCGATGACTTTTATGACCGACCGAAGGCCGCTCTGTTTGAGTTTAGGTGCCGGCGCGCCGGCTAATGAGCCATCTCCTAAAAATACTGTTCCGTCATCATGCCGATGTCTGTGTGTTGGTAAGCCTCTATCTGTACTCAGCAGTTTTGCACAATGGTGATGACATACAACTGGGCGGCTTCTCTAATTGTGAATGGTCGTACTCGAACTGGATAGTAGTTTAGCAGCATTCGCAAGCAATAGTGTCTGTGTCCCCTACCCGCGACAGTGATAGAAGAAGCTCCTGGGTCTATTGCAGACATGGCGGTTGGTGCCTGCTGTGTATAACCACTATTATTTTACGTCGTCCACCCTATCGTGGCCTCGCGCTTTGAGCTGTGGTTGGAATGGCCGACATAAACAGAACAACGAGAAAGCAGAAGAGCAAGAAGAAATGTTGATGTATGTAATGTCGGCAAGTCCTTGTTGCAGGTAACGAAAATTTGTATTCACGCCGGTTTGCAGAAGAGAAAATGTCAATCGGTTGGAATCTGTCGTAGTTTGAAAGATAAGAAAGTATTGCAGCAAGGCATATATCGTCATTTGCGACGATAAAGGTATGGAGAGCATCCGACAGAAAGCACTTGTTGATTGTTAGGCCCTAACAAACATCACCGTAGCAACCGGTAGCCAAGTTTATTATGACCCGCCTGCCGAAAGGGGAGCTTAAGGTAGGGCGGTGGGGGTTCTGTATTGGGCCAGCTAGCTCGCCTCATTGCCTGATTTGTTGCTAGCCGTTAGATACCCCTGGCGCTATCCGTTTCAAGCTATTCCAGCCAATCATAAAGAGATACAATGAAACAACAAACAGCATGGTATTTCATTAGCTGGTTAATTGCGGCTGGTGTAGATTCAAGCAAAGCAACTGATATGACTATTGGTCCCGAAGGACAAGGGTGTTAAATTTATTAAGGCCTATGAGTACTATCCGAATCCACCCGGATCAGTGTCCGTATGTACGAAGTATACTTGCACCGTGACTTCAGCCAAGAATGAGCAGTGAGGAAAACTCCACACTACAGAAGAATAGTACATGTACACAGCTACTATTGGTGCCAAACTACATCCCAATCTATTCTTAGCTATTTGCTACTTAACAAGGTAGGTGTAGTTTATGCCTGCCAGTTATCCATCATTAAGACCTGATTATTTCCTTTATTGTATCCTATGCATTGAGCTTTCTTACAGCTCTTGCCGCGGAAGCAAAGCTTGTCCGGTTATTGGCCCCAAAGTCATCTCTCCCAACAAGAAAACTCTCAGGAGGACCAAGGTAACTGGACCTCACGCCACCCAAATCCATTACGATCTTTTGGACAATGACGCTTGGAGCCAAACCCCATATACGTAGAGTATATGCACCCTCCTGAGTCACGTCCCACTGTGTCGTTGTTTTGTGGCCTGGGTCGAGTCCCCAGATCGAATCGCCCACGGCGCGAGCCCAGCCCGCAGGTAGGTCTGCTCCAATACTGTTAGGTACGAACCGGACTACTTGCGGTTGTGCCTGTGCCCGGCCCGCTGGGAATAATGAAACTGCGAACTGCAGAGGCGTCTTGTCCGAGAGGTAATTCTGAGTTGGCGACAGGTAGAGTGTCACCTTGGCTTTGGACATGCTCGTGAACAAGTACACGTCATATTCCAGAGCTGGCGCTGTGTCCGGCGTCTGAGGAAGTGTGGTTTGTGGCCATAATGTGACGCCTCCCATAGTTCGCCCATAATTCTCGAGTGTCAGGTAGGTTATGTTGGAGCCTGTTGTATTAGACGGATTATGTATGCGCTGATAGTTTGGTCCTTCGATAGCGACGTTCTTGTCAGACTCTACGAAGCCCTCGGTGAAATTCGACGGGATCCTTCGCAGATTTACGGGAATCTGAACGATAGGCGCGCTATACCAGGTCGCAAAACCATCCTTTCCACAGCCAGTCGAGAAATTGATGTTGCCTGTCGTACTATTGACGATTTGCGGTGCAGTGGCCCAATCAACAGACACGAAAACGCGCGAATCCGTGCCATTACCTGGCCCTACAGTCCCCTTGTACTGTGATAACTTCACCCAAGGCAAATCTGTTGCAGCCGACCAGTCGCAATCCTTAGTCCCTCGCGAGAAAACATCAAGCCAGCGTGTCGCCGGTCCATAAGGATCTAGAGGTGGAAGCACAAGGGTGTTGCCTGAGTTTGCGTGGTACTTGTCGTCGCCGGGAATGCTGGCATTAAGTCCTTCCACGGCGATACCGACATTACCTGCGATAGAGGACACCGCGCTTTGAACGTATGCCATCGCCGGCAAAACGTTGCGCATGGGCTGTTGCCAGTAGCCGTCGTATCCAAAATGCGTTTCTATACTTCGGTTTAGTCAAAGGCAAATAGACCTTGGGCCTAGTGTACGTACGGTCTAGCATTCGTTTCCATTTTCCATCTAATAGGCTGTCCCATCTTGCTGTAAGTTCTCCATCAGCTTTGAAAGTGGTTAATACCTCGTTAATCATGTCATTTGCAGAGTTCCTATGCTGATTCGCGTAGACCATGTTCTTTTCAGCCCCGATATGAACCTGATGGATGATTTGGCCACCTAGAATGGGGTGCAAGATCATCTCGAAGAACGCAGATTTATGACTTTCATCCAGCTTATCGTATACGGCTTGAGCATCGTCCGACAGCGTTTGCCATTGTTGAAGGATCGCGTCACCCTCATTGTAGTTCACCACAGAGTAGACGTACGGCTCGACAAGCTCGAACTTTCTTCGTGCTGCGTACATGCCGTATCGCGTCATGATGTTCGTGATGTCTGCTGCGTGATCTAACCCAAACTCACGAGCCGCCCAGGCAGAAGTCCAATCACTTACGTTGCTCACTCCCCACTGCTTGACATCGTAAGCCATGTCCAGAAAGTGACTAATTGGAATCTCCAAAGGCTTCAGATCTCCGACATTAACGATCCAGATTTGATCAGCGCCATGAGCGTAGGCTAGTTGCATCTGCTCGGCCGTTTTCTCCAGTTGGATGGTGTTGATCCACTTATAGTCTCTAGTATCACCGACGAAGTCGAAATGATAGTAGACACCCGCACCTCCTGACCGTGTCTTCTCTTCGTCAACTGGCACTCTACGGACATTTCCCCAGTTATCATCGGCCCATAAGAGTGTGATATCCTCGGGAATAGTCAATCCTTGTTGGATGTATGACATTACTTCTTTGTAAAGACACCACATCTGGGGGACTGCAGTCGCCTTTACCTCCAGCACATCCTCGATAATGGCTCGCTGGTGTTGGACTAAGGTCTCAAGTAGGCTGACAATAGCATCTACCCCCAAGCCCTCGATTGCCGTGTCGCCAGTGCCTCTCATACCCATGGTCCACAGGCTGTTGTTAGCGTAAGGCCTCGCTCTCTGTGCGCCGTAGACAAAATACTGGTCAATTGTCTTATTATTAAGGTTGTAGGCCCATGGCCCGAGGCCTTTGTTAGTGTAGAATGTCCCAAACTCATTCTGAGCGCGCATCATGGGCTCTGTGTGTGAGCTTCCTAAAACGACCCCCCAGGCATCTGCTAGGGGCTGATTCGCCGGATCGTCAACCTCGAACATTGAGCCCCATACAGCCGGCCATAGATAGTTGGCGCGCAGTCGAAGGAGGAGTTCAAAGACATTGGGGTAGAAGTCACTGTTGTACCCAACTCCATAAGGCGTGTCCTCGTAGTTCCATTGCACCCACCCGGATAAACCTGGCTGTTCGTCATTTAAGAAGAATCCACGATATTTAACTGAAGGAGGCCCCTGGACTTTCCCTTTCGGCAAGACGTATATTTTCTTGCTCTGTTTTACTGGCACATCCGCCCACCAATACCAAGGACTCACACCGATTTGCTCGCTGATGTCATACAGACCAAAAATAACTCCACGAGGATCACTGCCGACTATCACGACGGCTCGGGAGCAGCCGGGTATTGGCCGCTCGACAACCTGAGTCACGAATGATTCCCATTTGCCCTCGATCTCAGAAACATCCAATTTGCCGGCACTAACAAGGTCATCCACGACTTTGGACTGGCCAAGGGTGCCTGCAATGATGAGCGTGTTGGTAGCTGACGGGTCGGTATAGTTGGGTCCGTAGAACTGCTGCGTGCCATTGGTCTCGTACTAGCGGTCAATCTGATCAGTTTTGCATCTCGTGCAAGCGTATACAACAATATCCTCGACTAAGATCCCCAGCGTTGGGCTTTATGACAGGCCCGCAACCTAATCAAAATATGAAGTCCATCACTCACATTAGTGAAATTCATAGCGATCGGCTGGTACTTGTATTCGGCCGGTTTCGCCCCCCTCTCGCCATTACTGAGGGTGTAATTCGTCCCGGTAACCCGACCAAAGTCCTTAGCAAGATCGCCAGCAGCGCGAATCACGCCCCAATTGTCATTACTCGAAACCAGTATTTGAGGCTTCGAAACATTGCCGCCAGCTATTTGGAAAGCTCCTTGGACACTGGTAAAGCTGATAATAGGCTGCTGTCCGAGAGCTGCAACGACCGATGCCCATGCAAGCAGTGCTAGCTGCAGTAGCAGTGCCATCGAAAACGATCGTCCTGTTCAATATGTAGGCCTGAGTAGAAGCGACTGACTGACCTCAGGTCTCATGTGCACCTGTACCGACTTCGAAGAGTCTTAGCGAAAACTTACTAGATAGCGAGGGTAAAGTCTAGAGCACATTGCCACTAACCGGAGCAAGTGCATCCCCCTTATAGTAAACCAGCAAGCTGGATATGGGGATAAACGAGAACGCTGATCCCAGTTCATCTCAAGTATTGTCTCCATGGCCAGCCGGACGGCTGGAAGGGCGGAAACGTCTCCAGAACTATTAAGAGGGCCAATGACATCGTGGGACCGAACGTCGGTACGGTATGAGAGATTAGCTGCCACGAGAAGGGAAATTGAACCGACATTTGAAAGCTTGGGATCGCAACATTCTCCGCACAGCATGGCATGGGGAATTGGAGAACATTGCGCCGTGGAGCCCGATTAACAGACAGGCGGGTCATTACTGGGCGCGTCTATAATAGGTGGAAAAAGTTCTTTAAAGGCAGACGTTTGTTGGAGAACAGCATAACGATCTTCTCCTCCGCACTACACCAAGCCCTAAATGTTACTCCTGCGCCTAGCCTATCTAATAGACCGCTGCGGAGTAGTGGTTCGCGGCCGTCGAAGCGGCCAGCCGTCCCGTGAATCCGGCTTATCTGTTAGCTTGCCAACGTTGAGCTTCGTCGACACACTTTCTCATTTTGACTCCATTTTGGACCGGTAGCGAAATCTATAGTTTCACAGGTTAAAATCCTCTGTAGAAATAAATTCGTTGATGAGTCTAAGAATGGTAGGGGAGGGTTTATGTCAACTGATACAGAAGCCGGACGGTGAACGTTGGTCTGACTGTTGCCAGGCACGGTAAGGGGGACGGTGACCCTGCATTCGGCCGAAGCAATGCTGCTCCCGATATTGGAGAGTAACAGAGATATTCAAATAGAGCTAGCAACCTAGAGTATATCTACGAAAAAATTTGCTTTGAACAGACTTAAACTATGAATGAATCACTTGCAATCGGTTCAACTAGTTAGAATATAATTACCCTTGTCCAAAACCTGTAAGGTTTTTATACTGTACTACGCATCAAATATAGAAGGATTCTAAACAAGCTTGTAGATTTTATTAGGAACGAGTGACTAATATTCTAGCTTGGACAAAACGAGAGAATTCTAAAATTGATAATAAGAAACTCCACTCCTTTACTTCATGAGACCAAATCTACCACCACCTCATCCTTAATTACCATATTCTAGTCCATAATCGCTTTGATATCTTCCTCAAAAAGTATAATGGTCCTCGTCATCGTCCTCTTCCTTCCTATCATCCTCCCCTTCCTTCTTCTTACCCTTCGCGTCACTCAACTTGCTAGCATACTTCTTGTCGAACTGATCGGAAAATTTCTTTTCCGCTTTGGGCAAGTCTTCCATTATTTCCCTGTTCGCCTGCTCGTCTACGATTTTCAATTAGCGAGTATATTCCCATAAACGTACGTACGGTGGCTTCTTTATCATCAGACCCCAGAAATATATGCCTCTTCTACACGATTCAACGTTTGGGAGAATGGAGAATGGAATAGGAATGTAGGTTAGACAATAAAAAGACTCACCATCCTCTTCCCTCTCCTTCTCTTCTTTAGTCTTGATAGTTTTCTTGTTTTGTTCCTGCTGCTCCTCGTATTGCCGACGCAGCTCCTCCTCATTATTAGCCCATTGGTCGGAAGGCATTGTATCGACGTTTAAACACAATTTGGATGAACCTGGGTCTAATATATGTGGCAGTGAGAGCAAAAAAGTTAAGAAGAGGAGGCCGATAGTGCGTTGTGTATAGAAATGTGTGTATTGATAGAGGCTGTAGGCTGTTAAGTGTGGAATTGTGTATAGAGCAACAGGCTGTAGACTATTGAGTGTGAAATCGTGCTAGAAATGGGAGGATAGGTGAGTTTATTATAGACGTTGAGATTGATCAAAACTTCCTTTCCTAACAAGCGACTTCTTTGTGTATCTACATCATCAGCAGACCTGTTGAGTTGTGTTGGTTCCTCCAAACCTGACGAATGAACCGGTAGCAGTTGGTATCACTAAATTCAAGGCCGGTGGTCCAACCGTTTATCAGTGTTTCTTAGTAAAAAGGCAACTTCACACATGTCCTTAAAGAATTTGAACGAGTTCTCCCCCAGGGAATAGCTTAAGTGGCACCAACAGCATTGGGACCAGCCTATGCTTTCTGGAAGCAGTGGACAAATTCCAACATCTTTATCGCCCTGACTCAACTCTCCGAGCCCGAGTCGTACGTAACTTCCTGACAGAACCATCATATCAATGGGCTTGCGAGGTGGCTGTGCAGCAAACGTGTTGGTCATACTAACATTTGGCATTCCAAGTTATCTTGCCACCAACAGCCCTGCTATTGGTTAATAATGGCTGCCATCACCCGCGTGGATACAATACACAACCAAGTTTACCAACGAGCCTGACCTGTCCTTGCCTGAGGTTTACGTGCTATCCACCGGACGAAGGGATGGGATGCGGGCGTTTTCGTGGCCTGTACCCTCCGACTAGTCACAATGGAGATATAAACATTCTCGAATGGCTAGCAAATATGCCGCTATTTGCATTGTTTCGCGAGCGGGAACTTCGCTGTCCACAGAGAACCCAACCCCCACCCCCAAGTTCTCTTGTGACACTTTCTTCATTTTGTCAAAGGCTTGACTAAGTATTATGTAGAGTTAGCATGAAAATAACACTTCCTGTTTATCAAGGTACTCACAGCGAACGGATTACCATGCCTATATCCCGTAATTTACAAGCTCAGCCTTTCACCACTATAACGTTATAACGTTTGAGTACCTATATCATAAGTAAAATAGATAAAAAGATTAAGAATAGGATATAGAACAAAATAAAGAGAAAGAGAGGGGGCAGGACTAACAGTATGATAAACAGTAGGACGGGCAGCAAACTGAACAGCAGAATAGATAGTCAGACAAATACCAAGTAAGGCAGCAAAATGAACAGGAGAACAAATGGATAGACATTCAGACAGATGGCGGAATAGATAGCAGGACAGATAGGTCGATGGATAGCAGAGTAGACAGGGCAGCAACGGCAGCAACGTGAACTGAAAGCAAAATAGGGCTAAAGTTAGCTTCTATATATTTGCCGTTTTGATGGCATCCTATTCCTATCGCCACGGACCCAAAGCTCGAGAAAACAGGCGCTTTCTCTAAAGCGCTCGTGATAGCCACATTTAGCGATTACACCCAGACAAATTACAAGACTAGGCAGTTGTATTTATTATTGTACTAGTTGACGATCTCAAGCATGGGTGCCGACATTTTCCCTTAATCCCTTTGTCCTCAGAGTGAGCTTGGTAGTGCCCTCTTCAAATGGCAAGCGGACAGGCGAGTGCTGTTGTTGTCTGCCCGCGCCGCTTACACTGCTCTGTCGGGAATGATCTCCACTACCGTGGCCGTTTTCCTTGCCAAGAGCACGATTGAGTGACTCCTTCTGCTTGCCGCTTACTATCTCGCTGTCCATACTGCCGCGCCGGCTACCACCCGCGCTACTGGCGCCGTCGTCGGTGCTCGCTAGGGAGCTCGCCATGCCGATTCTTCCTTTCATCCGTCCAGCCCACAGCCCCCGAATCCCGCCACGCTTTCGTTCCGGTACCTCGTCGCTACCAGCGCTGCAGACGTACAGTAGATATTTGAGATTCGGTAGCGTGTGCCGAATATCGACGATCTTGAGCCCGCATGCTACGCATAGAGCCTCGATGTCCTTGTTCAACAAGAACCAACCGTAGTCGAATCGATACTGGGCTGTAGCGCCACCCCGCAGGAACAAGGGAAAGTCGCGCTGCGCATCAGCGAGTAATGAGATATCGTCACGAATGCTACTGCGTGAGCCAAACGGCGATACAGGGTACGGCAGAGGCACACATAGGTAGAATTGGAGTGCATATGTCAGCTGCGCCACGTAGCCCAGACCTGCTGACAGCGAGTCCTCTGTGGAAGTCGAGGATGTAGGGTCGTAGTCTGTGTTCGGTAGTGGTATACCACAGATGCTAAAAGAAAGAGGTGCGCCTGAGGGGTTAGGTGCGATTGGGAAGATGTGCGCGAGATCCTCGCAAACGCGCCGTCGTTGACCATGGATGCTCTCGCGCGTGGAGGAAATGAGCGTCTGTGACGATGGCAGTTTGGACTGGGCGTGTTCAACGTCGTCGGCGGCTTTAGACTGCGTGGATCGTCCCTCTTTGATCGCATCTCGACGTGCTTGGATCGAGGATTGGAGATCATTTCGACGTGTCTGAGCTGTACGGAGCGCTCGCTTTTGTACCGAGACGTAGTTCGAGGCGAGCCTGGCAGACTCCTGAGCTTGTGGGACTGGATTATGAGGCGTATGTTCAAGTATAGAGTTGATTTGCGCCGTCAGGGCTTCACGCGTAGCTAAGGCATCTTGTATGGAGTTATTGAGGTGGGATAGCTTCATAAGTGCATTGTACGATGAGGTTGAAAGGGGTGCTATTTGCTTTGGCTCAGGGCGTTTGCTTGCGAGGTCGAGCGAGTACATGCCATCTTCGAGATGGAAAATAAGGCAGTTGGGCGGGAAGTGGTGATTCCGTAAGCTGCCTAGATAGTGTAGAGAGCGAAGGTCGATGTCTTGGGAAAGCAACAAGCTCCATGACGCCAGTCGCTTAGCCCATATCTTAATCTTCACCTGCGATAATCGCATAACAGAGGGGCTCGTGTGTGATAGGTCAAAGAACCGGAAGTTAAAATTCATAGATCGCTGGCTGACCTCGCTGATGTAGATGGGGTCATCTTCGCCGTCGCAGTGCAGTGAGAAGAACGCGTCGGCAGCTCTACTCTCGACGGTGTATTCCAATTGCTTCTGGCGGGTCACCGGCGTGGCATTGGCAAGGGTAGTGCTTCGTCTACGGGTGTTGGCGCGCGGCCGCAAGCTCTCGGAGGAACGAGCATGTTGAAGTGGGTGTTGGGCCTCGTGGGGCTTACTGGACAGGAGATCGGCATCAAGATCGTCGGTAGCTCGGCCTTGGGGCTTTACAAAGCTTAGATTGCGTAGGTAAATTCCGTGAAGGTGCCGTAGACGCCGATTCTGGGACAGCATGGTCGTCGAATATGCTTCTGTAGCTGTTGCTGCTGCTGCTCCGCGGGCAGCGGGCGCGGAAGGAAGATCATGAATGATTAGAGTGCGCGTCGCATGTGGGTTGAGCTTCAAAACGGGTCAGCGATGACGAACCTACTGACCATAATTCAGTGCGTATTGTTTTATCAGGTATATGCACTAAATCAGAGCACAATGTGCAGTGACATTAATAGCCGGTTGCGGGGGGGGGGGGGGGGGGGGGGGGGGTTGGTTGAGTGTTAATAAAAAAAAAAAAAAAACCAAAACAAAGAGTAAAAACAAAATATAATATTTATTGAAAAACAAGGATAATAAATAAAAA